>CM042900.1:10550643-11800643 GCA_023653625.1 Triadica sebifera
TCTGGCATTGTCGTCTTGGTCATATAAGTGAGAAACGCATGGCTAAGCTACACAAAAGTGGTAGTTTGGGGTCATTTGATTATGAATCATATGACACATGTAAATCTTGTTTACTAGGCAAGATGACTAAATTACCCTTTAAGGGAAAGGGTGAATGTGCTAATGGACTTTTAGAATTAATACATTCAGATGTATGTGGTCCAATGTCTACACACGCTAGAGGTAGTTTCATCTACTTCATTACTTTTAATGATGACTACTCACGATATGGATACGTGTATCTTATAAGATACAAATCTGAAGCTTTTGAATAGTTCAAAGAATTCAGAAATGAAGTAGAGAAACAACTTGGCAAAAGTATTAAAACACTTCGATCAGATCGAGGAGGTGAATACTTGAGCCAAGAGTTACCAGATTATCTTAGGGATAATGGGATTTTATCTCAATGGACTCCACCTTACATGCCATAACACAATGGTGTGGCTGAAAGAAGAAACCGAACCTTGTTAGACATGGTAAGGTATATGATGAGTTTTGCAGAATTACCAAAATCCTTTTGGGGTTATGCACTAGAGACCGCAATTTATATATTAAATGGAGTTCCTTCAAAGTCAGTTGATTTTACTCCATATGAGATATGGTATAACAAGAGGCCCACATTTTCTTACATGAGAATTTGGGGTTGTCCTGCTTATATGAAGCGAACAATGTCAGATAAGCGAGAAGCTAAGTCTAACCAATGTCTGTTTGTGGGATATTCAAAAGCATCATATGGATATCAATTTTACCACCCCTTGGAATAAAAAGGTTTTTGTTTCAAGACATGCTATCTTTTTAGAGAGAGAATTCCTTCTAAAGGGATATAGTGGGAGCAAAATTGAACTTGATGAAGTTCAAGATGCTCAAACAGATGCTGATCAACTACCTGAACTCGAGCTTGTTACTCGTACAGATGATATAACAGCTCAACCTTCTGAAGCACAAGAGCTTCGTAGGTCAAATAGGATACGTACTATTCCAGAGAAATATGGATTTTTCATTAGTGAACAGAACGACGTATTGCTCATAGAAAATGATGAGCCTACAACCTATGAAGTGGTTCTGAATAGTTCAGAATCAAAAAAATGGCTTCAAGCCATGAAGTCAGAAATGGATTCTATGTATGAAAACCAAGTATGGACTTTGGTTGACCCACCCAAAGGAATAAAGCCTATAGGGTGCAAGTGGGTTTTCAAAAAGAAAACTGACATGGATGGTAATGTGATTACCTATAAAGCTAGACTTGTTGCTAAAGGTTATCGTCAAAGACAAGGAATTGACTATAATGAAACTTTTAGACCAGTAGCTATGCTTAAATCCATAAGGATACTCCTAGCCATTGCTACTCATTATGATTATGAGATATAGCAAATGGATGTGAAAATAGCTTTCCTTAATGGAAATCTGACTGAGGATGTGTACATGACACAATTAGAAGGTTTCATATCCAAAGATGGCCAAAAGGTATGTAAGCTTCAAAGATCCATTTATGGATTAAAGCAAGTATCCAGGAGATGGAATATTTGGTTTGATGAGACAATCAAACAATTTTGTTTGTTACAAAATCCGGATGAACTTGTGTTTACAAGAAG
The DNA here is from genome assembly GCA_023653625.1 of Triadica sebifera. Lineage (NCBI taxonomy): Eukaryota > Viridiplantae > Streptophyta > Magnoliopsida > Malpighiales > Euphorbiaceae > Triadica > Triadica sebifera. Next base: position 10,552,275 of record CM042900.1, read on the forward strand.
GTTAGTGGGAGTGCAATCGTATTTTTTGTGTTATATGTAGATGACATATTGTTAATGGGAAATGATGTCTCAGCCTTACAATCAGTCAAAATTTATTGGTTATCCAAGAATTTCTCTATGAAAGCCCTTAGAGAAGCAATCTATATTTTAGGGATAAAGATCTATAGAGATAGATCTAAAAGATTGCTTGGCCTTTCACAGTCTACATACATAGATAAGATGCTAAAATGGTTTAGCATACAACAGTCCAAGAGGGGATATATTCCCATGACCCATGGGATTACTCTCTCAAAGTCTTTGTGTCCAAAGACACAAGATGAGAGGACACACATGAGTTTGATTCCATATGCTTCAGCTATAGGATCAATCATGTATGTTATGATATGTACAAGACCCGATGTATCATATGCTCTGAGTGTCACGAGTAGATACCAATCGGACCCGGGTGAGGGTCATTGGGTGGCTGTCAAGAATATCCTTAAGTACTTAAAAAGAACTAAGGATGTATTCTTGGTATATGGAGATGGAGATCTTACTGTGAGTGGGTATACCAATGCCAGCTTCCAGTCTGACAAGGATGACTCAAAATCTCAGTCAGGTTATATATTCACACTAAATGGTGGAGCAGTTAGTTGGAAGAATTCCAAAAAGGAAACGACTACTGATTCCATAACCAAAGCAGAGTACATTGTAGCTTCTGAAGAAGCAAAGGAAGCAGTTTGGATAAGGAAATTCATCACAGAACTTGGAGTGGTTCTCTGCATTATTGATCCAATACAATTGTATTGTGATAATAATGGAGCCATTGCGCAAGCAAAGGAGCCACGGTCTCATCAGAAATCCAAATATGTACTCAGAAGATACCATTTGATTAGAGAAATCATTGGTAAGAATGATGTAAAGATAGAAAGGGTGCCCACTGATCAGAATATTGATAATCCTTTCTAAGCCACTTCCCCAAAAGAAATATGATTCTCATGTACTCGCCTATGGAATTAAATACAAAGGCGATTGGCTTTAGTGCAAGTAGGAGCTTGTTAGAGGAGTGCTCTAAAGGCAATCACCTTTAGCACTTATTGTACAAATTTATTTGATTAATAAAAGGCTTTTTCATTAATTTGATGTTCATTTGATATATGAATTGATAAGAATCTTAAATAAATTAATGAAGTCCTTGATACATAACATAAAACGAAGGAAATCCTGATGAAATCATGTTATTGAGATTCTTATCATATTTAATTATGTTAGTATCAAAATTATCCCTAGTCATAGGATTAATGAGACGGGACATTATTAATCCAGACAGACTAGTACATGTTACACTCCTTGATTGGATCGAGTAGTAGATCTCATAATCTATAAACATGAGATGTTTAGAGTTAACATGTGGATGCTTGCTAAGTGTAGCTAAGTACATTGGATGACCAACTATGGGTTATGGATTAGGAGCGCTCACACAAGCTTATGCCACCCTGTCCACTATCTGGCTCATAAGAGCTTCTCAAATCAATGGCACTCACACAAGCTTATGCCACATTGATTGAATAACCGGATCAAGGCCGCTCACACAAGCTTATGACACCTTGTCCTCATTTATATGTGCTCATCGGAGCTTCTCAAATCAGTAGCGCTCACACAAGCTTTAGCCACACTGACTGAGCATCCCAGACCAATGGCGCTCACACAAGCTTTAGCCACATTGGTTGAGGTATAGTACGGTACCGTTCGCCCCCTTAATGACATGTCATCTATCCTGATTCTAGTCCGCAAGTAGAGTAATGGGCTTCTTTATATTTTCACATCAATCATTATTCTCAAATTTCAACACATCCATTTTTCTCATATTTATCGACATCTCAATTTTCTTATTTTACAAGCATATAGTCATACTCATACATCTTTTCATTCATTTACTAGATTTATCAATATTCTCATGTTTATCATCTGCATCATATTTCATATATCATCCATGACAAATTCATTTTTCTACATCAATTCATTTTTCTATATTTCAACATATCACATTCTCGCATCAATATATATATATATATACATATATCTATATTCATATCATTCTTATTTCACTGGATAGACAATAACTTTCATTTACTTACCTGAATTCCTCATTTAATAACCACATTCATAATTTCAAATGCAGAGCATTCACGGCCGTGATTACTACTTTCACGCCCGTGAATTAGTTCACGCCCGTAATCCCAAGTCGTGAACGCTACTGGAATGAATCGCCCAAAAGCATTCACTTCCGTGATTACTCATTCATGCCCGTGAATAAGTTCACTTCCGTGATTCCAACCCATGAACGCTTCTGGAATGAATAGCACCATTTCCACCCATAAATTCACAACTGTGACACAATCAGTCACAACCGTGAACCCTCAAGTTAACGCCCGTGACTCAATAGTCACACCCGTGACTTTCAGCAGGAAATCTGCATATTCACCTTTCATTCATTCTAACATCATTTAAAACATACCAAATTCTATTTCATGCATTTCTAAGGCTCTTTACTCAACTTATTACTTTTCAATACATTTACATGCCTTGATCATACAAGATTCTCTAACATGCATCCTTAATTCAATGTCACAATTATCTCATTCATATATGTCTAAACCTATGGTTTCATGCCATAATCATCATCATTCTTGAAATTGCATTTATCTAAAATCATATTCAGCATGCATTATTTCAAACAAAAATAGGTTATTGCCTTAAATTATGCACAAACCTTAATCTTTCTCCTTCACTCTTTTAGGTAGCTTTCTCTTTTCCTTTGCTCCTTAGAGCTTGTTCCTTGTCATTTGGAACTCCTACAACATCATAGATCATTTTCATCATCATCTAATTTCATTAAGACCCTAAACTCTCTTTTTCTCTCTCGAAACCCTAGTTTCTCTCTCATTCCATATAAGTCTTGGATGAGCTCAAAATTCGAACTTCCTTTAGAAAAGATGAAGAAGAAGAAGAAATACTTCTTACCTTACACTTTTCTTCACTTGATCACCACTTTGGAGATTTTCTCTCTCTACCAAACTTGATTTTTCTTCCTCTTTCTTGTTCTTTCCAGCTTCCTTATGAGTTATGGAACATGAAAATCACCTTGTCTTGCTCTTTCCCTTCTCTTCCCTTCCTTTCTCTCTCTAGAATCAAGGTGAGCTATGGAGGAGAAGTTGTGGCTGCGTGACTGGTAAAGAAAAGAGAGAAGGAGCAGAAAATGAAGAGAAGAAGAAGAAGAAAATAAAGCCTTAAATAGGGTACCCAAAAATCTTCATGTGGGACCCACCATTTGACCATTTTCTCCCAATTTTACACTTAATCAATATTAATCATCTTCCTTTAATATCATGGCCGGCCAACCCAATTTTAAATGTCCAAATTTCTTATGTTAATTAGCCATTAATCTCATTAATCTTCTAATTTTTGGTAAATTGCAAATTGAACACAAAACTTATCAAATTTTGCAATGTAGTCCTTTACCGTAAATCAACTTCTTTAAACTCTATAATAACTTATTTAGAAATTTATTATTCAGTTTAACCATTTCTTAATCAATTATTGTAAAAATCCGAATTTAGACTCCGATCGGTCACACGCATCAATTTTGCAACACATGCGACTCGGAATCTAAATTAGCGGATATTACATCACCACTCTTGTTAGAAGGAGTGTATACCCATGGCCTCTTCTCGTGGTCATTAATAAGGAATATTTGGTCGGAGTGGAAATGTGATAAAGATATTCTTCAATGACATATATAATAAAGTAAAGAGCTTTAAGGAAAAGAACTAACATTACTTGGACTAGACGTGATGTAGTCAGTCTAGTCAGTCTAGTGGGACTTGACATATTTCCATACTCTGAACCAAGTGGGGTATAGAATGGTGAAAGGAATAATTGCACAGAAATTGTCTATGGAAAGGTTCATAGTCAAACCACTGACTTTTTGGTCAATTGGGGGTCATGATGTGTTTCTAGATACCGCTCATGACTTGCTTAAATTAATTGTTAATTTAAGTGGCCAACATAACCGGGAACCTAATGGGTCACACGCATTGAAGATATGGAGAATGGTAAAATGGTCTTGGATAGGATCGAAAATATGAGAGAATTATTTTAGCATGGATCGCGATGAGATCGCATGGAAAAATCGTTTGGGAGTGTCATGGCCCCGTACGGGCTGACGCTGGCTAGACAAATGGGCTAGCTGGGCTGCCCAGCAGCAGCCCGCAGCAGGCCCAGTGTGCCTGCAGCTTCCCATCCGTTGGCCAACGGCTCTTTTTGGCCTTAATTATGCCAATTATCGCCAATTACTATTCATCTGTTTCCATTTTCTCCATTTTTGACTTTTCATATTTTTTTTTGAATTTGATTCAAATAGAAAAGACATTAAATGACAGAAAATAGATATGAAAATATTTTTAAGACAACAAAAATTCTCTCAAGAACACTTTCAAAGCTAGCACTTTGAATTTGTTCAAACCATTTCTCTTGATAGTTTCTTCTTCATTCTTCGTGTGGATTATCAGTAGAGACATCCTAGTATGGATTGTTGTGGTTTGCTACGACACAACAAAGTGAAGATTTGAAGAACAAATAAAAAGTACAAGGTATAATTTTTAACATTTACATTTATATAGATTAGTTTTAATGGTACAAGTATGATTTTTTGTTTTGGGTTTTGAAAAATTTTATTTTTGGCTGTGTTTATGAATATGATTCATTCTTCAAAACCCAACAATCTATACTTAGCAAGCATCCACTTGTTAACTCTAATAATCTCATGTTTATAGATTATGACATCTACTACTTGATCAAGTCAAGGAGTGTAACATGTGCTAGTCTATCCGGATTAACAATGTCTCGTCTCATTAGTCCTATGACTAGGGATAATTTTGATACTAACATAATTACACAATATTAGAATCGCAGTATCATGACCTCATCATGACTTCCTTCATGCTATGTTATGTATCAAGGACTTCATTGATTGATTTAAGATCACTATCAATTCATATATCAAATGAACATCAAATCAATGAAAAAACCTTTGGTTAATCAATTAAATTTGTACAATAAGTACTAAAGGTGATTGCCTTTAGAGCACTCTTCTAACAAATAAATGCAACGGAAAAATAAAATTTTTAAAACCCGAAACAAAAGATCATACTTGTGCCATTGAAACTAATTTGTATAAACATAGAGGTTATAAATTATACCTTGTAATTTCTTATTTGTTATTCAAATCTTTCCCTTGTTAGGTTGTAACAAACCACAAAAATCCACAGTAGGATGTCTCTAATGATAATGCACTCGAAGAATGAAGAAGAAACTATCAAAAGAAATGGTTTGAACAAATTCAAAGTGCTAGCTTTGAAAGTGTTATTGAGAGAATTTTATTGTGTCTTAAAAATATTTTTTTCACAAAAAATTTTTCATATCTATTTTCTGCCATTTTATGTCTTTTCTATTTGAATCAAATTCAAAGAAAAGATCAAAAGTTAAAAATGGAGAAAAAGAAACTTGAATGAATAGTAAATTTGCTTAGTGGCCATATTTTGCCTAATTAAGGCCAAATTTACCCGTTGGCCAATGGGAGGTATAAGCGTGCACACTGGGCCTGCTGTGGGCTACCGCTGGGTTGGCCAGCAGCCTGCCTCACCAGCTTAGGCCCCTGCTGGCCCGTGACAGTCCTGAATAATTTTTCACGTGCGATATCATCGCGATTCATCCCGAAATAATTCTCTCATATTTTGGATTCCATCCAAAACCATTTTACTCATTCTCCATATCTTCAATGCGTGTGACCCATTAGGTTCCCGGTTATTTGGCCACTTAAATTAACAATTAATTTCAGCAAGTCATGAGCAGTATCTAGCAACACATCATGATCCCTAATTGATCGGAAAGTAAGTGGTTTGACTACGAACCTTTCCATAGACAATTTATGTGCAATTATTTCTTTTAGCATTCTATACACCATTTGGTTCAGAGTATGGACATGTGTTTACTCCCACTAGACTGACTATGTCATGTCTAGTCCAAGTAATGTTAGTTCTTGTCCCTGAGGCTCATTACATTGTTAGATATGTCATTGAAGACTATCTTTATGACATTTCAACTCCGACCAGAGATTTCTGAACAATGATCACGACAAGAGGCCATGGGTATACACTTCTTCAATCAAGAGTGGTGAATCCTTTATTGGTTACCTAATTACCTTCGAATACCTCAAGTTGTATCCAATCATGACCCTGTGAGCAACCTCCCTGAGGCAATAAGGAATAGTGTCAAAATACATAATCAGTATCCAACATATCCTTGAGTACCTCAAGTCTAAAGATACTTGCACCATTGCTATGATGAGACTATCATTGGCATTTGAATAGATTATCCATATGATTGTCTCATAGTTGGTCATCCAATGTACTTAGCTACACTTAGCAAGCATCCACATGTTAACAATAAACATCTCATATTGACAGATAATGCGATCTACTACTCGATCCAATCAAGGAGTGTAACATGTGCTAGTCTATCCAGATTAAAAATGTCTCGTCTCATTAATCCTATGACTAGGGATAATTTTGATACTAACATAATTACACATGATAAGAATCTCAATAGCATGATCTCATCATGATTTCCTTCATGTTATGTTATGTATCAAGGAGTTCATTAATTGATTTAAGATCACTACTAAAAGTGATTGCCTTTAGAGCACTCCTCTAACAGTTTGCTGAGCAAGCCAATAGCCCAGCTGGCATGCTTGGCAGGCCAACATCTAGTTCGGGCCTATATGGGCCTGTGACCCCCCCTCCCCCAAAAGATTTTTTTTCATACGATCTCATTGCGATCCGTCCCAAAATAATTCTCTAATATTTTTGGATAATATCCAAGACCATTTTACTCATTCTCCATATCTCCAATGCGTGTGACCCAATAGGTTCCGAATTATGTTGGCCACTTAAATTAACAATTAATTTAAAAAACTCATGAGTGGTATCTATCAACACATCATGACCCTTAATTGACTAGAAAGTCAGTGGTTTGACTACAAACCTTTGCATAGACAATTTATGTGCAATTATTCCTTTCACCTTTCTATACCCACTCGGTTCAGAGTATGGCATGTGTCAAATCCCACTAGACTTACTACATCATATCTAGCCCAAGTAAGGTTAGTTCTTGTCCCCGAGGCTCATTGCTCTGTTAGATATGTCATTGAAGACTATCTCATTAATCCTATGACTAGGGATAATTTAGATACTAACACAATTATAACTGAGAAGAATCTCAATATCATGATCCCATCATGATTTCCTTCATGCTATATTATGTATCAAGGACTTCATTAATTGATTTAAGATCACTATCAATTCATATATCAAATGAATATCAAATTATTGAAAATGCCTTTTATTATTCAAATAAATTTGTACAATATGTGCTAAAGGTGATTGCCTTTAGAGCATTTCTCTAACAACCTCTCACTTGAACTAAAGCCAATTGCCTTTGTATTGAATTCCATAGGCAAGTGCATGAGAATCATAATTCTTTTAGGGAAGTGGCTTAGTTAAAGGATCATCAATATTCTAATCAGTGGGCATTTTTTTTATATTTACATCTACCAATGATTTCTCTAATCAAACGATATCTTCTAATTATATGTTTGGATCTCTGATGAGACCATGACTCATTTTCTTGTGCAATGGTTCCATTATTGTCACAATACAATTATATTGGATCAATAATGCTAGGAACCAATCCAAGTTCCATGATGAATTTGTTTAGCCAAAATGCTTTCTTCGTTGCTTTAGGAGCTGCAATGTACTCTTTCGACTGACTGCTCCACCATTTAGTGTGAATATATAACCTAATTGGGATTTTGAACATCCTTGTTAGATTGGAAGCTGGCATCGATATACCCACTCACAATCACCAAGAATACATCTTTAGTCCTTTTCAAGTACTTAAGAATATTCTTGACCACCACCTAATGACTTTCACAGGGTTAGATCGGTATATGCTCATGACACTCAGAGCATATGATACATTGGGTCTAATAAATAATATAACGTGCATGATTGATCTTATAGCTGAAGCATATGGAATCAAACTAACGTGTGTCCTCTTATCTTGTGTCTTTAGACACATAGACTTTAAAAGAGTAATCCCATAGGTCATGGAAATATATCCTCTTTTGGTCTGCTCCATGCTAAACCTTTTTATCATTTTGTCTATGTATGTAGACTGTGAAAGACCATGCAATCCTTTGGATCAATCTCTATAGATCCTTATCCCCAAAATATAGGCTACTTCTCCAAGGTCTTTCATAGAGAAATTCTTGGATAACCAAATTTTGACTAATTGTAAGGTTGAGACATCATTTCCCATTAGCAGTATGTCATCTACATACAACATAAGGAATGCGATTGTACTCCCACTAACTTTCTTGTATACACAAGGTTCATCCAGATTTCGTAAGAAACCAAACTATTTAATAGTCTTATCAAACCGAATATTCCAACTCTTGGATGCTTACTTTAATCCATAAATGGATCTTTAAAGCTTGGTCATCTTTGGATATGAAGCCTTCTGGTTGTGTCATGTACACTGTAGCACTTCCTTACCCTACTAGCCGTTAATAGTGTTGGAAAGTGCCACCTAGCTCATTTTTTTAGAAACCGATGCTCAAATAATTATTATTTTTTTTAAAAAAAATTAAAGTTTGATATTAGCGGAATATATATATATATATATATATATATATATATTAAATTGATTACATCATTTAAATATGTATCTAGTGATGTAAATATCTTGATCGTAAAATTTCTTGATTTAAAAGTATTCATACCTTAATCTATCATATTCAGAAATACATTTAAAAATAATACAAAATATATTAATTACAAATTTATACTTTTAAAAATCCTACATGCCATAACTTACAACAAAAAGAAAATCTTAAAATTTAATTATACAATATAATACCCAAAATATACAAAAAGAGAATAAACTGCTGCAATTTGATCTTGGGGTTCCCCTTTCTTTGGTCGATCCTAACACAACAGCTACTTCTACTAGCCTTATTAGCTTAGTGGTACATTTGACAATTATCCAATAATTATATAAATATCTCTAAAATAAATTTTTTATCAATTACAATTAATTTACTAAGTATGCCAAAACATTCAATTAATATCAAAACTATTTACATCATGCAAAAATATAAACTTTATCAATTATAACATTTCATTCATTAAGCATACATGAAATTCGTTAATAATACATGACATACAATTTGTAATATCATTTTAATAATTTATATTTTTTTATTTATTTGATAGCCCATGATATCTTAGACTGGAACTAAACACTGAATATAGAATTTCTACTTTTCGGCAGTATACTCGGTGCCTACTTAATTATTTTATAGCTTGGTGTTTAACACTTACATTTTCAATAATAACTCGGTACCTTTTCGGTGCCTACATAATTTCAAACTCAGCACTATTTATTAGTGCCTACATAAATCAAAATCTCAGTACTATTTTCTAGTGCCTACATTTCTATCCCTTTATTGGTATGCCAACTTATCCAAATTTATAGTTATTGACTAGATGTTGTAGAGCTTAATCGTGTTTATTACCTTTATTATTATTTACATCAATTAGGTATGAATTGCTAATATAATTTCTCTTAAATACAGTAATCTCCATTAAATTTATTACAACATGATACTCACTCATTAAATCATTATAAATATAAGAAAAATCAAATAATATATTTTTCTATCATAAAATTCAACAATAAACTCATATATACAAGCTGCCCTATTATGGGCATAATTTATGTCTCATATTGATTTGCATTTTTCATCCATTTTTCATCAACTAACAAAATATATATACATGTCTTATCTTTAATTACCAACTGGAATCACATGAAACCAAATTTTGTAGCAAAAGTTATGGATTTTTCTCTCAGCTACGTTCATTTCATTTTGCCCAGTGTTTTGCTAGATACATTTCCAATTTGAACTTTGAGTCAATTTGAAACCTAAATTCAGGAATATTCAAATCTAATGGTCTGAATGAAAGTTGAATCCTTATGTCTTAAATTTCCAACCTAATAAGAAACACACAAATATCATATCTAGAACTCAAGTTATGGCTTAAAATGTAGACACTGTTCATTAGACGAATTTCCAGCACTTCATTAAATCATACAATTTCCTATCTTCATGCATCAACAACATATTCTAAATTTTATTTTCACATTCATGACATCATTAAATCACCATTTCATCACTTAGTGAAAATATCAATAATTTCTTAATCATATACAATATCATACTCAATATAATAATATAGTCAACAATTAATATTTTTACCATATTGAATGTTTGCCAAATGTACATACCTCAAAAAGTTGAATTTTCTTCACTCTTCTCTACCTCTTAATTGGCACCTTGCTCTTATTTACTCTTTGATTATGGCCCAAAGGTTGCTCGCCTCTTTGGCCTAACAACAATATTACACATATACTTCAATTTATCTTATACTTTAATGTTACATACGCACATAAAGCTCACTTAAACTACTAATCACCTCTACCATGGCCTAAATTATTGGGTAGTACATACACATCCTTAGTTAGATTTCCATGAGAGAAAGTTGTCTTCACATCCATTTGCCATATCTAATAATCATAATGAGCAACAATGGCTAGGAGCATCCTTATGGATTTAAGCATAACTATTGGGCTAAAAGTTTCATCATAGTCAATTCCTTGTCTTTGGTAATAACATTTAACTACAAGTTTAGTTATACAGGTAACCACATTACCATCCATATCAGTTTTCTTTTTGAAAACCCATTTGCACTTTATAGGATTTATCCTTTCAGGTGGGTCAACCAAAGTCCATACTTGGTTTTCATATATGGAATCCATTTTTGACTTCATGGCTGGAAGCCATTTGTCAGATTCTAAACTATTTAGAACTTCCTCATAGGACATAGGCTCATCATTTTTATGAGCAATACATTATTCTATTCACTAATGAGAAATCCATATCTCTCTAGAACAATACGTATCCTACAAAACTCTTATGCTTTATAAGGTTGAGCTGCTATATCATCTATATGAATAACAGGCTCAGATTTAGGCAACTAATCAACATCTACTTGAGCATCTTACAATTCGTCAAGTTCAATTTCTCTCCCACCATCTCATTTTAGAAGAAATTCTCTCTCTAAAAACATAACATGTCTCGAAATAAACACCTTTTATTCCAAGGGTGATAGAATTGATAGCTATATGATGCTTTTGGATATCCTATAAACATACATCGGTTAGACTTAGCTTCCATATTTTTTGACATTGTCTGCTTTATATAAGCAGGACAACCCCAAACACTCATGTAAGAAAGTGTGGGCTTCTTGTTATACCACATCTCATATGGAGTAACATCAACTGACATCAAAGAGACTCCATATAATATATAAGTGACAGTCTCTAGTGCATAATCCAAAAGGATTTAGAGAGTTCTACAAAGTTCATCATAGACCTTACCATGTCTAACATGGTTCAATTTCACCTTTTAGCCACACCATTGTATTGTGGCATGTAAGGTGGAGTCCATTGTGATAATATCCCATTATTCTAAGACAATCTAGAAACTCATGGCTGAAGTATTTACCTCATCGATCTGATCAAAGTGCTTTAATACTTTTGCCAAGTTGTTTCTCTACTTCATTTCTGAATTCTTTGAACATTTGAAAGGCTTCAGATTTGTATCTCATAAGATCCACGTACCCATATCATTGTTGGGTTTTGAAAAATGAATTAGATTCATAAATGCAGCGAAAAAATAAAATTTTTAAAACTCGACACAGAAGATCATACTTGTTCCATTAAAACAAATTTATATAAATATAGAGGTTAGAAAATATACCTTGAAATTTCTTATTTGTTATTCAAATCCTCACTTTGTTGGGTTATAGCAAACCACAACAATCCACACTAGGATGTCTCTAATGATAATCTACACGAAGAATGAAGAAGAAACTATCAAAAGTAATGGTTTGAACAAATTTAAAGGGCTAGCTTAGAAAGTGTTCTTAAGAGAATTTTGTTGTGTCATAAAAATATTTTTTTTACAAAAAATATTTTCATGTCTACTTTTTGCCATTTGATGTCTTTTCTATTTGAATCAAATTCAAAGAAAAGATGAAAAGTCAAAAATGGAGAAAAGGGAAATGAATGAATAGTAATTGGACATAATTGGCCTAATTAAAGCAAAATTCACCCATTGGCCAACAGAAGGGAGGCAGCAGTAGCCTGGGCATGCTACGGACTGCCCAGCTTGCCCGCAGGGCAGGCCAGCAGCCTACCTAACTTGCTACGGACTATTATCGCCCTTCCGAATGATTTTTCCAATGCGATCTCATCACGATCCATCCCAAAATAATTCTCTCATATTTTGGATCATATCCAAGACAATTTTACTCATTCTCCATATCTACAATGTGTGTGACCCATTAGGTTCCTTGTTATATTGGTCACTTAAACTAACCATTAATTTAAGCAAGTCATAAGTCATATCTAGCAAGACATCATGACCCTCAATTGACCGAAAAGTCAGTGATTTGACTATGAACCTTTCATAGACAATTTTCATTCAATTCTTCTTTTCACCATGCTATACCCCACTTGGTTCAGAGTATAGACATATGTTAACTCCCACTAGACTGACTACATCACGTCAAGTCCAAGTAATGTTGGTTCTTGTCCCCGAAGCTCATTACTCTATTAGATATATCATTAAAGACTATCTTTCTGACATTTCCACTTCGGCCAAAGATTCCCAAGTAATGACCAGGACAAGAGGCTATGGGTATACACTCATTCTATCAGGAGTGGTGAATCCTTTCTTGGTTACCCAATTACCTTCAAATACCTGAAGCTATATCCAATCACGACCTTATAAGCAACCTCCCTGAGGCAACAAGGAATAGTGTCAAAATACATAATCAATATTCGAGATATCCTTGAGTACCTCAAGTTTAAGGATACTAGGACCATTGCTATGATGAGACTATCATTGACATTTGGATATATTATCCATATGATTGTCTCATAGTTGGTCATCCAATGTACTTTGCTACACTTAACAAGCATCCAGAAGTTAACTATAAACATATCTTGTTTATAGATTATGAGATCTACTACTCGATTCAATCAAAGAGTGCAACATGTGTTAGTTTGTCTGGATTAAGGTGGAGTCCATTGAGATAAAATCCCATTATCCCTAAGATTATCTAGAAACTCTTGGCTCAAGTATACACATCCTTGATCTGATCGAAGTGTTTTATTACTTTTGCTAAGTTGTTTCTCTACTTCATTTCTGAATTCTTTGAACTTTTTAAAAGCTTAAGAATTTTTAAAAGCTTAAGATTACATGAACCCATATCGTGAGTAGTCATTGATAAAAGTAATGAAGTAGATGAAACTACCTCTAGCGTGTGAAGACATTGGACCACATACATCTGAATGTATTAAGTCTAAAAGTCCATTAGCACATTCACCTTTTCCCTTAAAGGGTAATTTAGTCATCTTGCCTAATAAGCGAGATTCACATGTCCCATATGATTCATAATCAAATGACCCCAAACTACCACTTTTGTTTAGGTTAGCCATGCGTTTCTCACTTATATGACCAAGGCGATAATGCCATACGTAAGATGATTTCAACATATCTTGTTTTTGCCTTTTATTATCATTGATTTTTAAAATTGGATTTGACATATCTAATATGTATATTCCATTGCATAATGTACCACTAGCATAAAGAATTATATTCAACATAATAGAACAACAATTGTTACTAAAAGCTAAAAGGAAACCATCTTTATTTAGACTTGAAACATTTTAGTCAAAGCAGGTACATAATAACAATTATCCAAATTTGATATAAGCCCACTAGGGAGGGTCAATACATATGTTCTTACAGCTAATGTAGCAACCCTTTCTCCTTTTCCAATGCATAGGTATGACTCTCCCTTATTGAGCTGCCTATTGTTCCTTAGGCCCTACATATCAGTGCATATGTGTTAGCCACAACCGGTATCTAATACCCATATATTATTTTCAGAAATAGTGTTAATTTCAATCACAAAAATACCTAAAGTAGATGGGGCATGTAACATCCTCAACCTTCCCCACGTGCATATCCACATGCATTTCATTTGAACATATGCATCTTGCATATAATTCAATTGAACACATGCATTCCATGTATATTTTTATAGGAACAAGTTCATGACACACATTAGCTACGTGTCCTAATACATTGCAATTGAATCGAGTAGTACATGTGTATTTATAACCTAAATGAGGACAAAAAAGTATTAGAAACAAATGAAATAAGGTGACAAAATAAAAGTATTCAAAATGACTTGATTAAGATTAGTAAACATTCTACATTGTTAATTTAGTGAAATTGGACCAAATGACTAAGTTGTATTATTGTGTGGATTAATGGAATTATATATATGTGTAAATAATAATAATAATATAGATAAAATAAAATGAAAATGAAACAAAAGAAAAATAAAATAAAAGAGAAGATAAAAGAGAAAAGATAAGAGATAAGAGAAGAAAAAAAGAAATAAAAAGGAAAAGGACAAAAAGAAAAATTGGTTTTATCTTCTTCCTCCCATTTTTGCCTCCTCACTTCAGCCCCAATTTCTTCTTCATCTTCCCCCATTCCAGCCTTCAATTATTCCTTGTTTCACTTAGTGTTTGCAGCAAATACATCCCTTGCAAGTTCGTTCTTGGTAAGTAATCAATTCTTATTGCTATAAGGTTGATTTGAGTTGCTAAGGTTCATTAATACTCACTGACTTGGACCCCAATTTTGATATTAATATAAATTAATTCTGGGAAAGATTAAAACACAAAAGGTTTTCCTTTATGTCTTAGATTTATGTATATGTAAACATTTTTTCAATATTTTGTGTATAGGGAGCAATATCCTCTCTCTACTGAAACTGGTTAGGGTGTGAACCCTAGCCAAGTTAGCTACTGTGTTCTTTGGTTTTGAATATGTTAAAGCCATTATTTGAAGTATATCCAAACATACAAGTTGTAGATATATGTGTATGTATCTGTATACCAAATTTAAGGTTCATAGTTCTTGTGTATTATGAGGTATGGTGAATGGAACCATGACTATTCCATGGTTTGAACTGCCTGCGTAGTGCCTAGGCATATCTAGAAATATTTTTGGCTATTTTGAGCTCCTTAGAGAAAGATTCTATAAATTATCAAAACATTAAAGTTATATATATATGTCTTATCTAAATTGGGGTACTAATTTGAGCTTAATATGTTATTTACAGGCTGAGTTATGGCCTTTAGAATTCATACTGGTCTAGAAGCCAACTCTGTCCTGGACCAGCGACATATTTCTTATAATTTGAAGACCTTAGAGACATAATTGATAAAAGTTTTAAACTTGAAAAATGTTCATTGGAACCCACATAAGTTTCTGTAAACTTTCATTGAAATATGACTTATATATTATAAGTTATGAAGAACTAATTTGGTACCTTGAAACTGCCTAAGGGCATAAAACAGAACACATTTAGAAATTCCACCAAATATTTTACAATAATCCAATAGGTCTGAAATTTTAATATGTTATATAATTATATGTTAATTTGAATTAGGAACAAGAATCATATTAATTGTTCAATTATAGAGAAATATATAGGCTAAACAGTCCCATAAGATCATACTGCCTCATAGGAAAAATCTTAGCTATTGATATGAACAATGCATATTAATTTGTTTAAGCCACATTAAGTCTCCCCTAATCATGAGTTAATCAATTATATTTTCATATTAGGCTCACAACATATTGGAGACCCTCAAGGAGCAGATGGACAATAAGTTAGGGGTCAGAATCAAAGGAGAAAGGTGAGTCTAATTATCAATTGAATTCTTAAGTGCATCTGAATGTTGCTTGCTATGTGATATGATTATCATGATTTTTCCTTGATAATATGATGATGGATAATTTTTAATGTTTGCAGTCCATATAAGTGGTATACTTGTGGTATGTTTGAGGTATATGTTTAACATATGTGATATATATACATGGTATATGTATAGTATATGCAAGGTATATGCGTGACATATGAAGTATATATGTGATATATGTATGTTATATGTGATAAGATGCAATGATTGAGGAATGCTTAAGTACAAGTGCATATGCATATGGACTTAAAAGGCACTCTGACTAGTTAATCGATATTGTAAAGCAAAAGAAAGCGCCTATGGCCCAACAAATGTGCAAATGATCAAGCTAGCTAGAAAATGCAAATGTTCACATAGAAACCCAGGGCAATGTCTGTTTATCTTGGTCACAACAAAATAAAATAAGCAAAGCATTTGCATACGTAAAGAGTAATGATTATATGTTTCTACTTTATTGATACTTATATGATACTGATGAATGGAATGGAATACATGGTATGTATTGGATTTGTGATTTATTACTATGAGTTGGTTGATACTTTAGAGCTCATTTGATGATTATTCTCACTGAGCCGCAACTCATCAATTTGTATCATTTTTCAGGTAAAGAAAAGTGATAGCTCATTTTGAGTAGCGTATAGAAGACATGGAGCACAGATCACTGGCCGAGCATCATCACTCTCTCTCCTTGCATTCCACACGAGCATGAAAATATGTCATCTGCATTTTGTATTTACGTGTTTGCATATGTATAGTCATTTTGGAATGGGTTTTAAAAATGTATAAATGAAAGCAACTCATAAATACTTATGTGCAACGTTTATATTTTAATATATGTAATATATCATATTGTGGCGAAAGCCTCAAAGGTTACTTACAAAGTCATTGAATGATATTACAGGATATGAAAAACATTTTACTGTCATTGTTAACAGGGTATTTTTCCTTTCCAGTATGTTATGTGTGATTATTTGATACAGGGATAGGTTGAACTCAAATGTATAAGATGTGGTATTACAGGGCATCAGCTACCTTCTTCTTCAAGGACTCCAAGTAAGCCTTACCGTTTCTCTTCCGATGGCCATCCTTGTTACAATGGAAGCATGTCCCCTTTGGAGAAATCTCCTTGGCCTTCTTGATGGCCATGCCTCCCTTTGGCTTCATGGACTTCTTCTTCTTCTTAAGGTTCTTCCTTTTAGAACTTGAAGAGTCCATCGGAAACACATCTTTACTGTCCTTCTTGATACATGGCTTAGCTGTTCTGAGTAAGTTAATCAGCTCAGGAATAGTGGTTAAGATTTGGTTCATCCTATAGTTAAGCACAAAATTAATTTTAATGGACACAAAGGGGCTCTGATACCACTGTTGGATTTTGAAGAATGAATTAGATTCATAAAATTTTCAAAACCCGAAAGAAAATATCATACTTGTGGATTAAAACTAATTTATATAAACATAGAGGTTAGAAATTATACCTTGTAATTTCTTATTTGTTATTCAAATCCTCACTTTGTTGGTTTGTAGTAAACCATAACATTCTACACTAGGATGTCTCTAATGATAATCCACGCGAAGAAATTCAAAGTACTAGCTTCGAAAGTGTTCTTGAGAGAATTTTATTGTGTCTTAAAAATATTTGTTTTCCAAAAACTATTTTCATGTCTATTTTCTGCCATTTGATGTCTTTTCTATTTGAATCAAATTCAAAGAAAAGATGAAAAGTTAAAAATGGAGAAAAGGGAATGAATGAATAGTAATTGGACATAATTGGCCTAATTAATGCCAAATTCACCCGTTGCCTAATGGGAGGGAGGC
Organism: Triadica sebifera; assembly: GCA_023653625.1. Classification (NCBI taxonomy): domain Eukaryota; kingdom Viridiplantae; phylum Streptophyta; class Magnoliopsida; order Malpighiales; family Euphorbiaceae; genus Triadica; species Triadica sebifera. Next base: position 10,570,164 of record CM042900.1, read on the forward strand.
AGCTGCGGGCTGGCCCGCTAGACAGGCCAGTAGCCTGCCTAACTCACTGCAGACCGCGCGTGCCCTGGACCTTTCTGAACGATTTTTTGCATGCGATCTCATCGCGATCCATCCCGAAACAATTCTCTCATATTTTGGATCATGTCCAAGAATATTTTACTCATTCTCCATATCTTCAATGCGTGTGACCCATTAGGTTCCCAGTTATGATGGTCACTTAAATTAACAATTAATTTAAGCAAGTCATGAGTGGTATCTGGCAATACATCATGACACCCAATTGAACGGCAAATCAGTGGTTTGACTACGAACCTTTCCATAGAGAATTTCCATGCAATTATTCCTTTCACCATTTTATAACCCACTTGGTTTACAGTATGGACACAGGTCAACTCCCACTGGACTGACATCACGTCTAGTCTAATTAATGTTCGTTCTTGTCCTTGAGCCTCATTACTCTATTAGATATGTCACTGAAGACTATCTTTATGACATTTCCACTTCGGCCAGAGATTCCCGAGTAATGACCAGGACAAGAGGCCATGGGTATACACTCCTTCTATTAGGAGTGGTGAATCATTTGTTGGTTACCCAATCAACTTCGAATACCTCAAGCTGTATCCAATCACCACCCTATGAGCAACCTCCCTGAGGCAACAAGGAATATTGTCAAGATACAGAATCAATATTCAAAATATCCTTAAGCTCCTAAAGTTTAAGGATACTTGGACGAATGCTATGATGAGACTATCATTGACATTTGAATAGATTATCCAAATGATTGTCTCATAACTGGTAATCCAATGTACTTAGCTACAGTTAGCAAGCATCCACAAGCTAACTTTAAATATCTCTTGTTTATAGAATATGAGATCTACTACTCGATCTAATCAAGGAGTTTATCATGTGCTAGTCTGTCCGGATTAAGGTTGAGTCCATTGAGATAAAATCCCATTATACCTAAGATAATCTACAAACTCTTGGCTCATGTATTCACCTCCTCGATCTGATCGAAGTGTTTTAATACTTTTGCCAAGTTGTTTCTCTACTTCATTTCTGAATTCTTTGAACTTTTCAAAAGCTTCAGATTTCTATCTCATAAGATACACGTACCCATATCATGAGTAGTCATCGGTAAAAGTGATGAAGTAGATGGAATCACCTCTAGCGTGTGTAGATATTAGACCACATACACCTGAATGTATTAAGTCTAAAAATCCATTAGCACGTTCACCCTTTCCCTTAAAGGGTAATTTAGTCATCTTGCCTAATAAGCAAGATTCATATGTGTCATATGATTCATAATCAAATGACCCCAAACTACCACTTTTGTTTAGCTTAGCCATGCGTTCTTTTCTATTTGAATCAAATTCAAAGAAAAGTTGAAAAGTCAAAAGTGGAGAAAAGGGAAATAATGAGTAGTAATTGACCCTAATTGGCCTAATTAATGCCAAATTCACCCCTTGGCCAATGGGAGGAAGGAAGATGCGGGCTACAGTTGGGCAGCCTAGCTGGCACGCTAGGTAAGCCAACAGCCTGCCTTGCCCGTACGGGCCCTTGACCCTCCTGAATGATTTTTTCCATGCGATCCATCCTGAAATAATTCTCTCTTATTTTAGATCATATCCAAGACCATTTTACTCATTCTCCATATCTTCAATGTGTGTGACCCATTAGATTCCCAGTTATGTTGGCCACATAAATTAATAATTAATTTAAGCAAGTCATGGGTGGTATCTAGCAACACATCATGACCCCCAATTGACCAAAAAGTCAGTGGTTTGACCACCAACCATTCCATAGACAATTTCCGTAAAATTATTCCTTTCCCCATTCTATACCCCACTTGGTTCAGAGTATCGACACACGTCTACTAACTACATCATGTCTAGTCCAAGTAATGTTAGTTCTTGTCCTTGAGGCTCATTACTCTATTACATATGTCATTGAAGACTATCTTTATGACATTTCCACTCCGGCCAGAGATTCTCGAGTAATGACCATGACAAGAGGCCATGGGTATACACTCCTTCTATCAGGAGTGGTGAATCCTTTATTGGTTACCCAAATACCTTCGAATACCTCAAATTGTATCCAATCACTACCCTATGAGCAACCTCCTTGAGGCAACAAGGAATAGTGTCAAAATACAGAATCAATATTCAAGATATCCATGAGTACCTCAAGTTTAAGGATACTTGCACCATTGCTATGATGAGACTATCATTGACATTATCCATATGATTTTCTCATAGCTGGTCATCCAATGTACTTCGCTACACTTAGCAAGCATCCACATATTAACTCTAAACATCTCATGTTTATAGATTGTGAGATCTACTATTCGATCCAATCAAGGAGTATAAGATGTGCTAGTCTGTCCATATTAATAATGTCCCATCTCATTAATCCTATGACTAGGGAAAATTTTTATACTATCATAATTACATATGATAAGAATCTCAATATCATGATCTCATCATGATTTCCTTCATGCTATGTTATGTATCAAGGACTTCATTAATTTATTTAAGATCACTGATGAATTCATATGTCAAATGAACATCAAATTAATGAAAAAACCTTTTATTAATCAAATAAATTTGTACAGTAAGTGCTAAAGGTGATTGCCTTTAGAGCACTCCTCTTACAATCGTGAGTAGTCATCAATAAAAGTAATAAAATAGATGAAACCACCTATGTTATGGTGCACATTGGACCGCATACATCCGAATGTATTAAGTCTAAAAGACCATTAGCATTTCACCCTTTCCCTTAAAGGGTAATTTAGACATCTTACCTAAAAAGCAAGATTCATATAAATTACCATTGTTGTGTAGCTTAGCCATGCGTTTCTCATTTATATGACCAAGGCGACAATGTCATAAGTAAGATGATTTCAACATATCTTGTTTTTTCCTTTTATTATCATTGATATTAAAAATTGGATTTGATATATCTAATATGTATATTTCATTACATAATGTACCGCTAGCATAAAGAATACCATTCAACATAATAGAGCAATAATTGTTATTAAAAGCTAAATGGAAACTATTTTTATATAAACTAGAAACATAAATAATGTTTTTAGATAAAATAGGTACATAATAACAATTATCAAAATTTAACATAATCTCCCTAGGATGCTAAGAATTCTCAGAAAAATAGAACCCTAACTTACATATAATAATGTTGGGTTTTGAAGAACGAATCATATTCATAAATGCAACAGAAAAATAAAAATTTCAAAACCCCAAACAAAAGATCATACTTGTGCCATTAAAACTAATTTATATAAACATAAAGGTTAGAAATTATACCTTGTAATTTCTTATTTGTTATTCAAATCTTCACCTTGTTGGATTGTAGCAAACCACAATAATCCACACTAAGATGTCTCCAATGATAATCCAAGCGAAAAATGAAGAAGAAACTATCAAAAGAAATGGTTTGAACAAATTCAAAGTGCTAGCTTTAAAAGTGTTCTTGAAGAATTTTACTGTGTCTTAAAAATAATTTTTTCACAAAACAATATTTTCATGTCAAATTTTTTCCATTTGATGTCTTTATTTGAATCAAATTCAAGGAAAAGATCAAAAGTGAAAAATGGAGAAAAGGAAACTTGAATGAATAGAAAATTTGCTTAATGGCCATAATTGGCCTAATTAAGGCCAACTTTACCCATTGGCCAATGGGAGGCAGCAGCGCATGCACTGGGCCTGCTGTAGGTCCACACAGCCTGTACGGGTCCATGACCCGAACGATTTTTCCCATACAATCTTATCGCGATCCATCCCAAAATAATTCTCTCATATTTTGGATCCCATCCATGACCATTTTACTCATTCTCCATATCTTCAATGCGTGTGACCCATTAGTTTCCCGGTTATGTTGGCCACTTAATTTCACAATTAATTTAAGCAAGGCATGACCGGTATCTAACAAAACATCGTGACCCCCAATTGACTGAAAAGTCAGTGGTTTGACTATGAACCTTTCCATAGACAATTTTCGTGCCCCACTTTATTCAAAATATGGACATGTGTCAACTCTCAAAAGATTGACTACGTCACGTCTATTCCAAGTAATGTTAGTTCTTGTCCCAAAGCCTCATAACTCTATTAGATATGACATTAAAGACTATATTTATGATATTTCCACTCCAACCAATGATTCTCAAGTAATGACTATGACAAGAGGCCATGGGTATACACTCTTTCTATTAGGAGTTGTGAATCCTTTGTTGGTTACCCAATTACCTTTGAATTCCTATGAGTATCACCAACATATGAGCAACCTCCATGAGGCAACAAGGAATAGTGTCAAAATACAGAATTAGTATCCAAGATATCTATATGTACCTCAAGTCTAGGAATACTTGCACCATTGCTATGATGAGATTATCATTTACATTTGAATAGATTATCCATATGATTGTCTCATAGTTGTGTAGGGTTTTGAAGAATGAATCATATTCATAAACGCAGCGAAAAATAAAATTTTTCAAAACCCAAAACAAAATATCATACTTCTACCATTAAAACTAATCTATATCAATGTAAATGATAAAACTTATACCTTGTAATTTCTTATTTGTTCTTCAAATCTTCATTTTGTTGGGTTGTAGGAAACCATAACAATCCATACTAGGATGTCTCTAATGATAATCCATGTGAAGAATGAAGAAAAACTATCAAGAGAAATGGTTTGAACAAATTCAAAGTGCTACCTTTGAAAGTGTTCTTGAGAGAATTTTTGTTGTCTTAAATTTATTTTTTTTTACAAAAAATATTTTCATGACTATTTTCTGCCATTTAATGTCTTTTCTATTTGAATCAAATTCAAAAATAAGATGAAAAGTCAAAAATAGAGAAAATGGAAACAAATGAATAGAAATTGGCCATAATTGGCCTAATTAAGGCCAAAAACAGCCGTTGGCCAACGGATACGAAGCTGCAGGCACGTTGGGCCTGCTGCTGGGCAGCCCAGCTAGCCCGCAAGGCTTGCCAGCAGCCTGCCTAGCCCAACTGGCCCGTGACACTCCTAAACAATTTTTGCATGCAATCTCATCGCGATCCATCCTAAAATAATTCTCTCATATTTTGGATCCTATCCAAGACCATTTTACTCATTCTCCATATCTTCAATGCGTGTGACCCATTAGGTTTCCGATTATGTTGGCCACTTACATTAACAATTAATTTAAGCAGGTCATGTGCGGTATCTAGCAACATATCATGACCCCCAATTGACCGGAAAGTCAGTGGTTTGACTATGAACCTTTCCATAGACAATTTATGTGCAATTATTCCTTTCACCATTCTACACCCCACTTGGTTCAGAGTATGGACATGTGTCAACTCCCACTAGACTGACTACGTCATGTCTAGTCCAAGTAATATAAGTCCTAGTCCAACTCTGTTATATATGTCATTGAAGACAATCTTTATGACATTTCCACTCCGGCTAGAGATTCTAGAGTAATGACCATGACAAGAGGCCATGGGTATACACTCCTTCTATTAAGAGTGGTGAATCCTTTGTTGGTTAACCAATTACCTTCAATTACCTCAAGTTGTATCCAATCACCATCCTATGAGCTACCACTCTGAGGCAACAAGGAATAGTATCAAAATACATAATCAATATTCAAGATATCCTTGAGTACCTCAAGTCTAAAGATACTTGCACCATTGCTTTGATGAGACTATCATTGACATTTGAATAGATTATCCATATGATTGTCTCATAGTTGGTCATCCAATGTACTTAGCTACACTTAGCAAGCATCCACATGTTAACTCTAAACATCTCATGTTTATGGATTATGAGATCTACTACTCGATCCAATCAATGAGTGTAACATGTGCTAGTCTAACTGGATTAATAATGTTTCATCTCATTAATCCTATGACTAGGGATAATTTTGATACTAACATAATTTACACATGATAAGAATTTCAATATCATGATCTCATCATGATTTCCTTCATGTTATGTTATGTATCAAGGACTTCATTAATTGATTTAAGATCACTTATCAATTCATATATCAAATGCATATCAAATTATTGAAAAATCCTTTTATTAATCAAATAAATTTGTATAATAAGTGCTAAAGGCGATTGCCTTTATAGCACTCCTCTAACAAGCTCCCACTTGCACTAAAGCCAATCACCTTTGTATTTAATTCCATAGGCGAGAGTACATGAGAATCATATTTCTTTTGGGTAAGTGGGTTAGTTAAAGGATCAACAATATTTTGATCAGTGGGCACTCTTTCTATCTTTACATCATTTCTACCAATGATTTCTCTAATCAAATTGTATCTTCTGAGTACATGTTTGGATCTCTGATGAGACCGTGGCTCCTTATCTTGCGCAATGGCTCCATTATTATCACAATACAATTGTATTGGATCAATAATGCTGGGAACCACTGAAAGTTCAGTGATAAATTTCCTTATCCAAACTGCTTGCTTTGCTGCTTTAGAAGCTGTAATGTACTTTGCTTCGGTTGTGGAATCAGCAGTCATTTCCTATTTAGAACTCTTCCAACTAACTGCTCCATCATTTAGTGTGAATATATAACCTGACTGAGATTTTGAGTCATCCTTGTCAAATTGGAAGCTGGCATCGGTATACCCGCTCACAGTAAGATCTCCATCTCCATATACCAAGAATACATCCTTAGTTCTTCTTAAGTACTTAAGGATATTCTTGACAGCCACCCAATGACCCTCACCAGGGTCTGATTGGTATCTACTCATGACACTTAGACCATATGATACATCGGGTCATGTACATATCATAACATACATGATTGATCCTATAGTTGAAGCATATGGAATCAAACTCATGTGTGTCCTCTCATCTTGTGTCTTTGGACACAAAGACTTTGAGAGAGTAATCCCATGGGTTATGGGAATATATCCCCTCTTGGACTGCTCAATGCTAAACCTTTTTAGCATCTTATCTATGTATGTAGATTGTGAAAGACCAAGCAATATTTTAGATCTATCTCTATAGATGTTTATCCCTAAAATATAGACTGCTTCTCCAAGGTCTTTCATAGAGAAATTCTTGGATAACCAAATTTTGACTGATTGTAAGGCTGAGACATCATTTCCCATTAACAATATGTCATCTACATATAACACAAGAAATACGATTGCACTCCCATTAACCTTCTTGTAAACACATGGTTCATCCGGATTTTGTAACAAACCAAACTGTTTGATTGTCTCATCAAACCGAATATTCCAACTCCTGATGCTTTCTTTAATCCATAAATTGATCTTTGAAGCTTACATACCTTTTTGCCATCTTTGGATATGAAACCTTCAGGTTGTGTCATGTACACATCCTCAGTCAGATTTCCATTAAGGAAAGTTGTTTTCACATCCATTTTCCATATCTCATAATCATAATGAGTAGCAATGGCTAGGAGTATCCTTATGGATTTAAGCATAACTACTGGGCTAAAAGTTTCATCGTAATCAATTCCTTGTCTTTCACGATAACCTTTAACAATAAGTCTAGCTTTATAGGTAATCACATTACCATCATGTCAGTTTTCTTTTTGAAAACCCACTTGCACCCTATAGGCTTTATTCCTTCGGGTGGGTCAACCAAAGTCCATACTTGGATTTCATACATGGAATCCATTTCTGACTTCATGGCTTGAAGCCATTTGTCAGATTCTGAACTATTCAGAACCTCTTCATAGGTTGTAGGCTCATCATTTTCTATGAGCAACACGTTGTTCTGTTCACTAATGAGAAATCCATCTCTCTGGAATAGTACGTATCCTACTTGACCTACGAAGCTCTTGTGCTTCAGAAGGTTGAGCTGTTATATCATCTATATGAGTAACAAGCTTGAGTTCATGAAGTTGATCAGCATTTGTTTGAGCATCTTGAACTTCCTCAAGTTCAATTTTGCTCCCATTATCTCCTTTTAGAAGGAATTCTCTCTCTAAAAAGATAGCATGTCTTGAAACAAAAACCTTTAGTTCCAAGGGGTGGTAAAATGGATATCCATATGATGCTTTTGGATATCCCACAAACAGACATCGGTCAGACTTAGCTTCTAGCTTATCTGACATTGTCTGCTTCACATAAGCAGGACAACCCCAAATTCTCACTTATATGTGGGCCTCTTGTTATACCATATCTCATATGGAGTAACATCAACTGACTTTGAAGGAACTCCATTTAATATATAAATGGCGGTTAGTGCGTAACCCCAGAAGGATTTAGGCAATTCTGTAAAACTCATCATAGACCTTACCATGTCTAACAAGGTTCAATTTCTTCTTTCAACCACACCATTGTGTTGTGACATGTAAGGTGGAGTCCATTGAGATAAAGTCCCATTATCCCTAAGATAATCTAGAAACTCTTGGCTCAAGTATTCACCTCCTCGATTTGATCAAAGTGTTTTAATACTTTTGCTAAGTTGTTTCTCTACTTCATTTCTAAATTCTTTGAACTTTTCAAAAGCTTCAGATTTGTATCTCATAAGATACCCTTATCCATATCGTGAGTAGTCATCGATAAAAGTAATGAAATAGATAAAACCACCTCTAGCGTGTGTAGACATTGGACAACATACATCTGAATGTATTAAGTCTAAAAGTCCATTAGCACATTCACCCTTTCCCTTAAAGGGTAATTTAGTCATCTTGCCTAGTAAACAAGATTCACATGTGTCATATGATTCATAATCAAATGACCCCAAACTACCACTTTTGTGTAGCTTAGCCATGCGTTTCTCACTTATATGACCAAGACAACAATGCCATAAATAAGATGATTTCAACATATCTTATTTTTTCCTTTTATTATTATTAATGTTTAAAATTGGATTTGACATATCTAATATGTATATTCCATTGCATAATGTACCATTAGCATAAAGAATTCCATTCAACATAATAGAACAACAATTGTTACTAAAAGCTCAAAGGAAACGATCTTTATTTATACTTGAAACTGAAATAATGTTTTTAGTCAAAGCAAGTACATAATAGCAATTATCCAAATTTAATATAAGCCCACTAGGGAGGGTCAATACATATGTTCCTATAGCTAATACAGCAACCCTTGCTCTATTTCCAATGTGTTGGTCTGACTCTCCCTTATTGAGCTATCTACTGTTCCTTAGGCCCTGCATATCAGTGCATATATGTGAACCACAACCGGTATCTAATACCCATATATTATTTTTGGAAACAATATTAATTTCAATGACAAAAATACCTAAAGTAAATAGGGCATCAGATGCCTTCTTCTTCAAGGACTCCAAGTAAGCCTTGCAGTTTCTCTTCCAATGGCAATCCTTGCCACAATGGAAGCATGTCTCTTTTGGAGCAATCTGCTTGGCCTTCTTCTTGGCCATGCCTTCCTGAGACTTTATGGAATTTTTCTTCTTTTTAAGGTTATTCCTTTTAGAACTTGAAGAGTCCACCAGCATCACAACCTTACTGTCCTTCTTGACATATGGCTCAGCTGTTTTAAGCAAGTTAATCAGCTCAGGAATAGTGGTAGAGATTTGGTTCATCCTATAGTTAAGCACAAAATGTGAATAACTATCAGAAAAACCGGTTAGAATTAAGTCAATACTTAATTCATGGTCCATCACAAATCCCAAGGTGGCCAACCTCTCAATATAGCCATTCATCTTCAATGCATATTGCATTGGAGATGCCCCCTCAACCATCTTAGTGCAGAAGAGCAACCTTAAAGTTTCGAACCTTTCAGAATGTGCTTGCTCATCAAAAAGCTTTCTTAGATGGTATACTATGGAATTAGCATCCATAGCCTCATGCTGCTTTTGCAACTCATCTGACATAGTAGCAAGCATAATGCAGCTTGCCATCTCACTATCATCGAGATGCTTTTGATATGCCTTCTAAACAACTTCAGAAGCATTAACCCTGGAGGATTAGGGAGTGCCTCATCTAGGACATAACCAATCTTTTCGGATTTGAGAACTATTCTTAGATTCCTTAGCCAATAAAAAAAATTGGGCCCAGTCAACTTATTTGATTCCATTAGCGATCGCAAATTCACACTTGTCATGATGATGATTCTAGCAACCTAGATGTAAAATAGAACATGTTAGAATGTACATAAAATGCATGTTTATTAGGTCTTTAATAAATCGCATTATGGCTCCCACTATTTTATTGCGAATCCATAGCCCTCACTATGAACCCGAGAGAACTTATATGGAAGTTCTCCTAGTGGGTCGATATCCAACTAGCTAAGAATAACCTTAAGGCAACTCAACAAGCTATCCTTAGTTTGGTTGGTAGGTATCTAATCCATACCAATTGCATTATTCATGCAACTATCAAATCTTGTGCTATCAACTTATTGATGTGTGCACATACATTGGGCTATCGACTCTTGATATGTGTACATCTCATGTATACAAACCCAACTTCACCTCCAATACACATTAACCTTGGCGCAAATCCAACAAGTTAATAATATCGGTTAAGTCTAACCCATTAATTGTGAAATCTAATTTCAATGGATTGATCATATTCTTATAGAGTGAGATTGAGGCAACTCAACAACCATAACTCTAGAAGAACTCTGGTTCTCCCCATATTAATGGAAGGCATAAGACTTAATTGTTTATTTAGTCAGTGATTTCTTTCTTAAGTCTCATCAAGTTATTGTTTCATGCTTTTATATATCATACATTCATCAAATTGATATATAAAGATAGTTACATTAACTATATGGCATGATTATGGACATACTAAAGTCCATCTCTTGAGCCAAAGAGAAATTGACTAGGTCTTACCTAGGTATATTCATGAATTTACAACCCAAAATAGAAATCAAATTCCTATTTCTAAGTCTTCTTGTTTATGGTACAATCTCCTTTGCTTTTTGCTCCTTTGTATCTTCATTCTATCCTAATCCTATGTAATCTAATTATATATTTCAAATTATAGAAAACCTCAATTTACATTTGAGGGGAGTAAGATGAGAAGAGAAATACATAAGAAAGAAAAGAGGAAGGGACACGCAGGCCCTATTTACCATAAAACAAAATAATTCCGTGCATGCTAAATCACATTGGGCATAAGTCCACAATCATCCATCATGCCTTTTCATACACCCCTAACATGCATTCTCTAATGCACAAAATAAAAATGACAATTTTGGATTTCAATTTGTAAATCGATTCAACACTTGAATCGAAATTGCCTATATGTGTTCTTTCGGTTAATTTAATTTTGTATGTCATTTTAAAGTGGAATTTAATATTTAATCAAATTAAATTAAATTCCATATTTTCAAAAATAATTCAAAATTAAATCTCCTTTAAATCAGAATATTATGATGTTAAAATTAAACAATTTAATTTGAATATACATACCAATTTCTTGTCATACCAGAATTACAATTTCACAACTTAAATTAATTCACCACTATTGATAGAAGGATTGTATACCCATGACCTCTTGTCATGGTCATTACTCAGGAATCTCTGGCTGAAGTGAAAATGTCATAAAGATAGTCTTCAATGACATATCTAATAGAGTAGTGAGCCTCAAGGATAAGAATTAACATTACTTGGACTAGACGTGACGTAGTCAGTCTAGTGGGAGTTGACACATGTCCATACTCTGAACCAAGTGGGGTATAGAATGGTGAAAGGAATAATTGCATAGCAATTGTTTATGGAAAGGTTCGTAGTTAAACCACTGACTTTCCGATCATTTGGGGGTCATGACTCATGACCTGCTTAAATTAATTGTTAATTTAAGTGGCTAACATAACTGGAAACCTAATGGGTTACACGCATTGAAGATATGGAGAATGAGTAAAATGGACTTGGATAAGATCCAAAATATGAGAGAATTATTTTAGGATGGATCGTGATGAGATCGCATGAAAAAATCGTTCGGGAGTGTCACGGGCCCACACGGGCTAGGCATGCTGCTGGCTAGCCTTGCGGGCCAGCTAGGCTTCCTAGCAGTAGCCCGCAGCAATCCCAGCGCGCCTGCAGCTTTCCATCCGTTGGCCAACGACTGTTTTTGATTTTTCATCTTATTTTTTAATTTGATTCAAATAGAAAAGACATCAAATTGCAGAAAATAGACATGAAATTCTTTTTTGTAAAAAAATATATTTTTAAGACAACAAAAATTCTCTCAAGAACACTTTCAAAGCTAGCACTTTGAATTTGTTCAAACCATTTCTCTTGATAGTTTCTTCTTCATTCTTCATGTGGATTATCAGTAGAGACATCCTAGTATGGATTGTTGTGGTTTGCTACAACACAACAAAGTGAGGATTTGAAGAACAAATAAAAATTACAAGGTATAATTTTTAACATTTACATTTATATAGATTAGTTTTAATGGTACAAGTATGATCTTTTGTTTTGGGTTTTGAAAAATTTTATTTTTCGCTGCATTTATGAATAGGATTCATTCTTCAAAACCATATAGTGTTTACAAGAAGGTTAGTGGGAGTGCAATCATATTTCTTGTGTTATATGTAGATGACATATTGTTAATGGGAAATGATGTCTCAGCCTTACAATCAGTCAAAATTTATTGGTTATCCAAGAATTTCTCTATGAAAGCCCTTAGAGAAGCAGTCTATATTTTAGGGATAAAGATCTATAGAGATAGATCTAAAAGATTGCTTGGTCTTTCACAGTCTACATACATAGATAAGATGCTAAAATGGTTTAGCATACAACAGTCCAAGAGGGGATATATTCCCATGACCCATGGGATTACTCTCTCAAAGTCTTTGTGTCCAAAGACACAAGATGAGAGGACACACATGAGTTTGATTCCATATGCTTCAGCTATAGGATCAATCATGTATGCTATGATATGTACAAGACCCGATGTATCATATGCTCTGAGTGTCACGAGTAGATACCAATTGGACCTTGGTGAGGGTCATTGGGTGGCTGTCAAGAATATCCTTAAGTACTTAAGAAGAACTAAGGATGTATTATTTGTATATGGAGATGGTGATCATACTGTGAGTGGGTATACCGATGCGAGTTTCCAATTTGACAAGGATGACTCAAAAACTCAGTCAGGTTATATGTTCACACTAAATGGTGGAGCAGTTAGTTGGAAGAGTTCCAAACAGGAAACGACTGTTGATTACCCAATGGAAGCAAAGTACATTGCAGCTTCTGAAGCAGCAAAGGAAGCAGTTTGGATAAGGAAATTCATCACAGAACTTGGACTGGTTCCTAAAATTATTGATCTAATACAATTGTATTATGATAATACTGGAGCCATTGCGCAAGCAAAGGAGCCACGGTCTCATCAGAGATCCAAACATGTACTCAGAAGATACCATTTGATTAGAGAAATCATTGGTAGGAATGCTGTAAAGATAGAAAGAGCGTCCACTGATCAGAATGTTGTTGATCCTTTAACTAAGCCACTTCCCCAAAAGAAATATGATTCTTATGTACTCGCCTATGGAATTAAATACAAAGGCGATTGGCTTTAGTGCAAATGGGAGCTTGTTAGAGGAGGGCTCTAAAGGCAATCACCTTTAGCACTTATTGTACAAATTTATTTGATTAATAAAAGGATTTTTCATTATTTTGATATTCATTTGATATATGAATTGAAAAAGTGATCTTAAATCAATTAATGAAGTCCTTGATACCTAACATAACATGAAAGAAATCATGATGAGATCGTGATATTGAGATTCTTATCACGTGTAATTATGTTAGTATCAAATTTATCCCTAGTCATAGGATTAATGAGATGGGAGATTATTAATCCAGACAGACTAGCACATGTTACACTCCTTGATTGGATTGAGTAGTAGATCTCATAATCTATAAACATGAGATGTTTAGAGTTAACATGTGGATGCTTGCTAAGTATAGGTAAGTACATTTCATGACCAACTATGAGACAATCATATGGATAATCTATTCAAATGTCAATGATAGTCTCATCATAGCAATGGTGCAAGTATCCTTATACTTGAAGTACTCAAAGATATCTTGAATATTGAGTCTGTATTTTGATGCTATTCCTTGTTGCCTCAGAGAGGTAGCTCATAGGGTGGGAGTTGACACATGTCCATACTCTGAACTAAGTGGGGTATAGAATGGTGAAAGGAATAATTGCACAAAAATTGTCTATGGAATGGTTCGTAGTCAAACCACTGACTTTTCGGTAATTTGGGGGTCATGATGTTTTGTTAGATACCACTCATGACCTGCTTAAATTAATTCTTAATTTAAGTGGCCAATATAACCGGGAACCTAATGGGTCACACGCATTGAAGATATGGAGAATGAGTAAAATGGCCTTGGATAGGATCCAAAATATGAGAGAATTATTTTAGGATGGATCGCGATGAGATCGCACGGAAAAATTGTTCGGGAGTGTCACGGGCCCGCGTGGGCCCGTGCTTGCTAGGCAGGCTACTGCCAACGGTTGCTGGCTAGGCAGGCAGGCTACTGGCCCAGCAGCTTCCCATCCATTGGCCAACGGTTGTTTTTGGCCTTAATTAGGCCGATTATGGCCAATTACTTTTCATTTGTTTCCATTTTCTCCTTTTTTTACTTTTCATCTTATTTTTGAATTTTATTCAAATAGAAAAAACATAAAATGGTAGAAAATAGATATGAAAAAATATTTTTAAGACAACAAAAATTCTCTCAAGAACACTTTCAAATTTAACACTTTGAATTTGTTCAAACCATTTCTCTTGATAGTTTATTTTTCATTCTTCGCATGGATTATCATTAGAGACATCCTAGTGTGGATTGTTGTGGTTTGCTACAACCCAACAAAGTGATGATTTGAAGAACAAATAAGAAATTACAAGATATAATTTTTATCATTTACATTTATATAGATTAGTTTTAATGGTACAAGTATGATCTTTTGTTTTGGGTTTTGAAAAATTTTATTTTTCGTTGCATTTATGAATATGATTCATTCTTCAAAACCCTACAATTGGGTAACCAACAAGGGATTCACCACTCTTAATAGAAGGAGTGTTTACCCATGGCCTCTTGTCGCGGTCATTACTCGGGAATCTCTGGCCGGAGTGGAAATGTCATAAAGATAGTCTTCAATGATATATCTAATGGAGTAATGAGACTCAAGGACAAGAACTAACATTACTTGGACTAGACGTGACATAGTCAGTCTAGTGAGAGTTGACACATGTCTATACTCTGAACCAAGTGGGGGTATAGAATGGTGAAAGCAATAATTGCACGAAAATTATCTATGGAAAGGTTCGTAGTCAAACCACTGACTTTCCAATCAATTGTGGGTCATGATGTATTGCTAGATACCGCTCATGACTTGCTTAAATTAATTGTTAATTTAAGTGGCCAACATAACCAGGAACCTAATGCATCTCACACATTGAGGATATGGATAATGAGTAAAATGGTCTTGGATAGGATCCAAAACATGAGAGAATTATTTCAGGATGGATCATGATCAGATCGCATGAAAAAATCATTCAAGAGAGTTACGGGCCTTTGCTAGCCTGCACGGGCTAGGCAGGCTGTTGGCCCACCTAGCGGGCTAGCTGGGCTGCCCAGCAGCAGCCCACAGCAGGCCCAGCGCGCTGCTGCCTCCCACCCATTGGCCAACGACAGATTTTGGCCTTAATTAGGCCAATTATGGCCAATTACTATTTATTCATTTCCATTTTCTCCATTTTTGACTTTTCATCTTTTCTTTGAATTTGATTCAAATAGAAAAGACATCAAATGGTAGAAAATAGACATCAAAATATTTTTTTATGAGAAAAATATTTTTAAGACAACAAAATTCTCTCAAGAACACTTTCAAAGCTAGCACTTTGAATTTGTTCAAACCATTTCTCTTGATAGTTTCTTCTTCATTCTTCTCGTGGATTTCATTAGAGACATCCTAGTGTGGATTGTTGTGGTTTGCTGCAACCCAACAAAATGAAGATTTGAAAAACAAATAAAAAATTACAAGGTATAATTTCTAATCTTTATATTTATATAAATTAGTTTTAATGGCACAAGTATGATCTTTTGTTTTGGGTTTTGAAAATTTTATTTTTCCACAACCTTTATGAATATGATTCATTCTTCAAAGCCCAACACCAAGGTGGCCAACCTCTCAATATAGCCATTCATCTTCAACGCATATTGCACTTCATATGTCCTCCCAACCATCTTAGTGCAGAAGAGCAACCTCGAAGTTTCGAACCTTTTGGAATGTGCTTAATCATCAAAAAGCTCGCTTATATGGTATACTATGGAATTAGCATCCTTAAACTCATGCTACTTTTGTAACTCAGCTGACATAGTAGCAAGCATAATGCAGCTTGCCATTTCACTATCATCGATATGCTTTTGATATGCCTTTTAAACATCTTCAGAAGCATTAGAAGTAGGGGAATTAGGGAGTGCCTTATCTAGGACATAACCAATCTTTTTGGATTTGAGAACTATTCTTAAATTCCTTAGCCAATCCAAAAATTATGCCCAATCAACTTATTTGATTCCATTAGTGATCGTAAGTTCACACTTGTCATAATGATGATTCTAGCAACCTAGATGTAAAATAGAACATTTTAGAATGTACATAAAATGCATGTTTATTAGGTCTTTAATAAATCGCATTATGACTCCCACTATTTTATTACAAATCCATAGCCCTTGCTATGAACCCGAGCGAACATATATGAAAGTTCTCCTAGTGGGTTGATATCCAATTAGCTAAGAATAACCTTGAGGCAACTCAACAAGCTATCCTTAGTTTGGTTGGTAGGTATCTAATCCATACCAGTTGCATTATTCATGCAACTATCAAATCTTGTGCTATCAACCTATTGATGTGTGCACATACATTGGGCTATCAACTCTTGATATGTGTACATCTCATGTATACAAACCCAACTTCGCCTTCAATACACATTAATCTTAACAAGTTAATAATATCGGTTAAGACTAACTGATTAATCATGAAATCTAATTTCAATTGTATGAATATATTCTTATAGAGTGAGCTTGAGACAACTTATCAACCCTAACTCTATAAGAACTCTGGTTCTCCCCACATTAATGAAAGGCGTAAGGCTTAATTTTTTATTTAGGGAGGGATTTGTTGTTAAGTCTCATCAAGTTATTATTTCATGCTTTTATATATCATACATTCATCACATGGATATATAAAGATAGTTACATTAACTATATGGCATGATTATGGACATACTAAAGTCAATCTATTGAGCCAAAGAGAAATTGACTAGGTCTTACCTAGGTATATGCATGAATTTACAACCCAAAATAGAAATCAAATTTGTATTTCTAAGTCTTTTTGTTTATGGTACCACCTCATTTGCTTCTTGCTCCTTTGTATCTTCATTTTATCCTAATCCTATGTAATCTAATTACACATTTCAAAGTATAGAAAACCTCAATTTACTTTTGAAAGGAGTAAGATGAGAAGAGAAATGCATAAGAAGGGAAGAAAGGTAGGGACACACAGGTCCTATTTACCATAAAACAAAACAATTTCATATATGCTCAATCACATTGGGCCTAAGTCTATAATCATCTATCATGCTTTTATATACACCCCTAACATGCATTCTCTAAAGCGTAAAATAAAAATGAAAATTTTGGATTTCAATTTGTAAATCGATTCAATGCTTGAACCGAAATTACCTACTTGTGTTGTTTCGGTTAATTTAATTTTGTATGTTATTTTAAAGTGGAATTTAATATTTAATCAAGTTAAATTAAATTCCATATTTCCAAAATTAAATCAAAATTAATTGTCCTTCAAATCAGAATATTATGATGTTAAAATTAAAGAATTTTATTGGCATACCAATAAGTTTACTCTATTATATTCCAGACTCGTTTATGAGCTCATGGTATACTGAGTTATTCAAAGCCCATGTATTGCATGTTATTTTATTAATACCATATTTTCGAAAGTGCTAATTATCTTTTATTTATATGATAAACTTGGATTTTAATCATCTTTACTTGTCAAATTCTTATTGCGTTAATTAGAGTCAAGACAAGGAATATATAGACATAAAGAAATCATAACATAGTAGACATTCCATATAAATACAGTAACAAACATAGTAGAGGAAAGGAAAGAACATATACATATATTGAATACATTTTTATTAGTTTCTTTATTAATTTTTCTTTAATGTCTATTGCCATAAAACTTGCATAAACATGGTTCAAGCTTTTCTTATGTTGATTGAATCCTTTCCTTTTTTTTTGACATAGGCTTTGGTGGCATCGGTATGCCTGAAAAAACCTCTTGGCCACAAGACAAAGTGCAAATAAAATTTACCTTTCTAAATTTGTACCTTGAATCCATGGCTTAGGAGGCTCCATCAAATTCAAGTATTGCATATCTCAACATGCACTACATCTCAGTGTCCTCAAATTAGTAATTTAGCACCGAAGCAAAAATTATAAAATTATAATTTTTTCCTTTTCTCGATTTTCATGCAGAAACTTATCAAAACGCAGTTCTAATTAATTTTCTAACATACTTTAGGTTCAAATTTAGATTCCGATTGAATTTCTTCTATTATGGTCATAAACGCATTTAGTTTGAGATAGGTCTAAAGCACCCGATCGTAAAACATGGGTATTGATTAGGACCTAAATTGGTGGATGTGATAACCTAAGGCTGCTACAAAAGTGATTGTCCTTTGCAGTCTCGAAAGGCTCCTACACAGACCAGAGGATCAGTGTCAGCACAAAACCAGGGTTAGAGACAAGCTAGGAGCGGAGCCAATCAAACCATATATGAGATTATGAATAGGCCAGGATTGAGCAAGGTGATAGCAAAAGTCTACAACATAAGGGCCATGGAAGAACTAGAGCTTGCAGATGCTGTTGATGGTACATTTTGTCTTTTTTGTTACATATTCCCCAATTGTTCAAGTCGAATAACCAAATAAATTTCGAAGATGAAATTTCTTTAAAGGAGAAAGAAATGTAATGCCCAGTTTTTAGGGTTGATATATTAGATGGGTTATGTTAGAGAAGTACTCTAAAGGAAATCACTTTTAGCAGCACTTATTGTACAAATTTATTTGATTCATAAAAGGAGTTTTCATTAATTTGATGTTCATTTGATATATGAAGATAGTGATCTTAAATCAATTAATCAAGTCCTTGATACATAACATAATATGAAGGAAATCATGATAAGATCATGATATTGATATTCTTATCATGTTTAATTATGTTAGTATCTAAATTATCCCCAGTTATAGGATTAATGAGACAGGACATTGTTAATCTAGACAGATTAGCACATGTTACACTGATTAATTGGATCGAGCAGTAAATCTCATAATCTGTAAATATGAAATGTTTAGAGTTAATATGTGGATGCTTGCTAAGTGTAGCTAAGAACATTGGATGACCTGCTATAAGTGTAATGCCCACTAATTAGTCTAAGTTAGAATAAGTATGTGGTATACATAGGAAACACATGATAGACAATAAATATTCAAATAAATGACTATATTAGAAATTAAAATAAATTATATTGATTGACATGATAAATTTGATTAAATTAAACTATATAATTAAATTGTACTTTGGGTAAAAATTAAGGGGATTAGATATAAGTAAATGTGTGATAATAATAATAATAATAATAATAATAATAAGTTAAAAAAAAGGAAAAAAAACACAGAAAAAAAATCGGGATATGAGGGGGAGGGGGTTGAAGTCAATTAAGACTTCCTTTGGCCATTTTAGACTAACTTCTACACTCTTCTATCTATCATCATCCCTTTCCTTCTTCCCAATACCAATCCTGTAATTCTTCATGATCTCACTCAAGATTTGCATAATCACTCTAAATAAATCTGTTTTTGGTAAATAATATTTTTTCTATTGTTATTATGTTACTTAGAGATTTTAAGAGTATGTTACAACAATATATTTCGCTCTATTTTTTATTAATTTATGAACTGAATTTGGAGAAGTATCAAATATAAAAGTTGTTCATTTATATCGCTTTTATCCGTCTGCCAAATTTTATTGAATGATTTTGAGTATATAAAGAGCAATGGTCATTTTAGTGAGACTGGTCTCTAGAATAGTATCAACTGGATACTCCACAGTTTTTCCTTAATTTGATCATCTTAAAGGCTGAATCTAAGGTGACTTAAAACATAACAGCTGTGGATCTATGCGTGATACAGGTCTCTGATAGTTTTACATACCTATCCAACTCCTGTAATTGTGTCCTCATATTTGACATGTTTTAGATCTAATTAGCCAAAGTTCAAAACTTGAAAGTTTTAATTCTATATCTTAAATAAGTTTCTATGAAAGTATTATCTTAAAATGTTATTTATTTTGTGAGTTATGACCTTAACAAGTGAACTGGTCATGTTATCATTTTATTCTAAATAAGTTATTGATCCTCTAATATTTAAGAACCTTAGAGGAAGAATATGGAAATGAGGTAAACATGAAAAATTTTCCAAATTAACTTATCTAACTTTATAAAAAGTTTCATAAAAATGTAATATACACAATGAAAGTTATAAATTTTTAAATATAGCATCCCAAAACTGCCTAAGGGTAGAAAACAGAGCAACATTAAAAATTATACTAAAAATTGTGTAATGGTTCAAAAATTCTGAAATTTTAGTATGCTATTTTTTTAGATGTTAAATTTAATTATAAATAAGGATAATATAAATTGGAAGAGTGTAAAAAACGTAATAGAGCTAATAGTACTCAAAGGTCATATGACCGCTCAGGAGAAATTTTAGTTATTTATTCAAACTATAATAAAAATAAGCAATTTAACAAGGTATTGATCAATTATATTTTTATATTAGGGCCTCAGCAAGAATAAGAGCAACATAAGTAGACAAGCTCCAAATTTTAGATTTTAGAGAAGCTCCATTGAGGTTTGTACATATATGCATTTTGGTTTGCCTTTATTCCTTTCTTGTGTGTTAATTGAATAAATTACATATTTAAATAATGTATTAAAATGTGCAAATATGAAATGATAGTTAAGGGTAAGATGGCATGCTAGAAAATAAATATGAGTGGAAAATGTGTGTGGCATATAAATTATGATAAACAAGATTTTAAATAATATATATGTGGTTATTGGGATAGAAGGTTTGTAAACTTTGAATTATTGATAAAATGTTGCCATGCGACTTAGGTTGGTCATTAAATAAAATGAATTAAGTGCTTAATTAATGAAAATTTGTGTTAATGCATGTTTAGACATATGGATGAATAATTGATTAATAAAATGTAGGAACATTTATTTTTAGATGTAAATGTGTGTTAAGGGTTATGAATGTATATGACATCCCACCTAAATAATAGGAATAATCCTATTACATAAGCGTAATGACACAGAAAAGCTAAATGAAACTAACCTGAGTTTAAACATATGGATGAATAATGGATTGATTATACTCGGTCATGAAGCTTAAGCTCTATGAGTGCTCTTGACTTGAGACTATAGTAAATAGGGTGTTTAAGCTCTGCGAGCGGCCCTACTACACCCTATATTCGGATAGTCTGGGAATGAGATTTGGGCTATTTATATAAAAACATTATATATAAATTAATTAAAAATATATATATGTACACGTTGAAAGATAAATGTGTGAGATAGCATGAATTATAAATATTTATTAAGGTATGTTAAATTTATAATTGAGTTATATATATATTGTCAATGAATTGGGTAATATTGTCTAATCATGTGTTTGTTACTGAATAATGTATGTTAGATTATTGTGAACTATATTATGAATTATCTACCATGCATTTTTGGCAATTGTATGTTAAAATATTTAGGCTTATATGGATTGAGATTTGAGTTAACTATACTAAAATAATTTTAGGGAAGTTAATTAAATGAAAAAGAGTTATGGAAACTAATTAAATTAAAATAATATGCAAAAAAATTATTTAAAGTAAGTCTATATGTGAAAATTTAATAAATGATTTAAAGGACATGGTAAGAAAGGTAATAAAATATGGAAACATGAGAGGAGGTAGAATGTTTAATATTTTATATATTACATAAGGTTGAATATATGCAATCCATGTCTTAATGCAAATAAAATGATAATATAATGGAACATAAATTTTATTTTATTTTAACATTTGCTAAATTTTATGCAATGATTCATTTAAATTATGTCATGATTTTTTTGACCCATGTTTCTGTGACTGCATGGAAAAACTTAAATGCTTATATGTACCACTAAGCTAGAAATGGCTTAGCGTAGGTTTTTCCCACGCAGGAACTAGAGCTTGCAAATAGTAAACTGTGAAGTTGATAGAGGAAGTACAACCCAACAGTAGAGGATACGTGTCAGTACTGGTTGAGGGTCAGATGCATGTTATTTTTGCATTTTGTTCATTGTCATGCATATGGGTTTGTTAGACATGTCTTGTATATAGTTAAGAACATGTCTTGTATTTTGGTATTATATCTATATAGTTAGATGTGAGGTAATATCCATTAATTTTGATAGTTATAATGAAGTATACTATTTATATTACAGGATGATGTATTTTGATAATTGAATTCATATATATTCGAATATTAAAAGAAAGAAAATGTCAATTAAATTATTAAATGAAAATTTGAAACTCAGGCTAGTTTCATGTAGCTTGTCTATGTCATTCCACTTAAGTAATAGGATTATTCCTATTATATAGGCGGGATGCCACATTTATTGGTAGCAGAGATTAGGTTTAAGCATCTCTTGACCTAAGTGGGGAAGGGTTTTTCATGCATACAAACATGTGTCTCATTTAACTCTGATATGGGCTATTTCTCTATCAACTTGTAGGCTTATTGAGAGATATTTTTGGATGAGTATGGAATAATTGAGAATTTTAGTTCTCTCGACACTAAGTCACCACGTCAGTCTAGTGCAATGAGTGTTAAGGGAATTAGTGCTACTCCTAATCCTTTTCAACCTACATCAATTGCAAAGTATGGGATAAAGAAAACTAAGAGAAAGAAAAGAAGAATAGGGGAGTCATCTAAGAAATTTGTTGTTCTAGAGACCCATTTTACTATAAAGAAAGAATATATACCGAAGTGTGATAGTTGCAATAGACACCATAGAGGAGAATGTTGGCATGTCATAGGTGTTTGCTTTAGATATGGGTCCAAGGCACACATACGAAAAGATTGCCCACTCTTGACAAATAGAACTCCTACTCAAACGAAAAAATCAATTCCTACTTAGCCTAGACTAGGCCAAACTAGGTAGGTTGTTCCAAAGACAATGAATAGACCTAGACCTAGTAGAGTTTCAGCCAAAGCCTATGCCATGAAAGCTAAAGAAGATCAAGTAGTAATAGATTTTATTGTTATGTATTCATTAGATGATTCTGAGCTTTATATACTCATAGATCTAGGTTCCACACGTTCATGTATATTTGCAGAAGTACATCTAGTTAACAGAGCATAATTGGAGGAGGCCTAGAATATGAGATTGAGGTTATAAATTCTTTAGATCATGATGTGTGGGTAAGTAAAGTAGTTAGAGATTGTTTTTAATAATGTATGGGAAAAATTATTGTATGCATGATCTAGAGCTAACAACTATAGTTTTTGCATTGAATTTCGGCACCATAATCTTTTTAGAGGGAATTATTTTTTCTACACAGAAAACAAGAATTTGAAATATCTTTCCCCTTTAGGAAGAGTTGAATTTGAGATAAATTAGATATTGTGAGCAGAGAGATTGTGATAAGGTTATGTGTTTAGCTTACTTTCACCTAGAAAATTAAGGATACTCAGAGACAAGACAATAAGCTTGTTGAGTTAGTTGAGGTGGTCTTTATGGGGGAGAGATCTGAGTTTATTAGGTGGATTGTTACATCTAATCTCTATTAGATAACAAAAATATAAATAGATTACTAGAAATTTTGTGACCAGAATGCCTCTTTCTATTGTGTCAAATAGAGATACTCTATTTACATATCAATTTTGGGTAATCTACAAAGAACTTTAGACTCTAAGCTCAATTTTAGTATAACCTTTCATCCTTAGGCATATGTATTATGAAGGAGAACTACCCGAGAAAAGCTTAAGGCAACTATAATCAGGTAGAAATCATATTATGATATTAAGAGATGAGATATTAAGTATGTAGGGGGGATAAAGTTTCTCCTTAAAACTTCACCTTGGAAGAAAGTGTTGAAATGTTGAAAAAAAAAACAAAGAGAGGACAAGTTCAACCCAAGATTCATCAGGCCTTATGAAATTGTGAGGATATTTATGGTGGTGACTAATAGACTCACTTTATCATTGGAATAGAGTTAGATACACAATGTGTCTTATGTCTTCATGTTAAAACGATACAGATCGAATCCTTCTCACATTGTACTAGAGAGAAGTATTTAAGTGAGATAGGATTTGGCATCTAAAAAGGAAACTAGCCGCATCTTAACAAGAGAGATTAAGGAATTCTGAAGTAAACATGTACCATTAGTGAACATACTATGAACAAACCACTCAACGAAATGAGCTACTTGAAAAGAAGACAAGTGATTAGAACCCCATCTGTTCCACCGCAATGTATTAATTATGTTTTGATAGAGTTGTGATGCCCACTAATTAGTCTAAGTTAGAATAAGTATGTGGTATACATGGAAACACATGATAAACAATAGATATTAAAATAGATGGAATAAATGACTAAATTAGAAATTAAAATAAATTAAATTGATTAACTTGATAAATTTGATTAAATTAGACCACATAATTAAATTGTACTTTGGGTAAAAATTAAGGGGATTAGATATAAGGAAATGTGTGATAATAATAATAATAATAATAACAATAATAATAATAATAATAATAATAATAATAATAATAATAATAATAATAATAATAAGTTAAAAAAACTAAAATAAAAAAAATAGCACAGAAAAAAACAGAAGAAGAAAATCGAGAGAAAGGGGGGCTGAAGTCAATTAAGACTTCCTTTGGCCATTTTAGCCTAACTTCGACACTCTTCTATCTATCATCATCCTTTTCCTTCCTCCCAATAATAACCCCCAATTCTTCATGATCTCACTCAAGATTTGCATCAAAATCACTCCAAATAAATCTATTCTTAGTAAATAATCTCTTTTCTATTGTTATTATGTTACTTAGATCTTTTAGGGGTATGTTGCAGCATTATATTTTGCTCTATTTTTTATTACTTTATGAACTGAATTTGGAGAAGTATCAAATATAAAAGTTTTTCATTTATGTCTTGTTTATTTTTCTACCAAATTTTATTGAATGATTTGACTATATCAAGAGAAACGGTCATTTGAGTGAGACTAGTCCCTAAAAGAGTATCAACAGAATACTCCATGGTTTTTACTTAATTTGATCATCTTAAGGGCTGAATATAAGATGACTTAAAAAATAAAAGTAGTGGATTTATATTTGATATAGATCTCTACCAAATTTCATATAAATATCCCTTGTGTAGGTTGAGTTATAGTGAAATGAACTATGACTATTTCTTGATTGAGCTAGTTTCACATACCTGTATAGCTCCAGTAATTTCATCCTCATATTTGACCTATTTTTATATCTAGCCAAAGTTCAAAACATGAAAGTCTAATTCTAAATCTGATCTAAGTTTCTGTGAAAGTCTTACTTTAAAATATAATTGGTTTTATGGGTTATGACCCTAACAAGTGAATTGGTCAGGTTGTCATTTTATTTTAAACCAGTTATTGATCCTTTAATATTTGAGAACCTTAGAAGAAGAATATGGAAATGAGGTAAACATCTAAAATGTTCCAAATTGACTTATCTAATGTTATAAAAAGTTTCATAATAATTTAATAGACACGGTGAAAGTTATAAATTTTTAAATATAGCACCCCAAAACTGTCTAAGGGTAGAAAACATAGCAACATTTAAAATTATACTAAAGATTGTGCAATGGTTCAAAAATTCTGAAATTTTAGTTTGCTATTGTCTTAGATGTTAACTTTAAATAGAAATAAGGATCATATAAATTATATGAGCATAGAAAAATTTATAGAGCTAAGAGTCCTCAAAGGTCATATGACCGCTAAGGAGAAATTTTAGTTCTTTATTTAAACTATAATAAAAATAAGCATTTTAACAAGGTATTAATCAATTATATTTTTAAATTAGGCCCTCAGAAAGAGGAAGAGCAACAAAAGTTGAAAAGCTCCAAATTTTAGATTTTGGAAAAGTTCCATTGAGTTTTGTACATATATGCATTTTGGTTTGTCTTTATTTCATGCTTGTGTGTTAATTGAATAAATTACATATTTAAATAATTTATTAAAATGTGGAAATGTGAAATGATAGTTAAGGGATAAGATGGCATGCTAGAAAATATAAATGAGTGGAAAATGTATGTTGCATATATATTATGATAAATAAGATTTTAAATAATATATATGGTTATTGAGATAGAAGGTTTGTAAACTATGAATTAATGATAAAATATTGTGTGATTATCATAACATGCGACTTAGGTTGATAATTAAATAAAATGAATTAAGTGCTCAATTAATGAAATATCGTGTTAATGCATGTTTAGACATATGCATGAATAATTGATTGATAAAATATACGAACATTTGTTTTAAAATGTAAATGTGTATCAAGTGTTGTGAATGTGTGTGACATCCCACCTAAATAATAGGAATAATCCTATCACATAAGCGAAATGACATAGACAAGCTAAATGAAACTAACCTGAGTTTAAAATTTTCATTTAATAACTTAATTGACATTTTTTTCCACACATTATTATTCGAATATACATACGAATTCGATTAGCAAAATTCACCATCCTGATACATAAATATTATACTTCATTATAACTATCAAAATTAATGGTTTTTACCACACATCTAACTATATAGATATAATACCGAAATACAATACATGTTCTTAACTATATACAAGACATGTCTTTAAACCCATATGCATGACAATGAACAAAATGCAAAATATACATGCATCCGACCCTCAACCAGTTCTAACGCATTTCCTCTAGTATGAGCTTGTACTTCCTCTGTTAACTTCACAGTTTACTATTTACAAGCTCCAATTTCTGTGCAGAAAAAACTCATGCTAAACCATATCTAGCTTAGTGGTACATATAACCATTTAAGTTTTCCCATGTAGTCACACAAACATGAGTCATTTAAATCATGACATAATTTAAATAAATCATTACATAAAAATTTAGAAAATACTATAATAAAATAACATTTATGTTCCATTATATTATCATTATATTTGCATCAATACATGAATTTCATATATTCAACCATATGTAATATATAAAATATTAAACATTCTACCTCCTCTTATGTTTCCATATTTTATTACCTTTCTTATCATGTCCTTTAAATCATTTATTAAATTTCCACATATAGATTTAATTTAAATAATTTTTTTACATATTATTTTAATTTAATAATTTTCCATAACTCATTTTAATTTAATTGATTTCCCTAAAATTATTTTAATTTAGTTAACTAAATCTCAATCCATATAAGCCTACATACAATTGCCAAAACTGCATAATAGATAATTAATATTGCAGTTCACAGTAATCCAACATACATTATACAAGAACAAACACATGACTATACAATATTACCAAATTCATTAATAATATATATATAAATCAATTATAAATTTAACTTACCTTAATAAATATTTATAATTTATGCTATCTCACACATTTATCTCTCAATGTGTACGTGTATATCTTTTAATTAATTTATATATAATATTTTAATATAAATAGCTTAAATCTCATTCCTGGACTATCCAGATATAGGGCGTGTAGGAGGGCCGCTCGTAGAGCTTAAACTCCCTACTCACTATAGTCTCAAGTTAAGAGCGCTCTCGGAGTTTAAGCCTCATGACCTAGTATAACCACATCATCTGTGTATAATTAGGATAGGAGTGCTCTTGGAGCTAACACTACCCTGCTCCTAAACCATATCAATATTAGTACCATAATGCCCTCGCCATTATGCACCATCTATCCCTAATTAGTCCACAGGTTGAGAACTGGGCAATTAAGGTTATTACTTATTTATTTTCTTTATATATTAATTTGTTGGAATAAACGTTCCCTTTACATTTATAATGAAAATATGATTATAAAACTTTAAAATCATATAATCATGTAATATTCCATTATATATAACAATTTAAGTAATATTGGCATACTTTAATTAGTTTTTCATACAATGAAAGCCAACAAATCTTTTAATACATAAACAAAATTTATAATACCTTTATGAATCCAAGTATGCTATATAACCTCTCTTTTCATACCAAATACATATGTCATACATGAGTTTCTAACCTCACTATTTATTGTCATAATTATTCAATAATCATCTTAATAATTATCACATTTTTAATCAATCATATACTAATCCATATTGAAAAATATATTATGTTACTTATTGCACATTCACACCCTTTAAATCTTAAAACAAATGTTCCTACATTTTATCAATCAATTATTCATCCACATGTCTAAACATGTATTAACACGAAATTTCATTAATTAAGCACTCAATTCATTTTATTTAATCATCAACCCAAGTTGCATGTTATGATAATCACACAAAATTTTATCAATAATTCAAAGTTTGCAAACCTTCTATCTCAATAACAATATATATATTATTTAAAATCTTATTTATTATAGTTTATATGCCACATACATTTTCCACTCCTTTATATTTCCTAGCATGTCATTTTATCCTTTGACAATCATTTCATATTTTAATACATTATTCAAATATATAGTTTATTCAATTAACACACAAGAATGCAATAAAGGCAAACCAAAATGCATATATGTACAAACCTCAATGGATCTTTTCCAAAATCTAAAATTTGGAGCTTGTCTACTTTTGTTGCTCTTCGTCTTGTTAAGGGCCTAATATAAAAATATAATTGATTAATACCTTCTTAAAATATTTATTTTTATTATAGTTTAAATAAATAACTAAAATTTCTCCTAAACGGTCATATGACCTTTGAGGACTATTGCTCTATAACTTTTTCTAAACTCATCCAATTTATATGATTCTTATTTCTAATTAAATATAACATGTAGAAATATAACATAATAATATTTCAGAATTTTTGAACCATTACACATTTTTTAGTGTAATTTTAAATATTACTCTATCTAATACCATATTTAAAAATTTATATCTTTCATCGTGTATAGTCAATTATTATGCAAATTTTTATGAAGTTAGATAAGTTAATTTGGAACATTTTTTATGTTTACCATATGTCCATATTTGGCCTTTAAGATGCTGGTCATTGGATACAACTTGAGGTATTTGAAAGTAATTGGATAACGAACAAATGATTCACTACTCCTGATAAAATGAGTGTATACCATGGCCTCTTGTCGGGATCATTACTCGAGAATCTCTAGCTGGAGTGGAAATATCATGAAGATAGCCTTCAATAACATGTCTAACATAGTAATGAGCCTTAGGGATAAGAACTAACATTACTTGGACTAAACATGATGTAGTCAGTCTAGTGGGAGTTGACACATATCCATACTCTGAACTAAGTGGGGTATAGAATGGAGAAAGGAATAATTGCTCGGAAATTATCTATGGAAAAGTTCGTAGTCAAACCACTGATTTTCCAGATAGTTGCAGGTCATGATGTATTGCTAGATACCGTTCATGACCTTTTTAAATTAATTTTAATTTAAGTGGCTAACATAACTGAGATCCTAATGGGTCATACGCATTAGAGATGTGAGAAATGAGTAAAATTGTCTTGAATGGGATCCAAAAATATGATAGAATTATTTTGGGATGTATTGTGATGAGATCATAAGGAAAAATCATTTGGGGGGTCACAGGCCCGTGCGGGCAGCTGGCCTGCCAGGGAAGCTAACTGCCTAGCTGGCCTAAAACCCCCAAAATCCCTCCCATTGTCTTGTGCACTTTGTACCTAGACTATTTTTGGAGTAAAAATAAGTTTGAAAAATTGAAAAGTCTAAAAATTGTTTTTGGAAATCAAGAAATTCAAAAAAGAAAAATAAAAGTTATTTTTCATATTCTCTCAAATTGAACATACACCATTGCTAGCACTTTGAGGTGTGTTCAACCATTTTTCTTGTAGTTTTTTCTCATATGTTCTCATGGATTAACATTAGAGACATCCTAAAGTGGATTATTGTGGTTTGCAACAACCAACAAACTAAAAATTTGAAGAATAAATCAAGAAATTATAAGGTATAATTTCTTACCTCTATATTTTGATAAATTAGTTTTAATGGCACAAGGAAGATTTTTGTTTCAGGTTTTGAAAATTTTATTTTTCCACAACGTTTTATGAATGAGATTCGTCTTCAAAACCCAACAGGTTATTATGATTAAGTGTGGGTAGTTGAGTGGTTAGAAATAGTTAAAAGAGGTACTTTCATGCCTGTGAGTGGATATTCATGCTGGTGAGAGTGTTATGTTTCAAAACGACATAGTTTTGAAGGTTCTTCATACTTAGTCATTTGTTAAATTTTTCTCGTGAAAGGTTTGTCATGGACAGGAAAGTGTTCACGCTTTGTGAATGATGGTCAATAAAATTGGTGAACATAGTGCATTTTTCTCTTTCCTCTATGCCTTGTACTAGCTACCTTATGACCTTAAAATCTTTTCTCTTATGCCAGATATATCACCTTCATCTTCATCTTCTTTTTCTTTTCCCTCTTCTCACCCAAGTTTGCATAGTTTCGCTTTAAGCTTGAACCAAGGGTAAGTAAGAGAGTTGTGTGGTTGAACCTAAGCTTAGGTTTGGGTGGTTTGTGCTTATTTTATAGTATAAGGATCTAAGAGAGATATGTTTCGTATAGATAGAAGCTAGAAGTAGAGGGAAGGATCAATCAAAGGCTAGGCAAGCTTGAAGAACTTGAAGGGTTTATACTCCTTTTTTAAAGGTTAGTACATATATGCATATTAATTCCCTTATCTTGCATGTTAATGTGTTTTAAGTTATAAAATGTGTTATGTGATGTGAATGAGCTTCTGTTATGTATAAGCATGACGATTATGTGATATATTTGTTAGAAATGCCATGGAAATGACTTAGGAAGATTATGATATTCAAGAGTCATGTTGGCATGAAATGTGTTATGACTGTTCCAATTGATGCTAAAGGCATGTTGCTAGCTTGATATATGGTTGAATGTTGATAGGAATGATTGACATTGGTCAATCTTAAAGACCTTTGTATATGGATTTATTATGTTATGTTTTTGGTACTGGAAAACCCATAATTCACACTCGTGATAAGGTTTGTCACGCTCGTGAATGTTGCACATAGACATGTTTCACACCCATGAAACATGAACCGGAAAAAAATAAACCTTGAATGGGCATAAGCTTTCACCCCTTACATCATGGTTAAGGGAGTTATGCATGTTTAGTTTTATGCCTGTGAACATATAGTCATAATGGTGAATGATGTGTGTTTTGGGACAAAAGCTATCACGTGAACGATCACGGTTTGGTTCACAGGTAAGATGAAGGGTTTTGAAGATGAATCACATTCATAAATGCAATGGAAAATTAAAATTTTCAAAACTAGAAACAATGATCTTGCTTGTGCCATTAAAACTAATTCATCAAAACATAAAGATTAGAAATTATACCTTATAATTTCTTGATTTGTTATTCAAATTTTTACCTTGTTGGGTTGTAGCAAAGCACAAAAATTCCTATAATAATGCATAAGTATTGCATACCAGCCTATCAAAGATCCTGTGGCATATAATTCGAGTACCAAAATAATCATATTTGTTTTACCTTTTTCATTATATTATATATCACTAACAATTCTTACCCAAAACTCTCTACCTGGACTATTTGGACACAAGTTAGAAATAGAGATGTTATCTGAGCTTAAGCCACCCTGCCACTATCAATGATCATGTATGTTCATCCAAGCTTCTCAAGTCAAGAGCACTCCCAGAGCTTAAGCTACCTTAACTAAGTAAACATATATATTTTGCAACCAATTATAGGATTAAGGGCGCTCCCAAATCTTAAGCTACCTTATGCTTAAAAGAATAATTGTAACATATCATTATGGTACCATAAACCCCCTTAATGGTATGACACCTATCATACTTCTAGTCTTAGTATTGAGCCTGTTCTTTACATGTTCATATTCCCTTTATTATTCTTTTTATTAGGCATCCATCTTATAACATATTTACTACGATCATATGGAATTCATTTGTTAACATTCATGAAAACACATGTCCCTTACTTGTAACATATCATTTGCATATTTAATGTGTTATACACATTTAGGTGCTCAAACGAGTTGTACACAACTGCTCATCATTTCATGACCTCGTGCAACTAGATTAGTCATACATATTGTAACGCCCATTAATTAGTCTAAATTAGAATAAGTATGTGGTATACATAGAAAACACATGATAAACATCAAAATTTAAATAAATTGAATAAATGACTCAATTAGAAATTAAAATAAATTAAATTGATTGACATGATAAATTTGATTAAATTATACCTCATTATTAAATTGTATTTTTGGTATAAAAAATTAAATTAAAGATATTAGATATAATAATAATAATAATAATAATAATAATAATAATAATAATAATAATAATAATAATAAAATTTTTAAAAAAATAGAAAAGTGAACAGCAAAAAAGGGACACAGCAAAGAAGGGAAAAAAAAGGACTAAAATCGTGAGAAGGGGAGGAGGGGAAAGTCAATTGACTTTGCCCTATTATATCCTACCTCTACACAGTTATATCAAACTTATCTTCATTCTTCTTCGCCCTTAAACCATCAGCCTCCATTTCTTCATCATTTCCTTCGATATTTGCATCAAAATCAGTCCAAACAAATATGTTATTAGTAAGTAATCTCTTTTCCATAGTTATTGTATTATTAGAGCTTTTAAGATTATGTTTCTGCAGTGTATTTCATTCCATTTTTTGAGTACCCTATGAACCGAATTTGAAGAGGTGTAAAACCATTAAAAGTTGTTCATATATTTTTTTTTATATTTCTATCAAATTTCATGAAATTATTTTGGGTATATAAAGAGATAATTTTGTTTGAGTGAAATTGGTTCAGGGAGACATGTCAACAGAATAATCCATGGTGTTTGCTCCATTTGATCATCTTAATAGTTGAATCTGAGGTTTTGTAAAACATAAAAGTTGTAGATATATGTGTTATTTAGGTCTCTACCAAATTTCGTACAAACATCTCCTGTTTAGGTTGAGTTATAGTAAAATGAACTATGACTGTTCCTTGATTGAATTGTGTTCTAGTACCTGTGAAGCTCTAGTAAATTCGTGTTCCTTTTTGAGTTTCTTAAATGTCGAATTAGCCAAAGTTAAAAACATGAAATTTTTATTTATATGTCTTATCTAAGTTTATGTGAAAGTATCACCTTAAAATGTAAAATATTTTGTGAGTTATGAGCTAAACAATTGAATTAGTCGGGTTGGTACTCTATGTTGAACCAGTTGTAAATTATCTAGTGTTTGAGGACCTTCGAACCATAATTTGGAAAAGTGGTAAACTGAAACATGTTTCCAATTATCTTTTATAAATTTTTGAAAATGTTAGTAATAAACAAAGCTACACATTGAAAGATATGAATTTTTAAATATGGTACCCCGAAACTGCCTAAGGGTAGAGAATAGAGTAAAATTTACAATTATACCAAATATTGTGTAATGGTTCAAAAATTCTGAAATTTTAGTATGTTTTAGTCTTACATGTTAAATTTAATTAGGATTAAGAATCATATAAATTAGATAAGTGTAGAAAAAGGTACTAATCCAAGAGTCCTAAGAGGTCCTGTTCCAGCTTAAAAGAATTGTAGTTATTTATTTAAACTATATTAAAAATAAATATTTTATCAATGTATTAATTATTTATATTTTCGAATTAGGATCTCAACAAGAATAAGAGTAATAAAAGTAGACAAGCTCCAAATTTTAGATTTTGGAAAAGCTCCATTGAGGTTTGTACATATATGCATTTTAGTTTTCCTTGTTGCATGTTTGTGTGTTAATTGAAGAAGTTGCATATTTGAATAATGTATTAAAATGTGTAAATATGAAATGGCTAACAAGGGATAAGATGACCTGCTAGGAAATATAAATGAGGGAAAAAAATGTAGGTGGCATATAAAATATGATAAATAAGATGTTAACGAATATATGTATATATATATATGTATGGTTGTTGTGATAGAAAGTTTGTAACCTAAATATAAACATTGAATTATTGATAAAATGTGGTGTAATTATCATAACATGCGACTTAGGTTGATGATTAAATGAAATGAATTGAGTGCTTAATTAAGGAAACTTCATGTTAATGCATGTATAAACATATGGATGAATAATTGATTGATAAAATGTAGAAAATTTTGGTTTAAGATTGTAAATGTGTATTAAGAGGTGTGAAAGTAGAATATGTAACATAATATATTTGTCAATATGGATAAGTATATGACAGATTAAGAATGTGACAATTATTAATGGTAATTATTGAATAATTATGACAATAAAGAGTGAAGTTAGAAAGTCATGTATGACATGTGTATTTGATATGAAAAGAGAGGTTATATGACGTACTTGTACTCGTAAACTTATTATAAATTTTGGTTATGTATTAAAAGATTTGTTGGCTTTGATTGTATGGAAAACTAATTAAAGTATGTCAATATTACTTAAATAGTTATATATATAATGGAATATCATATGATTATATGATTTTAAAATTTTATAATCATATTTTCATTATAAATGTAAAGAGAATATTGATTCCAGCAAATTAATATATAAAGAAAATAAATAAGTAATAACCTTAATTGTCTAGTTCTCAACCTGTGCACTAATTCGGGATAGATGGTGCACCATTGCGGGGGCATTACGGTACTGATATCGATATAGTTTAGGAAAAGGGTGTTATTAACTCCGAGAGCACCCCTGTCCTAATTGTACACAGATGATTTGATTATACTCAGTCATGAGGCTTAAGCTCCGTGAGTGTTCTTGACTTGAGACTATAGTGAGTAGGGTGTTTAAGCTCCGCGAGTGGCCCTACTACACGCCCTATATCCGAATAGTCCGGGAATGAGATTTGGGGTATTTATATTAAAACATTATATATAAATTAATTAAAAGACATAAATGTACATGTTGAGAGATAAAATGTGTGAAATAGCATGAATTATAAATATTTATTAAGGTAAGTTAAATTTATAATTGAGTTATATATATAGTATCAATGAATTTGGTAAATATTGTATAATCATGTTGTTATCCCTGTATAACGTATGTTGGAGTATTGTGTACTGCATTATGAATTATCTACCATGCAGTTTTGGTAACTTTATGTTAAAATATTTATGCTTATATGGATTGAGATTTGAGTTAACTAAACTAACATAATTTTAGGGAAATCAATTAAATTAAAATGAAGTATGGAAACATGAGAGGAGGTAGAATGCTTAATATTTTATATATTACATATGGTTGAATATATACAATTCATGTCCTGATACAAATATAATGATAACATAATGGAACATAAATTTTATTTTATTATAATATTTTCTAAATTTTATGCAATGATTTATTGAAATTATATCATGATTATTATGACCCACGTTTGTGTGACTGCATGTGAAAACTTAAATGCTTATATGTATCACTAATCTAGAAATGACTTAGCGTGGGTTTTTCCCGCATAGGAACTGGAGCTTGCAAGTAGTAAACTGTGAAGTTGATAGAGGAAGTACATGCCCATACTAAAGGAGACGCGTCAGAACTGGTTGAGGGTTGGATGCATATTATTTTTGCATTTTCTTCATTATCATGCATATGGGTTTGTTAGACATGTCTTGTATATAGTTAAGAACATATTTTGTATTTTGGTATTATATCTATATAGTTAGATGTAAGGTAAAAGCCATTAATTTTGATAGTTATAATGAAGTATAATATTTATGTAACAAGATAATGTATTTGATAATGGAATCCATATGTATATTCGAATATTAAAAAAAATGTCAATTTAGTTATTAAATGAAAATTTTAAATTCCAGCTAGTTTCATTCAGCTTGTCTATGTCATTCCGCTTATGTAATGGGATTATTCCTATTATATAGGTGGAATGCCACACATATACAATTACATCATCATAATCTTCCATATGCTTACCTATATAAGTTCATAGAATAGTTTCATTCATCACTCGTATTATTACAACATAATACATGCTTGTAGAAATTTCAACATTTCATACCATATATTAGGATTTCATGCATACTCATATGATAATATTTACACATAATAAATATATCAATGCGAACAATTAATACCAAACATCATGTATCAACATCTTTTAAGCATATACTTTATCACATGTGGCATTTTAAACATGCTTCATTGGTACATATACCCGTGGATCAAACCGTGAAGTTGAGTGTGAACACTTTTGTCTGTTTAGTGCATATTCTTTCATGGGCGTAAAGAAATAGTCACTAGTGTAAATGTGGTGATCCACGACCGTGAGTCAAGTGGTGACTCAAGCCATGAAACATTTTGTTTCAAATGGGCAGTTCCAAGTTGGTGATTTATGACCATGAACCCTATTCCACAAGCGTGAATATGGTTTTCAAGCCATATAACTATGAAACAAAGCATTTAATACAAGTCACATGCAAATCTCTAATGGTTGACCATTGGCAACATCTTCCTATAAACATTCCCAACATTTTATGCCTAAAATTATGGAGAAACATCAATTAAACCTCTAAGAGCACATTAACAACACAATTCACCCTCCTAAACTGATTAAAGACCTATACCATGCATTTATAACCCTGTTAGCATTTTACCTTCCAACCCTTGTTATCATAACCATACAATACCTGATAAATATTCATTGGGTATATTTTTTGCAAACTCAACTTAACCATTTAACTCATATCAATATCATGCCAAAGCATACGTTCATGCCTTTGTCTCCCATTTTAACCATTTAACTCATATCAATATCATGCCAAAGCATGTCATCAGCCCATCATAATGAGCACATATTTGATAATCATGCCACTAATTCATGCCAATATGATCTTTCAAATATCCAGTTTACTACTAACATTCATTTCATACAATTACAAGTTTCATTTCATAATTAATAAATTGTTATGCCTCATTTCACATATTAAATTCATTTAAACATACAAACTATAAGTGCCCAAATACCGGATTATTCCTAAATTTTAACTTCCGAAATTGATCAGTATACCCCGTGAAAAATATTTTATTTGATCATCAGAAAATATAGGTTATGATTAGTTCAGGGGTAAAATTTGGAGTGCAAATGAGTTCAAATAAATTCTCAAAAGTCAAAACTAAGAAAACAATCGGGACCCGATCTAATTAATAAATTTGTTTGACCATACTTTGACTGAGCTGTAAAAAATAGAAAATGACATCTAAAAAATTTATTTTAAAACATAGATAGACTCTAAATAATATTTATGATTATTTGACAGTGAAAAAGAAATTTTACAGTAATATCGAAAATTGATTAATCAGTCCGGTTTGAGTGAGCCGAATAGGAAACATACTCCAATTGATTTAAAGTTTTTTATGTGGGCATATATAAATATTTTATGAATTATGGAATCAAATTTGGGTGAAATTGAGCTTGGAAAGAGAGAGAAATAATTTGGATTTGCTAATGGGCCTTAATTTCACAAATGGGCCTAATGGGAATGGATCACTTATCTTGGCCATAGCCCAACCCATTCCAGCCACCTATATAAGCTCAAAATATCAGAATTCTCTAGAGAATTAAGCATCTTCTTCAGCCCTCTCACGCTTCCCCCTTGGCCAAATGGGTATCTCCATTTTCTCCACTAAATTTCTCTCCTTTTATCTAATTCTTACATCAAAATCAACCATTCTAATATAATTTCAGCATCTCTAGTAGCTAGTAGAACTTTTTTAATCTTCATTTGGAGGGCTAGAGTAGAAGGAAATCAAATGAGACAAGTTTAGACACAAATTGAAGGTAAGTGAAATTTAGAGTTTTAAATTGGTTTAATGGTTCATATAGGTATTTTAAGGTATGTAGGTGATAATTATGAAGTTAGATTGAGTTAAGGAAGCAAACAATGGTGGATTAATGATGTACAATTTTCGGCCATCGTAGGTTCAAAGGGAAGTGAAGGTGCTTCCAAGGAAAAGGCTAAGGAAAATGAAGTCTAGGAAGGCCAAAGGAAGAAACTAAGGTTAGTGATTTCAAAATATATCTATTTTCATTGTTAAAGCATGAATTAGGGTTATGGAAATTATGAATTTTGTGTGTTTTGCATGAATTGATAATTAATGCTTAAAACATTATTAAAATATTATAAAAAGTGAATTAGAATGGTTAATTTTAATTAAAAAAATTAATTAGTGAAAATTGAAAAATATGACTCTATTATGTGAAAATTGCATATTAAGGTATAAATACATTTTAGTGTACTATTATGATATATATGGAATTATGAATATATAAATTAGTGAAATGAATAATTACAGATTGGATATGGCACAAGATGGAGTGATAATAGCGGAAATACAAGTAAAGCCAGACTTTCTTCAGCAAGTGAAAGCGATACAAAAGTTAGATGATCGCTTGATTGCCATAGTGAACAGAGTAAAAAAGGTCAATGAAGGTGATTATTCTTTGGGTGAAGATGATAGCCTTTATTTCAACCAGAGATTATGTGTACCTGATCAAGATGAATTGAGAAAGAACATTCTCATAGAAGCTCATCATAACAGCTATGCGATGCACTCTGGTGGTAACAAGATGTATCAAGACTTGAAAGTACACTATTGGTGGCCAAGAATGAAACGTGATGTGATATAATTTGTGAGAAAATGTTTGATATGCCAATAGGTGAAAGCTAAACACCAAGTTCCATCGGATTTACCTCAGCCTATCGAGATACCAGAGTGGAAATGGGATCGAGTAACCATGGATTTTATGACAAGACTGTCTTTGACTGGAAATAAGCATGATGTTATTTGGGTAGTCATTGATAGATTCATGAAATCAACCTATTTCATACCAGTACGAATGGACTATCCACTAACCAAGTTGACAGAAATCTACATTAATGAGATAGTGAGACTCCATCGAGTACCATCCTCCATTATTTCATATAGGGATCCAAGATTTACTTCCCAGTTCTAGAAGAAGTTCCAGGAAGCACTAGGAACCAAACTTCATTTTAGTACAACTTTTCATCCCCAGACTGATGGGGCAGTCGGAGTGTGTGATTCAAATACTTGAGGATATGTTACAGAGTTGCATCCTTGAATTTGAAAGCAGTTGGGAAAGGCATTTGCCATTAGCCAAGTTTGCTTACAACAACGACTATCAGTCCAACATTAAAATGGCACCATATGAAGCATTTTATGGATGGAAGTGTATGACTCCTTTATGTTTGATAGAATTGAGTGAAATGAAGCTAATGGAAATAGATTTGGTTCGAGAAACTGAAGAGAAGGTACGAGTGATCAATGATAAATTGAAAGAAGCCATGGACCAACAAAAATCATATGCTGATTTAAGAAGAGAAGATATAGAATTCTAGGTCGGAGATCAAGTATTTTTGAAAGTATCACCCTGCAAAAAGGTTATAAAGTTTGACAAGAAGGGCAAACTAAGTCCAAGAATTTTAGGCCCTTATAAAATTATACAGTGAGTGGGACCCGTAGCCTATCGATTGAAGTTGCCTTAAGAGTTGGAAAAGATTCATAATGTGTTCCATGTGTCAATGCTACGGAGGTATAGGTTAGACCCTAGCCACATGATCAAGTCAAAAGAAATTTAGATACAAGCTTATCTGACTTACGAAG
The DNA here is from genome assembly GCA_023653625.1 of Triadica sebifera. Classification (NCBI taxonomy): domain Eukaryota; kingdom Viridiplantae; phylum Streptophyta; class Magnoliopsida; order Malpighiales; family Euphorbiaceae; genus Triadica; species Triadica sebifera. The sequence goes on from CM042900.1 coordinate 10,610,198, forward strand.
AGAAACCATTAAAGATCCTAGCCATAAAAGTTAGACAGCTCAGGAACAAGCAAATTCCACTAGTGAAGGTGTTATGGAGTCACCATAATGTAGAAGAAGCCACATGGGAGCTAGAAGCTGCAATGAGGCAACAGTATCCCTAATTGTTCAATACAGGTAAAATTTTGATGATTATTATAAAGTTAGATTGAGTTAAGGATGCAAAATAATGGTGGATTAATGATGCACAATTTTCAGCTATGGTAGGTTCAAAGGGAAGTAAAAGTTCTTCCAAAGAAAAGGCTAAGGAAAAGGAAGTCTAGGAAGGCCAAAGGAAATAAATAAGGTTAGTGATTTCAAAATCTATCTATTTCCATTATTAAAACATGAATTAGGGTTATGAAAATTAGGAATTTTGTGTGTGTTTGTATGATTTGATAATTAATGCTTAAAACATGATTAAAATATTATAAAAAGTGAATTAGAATGGTTAATTTCAATTAAAAAAATTAATTAGTGGAAATTGGAAAATATGACTCCATTATGGCAAAAATGCATATTAAGGTATAAATACATTTTAGTGTAATATTATGCTACATATGGAATTATGAATGTATAAATTAGTGAAATGAATAATTAGAAGGTGAAAGAAAAATTTGAATGATGAATATCTAGTGTAGGCCGAAATATGAATAAAAGAAAATATTATTTTTCTTGCTAATTAAATGAAAACTAAGTCATAAAATGCAAGAAAATATGATATTGAGTGTGTAGAAATTCTTGCAAATTTTTAAAATATGTATTGACTATTTTTATAATTGTTGATTATTTTATGCATGAAATAAAAAATAATGAATAAAGTGTGTTAAGTGAGCTTAATGACTTAATTGATTATTCATAATGAAATATTGATATATTAGAATGGAATGTGTGGAAAAAAATGTGGTAGTGATAAAATTGTAATGAATGAATAAAATGTTAAGTAATTATTAAAGTAAAAATAATGGAGTTTATGAATTTAATGGAAATTGGATTAAAGGAATAAGATTCTGCCCTACTTATTTTTTTGATGGTTAAATCTAGCACATGATATAATTAGCTAGCCATAGGGACACCATTACCATGGTGCGGGTCGTGGAGACTCGCTTATATAGGCCAATGATGATCTACTTCAGTGATAGTGATTCAGTGATTGGTGTACAATGCAATGCTTAGATGGTCCTTCGAGATTACTCTTCAGTATAGTGGACTTTTTGGGTCCACGTCCCATATATCTGGTTTAAAGATTTTCTATCAGATTGAAACTAGGGGCAAATGTGAATAAAAGTAGTATAAATATGGTAAAAATGAAATAAGTGAAAAATGTGAGCAAAATGATAAACGACAAAAATATTATAAAAATGATATAAATAATAAATATGATAAATATGATAAAAGTGATAAAAATGGTATAATTGCAAAAATGATAAAAATAACAAATGTGAATAAAATTATAAAAGTAGCAAATGTGAATAAAAATAATAAATATGAAAAATATGAGAAAAGTGAGAAAAGTGAAAAATATGATAAAAATGAGAAAAATGTGAATACAAGTAGAAGAACATGATAAATATGATAAATATGAAAAACATGAGAAAAATAATAAAAGTGAAAATATGAGAAAAATAATAAATGTGAAAAATATAATAAAAAAGAGAAATGTGAAAATTATGATAAAAATGAATAAAGTGAAAATATGAAAAAAATAATAAAAATGAAAAATATGATATAAGTGATAAATATGATAAAATTGATAAAAGTGTTAAATATGATAAAAAATAGTACAATAATAATAATGATAAAAGTGGTAAATATGAGAAAAAGAGTAAAATTGTAAAATTAAATATAAGTTGAAGAAAAATATTAAATTTTGTAGATAAAAATAAATATATATATATATATATATATATATATATATATATATATATATATATATATATATAGTTAGTGGCAAAAGTGTAAATAAATGTAAAGTAGTGGCATGATTGTAAATAAATGAAAATTTAGGAACCAAAGTGGAATTTGTAGCTAATTCAATAGAATATTGAAAAACAAAGAGTTAATTAAAGTGGTAAGGTAAAAAAATTGACTAAATTGAAAGAAAATAAAAATTCAGGAATAAATTCAAAAACAATTAATTGAGAAAATTGGTAAATTTAATGAAGATATTAATTAGTGAAATAAGGGTAAAGAATAATAAAGTATTAATAAAAAAATAATAAATATATTAAATTGAAATTTTGAATAGTGTATTAAAAATATTATTTTATGTATGAATGCATGAAAAATATAAGTCAATGGAAATTCTTAGATTAGGAGTCACTACTGGGCATTTTAATGCTCAATACGTATTTATTTGACTATGTGCAAATAGTAGTGGGAAAGGCACAAGAGCAAGTGTATAAATTTTAGGAGCAGATTGAAAATCAAAATTATAGTAGGTTAATATTAAGAATGACATATATATATATATATACACAAAGGGGTAGGAATGAAATTATGTATATATTCTGATAAAGAATATTTATAAATTATGTGTAAAGAATGAAATGTTGATTTGTAGTTGAATAAAGAATATATTGTATTATATGTGTATTGTTGTGCTCAAAAAATGAGATGTGGATCGTTTGCAATGCAGGTGGGGTTGTCATATCCGCTAATTTGGGCCCCAAGTCGCACGTGTCGCGAAGTTGACGTATTTGACCGATCGGAGTCTAAATTCTGAGTTTTGGATGAAATTAACCAATTAATGATTAAATTATGTTCATATATGCCTAATTAAGTGTTTATAAAGCTTAAAAAAGTTGATTTATGGTAAAGGATTAAATTGCAAAATTGGATAAGTTTTGGAGTCAAATTGCAATTTACCAAAATTTGAAGGATTAATGTGATAATTGTTATTTAAATATATGAAATTTGGAAATTTAACTTGGGTTGGCCGGCCATAGCATTAAAGAAAGAGGATTAATGTTGATTAAGTTAAATATCAAAGATATGGTCAAATAGGTGGGTCCCATATAAAGACTTTTGGTCCCTTCTTATTTTTCCTTTTTCTTTTTCTCCTTATTTCTTCTCTCTTCTCTCTTTTCTACCCAGTCACGCCAGCCACACTCATGAATCCTCCATAGCCAACGTTAAAATCTGGAGAGAGAAAGGAAGGGAAAATAGGGAAGAAAACAAGACAAAGTCATTTCCATGATCTACAAGTCTTGAGGAAGCTTGGAAGAACAATAAGGAGAAAGAACAAACAAGTTTAGTGGAGAGAGAAAATCTTCAAGGTTGTGATCAAGTGAAGAAAAGTGTAAAGGTAAGAAGCTTTTCTTCTTCTTTTTTATCTTTTCTTAAGGAAGTTAGAGTTTTGAGCTTGATTATGTAAAGAGAGAGTCTAGGGTTTCATGAGAGAGAATTTAGGGTTTTGAGAAAGTAAGATATTGATGATGATCTGTAATGTTGTAGGAGTTCCAAGTGACAAGGAACAAACTCAAAGGAATAAGGGCAAAGGGAAAGCTACCTAGAAGAGTGAAGGAGAAAGATAGAGGTTGATTTGAGAAGCTCTATTGAGCCAAATAGTGGACAGGGTGGCTATAGCTCTAGGAGCACTCCTGATCCACAACCCGTATCCAGTAAGTCCAAATTTTAGAGTGATGTTGGCAAGATAATGAAGTTAAGTTGAGAGATAATAAAACAAAATGATATGAGATTGATATAGAATACTAAAGAGATTAAAAGAGTAATTTATCATTAAAGATAAATGAAAATAATATTGTACATATATGCATGATATTTATAATTGTATGAAACACGGACATGATGATATGAATAACATGAAAAGATTTTAATACATAAAATGATACATGTTAATGCTTGTTGCATAATATAGTATATTGCCTTATTTATATGCACCACTAAGCTTAGAGCTTAGTGTGGGAGTTTTCTAACGCACAGATATAGAAAGGTAGCTGAAGGTGGTAGATAAAGCAAGCGGTGATCCTATTTAAATTAAAGCAACTGATCTTGAAATAGTGGGTCACAAACTTTTGAATTTTTATATCTTGCTTTTCATATTATATACTTGTATGTTTGTAAATTTATTTTCAAAGTTTGTTAAGTAGTAATTTGATATTTACAAATACTATCTTATGTAAATAAAATATACATTATTTATTGTATGTCAAAAAAAAGTAAAAACAATGTTTATGGCTCTCTAGCAAATTTAAAAGAAAATAGTGATTTAAAGAAGTAAGAAGTTAGTGGTAGCGCTTCGTCATCCGAGCACGTGCTGTTCGAGTGAGGGGGGTACTATAGGGGTAGTTAATTTATAGTCGTTATGCTACCGAAATTTTTAGAAAATAAAAAGGATTAATTAAGTACTAATAATATCATGGTCATTAAATTAAATTAAGATAATTTTTGTTGCCCAGATATTAAGCCAAGAAGGGGGGTTGAATTGGAGTTTTAAAAATTAAACTTTAAGGTTCGGAAATAAACAATTAATTTTATGAGGGATAGAGAAAATTTGACACACAGATTTATAGAGGTTTGGGTGTTAACAAACCCTACTCCTCTCCCCAATTGCAATTGGGAGTTTCACTAACACACTAAGTGTTACAATGGAGTTTTACAAGCTCACTCCCAACTATGGTGTTTCTCACAATGGCTCACACCTAACCCAGAAATCCCTTGTGTTTTAATGGCTCACACAATAACCAATTCCTTTGTGTTTTACAGGCTCACACAAACAACCTACACTTTGTGTTTTACAGGCTCACACAAACAACCTACACTTTGTGTTTTACAGGCTCACACAAACAAACTACACTTTGTGTTTTACAGGCTCACACAAACAACCTACACTTTCTGTTTTACAGGCTCACACGAACAACCTACACTTTGTGTTTTAGAGGTTTACACAACTAACCCTTACAAGTGTTCTACTCTTAACCCAAAACTACCCAAAGCTCACTTAAGTAAAGATTACAGAGAGAACCACTTATAAATCTTTATTGCTCAAATATGAGGAGCAAAAAGATTTTTACAGAGAATTGATTTGTTCTCAAAGTATGAAAGTACAAGATAGCTTGTGATTTGAAGTATATGCTAATCTTTTGTTTTTCTTATCATCCTCTTGTTCCTTAATGCATAAATGACTTTCATTTATACTCCCATGGATGAATATAGTCGTTGGGGTGCATTAAATAAGAAACTAGCCATTGTACCAACCAAAAAATCGCGCCTGACATTTTTCTCTTTCATTGGTCACGGGTGTGAATATGCTTGTCACGGGGGGTGACAGTTCTTCCCAAGTCGTGAATGAAGTGGTGACCCTGGTCGTGAAGCTCTCTGGAATGTTTTTGACATATTGAGTCATGGGCGTGACAAGCTTCCCAGCCGTGATTCAAGTGGTGACTCTTGGTGGTGAAGCTCTCTGGATGAAATTGCATATATCTTCACGGGAGTGACACCTTTATTCATGGGGGTGACAATCTTCCCAGCCGTGAGTCAAGTGGTGACTCTGGTCGTGAAGCTCTCTGGATGAAATTGCATGAAGCTTCACGGGGGTGACACCCTTTTTCACGGGGGTGACTGAAATGCTTACTTCACGGTTTGTTTTTCCTTCATGGCCATGAACTTCAAATGTTGGTTTTGGTAACGGTTAGCTTCCTTCACGGGAGTGACTCCTAGAGTCACAATAGTGAACATGCTACTACTTGATTTTTGTTTCTCAAGGATTATTCTTCCAATTCTCCATTCTTGCTATTTTAATTCATGTCTTGTATAATATACTTACAAAAACAAGTATGTTAAATACAATATTGCTATATTATTTGTTATCATCAAAATGACGGAAATACCCATCAAGATTTAACAATCTCCCCCTTTTTGATGGTGACAAATAAGCTAGCAATATGTGATTTTGAGAAGTCTCTCCCTCAAAATATACTTAGGATAAAAGTTATAATGTGCAAGAATAGTAAATAATGATGTAGCATTAAACTAGATTTTAAGTATATGCAAGTTATATGAGAAGTATATCCAATACATATCATAATTCCTTTTCAAGTCATAAAGTATATGTAAGGTATATTTAAGGTATATCATGACATGTTTTTATTTGTAACTTGCTTTTAAGGTATATGCAAAGTATACTTAGGGTATATTTAAAGTATATAAAAACTCAGTTTTTCAATTATATATTTTGCATCTGAAATGTTGAATCAAGATTTTTAAACCAATTCAAGGTCAGTTCACTTTTTGATTCACAATTCTTATATTGCTAGTTTGATACTATTCTCCCTTATCATATATTAACTATCATATATTGCTAGTTTTCTCCCCCTTTTGTCATCAATCAAAAAGGATATGTAGATTGAAGTAAACAAAAACAAATATATATATCATAAAGGAAAGGATACAAACTAAGAAAGGAAATTTAAGATTTCCTACACAACGAAACATAAAAAATGACAAACAAGCTAAAAATGATCAAATTTAGGCTACACTCTAGCCTATCTCCTAGCCAGACATCCTATCACGAAGCCTAGCTACTTCAGCCTCAAGGCTGTCCATCTGAGACTCCATGAAGTCCTTGAGGTTCTCCAACCTCTCATCCATGGAAGTCTGCAGCTGCTCAAAATGTGGTGCCAAGAGGTCGACCACCTGCTGCGCTAAGGATGGTGTGGAAGCTGAGGACTGTCCAATGTCCTGCTCGACTGCTGGAGGTGCTTCCTTAATCCGAGCCCTCTTTTTCTGCTGGACTCCCTGGAGGCCTGCTTTAAAATCCTCCGTGTCATTATCTTCCCAGATAATCTCTCTAGTAGTATCAGTGAAGCGGTAGAAGATATCGTTCTGAAAAACGATTCTGACAGCTGCTCCCATCTTGATGAATGACTCGACATCCAGCCTATCTCTAGGATGTGCAGGAATGATGTTGAAGTGATGGTCATCTAGCTTCAAATAATTTAGCTTCACTGCAATATGGGTGACATATGCCCCAATCAAAATATCTCTTGTGGGCTTGGTGGCAATAGAGAGAAGATGGTTAGCAAACCATCTGGAAAAAGCCACTATGACTCCCCTGCGAGCCATCTCAAATAGGAAGAGTTCTGACTTCCTAATAGTTCCATTACTTTTTCCCCGAGCAAAAATTCTATAGGTTAGAAACCTATGCAAATACCTGTGTACTGGGGCCACGAGATGAATGCTCTTTGTCTTCTTTACGTCCCAGCTACAATTATATCCAAAATGAGTCCAGGCTACAGGGGCAGAGAATTCTACCTCAGTCTCATTTAGGACGCCATCAGATGGTAGGTTGAACAATTCTCCAAATGTGATGGCGCTGAGGGTGTTAGGATTATTGCAAAGTTGGAATTTCACCACTCCAGTTGGTGAAACCTGCAAGGTGCTGAAAAATTCCAGCGTTGGCTCCCGCAGAGTTGGCTGATGAATTTCAACAAATTCTTTTAGATGATAGGCTTAAAGTTGCTCTGCCATAGCCATTTCAAGCCCGAGATTACGGACTGCTTGCCATTCGAAGGACCTTGATGATAAAATAGGTCTCTTCTTCAAAGTTGCATACCGAGGATGGCAACTTTCTGGAATGATGTTCATGAGGTAATCTGAATACCTCTTAGGTGCATGAGACTTCTTTCTCTTTCCCTTAGATGAAGCAGACTCCATATTTGAAGAAATTAGTTGTTGATGGAGTTGAAGAAAATTTTTGACGGAAAATTTCATGAAAGACCCTAGAAATGTATGATTTATGCTGAAGATTCGAACTTTTGGTGGTATTTATAGTGAAATTTCAAGTCTTTGGGGTCGGAATCTTCAATGTCTCAATGAAAGAGAGTAAATGAGAGCGGTTTTGGGAGATGGAGAGTTGAAATGAATGTTGTAACCGGCTGTTTTCTTATATATTCGATACATTCACGGGCGTGACTTATGGTTTCACGGGCGTGAATAGTCGTGTTCACGGTTTGCTCAAGTAGTGTTCCACCCGTGAATGAAGGCGTGAATAATTTCACAGGCGTGATCGATGAATTTCACGGGCATGAATGATCATAGGTCACGGGGGTGAATATAACGGCACGGGCGTCAACTGTTGCATTTCACTACTTATGCCCGTGAAGCAAGCCGTGACACAAGGCGTGAAAGCTTCTGTGAGTTATGGGGTGTAATTATTCACGAGAGTGAAACATTTTCACGATCGTGAAAGTCCATTTTCACGGGCGTGACTCAAGCCTTGAAACTAAGTTTCACCACTTGAAGCCGTGAAGCATGTCGTGAACCAAAGTCGTGAAAGCTTCTGTGAGTTTTTTGGGGTGTAATTATTCACGGGAGTGAAAATTCGTCACGGGTGTGAAAGCCCATTTTGACGGGCGTGACGCAAGTGGTGAAACTAAGTTTCACCACTTGAAGTCGTGAATCATGTCGTGAACCAATTTCGTGAACGACACTGCCTCTATGGGCCACTTAAGTCACGGGCGTGACTCCCCTATCATTTTCATCAAATTGAAATTAAGTTCTACAACTGACTAAATCATTTCAACAAAGATTCTACATCATAAAACATGAATTCTCATCAAAAATTTTATCTTATAACTTGTGATATGATTTAAGATCAACAATTAAAATTTCATATTCTTGCAATCACAAGGTTAATCCATCAATCATACCTAGTTCTCTTCTAATGAAATTAAATCTTTCCTCATTTAGAGACTTAGTGAAAATATCTACTAATTGATTTTCTGTACATACAAATTCTAATTCAACATCTCCATATTGAACATGATCTCTAATAAAGTGGTGTCTAATGTCAATATGTTTACTTCTAGAGTGTTGAATAGGATTCTTTGAAAGATTTATAGCATTAGTGTTGTCACATTTTATAGGTATATGGTTCATCTCATGACCATAGTCCTTTAGTTATTGTTTCATCCAAAGAATTTGTGTACAACAACATCCAACTGCTACATATTCAGCTTCAGCAGTTGAGAGAGCAACTGAAACTTGTTTCTTGCTAAACCAAGAAACCAAACATTCTCCAATGAAGTGACAAGTACCTGAAGTGCTTTTCCTATCCAAAAGACTACCAGCATAGTCTGCATCTGAATATCCTATAATATAAAAAGATGAATTCCTAGGATACCATAAACCTAGATGCAATGTTCCATGTAAATATCTTAAAATCCTTGTTACAGCATTTAGATGAGATTCTTTAGGACATGATTGAAATCGTGCACATAAGCAAACACTATACATAATATCGGGTCTAGAAGCAGTGAGATATAAAAGTGATCCGATCATACCTCTATAAAGCTTTTCATTAATGCTCTTACCCTTTTCATCTTTGTCCAATTTTGTTGATGTGCTTATAGGAGTCTTGGCATTTTTGTATCCTTCCATACCAAATTTTTTGATTAAGTCTTTGGCATATTTGGATTGGTTGATGAATATGCCCTCATTGCTTTGCTTTATTTGTAGACCAAGGAAATACTTAAGTTCTCCCATCATGCTCATTTCAAATTCCCTAGTCATGCGTTTAGCAAATTCTTGACAAAGCAGCTCATTAGTAGAACCCAATATTATATCATCAACATAAATTTGAACAATTAGTATATCATGCTTATGCTTTTTGATGAATAGTGTAGTGTCAACATTTCCCTTTGTGAAGCTATTTTCCAATAAAAAAGAACTTAGTCTCTCATACCAAGCTCTTGGAGCCTGTTTTAAACAATACAAAGCTTTTGAAAGTTTAAAAACATGATTTGGCAAACCATAGCTTTCAAAACCTGGTGGTTGTTCTACATACACTTCTTCATCTATATAACCATTTAGAAATGCACTTTTCACATCCATTTGAAAAAGTTTGAAATTCATGTGACATGCATATGCTAAGAGTATTCTTATAGCTTCTAATCTAGCTACAGGTGCATATGTTTCATCATAATCTATACCTTCTTCCTGATTATATCCTTTTGCAACTAGTCTTGCTTTATTCCTGGTTATTAACCCTTGTTCATCTAATTTATTTCTAAATACCCATTTGCTGCCTATGATTGGATGATTCTTGGGTCTAGGTACTAGGTTCCATACCTTATTTCTCTCAAATTGGTTGAGTTCCTCTTGCATGGCAATTACCCAACTTTCATCATTAAGAGCCTCATCAATGTTTTTAGGCTCAATTTGTGAAATAAAAGCAATGTCAGTGACTAAATGCTTGAAATGAGATCTAGTACTTACTCCCCTTAATAGATCACCAATTATTTGCTCTTTTGGATGATCTTTCTTCATTCTCCATTCTTTTGGAAGTTCTTGCTCCATTTGTTCTTGATTTTGAGGTAGTAAATTTTCTTGATCGTTTTCTTTTTTTCCATTTTCAATGACAATTTTTTCCATATTATCTACAACATCATCAAGAGCACTACCTTTCACAATATCAAGTCTACTAGATTCATTAAAAACAACATGCATGGATTCTTCCACTGTTAATGATCTTTTATTAAATACTCTATATGCTTTGCTAGTTGTAGAGTATCCTAAAAAAAATACCTTCATCAGACTTAGAGGCAAATTTTCCAATATTGTCCTTGGTGTTCAATATAAAACACTTGCATCCAAATACTCTAAAGTATGATATCAAGGGCTTTCTTCCATTCCATAGCTCAAATGAGGTTTTGTTTAAAAGAGGTCTTTTGAAAAATCGATTTGAAATATAACATGCAGTGTTTGTGGGTTCTGCCCAAAAATAAGTTGGTAATTCATATTCATTAAGCATTGTTCTCGCCATTTCAATTAATGTTCGATTTTTCCTTTCAACTACCCCATTTTGTTGAGGTGTCCTAGGAGATGAGAAATTATGTGAAATGCCATGTTCAAGACAAAAGCTTTCAAAGTTTTCATTTTCAAATTCTTTCCCATTATCACTTCTTATTTTTGAAATGCAGTACCCTTTTTCATTTTGAACTCTTTTAGCAAAGTTTTTGAAATTTTCAAAAGCATCACTCTTTTGAGCTAAGAAAATTACCCAAGTAAATCTAGAGTAATCATCTACGATGACAAATGCATAATGTTTTCCTCCTAAGCTAGCAATTCTAGTAGGTCTAAATAAGTCTAGATGCAGGAGTTGAAGAGGTTTTGAAGTACTTACTATGTTTTTGGCTTTGAAAGATGACTTGTGTTGCTTTCCTCTTTGACAAGGATCACATGTCTTGCCTTTTTCATATTTAACTCTTGGTAATCCTTTTACTAGCTCTCCTGTGCTGAGACTTTGTATTAAGTCTATGTTAGCATGACCAAGTCTTCTATGTCACAGCCAAGATTCATCACTAGTAGTCACAAGACACTTAGAGGAATGGTTAGATAGTTCATGTAAGTTTATTATGTACGTATTGATATCTCTATTTCCTTTAAATATTTCTTGACCATTAATAGAGATTACAAGACATTCATTTGAAGTGAAGATTACTTTGTTTCCTTTATCACATAATTGACTTACACTTAACAAGTTGTGTTTCAAGCCATCAACAAGTAAAACATCCTTAATAAAAGTAGTACCATTAACACCAATAGAACCAATGCCAATTACCTTACCCTTTGCATTGTTTCCAAAGGTAACTTCACCTCCATCAATACTTTTGATTTCATTGAAGAGTTCTTTGTCTCCTGTCATATGTCTTGAGCATCCACTGTCTACTAGCCACGCATTTTTGTTTATTGTGGACTTGAGGCATACCTATAGAATTACAAATCAAGTATGATATTTAGGTACCCAAATGAGTTTGGGTCCTTGGGGGTTAGCACATGAAGTTTCCCAATGAGCCTTCCTTATCCAGCAATGTTTATTTATATGACCCATTTTCATACAGTAATTACATTGTTTAGGTATAAACTTGCTTTTTGGTCTTACAATGCATTTGAATGCCATAATTTGATTAGACTGATTTTGAGAACAATGGCATGCACAATCATGATTAATTTGCATTTTTCTAGATACATTCTTCCTATATATAAAAGCATGATTCTTTTTCTATATAGAAGGTTTAACATTCTTATTTCTTGGTGCAGTTCTAACAGGTGTGGAGATGTTATGTTCTTTACACTTAACAAATACTGTTTTGTTAGAAGATGATGATGTGTCCTTAAACCCTAGACCATGTCTAACTAAAGGTGGTCTTTGAGACACAATGAGAGTATCTAAGCTCTCTTTACCCTTGTGAAATTTAGAAATGGAATTTCTAAGTTCCTCAACTTCATTTTTCAAAGTATTATTTTCTTTTAACAGTGAAGCTGTTGAGGGTCTTGATGAGTATTCATCTAATGACTTATGAAGAGATTCATTAGATGATTTAAGCTAGGCTTAATAATAATAATAATAATAATAATAATAATAATAATAATAATAATAATAATAATAATAATAGTATTGAAGTATGTGATTTTTATAAATGTTATATGAATTAAAGTTGTTAAATATTGTGCATTTGCTGAAATTTATTGATTTTATATAATTCTTTATTTTATGCCTTATTTATTAAATGGTTAATTAATATGTGAGAAAATATATATGTATGTAAAATTTTTATCATTGAAGCACCACTAAGTTAGTAGCTTAGCGCGAATGGTTACCTCTCGCATAGGTTAGAAGGGTAGCCGTAGAAATTAGAATTGTCAGAAGAAGAAGGGTACCCGGAGGAAAGCAACTAGCAACTTGGTTTTCTTTTTGGTATATTTTCTTAAAAACTTTGTAAATTAAAATATCGTTTTTATTTCATATAATGTGTATTAAATATGCGAGTCACTATGTAAAAGAACATAATTTGAATATAAATTAATATACTTTATAAATAAATAAAATTTTGAGTATTTATGCTTGTAATAATTTTTATTTCAATGTCTGCAATATTTTTGTTAAAAAAAATAAAAAATTTACTTCACTTCATTTATTTTATAAAACAGTAAGACAGGTAATGCTCACTTACCTTGCTGAACTACAGTGGGGTAAGGGGGTGTTACATAATCTCTATTATATAACAAAAATATAAACAAATTACTAGAAATTTTGCAACTAGAATGCCTCTTTCTATTGTGTCAAATAGAGATACTCTATTTACATATCAATTTTGGGATAATCTATAAAGAACTTTAGACTCTAAGCTCAATTTTAGTAAAACCTTTCATCCTTGGGCAGATGTATTATGAAGGAGAACTACCTGAGAAAAGCTTAAGGCAACTATAATCAGGTAGAAATCATATTCTGATATTAAGAGATGAGATATTATGTATGTAAGGGGGATAAAATTTCTCCTTCAAACTTCACCTTAGAAGAAAGTGTTGGAATTTTGAAAAAAAAAACACAAAGAGAGAGGACAATTTAAACCCAAGATTCATTAGACCTTATAAAATTGTAAGGATATTTATGGCGGTGACTAATAGACTCACTTTGTCATTAGCATAGAGTCAGATACACAATATGTCATATGTCTTGATGTTAGGATGATACAGATCGGATCCTTCTCACCTTGTACTAGACAGAAGTATTTAAGTGAGATAGGATTTGGCATTTAAAGAGGAAACCAATCCGTATCATAACATGAGAGATTAAGGAATTTCGAAGTAAAAATGTACAACTAGTGAACATGCTATGAACAAACCATGTAACAAAATGAGCTATTTGAAAAGTTGATAGGTGATTAGAACACAATACTTCCCATTTGTTCAACCGCAATGTATCAAGTATGTTTCGAGGACAAAATATCTTAAGGGGGAGAGTTGTAACGCCCACTAATTAGTCCAAGTTAGAATAAGTATATGGTATACATAGAAAACACATTATAGACAATAAATATTAAATAGATGGAATAAATGACTAAATTAGAAATTAAAATAAATTAAATTGATTGACATGATAAATTTGATTAAATTAGACCACATAATAAAATTGTACTTTGGATAAAAATTAAGGGGATTAGATATAAGTGAATGTGTTATGATGATGATGATGATGATGATGATGATGATCATAATAATAATAATAATAATAATAATAATAATAATAATAATAATAATAATAATAATAATAATAATAATAATAATAATAATAATAATAAGTTTAAAAAAAGAGGACAGCAAAAAGAAAAAAAAAAAGAAGAAAAAAAATTGGGAGAAGGGGGGCTGAATTCAATTAAGACTTCCTTTGGCCATTTTATCCTAACTTCTACACTCTTATATTTATCATCATTCTTTTCCTTCCTCCCAATAATAGCCCCAAACTTTTCATCATCTCACTCAAAATTTGTATCAAAATCACTCCAAATAAATATGTTTTTGGTAAGTAATCTCTTTTCTACTATTATTGTGTTACATAGAGCTTTTAGGGGTATGTTGTAGCGGTATATTTTGCTATATTTTTTATTACTTTATGAACCGAATTTGGAGAAGTATTAAATATAAAAGTTATTCATTTATATCTTGTTTATCTGTCTGCCAAATATTATTGAATGATTTGAGTATATAAAGAGAAATGGTCATTTGAGTGAGACTGGTCCCTGGAAGAGTATCAACAGGATACTCCACAAGTTTCACTTAATTTGATCATCTCGAGGGCTAAATATAAGGTGACTTAAAATTTAAAAGTTGTGGATCTATGTGTGATATAGGTCTCTGCAAAATTTCGTGTAAATATCTCTTGTGTAGGTTGAGTTATAGTAAAATGAACTATGGTTGTTCCTTGATTGAGCTAGATTCACATACCTGTACAACTCCAGTAATTTCGTCTTCATATTTGACCTATTTTTAGATCTAATTAGCCAAAGTTCAAAACATGAAAGTTTTAATTCTATATCTTAGCTAAGTTTTTTTGAAAGTCTTACCTTAAAACGTTATTTATTTTATGAGTTATGACTTTAAAAAGTGAACTATTCAAGTTGTCATTTTATTCTGAACAATTTATAGATCCTCTAATATTTGAGAACCTTAGAGGAAGAATATGGAAACTAGGTAAACATGAAAAATGTTCCAAATTAACTTATCTAACTTTTTAAAACATTTCAAAATAATGTAATAGACACGATGAAAGTTATAAATTTTTAAATATAGCACCCCAAAACTACCTAAAGGCAAACAATAGAGTAACATTTAAAATTATACTAAAAATTGTATAATGGTTCAAAAATTCTGAAATTTTAGTATGCTATAGTTATACATATTAAATTTAATTATAAATAATAATCATATAACTGCTTAGGAGAAATTTTAGTTATTTATTTAAACTATAATAAAAATAAGTATTTTAACAAAGTATTAATTAATTATATTTTTATATTAGGCCCTCAACAAAAGGAAGAGCAATAAAAGTAGACAAGCTCCAAATTTTAGATTTTGGAAAAGTTTCATTAAGGTTTGTACATTTATGCATTTTAGTTTACCTTATTGCATGCTTGTTTGTTAATTTTATAAGTTGCATATTTGAATAATGTATTAAAATGTGTAAATATAAAATGGCTGACAAGGGATAAGATGACCTGCAAGGAAATATAAATTTGGGAGAAAATAATGTAGGTGGCACATAAAATATAATAAATAAGATGTTAAAGAATATATGTATATATATATGGTTGTTGTGATAGAAGGTTTGTAAAACCTATATATGAATATTGAATTATTGATAAGATTTTGAGTGATTATCATAACATAAAACTTAGGTTGAGGATTAAATGAAATGAATTGAGTGCCTAATTAATGAAATTTTGTGTTAATTCATGCATAGACATATAGATGAATAATTGATTGATAAAATGTAGGAAATTTTGGTTTAAGATTATAAATGTGTGTTAAGGGGTGTGAATGTAGAATATGTAACATAATATATTTTTCAATATGGATTAGTATATGATTGATTAAAAATGTGATATATATTAATGGTAATAATTGAATAATTATGACAATAAAGAGTGAAGTTAGAAAGTCATCTATGACATATGTATTTGATATGAAAATCGAGATTAAATGACATATTTGGACACATAAAGATATTATAAATTTTGGTTATGTATTTAAAGATTTGTTGGCTTCGATTGTATGAAAAACTAATTAAAGTATGCCAATATTACTTGAATAGTTATATATAATGAAATATCATATGATTATATGATTTTAAAGTTTTATAATCATGTTTTCATTATAAATGTAAAGGGAACATTGATTTCAGCAAATTAATATAGAAAGAAAATAAATAAGTAATAACCTTAATTGCAGGGGCATTACGGTATCGATATTGATATGGTTTAGGAACATGGTGGTGATAGCTCCGAGAGCACCCCTATCCTAATTGTACACAGATGATGTGATTATAATCGGTCATGAGGCTTAAGCTCTGCGAGTGCTCTTGACTTCAGACTATAGTGAGTAGGTTGCTTAACCTCCGCAAGTGGCCCTACTACACGCCCTATATCCGGATAGTCCGACAATGAGATTTGAGCTATTTTTGTTAAAAAAATTATATATAAATTAATTAAAAAATATACATGTACACGTTGAGAGATAAATGTGTGAGATAGCATGAATTATAAATATTTATTAAGGTAAGTTAAATTTATAATTGAGTTATATATATATTGTCAATGAATTTGGTAATGTTGTATAATCATGTGTTTGTTCCTGAATAATGTATGTTGGATTATTGTGAATTGTATTATGAATTATCTACCATGTAGTTTTGGCAACTGTATATTAAAATATTTAGGCATATATGGATTGAGATTTAAGTTAACTAAACTAAAATAATTTTAAGGAAATCAATTAAATTAAAATGAGTTATGGAAACTAATTAAATTAAAATAATATGTAAAAAAATTTATTTAAATTAAGTCTATATGTGGAAATTTAATAAATGATTTAAATGATATGGTAAGAAAGGTAATAAATGTAATGCCCGATAATTTAGTCCACGGTCGCAGTCGACCAAAATTCGGCGCACCAAACCGATCGGAGTCTAAATTCGGAAATGAAAGAAAAAATTAAAATGATAATAAAATATGAGAAAAATATTTTGGATATTATTAATTTAGAATTTTGAAGTTCGGAAGTAAAATTGGAAAAAAAATAATTTTTCGCTGAACAAAATTGGAAATTGCAGTGTTTTTGGCACAGATGTTTTAAGAAGACATAAAAATGAAATATTCTTTATCTAAGGAGAGGAATATTATTTTGATTAAAATAAATTAAAAGTGATTTAAATTAATGGACCAATGGGAAACAAGATTAGCAATTAATCCTAACCACTCACCTAATCCAACTATAAAAGTCAATTTTCACTTTTTGTCGTTATTCTTCTTCTTCCTCATCTTAATCAAACCCATTTCTCTCCCTTTTTATCTCCTTTTGTCGTGACCTTCCTTCCCCCATTTATTCTTCTTTTGTTTTCTTCAATCAAGCTAAGATTATATGGAAAAAAATGGAATTAAGGCAAGATCATCAAAGAAGTGAAGTTAAGTAAGCAAAACTAAGGAAGAGGAAGGAAGAAAGGAAGAGAAAAAGAGAAAGAAAACTTTGGTCATTTTGAAGATCATCGAAGGTGAGTTTAGATTTTCCATCTTCTCACTTTTCTTCTGCTATTTTCTTTGAGTTTGGGGTTAGTTGCCATTAAAGCTAGTAATCTAGAGTTATTATTATGTTAATGGTGATTAAGGGTGGATTAATATTATTAGTGCTTTATTAGTGTAAAATTTGTTATTAGGACAACAAAGTGAACCAACTTTGAACCAAAATCAAAGAGGAAGTAAGGGCAAAGAGAAAGCTAGCTAGGAAGAAGATAAAAGTGAAGAGAAGTGAATTTTGTGAGGTATGTACATTTGGCAAAAATTCAATGTAGAAAAATGTTAATTTTGATTTTATGGTGTTGTGAAATTTTGTATGAATTTGTGATTAAATGATGCCATGAATGTGAAAATAAAAATTAGAATAAGAGGTTGATGCATGAAAATGCAAATTGTATGAATTAATTGATGTGCTGAAAAATTTGTCTTATGAACATTATCTAGTTTTCTTATCATAACTTGAGTTATGGAAATGCTTTTTGAGTGATTCTTGTTGGGTTAGAAAGCTAATACATAGGGCTTAAACTTTTAGTCAGAATTAGACCTGAATATTCTAGGAATTAGGTGAAAAATGGACTCAAAATTTATACTAAAAATCCATCTAGTAAAATACTGGGCAGATTGCAGTGAATGTAACTCAGAAACAAATTCATACATTTTGCTAAAAAATTTAGGTTAATGTGATTCTAATTGGAAATTAAATATAATACATGTACCTACATTTTTCTAGTTGATCATTAGTCTAAATTCCATCTAAAAATGGATGAAAAATATAGAGCAAAATATGGCAGAAATCTGTCTAGTAAAATACTGGGCAGATTGGAATGAACTTAGCTTAAAAGAAAATCCATAACTTTTGCTAAAAATTTTGGTTTGATGTGATTCTAGTTGGAAATTAAACATAAAAGATTTAACTACATTTTGTTAGTTGATCACTTGTCCAAATTCCATCTATCAATGGATGAAAAATACAGGGAAACATAAGGATGATATGTTGTTCAGAATAGGGCAGTTGGCACATATGTGTTGATTGTGGAATTTTGGGATAGAAAAATATATTATTTGATTTTCTTGCAGTTATAATGATTAAATGAGCAAGTATGAGGTTGTAAAATATTTCATGAGAATTATTGCATTTATTTGGAATTTATATTAGTGTTACATACATAATTTATGTAAATAATAATAAAGGTAACAAATATAATTAAGCCCTATAACATCTTGTCGAGAACTAGAAATTAGGATAAGTTAGCATGCCAATAAAAGGGTAGAAATGTAGGCAATAAAAATAATAGTGCTGAAATTTAATTTATGTAGGCACTAAGAAATAGTGTTGAGTTCGAAATTACGTAGGCACCAAAAAGGTGTTGAGTTGTTATTGGAAATGTAGGCATTAAATGCTGAGTTAAAAATAATTATGTAGGCACCGAGTATACTACTTGTAACACCCCCTCACCCGATCAACACGTGCCTGAATGCGGGGGTGCTACTGCCTGTCTATCTAATTCTTCAAATCGCTATTATTATTATTTTACCTTTATTTTCTCAGCACTCATATATATATATATATATATATACAAAAACCAGGTATAATTTATTTACATAAGATAGAAATTTTAAGCATCAAATTAATTCTTGACGAACTTAAATTATGCACAAACCTTAATCTTTCTCCTTCACTATTCTAGGTAGCTTTCTCTTTTTCTTTGCTCCTTAAAGCTTGTTCCTTGTCACTTGGAACTCCTACAACATCATAGATCATTATCATCATCTGATTTCCTCAAGACCCTAAACTCTCTCTTTTTTTTTTCTCTCAAAACCCTAATTTCTCTCTCTTTCCATATGAGTCTTGGATGAGTTCAAAATTCAAACTTCCTTTAAGAAAAGATGATGAAGAAGAAGAAATGCTTCTTACCTTACACTTTTCTTCACTTGATTACAACTTTGGAGATTTTCTCTCTCCACCAAACTTGATTCTTCTTCCTCTTTCTTGCTCTTTCCAGCTTCCTTAGGAGTTATGGACCATGAAGATCATCTTGTCTTGCTCTTTCCCTTCTCTTCCCTTCCTTTCTCTCTCTAGAAATCAAGATGGGCTATGGAGGAAAGGAAATGGCTGGCGTGACTGGTAGAGAAGAGAGAGAAGAAGGCTGAAAATGAAGAGAAGAAGAAGGAAAGAAAGCATTAAATAGGGTACCCATAAGTCTTCATATGGGACCCACCATTTTGACCATTTCTTGACATTAGGCTTAATGAACCCATTAATCTCATTCTTTCTCATTGAGTGGCCAACCAAACCTATTAAAATGTCCCCAAAATTAATATGTTGATTAGCAATTAATCTCATTAATCCTCTAATTTTTGGTAAATTGCAATTTGACCCCAAAACTTATCAAATTTTTCAATTTAGTCATTTACCGTAAATCAACTTCTTTAAACTTTATAATCACTTAATTAGGCATTTATCGTTTAATTTAGCCATTACTTGAGCAATATTTTGTAAAAATCTAAATTTAGACTCCGATCGGTCAAATACGTCAACTTCGTGACACGTGCGACTCGGGGCCTAAATTAGCGAATATTACACTGCTGGAGAGCAAAAACCCTATATCCAGTGTTTAGTTCCAGTCTAAGATGTCGTGGACTATTAAAAAAATAACAGAAAAAAAATGTGAATTACGAAATTTATATTGTAAATTTTATATTTTGAATTGTTAAGCAATTTCAAGAATGCTTAATGAAATGAACGTTAAAATTGATGAATTGTATGTTTTTGCATGACAAAAATAGTTTTAATAATATGTGAATATTTGGCATGCTTAGTAAGTTGATTGTAGTTTTTAAAGGTTTATTTTGGAAATATTTATATAATTATTTGATAGTTGCCAAACGTACCACTAAACTAGTAGCTTTGCAGGTGTGTTTCACGCACAGATGAATAGATGTAGCTGTTACGTAAGGGCAATCGAAGATAAGGGGAATCCCAAGATCAGATTGTTGCAGTCAAGTTTCTTTTTGTATGTTTTGGAAATTATATTGTAAAAAAATAAATTTAAGAATTTCTTTTGATGTAAATTTGTGGCATGTAATATTTATAAGGAATTAATTTGGTAATTTTATACATCTAGTATTATTTGTAAAAATATTTCTAAATATTATAATTTAATTGAATGAGTTCTTTTAAATCAAATTATTCACATCAGTAGTTGCATATTTTAAATAAAAAAATATATGGTAATAAATATTCCACTAATAATAAACTCGAAAATTGAAATAAAAAATTTATACAATAAATTGAGCGTTGGTTTTAAAACAGATGAGTTTAGTAGCACTTCCATATCCTATTATCGATTGGTTGGGTAAGGGAGCGTTACATTTAGTGGTATCAGAGCTCAGGCTAATATATTCTTAATCAGTGGGTGTAAAATAGAATATGTGTCTCATGCATATGCATAAAATGCTGCAATTATCTGACTTGGGTCCCTTCTTCTTGTTTATAGGTAGATATGGATTAGGGATCGGAACAAGATTTCTCGAAAGATGAACTGAGTAATAGTCTTTCAGACTCAGCCAATCTTAGACAACCTCCATCAGTGAGAGATTCCGGGCCGAGTGTAGTAGCTCCACCGAGAGCAGAAGAACATGCTAATTTAGGACAGGAACCTCTTATGGAATAGATAGCAAACTTGTTGCAATGTATAGTACAAGCAGTTTCACAACCAACTCCACCTCCTCCACCTTAGGCAAAACACCGGATTGATAAGCTGAGAAAATATGGGGCCACCGATTTTATGGGAAGGAGAGAGGATGACCCAGTAGCTTCAGAGTTTTTGATGGAGTCCACAGAAAGGGTGTTTGAGGAACTTAAGTGTCCAGAGGAACAGAAAGTCTCGGATTGATAAGCTGAGAAAATATGGGGCCACAGATTTTATGGGAAGGAGAGAGGATGACCCAATAACTTCATAGTTTTGGACGGAGTCCACAGAAAGGGTGTTTGAGGAACTTGAGTGTCTAGAGGAATAGAAGGTCAGATATGCAGTGTCCCTTCTAAAAGATCATGCCTATGACTGGTGGAAATCAATCTTATCGAAGCCTCAGACACCGAAACTACTTCTATCAAATTTCTTCAAGGCCGAAGTTAGCAAGAAATATATGCCTAGAGTTTATGTGAATGAAAAGAAAGGGGAGCTTCAAGACTTGAAGTAAGCAAGCATGTCAGTGGAAGAATATGAGATGGAATTCACCAGACTGAGTAAATATGCAAATGGAATCATTGTTTATGAGGCAGACATATGTCGTAGATTTGAGGATGGGCTTAATGATGATATTGAGAATATGGTTACCGCCCTTCAGCTTGAGGATTTTGCTACACTAGTATCCTCAGCCATCAGTGTGGAAAATAGGTCCAAGAGAAAGAGGATAGAAAAGCCACCACAGAGATCGACAATTAGCATGGCCCAGACATCAGATAAAAGGGGGTAGACAATGCCTAGGTTTTTCCAATCACAGGGTTCTAGACCAACCTTTTCAGTTAGGCAAAGCCAACAGTCAAGGCCAAAGGGGTCTACAGCTAGTGTACCAACTTCAGTAACCAGAGATTCATATCTATCACATGTCAACAATGTGGGGGATCACATGCAGGTGATTGCTAGTGGATTACTGGAGCATGCTTACATTGCAGATCTACTGAGCACAAACAGAAAGATTGCCCTAGAGGAAGAGGTACAGGTGGTGTAGTATTAGTGTAGGTTCATAATGTCACTCGAAGCAGATGTAGGGGACATGGACAGTCTAAAAGTGGCAGGATTGGGCAGAGTGTATCAGAATCAGTGAATAGAGTAAAAGGTAGCCAAGTCCCAGCCTAAGCATATGCCATGAGAGCTCGTGAGGAGCAGGATGCCTCAGATGTCATTATTAGTAAATTTTCTCTTTATGATACTTATTTATTTGCACTGATAGATCCGGGTTCTACACATTCATATTTATGCATGTCACCACCTAGTTAGGGGAATATGGTAGTAGAGGAATTAGATTGTGATATATTAGTGACAAATCCTTTGGGTCATGGAGTGAAAGTTAGTCGAGTCTCTAAAAACAGTCCAATCAAAGCTTCGAATGTAGAATTCCTAGCAAACCTAATAGAGTTGCCATTCCATAAGTTTGATACAATCTTGGGGATGGATTGGTTAACTCAGCATAAAGGCAGTGGTGGATTGCCAGTATAGGAGATTGACTTTTAAAAATTCAGGGCAGGATGACATGATTGTCTTGAGTGGGATCCGACCATACTTGACTAATGTCACTTCTGTGACGAAGGCAAGTAAGCTTATCAGAAAGGGATGTGAAGTGTTTTTGGCACATATTGTTGATACCAAGAAAGAGAGTCTAGATCTCAGGGAGATTCCTACAGTATGTGAATATCTAGATATCTTCCCTGTGGACTTGCCAGGGTTACCACCTATCAGGGAGATAGAGTTTTCCATTGATGTTTTGCCAGGCACAGTCCTGATATCAATCACTCCCTATAGAATGACACCTACTGAGCTAAAGGAATTAAAAGTGCAGTTGCAAGAGTTATTAGAGAAAGGGTTTATAAGACCAGTGTCTCACCTTGGGGTGCTCCAGTTCTATTTGTGAAAAAAAAAGATGACACCTTTCGTTTGTGTATTGATTATTGTCAGTTGAACAAGATGACAATTAAGAACAAATATCCCTTGTCGATAATAGATGACTTGTTTGAGCAGTTGAAAGGAGCAGGGGTATTTTCTAAAATTGATCTCAGATCAGGTTATCACCAACTAAGAATTAGAGAATCAGACATTTCAAAAACAACATTTAGGACTCGGTATGGTAATTACGAGTTCTTAGTAATGCCTTTTGGCTTGATCAATGCCCCAACAACATTTATGGATCTAATGAATTGAATCTTTAAGCCTTGTTTGGACCAGTTCATAGTGGTGTTCATAGATGATATCCTGGTGTACTCCAGAAGCAGAGAAGAACATGATCAACATCTTCGTATTGTCTTCCATACCTTGAGAGAGAATCAATTATTTGTGAAGTTGTCAAAATGTGCATTCTAGTTAGATGAAATGGCCTTTCTAGGGCATATAGTCTCAGCCAATGGGATAAGAGTCAACAACAACATGGTAGAGGCAATCCGCAACTGGAAACCGCCTAGAAATGTGATAGAGGTGAGAAGTTTTCTTGGTTTGGCTAGTTATTATCGGAGATTTGTGAAAGGACTTTCAATGATAGCTTCACCACTAACAAAATTTCTTAGAAAGGAGGCCAGATTTGAATGGATAGACCGGTGCCAGACTAGTTTTGATAAGTTGAAGAAAATGTTGACAGAGGCACTAGTGTTAACACAACCTACTGCGAGAAAAGATTATGTGGTGTACAATGATGTTTCCCTTAATGGTTTGGGCCATGTACTAATGCAAGAAGGCAAAGTGATCACTTATGGTTCCAGACAACTGAAGTCTAATGAGAGAAATTATCCGACACATGATCTGGAACTAGCAGCCTTTGTGTTTGCATTGAAAATATGGCGACACTACCTGTATGGCGAGCAATGTTATATCTATACAGACGATAAAAGTCTGAAATATTTGCCTTCACCAAATGAACTCAATTTGAGATAGAGGCGATGTCTAGAATTAATCAAAGACTACAATTGTATCATTGATTATCAGAAAGGTAAGGCCAATGTGGTAGCTAACGCTTTGAGTAGAAAAACTCTGGCAGGTAAACGTTAAAACTTAAATTTATTAAGTGAACAAGAAAAAAATGAAATAATAAGTTCTTTATATAATATTTGAGCAGAATTGTGGATTCAACCCATATTGATTCAACAAGTAAAGAACAATAAAAAGGACACAAAATTAAAGGAAATCTTTGAAATGGTGAAAAAGGGTGAAAAACCAGAATTTACTATCAAATCAGATAGGAGTTTAAGGCAAAAGGGTATACCAAAATTGAAACAAGAGATTTTGAAGGAAGCTCACAATGTTATTTATGCAATGCACCCGAGAAGCAACAAAATGTATCATGACTTGAGGGCATATTACTGGTGGCCAGGGATGAAAAGAGATATCACAGAGTATACTACTAGATGTTTAACTTGTCAGCAAGTGAAGGATGGGCATC
Organism: Triadica sebifera; assembly: GCA_023653625.1. Lineage (NCBI taxonomy): Eukaryota > Viridiplantae > Streptophyta > Magnoliopsida > Malpighiales > Euphorbiaceae > Triadica > Triadica sebifera. The sequence continues at coordinate 10,634,956 of CM042900.1, forward strand.
AAGTACCAAATGGATTATTGCAGTCAATTTCAATTCCGGAGTGGAAATGGAAAAGAGTTACAATGGATTTTGTTTTTAGTTTGCCTTTGACACAAAAGAGGCATGATTCAGTATGGGTAGTGGTGGACCAGCTCACTAAATCAGCTCATTTTCTACCAATCAAGATGGATTATCCACTTAACTATTTGGCAGAGATCTATGTTAATGAGATAATCCGTTTACATGGTGTGCTAGTTTCAATCATTTCAGATTGAGACCCAGGTTCACTTCAAAATTCTAGAAAAGTTTGTATCAAGCCATGGGTACTCGACTCAATTTCAGCACAACTTTCCACCCACAACCAGATGGACCATCAGAGAGGCTCATACATGTTGGGCTTTGAAGAATGAATCATATTCATAAACGCAGCGGAAAAATAAATTTTTCAAAACCCGAAACAAAAGATCATACTTGTGCCATTAAAACTAATTTATATAAATATAAAGATTAGAAATTATACCTTGTAATTTCTTATTTGTTCTTCAAATTTTCACTTTGTTGGATTGTAACAAACCACAACAATCCACATTAGGATGTCTCTAATTAAATCCATGCGAAGAATGAAGAAGAAACTATCAAGAGAAATGATTTGAACAAATTCAATGTGTTAGCTTTGAAAGTGTTCTTGAGATAATTTTGTTGTGTCTTAAAAATATTTTTTTCACAAAAAAATATTTTCTTGTCTATTTTCTACCATTTGATGTCTTTTCTATTGGAATCAAATTCAAAGAAAAGATGAAAAAGTCAAAAATAGAGAAAAGGGAAATGAATGAATATTAATTGGCCATAATTGTCCTAATTAAGGCCAAAATCTGCCGTTGGCCAATGGGTGGGAGGCAGCAGCACACTGGGCCTATTGCAGGCTGCTGCTAGGTAGCCCAACTGGCCCACTGGCAGGCCGTACGGGCCTGTGACCCTGTCGAATGATTTTTCCATGTGATCTCATCGCAATCCATCCCGAAATAATTCTCTCATATTTTGGATCATATCCAAGACCATTTTACTCATTCTCCATATCTTCAATGCATGTGACCCATTAGGTTCCCGGTTATGTTGGCCACTTAAATTAACAATTAATTTAAGCAAGTCATGAGCGGTATCTAGCAACACATCATGACCTCCAATTGACCAGAAAATCAGTGGTTTGACTACAAACCTTTTCGTTGACAATTTCCATGCAATTATTCCTTTTACCATTCTATACCCCACTTGGTTCAAAGTATGGACATGTGTCAACTCCCACTAGACTGACTACATCACGTCTAGTCCAAGTAATGTTAGTTCTTGTCCTTAAGGCTCAGTACTCCATTAGATATGTCATTGAAGACTATCTTTATGACATTTCCACTCTGGCCATAAATTCTCGAGTAATGACCACGACAAGAGGCCACGGGTATACACTCCTTCTATCAAGAGTGGTGAATCCTTTATTGGTTACCCAATTACCTTCGAATACCTCAAGATGTATCCAATCACCAATCTAATGGGTCACATGCATTGAAGATATGGATAATGAGTAATCTGGTCTTAGATAGGATCCAAAATATGAGAGAATTATTTCGGCATGGATCGCAATGAGATTGCTTCGAAAAATCATTTGGGAGGGTCACGGGCCCATGCTAGGCAGGCTACTGGCTAGCTGGGCTGCCAGCAACAGCCCGTAGCAGGCCCTGCACGTTGCTGCCTCCCACCTATTGGCCAACAGCAGATTTTGGCCTTAATTAGGCCAATTATGGCCAATTACTATTCATTCATTTCCCTTTTCTCCATTTTTGAATTTACATATTTTCTTTGAATTTGATTCAAATAGAAAAGACATCAAATGACAGAAAATAGACATGAAAATATTTTTTTGTGAAAAAAATATTTTTAAGACAACAAAATTCTCTCAAGAATATTTTCAAAGCTAGCACTTTGAATTTGTTCAAACCATTTCTCTTGATAGTTTCTTTTTCATTCTTCGCATGGATTATCATTAGAGACATCCTAGTGTGGATTGTTGTGGTTTGCTACAACCCAACAAAGTGAATATTTGAAGAACAAATAAGAAATTACAAGGTATAATTTCTAACCTTTATATTTATATAAATTAGTTTTAATGGCACAAGTATGATCTTTTGTTTCGGATTTTGAAAATTTTATTTTTCCACTGTGTTTATGAATATGATTCATTCTTCAAAATCCAACATTGGTATCAGAGCCTCCTTGCATCCATTAAAATTAATTTTAATTGAAAGTGCAATGGGATTGCATGGTTTTGATGATTTTGGATCACTAGGTTTTGAAAAATTGAAATTAATTAGTAAAATATGTTTTACACATTTTTCTTTCTCTAATCTAATCATGGAATGATTAAGGATGATTATTTTGATTGAAAAATGAATTGAATGTTATTCAAATAATTAATTTCGGATTTATTTTAAAAATGCCTAAAATTGCCTTGTTTATGAACATGTGTTGTTGTTTGGCTTTATTGATGGGGCTGGTTATATTTTTCTTGTAATTTGATTATGAAAACATTATTTATACATATTGAGAATATTTTTATACCTCTTTAAGTGTCCAATAATTAATTAAAAATTATTTAAATTAATTTTTCAAAAAACACAAAAATGGGACTGTTTTAGCATACACAGTAGGGCTGTTTTGTTTTATCTTTTTTGTATGTGTTTATTTTGTTTCCAGCACCTTGAATAATTTTTTATGTGATGAAAAATATGTTATTGGGATGTTAGATGCATGTCAAAATTAATTTTCAAGCATTTGAAATTTTAAAAATTCTAGATGTCGAATTAGTCATTTTGAATATCTAAGTGTGTTGGTTCGTTTGTCTTAGTAATTTTGGCTTGTGCCAAATATATTTTGATGAACTTGAGCTGACCTAAAGATGATTAGAATAATTATTTGAAGTTTTGGAAATTTTATAATTTTTTGAAATTAAGTTTGAATTAATTTAAGTTGTGCAATTGTAATTCTAGTATGACTAGAAATTGGTATGTATATCAAAATTAAATTGTTTAATTTTAACATCATAATATTTTGATTTTAAGGAGAATTAATTTTGAAATAATTCTGAAAATATGGAATTTAATATAATTTGATTAAATATTAAATTCTACCTTAAAATGACATACAATATTAAATTAACTGAAAGAACACATATAGGCAATTCCGGTTCAAGCGTTGAATCGATTTACAAATTGAAATCCAAAATTGTCATTTTTATTTTGTACAGTAGAGAATGCATGTTAGGGGTGTATGAAAATGCATGATGAATGATTATGGACTTAGGCCCAATGTGATTGAGCATGCATGGAATTATTTTTTTATGGTAAATAGAGCCTGCGTGTCCCTATCTCTCTTTCTTTCTTATGTATTTCTCTTCTCATCTTACTCCCCTCAAATGTAAATTGAGGTTTTCTATAATTTGAAATATGTAATTAGATTACATAGCATTAGGATAGAATGAAGATACAAAGGAGCAAGAAGCAAAGGAGGTGGTACCATAAACAAGAAGACTTAGAAATAGGAATTTGATTTCTATTTTGGGTTGTAAATTCATGCATATACATAGGTAAGACCTAGTCAATTTCTCTTTGCTCAAGAGATTGACTTTAGTATGTCCATAATCATGTCATATAGTTAATGTAACTATCTTTATATATCCATGTGATGAACGTATTATATATAAAAGCATGAAATAATAACTTGATGAGACTTAACAAAGAAATCCCTCATTAAATAAACAATTAAGTTTTACACCTTCCATTATTATGGAGAGAACCAGAGTTCTTCTAGAGTTAGGGTTGTTGAGTTTCCTCAAGCTCACTCTATAAGAATATGTTCAATCCATTGAAATTAAATTTCACGATTAATGGGTTAGACTTAATTGATATTATTAATTTGTTGGATTTGTGCCAAGGTTAATGTGTATTGGAGGCGAAGTTGGGTTTGTATACATGAGATGTACACATATCAAGAGTTGATAGCCCAATGTATATGCACACATCAATAAGTTGATAACACAAGATTCGATAATTGCATGAATAATGCAATTGGTATGGAATAAATACCTACCAACCAAACTAAGGACAGCTTGTTGAGTTGCCTCAAGGTTATTCTTAGCTAGTTGGATATCAACCCACTAGGAGAACTTCCATATAAGTTCTCTCAGGTTCATAGTGAGAGCTATGGATTCGCAATAAAATAGTGGGAGCCATAATGCAATTTATTTAAGACCTAATAAACATGCATTTTATGTACATTCTAACATGTTCTATTTTACATCTAGGTTGCTAGAATCATCATCATGATAAGTGTGAATTTGCGATCACTAATGGAATCAAATAAGTTGACTGGGCCCACTTTTTTTAATTGGCTAAGGAATATGAGAATAGTTCTCAAATCTGAAAAGATTGGCTATGTCCTAGATGAGGCACTCCCTAATCCCCCTGCTGCTAATGGTTCTGAAGATGTTCAGAAGGCATATCAAAAGCATATCGATGATAGTGAGATGGCAAGTTGCATTATGCTTGCTACTATGTCAACTGAGTTGCAAATGCAGCATGAGGCTATGGATGCTAATTCCATAGTATACCATCTAAGAGAGCTTTTTAATGAGCAAGCACATTCCGAAAGGTTTGAAACTTCGAGGTTGCTCTTCCGCACTAAGATGGTTAAGGGGACATCTCCAATGCAATATGCATTGAAGATGAATGGCTATATTGAGAGGTTGGCCACCTTGGGATTTGTGATGTATTGACTTAATTCTAACCGGTTTTTCTGATAGTTATTCACATTTGTGCTTAACTATAGGATGAACCAAATCTCTACCACTATTCCTGAGCTGATTAACTTGCTCAAAACAGTTGAGCCATCTGTCAAGAAGGACAGTAAGTCTATGATGCTAGTGGATTCTTCAAGTTCTAAAAATAAGAACCTTAAGAAGAAAAAGAAGTCCATGAAGCCTAAGGGAGGTGTGGCAAAAAGGAAGGCTAAGAAGATTGCTCGAAAGGGGACATGCTTCCATTGTGGCAAGGATGGCCATCAGAATAGAAACTGCAAGGCTTACTTGGAGTTCTTGAAGAAGAAGGCATCTGATGCCCTGTCTACTTCAGGTATTTTTGTCATTGAAATTAATACTATTTCCGATAATAATATATGGGTATTCGATATCGGTTGTGGCTCACACATATGCACTGATATGTAGAGCCTAAGGAATAATAGACAGCTCAATAAGGGAGAGTCAGACCTACGCATTGGAAATGGAGCAAGGGTTGCTGCATTAGTTGTAGGAACATATGTATTGACTCTCCCTAGTGGGCTTATATTAAATTTGGATAATTGCTATTATGTACCTGCTTTGACTAAAAACATTATTTATGTTTCAAGTCTAAATAAAGATGGTTTCCTTTTAGCTTTTAGTAACAATTGTTGTTCTATTATGTTGAATGGAATTCTTTATGCTGATGGTACATTATGCAATGGAATATACATATTAGATATGTCAAATCCAATTTTAAACATCAATGATAATAAAAGGCAAAAACAAGATATGTTGAAATTATCTTATTTATGGCATTGTCGCCTTGGTCATATAAGGGAGAAATGCATGGCTAAGCACCACAAAAGTGGTAGTTTAGGGTTTGATTATGAATCATATGACACATGTGAATCTTGCTTATTAGGCAAGATGACTAAATTACCCTTTAAGGGAAAGGATGAACGTGCTAATGGACTTTTAGACATAATACATTCAGATGTATGTGGTCCAATGTCTGTACACGCCAGAGGTGGTTTCATCTACTTCATTACTTTTATCGATGACTACTCACGATATGGGTATGTGCATCTTATGAGATACAAATCTGAAACTTTTGAAAAGTTCAAAGAATTCAGATATGAAGTAGATAAACAACTTGGCAAAAGTATTAAAACACTTCGATCAGATCGAAGAGGTGAATACTTGAGCCAAGAGTTTCTAGATTATCTTAGGGATAATGGGATTTTATCTCTATGGAATCCACCTTACACGCCACAACACAATGGTGTGGCTGAAAGAAGAAACTGAACCTTGTTAGACATGGTAAGGTCTATGATGAGTTTTGCAGAACTGCCTAAATCCTTTTGGGGTTATGCACTAGAGACCGCCATTTATATATTAAATGGAGTTCCTTTGAAGTCAATTGATGTTACTCCATATGAGATATTGTATAACAAGAGGCCCACATTTTCTTACATAAGAATTTGGGGTTGTCCTGCTTATGTGAAATAGAAAATGTCAGATAAGCTAGAAGCTAAGTCTGACCTATGTCTATTTGTAGGATATTCAAAAGCATCATATGGATATCAATTTTACCACCCCTTGGAACTAAAGGTTTTTGTTTCAAGACATGCTATCTTTTTAGAGAGAGAATTCATTCTAAAAGGAGATAATGGGAGCAAAATTGAACTTGAGGAAGTTCAATATGCTCAAACAGATGTTGATCAACTACCTGAACCCGAGCTTGTTACACATACAGATGATATAATAGCACAACCTTCTGAAGCAAAAGAGCTTCGTAGGTCAAGTAGGATACGTACTGTTTCAGAGAGATATGGATTTCTCATTATTGAACAAAACGATGTATTGCTCATAGAAAACGATGAGCCTACAATCTATGAAGAAGTTATAAATAGTTCAAAATCTGATAAATGGCTTCAAGCCATGATGTCAGAAATGGATTCCATGTATGAAAACCAAGTATGGACTTTGGTTGACCCACCCGAAGGAATAAAGCCTATAGGGTGCAAGTGGGTTTTCAAAAAGAAAACTGACATGAATGGTAATATGATTACCTATAAAGCTAGACTTGTTGCTAAAGGTTATCGACAAAGATAAGGAATTGACTATGATGAAACTTTTAGCCCAGTAGCTATGCTTCAATCCATAAGGATACTCCTAGCCATTGCTACTCATTTTGAGATATGGCAAATGGATGTGAAGATAGCTTTTCTTAATAGATATCTAACTGAGGATGTGTACATAACACAACCAGAAGACTTCATATCCAAAGATGGAAAAAAGGTATGTAAGCTTCAAAGATCCATTTATGGATTAAAGCAAGCATCCAGGAGTTGGAATATTCAGTTTGATAAGACAATCAAACAGTTTGGTTTCTTACAAAATCCGGATGAACCTTGTGTTTACAAGAAGGTTGGTGGGAGTGCAATCATATTTCTTCTAATATATGTAGATGACATATTACTAATGGGAAATGATGTCTCAGCCTTACAATTAGTCAAAATTTGGTTATCCAAGAATTTATCTATGAGAGACCTTGGAGAAGTAGTCTATATTTTGGGGATAAAGATCTATAGAGATAGATCTAAAAGATTGCTTGGTCTTTCACAGTATGCATACATATATAAGATGCTAAAGAGGTTTAGCATGGAGCAGTCCAAGAGGGGATATATTCCTATGACCCATGGGATTACTCTCTCAAAGTCTTTGTGTCCAAAGACACAAGATGAGAGCACACATATGAGTTTGATTCCATATGCTTCAGCTATAGGATCAATCATGTACACTATGATATGTACAAGAGCCGATGTATCATATGCTCTGAATGTCATGAGCAGATACCAATCAGACCCTGGTGAGGGTCATTGGGTGGCTGTCAAGAATATCCTTAAGTACTTAAGAAGAACTAAGGATGTATTCTTGGTATATGGAGATGGAGATCTTATTGTGAGCGGGTATACTGATGCCAGCTTCCAATCTGACAAGGATGACTCTAAATCTCAGTTAGGTTATATATTCACACTAAATGGTGAAGCAGTTAGTTGGAAGAGTTCCAAATAGGAAAATACTACTGATTCGACAACCGAAGCGGAGTACATTATAGCTTCTGAAGCAGCAAAGGAAGCAGTTTGGATAAAGAAATTCATCATTGAATGTGGAGTGGGTCCTAGCATTATCTATCCAATACGATTGTATTGTGATAATAATGGAGCCATTGCACAAGCAAAAGAGCCACGGTCTCATCAGAGATCCAAACATGTACTCAAAAGATACCATTTGATTAGAGTAATCATTGGTAGGAATGATGTAAAGATAGAAAGAGTGCCCACTGATCAGAATATTGCTGATCCTTTAACTAAGCCACTTCCCCAAAAGAAATATGATTCTCATGTACTTGCCTATGGAATTAAATACAAAGGTGATTGGCTCTAGTGCAAGTGGGAGCTTGTTAGAGGAGTGCTCTAAAGGCAATCACTTTTAGCACTTACTGTACAAATTTATTTGATTAATAAAAGGTTTTTTCATTAATTTGATGTTCATTTGATATATGAATTGATAAGTGATCTTAAATCAATTAATGAAGTCCTTGATACATAACATAGCATGAAGAAAATCATGATGACATTTTGATATTGAGATTCTTATCATGTGTAATTATGTTAATATCAAAATTATCCCTAGTCATAGGATTAATGAGATGAGACATTATTAATCTAGACAGACAAGTACATGTTAAACTCCTTCATTGGATCGAGTAGTAGATCTCATAATCTATAAACATGAGATGTTTAGAGTTAACATATGGATGCTTGCTAAGTGTAGCTAAGTACATTGGATGACCAACTATGAGACAATCATATGGATAAACTATTCAAATGTCAATGATAGTCTCACCATAGTAATGGTGCAAGTATCATTAAACTTGAGCTACTCAAGGATATCTTGAATATTGATTCTATATTTTGACACTATTCCTTGTTGCCTCAGGGAGGTTGCTCATAGGATTGTGATTGGATACAACTTGAGGTATTCAAACGTAATTGGGTAACCAACAAATAATTCACCAATCCTGATAGAAAGAGTGTATACCCATGGCCTCTTGTCGTGGTCATTACTCGAGAATCTATGGCCAAAGTGAAAATGTCATAAAGATAGTCTTTAGTGACATATCTAATAGAGTAATAAGCCTCAAGGATAATAACTAACATTACTGGGACTAGACGTGATGTAGTCAGTCTAGTGAGAGTTGACACATGTCCATACTCTGAACCAAGTGAGGTATAGAATGGTGAAAGGAATAATTGCACAGAAATTGTCTATGGAAAGGTTCATAGTCAAACCACTGACTTTCCGGTCAATTGGAGGTCATGATGTGTTGCTACATACCGCTCATGACTTGCTCAAATTAATTGTTAATTTAAGTGACCAACATAACTGGGAACCTAATGCGTCACACGCATTGAAGATATGGAGAATGAGTAAAATGGTTTTGGATATAATCCAAAATATGAGAGAATTATTTCGGGATGGATCGCGATGGGATCACATGGAAAAATCGTTCGGGAGGGTCACGGGCCCATGCAGGTAGGCTACTAGCCTACCTAGCAGGCCAAGCGTGCTACTGCCTCCCACCCGTTGGCCAACGGCAGAATTTGGCCTTAATTAGGCCAATTATGCCCAATTATTATTCATTCATTTCCCTTTTCTCCATTTTTGACTTTTCATCTTTTCTTTGAATTTGATTCAAATAGAAAAGACATCAAATGGCAAAAAATAGACATGAAAATATTTTTTTGTGAAAAAAAATATTTTTAAGATACAACAAAATTCTCTCAAAAACACTTTCAAAGCTAGCACTTTGAATTTGTTCAAACCATTTCTCTTGATAGTTTCTTCTTCATTCTTCGCATGGATTATCATTAGAGACATCCTAGTGTGGATTGTTGTGGTTTGCTACAACCCAACAAAGTGAAGATTTGAAGATCAAATAAGAAATTTCAAGGTATAATTTCTAACCTTTATATTTATATAAATTAGTTTTAATGGCACAAGTATGATCTTTTGTTTCAGGTTTTGAAAATTTTATTTTTCCGCTGCATTTATGAATATGATTCATTCTTCAAAACCCAACAATATAGGCGGGATGCCACAACATAACATAGCATACATGATGGATCGAATAACCAAAGCATATGGAATCCTACTCATGCATGTCCATTCTTGCTATGTCTTTAGACACATGGACTTAGAGAGGGTAATCCTATGAGTCATTGGAATTAATCTTCTCCTGGACTATTTCATGCTAAACCTTTTTGGCATTTTATCTATGTATGTAAACTGAGACCAAGCAACCTCTTAGATCTATCTCTATAGATCTTAATCCCCAATATATAGGTTGCTACTCTAAATTCTTTCATCGATAAATTCTTAGAAAACCAAATTTTGACTGATTAGAGAACTGAGACATTGTTTCTTTTAAGAAGTATGTCATCTACATACAATACTAAGAATACAATTGCATTCTCACTAACCTTTTTGTAAACACAAGGTTCATCAACATTTTGTGAGAAACCAAACTCTTTGATTGTCTTGTTAAATTGGATGTTCCAACTCCTGGATGTTTACTTCAATCCATAATAGGATCTTTGTAATTTGCATACCTTTTTGCTATCACTTAATGTGAAGCCCTCAAGTTGTGTCATGTACACATCCTTAGTCAGATTTGCATTAAGGAAAGTTGTTTTCACATCCATTTGCCTAATCTCATAATCATAATGAGCAGCAATGGCTAGGAGTATCCTGATGGATTTAAGCATAGCAAATATAGAAAAAGTTTCGTCGTAGTCAAAACTTTTGTCTTTGATGATATCCTTTAGCTACCAGTCTAGCTATATTGGTAACTACATTACCCTCCATGTCTGTCTTTTTCTTAAAGACCCATTTGCACCCAATGGGCTTAATCCCTTCAGGTGGGTTAACTAAAGTCCACACTTGGTTTTCATACATGAAATCCATCTCTAACTGCATGGCCTTAAGCCATCTATCGGATTTTAAATTATTTGGAACTTCTTCATAGGAAGTAGGCTCATCATCTTCTATGAGCAATACATCATTATGTTGACTTATGAGAAATCCATATCTCTCAAGAATAGTGCATATCCTACTTGATCTATGAAGTTCTTGTATTTCATAAGATGTAGTTGTTACTTCATCTGTATGAGTAACATATTTAGGTTCATCAACAAATTTACATCTGTTTGAGCATCATGAACTTCATCAAGTTCAATTTTGCTCCCACTATCTTCTTTTAGAAAAAAAAATTTCTCTAAAATGATAGCATGCTTTGAAACAAAAACCTTTTTGTTCCAAATGTCTTTTTTGGATATCCCGCAAACAGACACTTATCAGACTTAGCTTCTAACTTATTTGACATAGTCCACTTCATATAAGCAGGACATCCCCATATTTTCAAATGAGAAAGAATAGGTCTCTTGTTAGTCCATATCTCATATGGAGTAACCTCAACTGACTTAGAAAGGACTCTATTTAATATATAAACAGAAGTCTCTAGTGTATGATCTCAAAAGGACTTAGGAAGTTCTACAAAGCTCATCATTGACCTCACCATGTCTAACAAGGTTCAATTTCTCTTTTCAGCCACACCATTATGTTGATGTGTGTAAGGTGGAGTCCATTGAGATAAAATTTCATTATCTCTTAGATAACCTTCAAACTTTTAGCTTAAGTATTATCCACCACGATCCAATCTAAGCGTTTTAATACTTTTTCCAAGTTGTTTCTCTAATTCATTTTTGAATTCTTTAAACTTTTCAAAAGCTTTAGATTTATATATCATCATATATAAGTACCCAAATCATGATCAATCATTGATAAAGGTAATGAAGTAGATAAATCCACCTCTAGCGTGCATTGACATTGGTCCACATACATTTGTATGTACAATGTTCAATAGCTAATAAACAAGATTCACCATTCTTGTATAACTTAGTCATGTGCCTCTCATTAATATGGCCAAGGCGACAATGCTATAAATATGATGGTTTTAGGTTGTCCAACTTTTTTCTTTTATTATTATTGATATTGAGGATTGAATTAGACATGTCAAGAATGTAAATTCCATTGCATAATCTCCCAGTTCCATAAGGAATATCATTCAACCATAAAGAGCACCAATTGCCATTAATAGTCAAATGAAAACTTTTTTTATTTAAACAAGAAATAGAAATAATATTCTTAGTTAAAACTAGAACATAAAAGCAATTGTCTAATTCTAAAATAAGCCCACTAGGTGTGTCAATACATAAGTTCCAATAGCTAATGCGGAAACTCTTGCTCCATTGCCAACACGTAGGTCTAACTCTCCTTTATTGACCTATCTACTATTCCTTAGGCCTTTCATATATGTGTATATGTGAGACCCACATCCGATATCCAATACCCGTGTGTTATTAATATAAACAGTATTAGCCTCAATAACATAAATACTTGAAGTAGAGGTGCATCCAATGTCTTATCCTTCTTCTTCATTAAAGACTCCAGATAGGCCTTGCAGTTCATCTTCCTTTGGCAACTCTTGCCACAATGGAAGCAAATCCCTTTTGATGTCGTCTCTATGCCTTTCTTCCTAATCTTTAATGTATATTGCATTGGAGATGTCTCTTCTGCCATCTTGGAGCTAAAAAACAATTTAGATATCTTATATCATTTGGTTCAATCTTGCTCATCGAAATGCTCTCTTAGATGATACACAATGGTATTTGCATCCATGTTTTCATGCTTCTTTTGAAGCTCGATAGACATAGAGGCGAGCACAATACAATTTGCAAACTCACTATCATTCACTGGCTTCTTGTATACTAACTATTCATCAACAGATGCACCATCAACATGAGGGGACAAAAGCAGCTCTTCCATGACATAGGCTATCTTTTTGGTTTTAAGAGTTATTCTCAAATTCCTTAGCCAATCAAGGAAGTTTGGACCAGTCAATTTGTTTGATTCTAGAATTGAGCGTAAGTTCATATTTGATGACATAAGCAACCTAGATGTAAAGAAAGATCATATTAGAGAATGGTCTAAATGCATGATTATTAGGTCTTTAATAAAAGTGCATTATAACTCCCACTATTTTATTATGAATCCATAGCCCTCACTATGAATCTAAAGGAATCCGTTGGAAGCTTACCTTATAACACCCCCTCACCCCCGTAACAAGTGCCTATATAAGGGAGTGTTATGCTGACTTCATCTATTAAAAACATCATTTCATTTATATGTATCAATAAAAGACACTTGTATTTTTTTATTTACTATTTATTTACTTTATAGTGTAAAAGAAATCATAATAAAGAAACACAATACATTTTATATAATAAAGTATTATTTACAAAATGTTCACTTACTTTACAAGTACTATAAAATAAAATTCAAAAGATAAACACAACAATTGTTTGACCCACAGTATTTGATACAAGCTGCTCTACTGGATCAGGCCACTGCTACCTTTGTCTACTATTGTCTACTTATTCTTTTCTATACCTGCATGAGAGAAACTCTCACGCTAAGCTCTAAGCTTAGTGGTGCATATAAATAAGGCAATAAACTATTTTATGCGACATGCATTATCATATATCAATTCATGCTCAATCATCTTCTCATGCAAATATACATATCATGGTATTCTAGCATGTATAAACATCAAATTATATTCTTTTATCTCATACTTGTTTACTTTATTAAAACATAATTATATAACACATCATAATTAACCATGTTACAAGTCATTATTCATTTTATTTTCCTTAACCTTTTTATGCCATAGTATTCTAACATTCATAAACATCAAATTATATTCTTATATCCCATATTTGTTTTACTTTAACAAATCATGATTATCCATACTACCATTCATGATTCCCTTTTTATTTTCAATCACTTTTTTATTTTCTATAACATTTTTGTACCCATAACACCCAATCATCTTTTCATGCAAACATACATTTCATAAATTTTATTCTTTTTCATCTCATATTTATTTTTCTTTATAAAATCATTATTATCCATAGCCTTTTATTGCCCATAACACCTATGAACTCTTGACTAGGATAACGGAGTTGTCATCCAAAAAGTTAAGAGTGCCACTCGGGCAATATGATTTGCGCATATAAATGTCATTATCGGCCTTATAATAGTTACATACCAAGAGTAGATAATAGTGTCATACCTGGCATAGATAATACTATCATATCCGGTGTAGATAATGTTAGAGGAGTGCTCTAAAGGCAATCACCTTTAGCACTAATTTTACAAATTTATTTGATTAATAAAAGACTTTTTCATTAATTTGATGTTCATTTGATATATGAATTGATAAGTGATCTTAAATCAATTAATGAAGTCCTTGATACATAACATAGCATGAAGGAAATCATGATGAGATCATGATATTAAGATTCTTATCATGTGTAATTATGTTAGTATCAAAATTATCCCTAGTCATAGGATTAATGAGACGAGACATTATTAATCCAGATAGACTAGCATATGTTACACTCCTTGATTGGATCGAGTAGTAGATCTTATAATCTATAAACATGAGATGTTTAGAGTTAACATGTGGATGCTTGCTAAGTGTAGCTAAGTACATTGGACGACCAATTGTGAGACAATCATATGGATAATCTATTCAAATGTCAGTGATAGTCTCATCATAGCAATGGTGCAAGTATCCTTAGACTTGAGGTACTCAAGGATATCTTGAATATTGATTCTGTATTTTGACACTATTCCTTGTTGCCTCAAAGAGGTAGCTCATAGGGTGGTGATTGGATACAACTTGAGGTATTCGAAGGTAATTGGGTAACCAACAAAGGATTCACCACTCTTGATAGAAGGAGTGTATACCCATGGCCTCTTGTTGGGATCATTACTCAAGAATCTCTTGCCAGAGTGGAAATGTCATAAAGATAGTCTTCAATGACATATCTAATAGAGTAATGAGCCTCAAGGACAAGAACTAACATTATTTGCACTAGACGTGACGTAGTTAGTCTAGTGGGAGTTGACACATGTTAATACTCTGAACCAAGTGGGGTATAGAATGGTGAAAGGAATAATTGCACAGAAATTGTCTATGGAAAGGTTCGTAGTCAAACCACTGACTTTCCAGTCAATAGGGGGTCATGATGTGTTGCTAGATACCGCTCATGACCTGCTTAAATTAATTGTTAATTTAAGTGGACAACTTAACCGGGAACCTAATGGGTCACATGCATTGATGATGTGGAGAATGAGTAAAATGGTCTTGGATAGGATCCTAAATATGAGAGAATTATTTTAGGATGGATCGCGATGAGATCGCACGAAAAAATAGTTCAGGAGTGTCACGGGCCCGCGCAGGCTAGGCAGGCTGCTGGCTAGCCTTGCCAGCCAGCTGGACTATCCAGCAATAGCCCGGAACAGGCCCAGCTTGCCTGCAGCTTCCCATCCGTTGGCCAACAACTATTTTTGGCCTTAATTAGGCCAATTATGGCCAATTACTATTTATTTGTTTCCATTTTCTCTATTTTTGACTTTTCATCTAATTTTTGAATTTGATTCAAATAGAAAAGACATCAAATGGCAGAAAATAGACATGAAAATATTTTTTGTAAAAAAAAATATTTTTAAGACAATAAAAATTCTCTCTAGAACACTTTCAAAGCTAGCACTTTGAATTTGTTCAAACCATTTCTCTTGATAGTTTCTTTTTCATTCTTCATGTGGATTATCATTAGAGACATCCTAGTGTGGATTTTTGTGGTTTGCTACAACCTAACAAAGTGAAGATTTGAAGAACAAATAAAAATTACAAGGTATAATTTTTAACATTTACATTTATATAAATTAGTTTTAATGGTACAAGTATGATCTCTTGTTTTGGGTTTTGAAAAATTTTATTTTTCGCTGCATTTATGAATATGATTCATTCTTCAAAACCCTACAGAGAATAGAGTCATACCCGACATTGTTAATCATACCATTAATGGATTTAATCATACTCCCCCCTACTTGGCATGCCAAACTATCCTAAGTTTGGTTCTAGCTAAGCATTATAGGGCTTACTCAATGTCATTAAAATTCATAGTTATTAAATTCACCCATTTCATGCATGTAAAGGTTCAATTAATCGCACAATTACTCAATAAAAATAGTATATGCATAATATAACAAGGTTCACATCATTTTACTCTTTTAATTCCAAAACTCATATGTTGCCCTGTCATTGGCAGATTTCGTTCTCTATTTTGGACCTTACTTTGGGTCCTGTTAAAATCTGAATTTAGTTACATAGTCTCCTTAAAACGTTTAGGTCTGGATCTTAGATTTAATATCCAACTTTAATCACTTAATTCTGAATTCCGTATCAAAAGATATGATAAAATGAACATTGACTTGTCACTAACAATTCTACCCAGAATTTTCTGGACAGATTCTAAGTTCGACCTTTATGAATTTTTCTGGATAATTACAGATATATTCAGGTTTTATGGTATAAATGAAAGTTATAGCCCTATGTCTTATCTTTCATAACCAACAAATAACACATAAATATGAATTCCAAAACTCAAGTTAGAACAGTTTAAGTAAGTGACTGTCGGGTGTGCGTGTGTCCTTACCAAGTGGTAAGGCATCGGTTTTTGGTACCGGCATGCAAAGGTTCGAATCCAATTTCATAAGGCCATCTAGTTCTGGCATCGAATGGGAGTTCTCTTTCTTTTTAGCTCTTCCCCAGGCTCCTCCCAGGCAATTCCCCACCGATTCAGGAAAGGAGCTTGACAGTCTGGGATAGAGGAGAACCCGACTCTTATCAGATTCTGCTTTAAATTTTCTTTTCCATTCTATCATTCGATTTATGGTTTACGACAGGCTCGGTACGAACGAAGAAATTTCGAACAAAAGGATCAGAACTCGCTAATAAGAAAAGAGAGAAAAACAAAGCAATGCCAAGAGCTCCATCAATCCGCTTTTCATCGATAGACGAGCTCATCAATTCCAGCAAAGAGCATACAAACTAATCACATTCAATTTTTACCAAAATTAATCATAAATCTAGCAAACATGAATCCCCAATATTTTCATCACAAGATATCATTAATTTAAAATTATTAACATGCCAAATGCTCAAATCATGCAATTGATAACAACACATAGGCTATTGTCTTATGTTATGCACAAACCTCTACTTTTCCTTTTTCTTTCTCTTTACTTCTCTTTCTCTTTTCCTTTGCTCCTTTGAGCTAGCTCCTTATCAATTTGAGTTCCTAAAACATATAAGAAATTCATCAAAAATATTTCCTTCATCATATATCTCTAACCCCTAAAATCTTTCTCTTCAAAAACCATGCTCTAGACTACCTCATCCTTTAAAGAAACTAAAAGACAAAATGATGATCAACACTTACTTAAGCTCTTACCTCCTATGGTCAAAATTTTGGAGGTTTAACTCTCCTATTTCCTTTCTTTTTTTCCTCTCTTTTGCTCCCTTAAACTTCCATAAACTCCTTTTTGCTTGAGCACCCACTCTTCCATGGCTCTCTCCCTCTCTTTCTCACTTTTTCTTCTTAGCATCAAGCTTTGGCCATGGAGGGAGATGAAGGGAACACGTGGGCTGGTTTGAGGAGATTAGAGAATTCTCGATGTTAAGTGATAAGGAAGAAGGAGTGGCAATTAAGAAGAAGAAGACAAATTTAATCAATAATGGGACACCTAAGCCCATAAATATCTATATATTTTGACTAATTAATGTGTTCATCTCCCTTGGTGTATGGTGTTTCAAAGGGAAACGTGGGAGACAATTAAAAGATAGAAAATTCTAGATCAAGAGTGATAATGAAGAAAGGATAAGAAATTAAGAGCAAAGTGACAAAATTAATTAATTAATGGAGACACCTAAGCCATAATCTAGATGTTTTCATTAATGTCTAATTCATGCACTTCACTTGGATAATTGTTGCATGCCACTTGGTTAAGACAACCACCATATGTATTTAATGTCCCAATTCATGCATTTCATTGGTAATTATCCTCATTAATTCTCCAATTTTTGATAAATTGCAAATTGACCCCTAAACTTTTCAAAATTTGCAATTTAGTCCCTTACCGTAATTTAACATCTTTAAATACTTTAAACACTTTATTAAATATTTTCCATAATTATTTGCAATTATTTTAATTTTTTTCCAATCAAAATCCTAATTTAGATTCCGGTCAAACCGATGCATCAATTTAATGACACACACGAGCTGAGCCTAAATTTGCATATATGACACACCTAGTGCGTCAGTATCCATCATCATTAAGAATGTCCTTGGGTGTTCCCAATAAGCCACCTTAGGTCAATTGGTAGGTATCTCATACCAATTTCATCATATCATGCAACTACTGAATCATTGGGCTATCAACTTTTGATATGTGCACATCTCATGCACACTTACCCAATACTGCCTCTAATTCACATTGACCTTGGGTGTGCCCAACAAGCCAATGTAACAAGTTAAGGCCAACCCATTAATCATCTAATCATATTTCGATAGTTTGAACATATTCATGTAAAACGAGTTTGGGTATGCCCAATAACCCAAACTCTAAAAGAACTATGGTTCTTTCCATATTAATGGAAGGCATTGGCCTTAATATTATCAATGAGGGATTTCTTTAATTTTAGGTCTCATCATAGCAATTTGGCATGCATAATATATCCATTCATCACATATAGATATATAAGATAATTACACTAATTATATGATTATGATTATAGACATAATCTAACATCAATCATTTGAGCCATAAAAGGATTGACTAGGTCTCACCTAGGTAGATGCATGAAATTACAACACCAAAATAGAAAACAATTTCCTATTCTAATGCTCCTTTGCCTTTGGCACCAGATCCTTGGCTTATTTCTCCTTTGTACTTCAATTTTATTCTAACCTATATAATCTAATTACATAAATTCTTCATATGAAAACCTCAAGTTTCATTTGAGGGGAGTAAGATAAGAAGAGAAATATAATAAAGAGAAAAAAGGCAGAGACTCGCAGGCCCTATTTACTAAAAACAAAATTCCATGCATGATCAATCTCATTGGTCAAGTACATAATCATACCATCATGTCATTCCATACACCCCCAGCATGCATTCTCTAATACATAAATAAAGGTAATCTACAAAAGTAACAATTTAGGTTCCCTTTGTTTCAACTCTTGAGACATTGTTTTGATTGTTTGGCTTTGAATGAAATTCATCATAAATTTATTATTAAATCTCATTAAATAATCATATGAACATTTAGAAATACTTTCTAAAAGGAAAACATGCAAATCAGGCATATATTTGATCCTATCAAAAAGTTTCCTAAAATTATCTAATTTTCCAACTAGGTTATTACTAATTTAATGCATGCAATTATTAAATCCGAATTTAATAATTAAATCTCATTTAATATTAAATTCAAATATGACTAGTAGTTAATTTATTATTTAAATTATCTTAATTAATTATTAGTTTGATGCCAAATAGGATTAAACAATCCTAGTTAAAATTGTATACTAGAATCCTAGTCAAACTAGGACTTTGAAAACCCTTTTCAAATTCAAATCAAATTTCATTTAAAAATTCCCAAAATTCATTCTTATAATTATAAGCAACTTGTAATCAGTTTAAACTAACTAAATTTGTTCATTAGATAATATAAATCATTCATCATTCCATTAATAAACTAATTACATAAAAATTACTCATTCTTTAGGATTCTTTAGGAAGTTAACCATGAATTAAATTTGACTCTAGTATGCAATTGACATCAAAATAATATCAAGAATATCTCATAAACATGAATTAAGATTCTGATCATCAAGTTACATGTCATTAAATTAAACAACACAAAATAGTCCCATCACATGGTAAGGTTCTCAACCTAGTTACATATTTTGTTTGTTCCATAATCAAAAACAATTTTTGTATCATAATAGTTGTTGTCCAAAAGTTAAAACATATTCTCAATATGTCATAAACATATTTGAATTAACAAACCAAATTTGAACAGTCCCATTAACAACTCAATTGGCACAACTAGGTTTCATAAACCCTAGAAATTTAGCAACTATGCATAACTTCGAATTTCATGTTTAAATCAAATTAAAACCTTTTAATTATCATCAACAACATCTAATATCATCATATTAACATGTCATTGAATTAAAATTAAAATTTGAGGCCAAACAAAATCAAATTTGTTTTTAACGAAATAAGGGAATCTAAGTTGTTCCTTTTCAATCAATCTCATTGATATTACAATTAAATCCAAAATTAATTTACATAGGGGGGCTCTAATACCACTATTGGGTTCCAAACATGCATCAAATACAAGGCAAAGTAGAAAATTAAAATTAATTAAACTCAAAACCCATGGAATATCCTAAGTAATTTAAAATCGGATTGAACCAATCGATGGGAGAAGTTGATTACCTTTCTTTGCAACTCTTGATCTTCCAAGTTGTGAGGTTTTTTTTTTTTTTTTGGGTTGTAGAAAACCACAACAATCCAAAGCTAGGATTGTCTCTAATGGTAATCCATGCGAAGGAATGGAAGAAACAATCTCAATGGGAGATAGGGTGTCAAAGCACCAAAGTGCTCGTAGCTATGGTGTTTCAACTTCAAAGAGAACAATAAGAGAATAAATTTTATTCATCAAGGTTGGAGCTATGAATTTGGCCCTTAAAAGGGTTATGTATATGTCCATTAAAAATAGAAAAACCTAAATCACAAAAGCTAATATCAAAGCTTTCACGACCGTGAATAATAGTGTCATGGTCGTGACTCCCCTTTGTCATGGGCATGACAACCTTTGTAACGGTTGTAACATATGATGCATGGACAAATTGTTTTCTCTCTCATATCTTGGATCCAATCCAAGGCCCATTTCAAATTTCCTTCATTCCTTCTATGTGTGTAACCCATTAGGTTCCCAGTTATGTTGGTAGCTCAAATTATCATATGATTTTGATAAGATCATGAGCGATATCTATCAACACATCATGACCCCCAATTGATTGGAAAGTCAGTGGTTTGACTTTTAACCCTTTCATAAACAATTATTGTACAATTCATCCTTTCACCAAACTAAACCTCATTTGGTTCAGAGCATGGACTATGTGTCAACTCCCATTAGACTGACTACGTCACATCTAGTCCAAATGATATTAGTTCTCGTATACGAGACTCATTACTCTATTAAACATTTCCTTAAAGACCTTATTTAAGACATGTCCACATCGGCCAAGGATTCTTTAGTAATGATCTTTATAAGAGGCCATAGGCATACTCTCTTTCTATCAAAAGTGGTGAATCATCTATTAATTACTCAACTACCATTGAATACCTCAGGCTACACCCAATCACCACCCTATGAGCAACCTCTTGATAGGCAACAAGGAATGGAGTCAAAGTATAGGATTCAGTATCCAAGATAACCTTGAGCATCTCAAGTCTAAGGATACTTGCACCATTGTTATGATGAGACTATCACTGACATTGAATAGATATCCATGTGATTGTCTTATAGCAGGTCATCCAATGTACTTGACTACTCTAGCAAGTATCCATATGTTAACTCTAAACATCTCATGTCTTCAGCTTATGAGATCTATTGCTTGACCTAGTCAAGGAGTATAATATGTGCTAGTCTATCAGGATTAGCAATGCCCCATCTTGTTAATCCTATGACCAGTGATCATTTAGGTATGAACACAATTGTACATGATAGGAATATCATCATCGTGATCTCATCATGAATTCCTTTCATAGTCATTAAACAGTTTAAGATTTATATCAATTCATATGCAATGAAAATGATTTTTATAAATAATAAATGAGTACATCAAGTGCCCAAGGAGATTGCCTTTAGGGTACCTCTCTAACAAGATGTCCCATATATATAAAACTCCTACCTAACCTACCTTACATTAATAACACATCATCCTCACCTATCTTATACCTACCTACCATTAATTACACAACCTCACCTACCTCACCTACCTCACCTACCTTACACCTCCTCACCTACCTCACCTACCTTATACCTACCTACCATTAATTACACATATTAACTTAGCATTTACAACTCTCCTCAAGTTGGAGCATAAATATCCATCATGTCCAACTTGTTACAAATGTAAGATACTCAATCTCCATTTAGAGCTTTTGTGAAAATATCTCTAAGTTGTTCTCCAGTCTTGACACACCTTGTAGAAATTAAATTTTGTTGCATCTTCTCACGAACGAAATTCCAATCAATCTCTATATGCTTAGTCCTTTCATGATAGACTGGATTAGAAGCAATATGGATTATAGTTTAATTATCACACTATAATGTTGTTGGCATTGAGAAATTGAAACCAACTTCTTTTAAGAGATGAAAGACCCACATCACCTCCCATGTGGATTGGGTTATAGCTCTATACTCTGATTTAGCACTAGACCGAGATACCATATACTGTTTCTTGCTCTTCCATGAAATTAGATTATCTCTCACAAATACACAATAACCAATAATGGATTTTTGATCAATCTTGGATCTTGTCCAATCTGCATTAGAAAAACACTCAATTTGAGTGTGACCATAGTTTTTGTACACCAAGTCTTGTTCAGGGCTCCTTTCAAATAACACAAGATCTATTCTAAAGCTGCCCAATGATGAATTGTTAGAGCATGCATAAATCGACTTACAACACTAACTACATAAGCTATGTCTAGTTGAGTAACTATGAGATAATTAAGTTTACCAAGTAACCTTCTATACATTTATGGCTCTTCAAATAGGTCTCCATTCTTTGTGAGGTGAAGGTTAAGAGTCATTGGAGTACTACATGGTTTGGCTCCCAGTTTTCTTGTCTCAGTTAGTAAATCCAGTGTTGGTTTTTGAAGAACGAATCACATTCTTAAATGCAGCGGAAAAATAAAATTTTCAAAATCCGAAACAAAAGATCATACTTGTGCCATTAAAACTAATTTATATAAACATAGAGATTAGAAATTATATTTTTTAATTTCATATTTGTTATTCAAATCTTGACCTTGTTGGGTTGTAGCAAACAACAATAATCCCCACTAGGATGTCTATATTGATAATCCACATGAAGAATGAAGAAGAAACTATCAAAAGAAATGGTTTGAATAAATTCAAAGTGCTAGCTTTGAAAGTGTTTTTGAGAGAATTTTATTTTGTCTTAACAAAAAATATTTCCATGTCTATTTTCTGTCATTTTATGTCTTTTCTATTTGAATCAAATTCAAAGAAAATGTCAAAAGTCAAAAATAGAGAAAAGGAAACTTGAATGAATAGTAAATTTGCTTAATGGCCATAATTGGCCTAATTAAGGCCAAATTTACCCATTGGCCAACGGGAGGCAGTAGCACACGCACTGGCCTTGTTGTGGGCTACCGATGGATAGACCAGCTAGCGTGCTAGCCTGCTCACGCAGGCCTGTACAGGCTCGTGACCCTCTCTAATGATTTTTCCATCGCCATCTCATTGCGATCCATCCCGAAATAATTCTCTCATATTTTGGATCCCATCCATGACCATTTTACTCATTTTCCATATCTTTAATGTGTGTGACCCATTAGGTTCCCGGTTATGTTGTCCACTTAAATTAACAATTAATTTAAGCAAGTTATGAGCGGTATCTAGTAACACATCATGACCCCCAATTGACTGGAAAGTTAGTGGTTTCACTATGAACCTTTCCATAGACAATTTGTATGCTATTATTCCTTTCACCATTCTATACCCCACTTGGTTCAGAGTATGGACATGTGTCAACTCCCACTAGACTGACTATATCACGCTAGTCCAAATAATGTTAGTTCTTGCCCCCTGAGGATCATTACTCTATTAGATCTGTCATTGAAGACTATCTTTATGACATTTCCACTCCGGCCAGAGATTCCCGAGTAATGACCATGACAAGAGGCCATGGGTATACACTACTTTTATCAAGAGTGGTGAATCTTTTGTTGGTTACCCAATTACCTTCGAATACCTCACGCTATATCCAATCACCACACTATGAGCAACCTCCCTGAGGCAACAAGGTATAGTGTCAAAATACAGAATCCATATCTAAGATATCCTTGAGTACCTTAAGTCTAAGGATACTTGCACCATTGCTATGATGAGATCATCATTGACTTTTGAATAGATTATCCAAATGATTGTCACATAGCTGGTCATCCAATGTACTTAGCTACACTTAGCAGGCATCCATATGTTAAGTCTAAACCTCTCATGTTTACAGATTATGAGATCTACTACTCGATCCAATCAAGGAGTGTAACATGTGCTAGTCTATCCAGATTAGCAATGTCCCGTCTCATTAATCCTATGACTAGGAATAATTTTGATACTAACATAATTACACATGATAAAAATCTCAATATCATGATCTCATTATGATTTCCTTCATGCTATGTTATGTATCAAGGACTTCATTAATTGATTTATGATCACTATCAATTCATATATCAAATGAACATCAAATTAATGAAATGCCTTTTATTAATCAAATAAATTTGTACGAAAAGTGCTAAAGGTGATTGCCTTTAGTGCACTCCTCTAACAATCTCTCACTTGAACTAAAGCCAATCACCTTTGTATTTAATTCCATAGGCGAGTACATGAGAATCATATTTCTTTTCGGGAAGTGGCTTAGTTAAAGGATCAGCAATATTCTAATTCATCATTGGGTTTTGAAGAATGAATCAGATTCATAAATGCAGACGAAAAATAAAATTTTCAATACCCGAAACAAAAAATCATACTTGTGCCAATAAAACAAATTTATATAAACATAGAGGTTAGAAATTATACCTTATAATTTCTTATTTGTTATTCAAATCCTCACTTTGTTGGGTTGTGGAAAACAACAAAAATCCATACTAGGATGTCTCTAATGATAATCCATGTGAAGAATGAAGAAGAAACTATAAAAAAAATGGTTTTAACAAATTCAAAGTGCTATCTTTGAAAGTTTTGTTGAGAGAATTTTGTTGTCTTAAACTATTTTTTTTCACAAAAAATATTTTTATGTCTATTTTCTATCATTTGATATCTTTTCTATTTGAATCAAATTCAAAGAAATGATGAAAAGTTAAAAATGGAGAACAGGGAAATGAATGAATAGTAATTGGTCATAGTTGGCCCAATTAAGGCCAAAACAACCCATTGGCCAACGGGAGGGAGGCAGCAGCGCGCTGGGCCTACTGTGGACTGGCACTGGGCAATCCAGCTGGCCAGATAGGCAGGCCAATAGCCTGCTTAGCCCATACTGTAGCGCCTCCCCACTCGAACCACACGTGCCCGGATGAGGGAACGCTAATGTCCCTCTTCCTCTTTACTTCTTCAAATCAATATATTATTTTTTTTTCAGCACTCATGTATATATAGATATAAACAAAAACTAGTGTACAATTTATTTACATAAGATAGTAATTTTAACATCAAAGTAATTCTTAACAAACTTTTAAAGTAAGTTTTACAAACTCTAACATTCTTTAATATAAAAGCCAAATACAAAATTTCAAAATTTGTAACCCACTTTCTCAATGTTTAGCTGCTTTACTTGAATGGGATCACTACTAGCTTTATCTAATGTCTTCAGCTACCTTTCTATATCTGCATTGAAATTAAACTCCATGCTAAGCTATAAGCTTAGTGGTGCATATAAATAAGGCAATATACTATATCATGCAACAAGCATTAACAAATATCATTTTGTGCATTAAAATGTTTGCATGCATGACTATCAGCATATTCCTATTTCATACAAGTATAAATGTCATGCTCATATAGACAATGTTATTTTCATTTATCTTTAATGGTAAATTACTCTGTTAATCTCTTTATCATTACATTTCAATCTCATATCATCATCATTTTCTAATTCTTTTCTTTTCTTATTTTCCAACATATCCTTATTATCTTGCCCATATCACTCTAAAATTTGGATTGACTGGATACAGGTTATGGATCAGGAGCGCTCTCCGAGCTTAAGCCACCCTGTCCACTATCTGGCTCAAAAGAGCTTCTTAAATCAATGGCGCTCTCTGAGCTTAAGCCACAATGATTGAGTATAATTTCATCATAGATGAATAACCAGACCAAGGGCGCTCTCCGAGCTTAAGCCACCTTGTCCTCATTTATATATGCTCATCAGAGCTTCTCAAGTCAGTAGCGCTCTCCGAGCTTAAGCCACACTCACCGAGCATTTCTGACCAATGGCGCTCTCCCAAGCTTAAGCCACATTGGTTGAGGATGGTACGGTACCGTTCGCCCCCTTAATGACATGTCATCTATCCTGATTCTAGTCCGCAGGTAGAGTAATAGGCTTCTTTATATTTTCACATCAATCAAAATTCTCAAATTTCAACACATCAATATTCTCATATTTATCAACATCTCAATTTTCTTGTTTTGCAACATATAGTCATACTCATACATCTTTTCATTCATTTACTAGATTCATCAATATTCTCATGTTCATCATCCGCATCAGATTTCATATATCATCCATGACAATTCATTTTTTTATATCACAACATATCACATTCTCACATCAATATATATATATATATATATATATATATATATATATATATATATATATATATATATCCATATCATTCTTATTTCACTGGATAGACAATGACTTTCATTTACTTACCTGAATTCTTCATTTGATAACCACATTCATAATTACAAATACAGAGCATTCACGGTCGTGATTACTAATTTCACGCCCGTAATCCCAAGTCGTGAACCCTCAAGTTCACGCCCATGACTTTCAGCAGGAAATCTGCATAATCACATTTCATTCATTCTAACATCATCCAAATCATACCAAATTCTATTCCATGCATTTCTAAGGTTCTTTACTCAACTTATTACTTTCTAATACATGTAAATGTCTTGATCATACAAGATTCTCTAACATGCATCATTAATTCAATGTCACACAAGGATCTCATTCATACATGTCTAATCCTATGGTTTCATGCCATAATCATCATCATTCTTGAAATGTATTTATCTAAAATCGTGTTCAACATGCATTATTTCAAACAAAAATAGGCTATTGCCTTAAGTTATCCACAAACCTTAATCTTTCTCCTTCACTCTTCTAGGTAGTTTTCTCTTTTCCTTTGCTCCTTAGAGCTTGTTCCTTATCACTTGGAACTCCTACAACATCATAAATCATTATTATCATCTGATTTCCTCAAGACCCTAAACTCTCTTTTTCTCTCTTAAAACCCTAGTTTCTCTCTCTTTCCACATGAGTCTTGGATGAGTTCAGAATTCAAACTTCCTTTAAGAAAAGATGAAGAAGAAGAAGAGATGCTTCTTACCTTACACTTTTCTTCACTTGATCACAACTTTGGAGATTTTCTCTCTCTACCAAACTTGATTTTTTTCCTCTTTCGTGCTCTTTCCATCTTCCTTAGGAGTTATGGGCCATGAAAATCACCTTGTCTTGCTCTTTCCCTTCTTTTCCCTTTCTTTCTCTCTCTAGAAGTCAAGATTGGCTATGGAGGAATGGGGCTGGCGTGACTGGTATAGAAGAGATACAAGAAGATAGAAAATGAAGAGAAGAAGAAGAAGAAAAGAAGTCTTAAATAGGGTACCCAAAAAGTCTTCATGTGGGACCCACCATTTGACCATCTTCTTCTAATTTTATACTTAATCAATATTAATCCTCTTCTTTTAAATTTCATGGCCGGCCAACCCAATTTTAAGTGTCAAAAATTAATATGTTGATTAGCAATTAATCTTATTAATCCTCCAATTTTTGGTAATTTGCAATTTGACCCCAAAACTTATCAAATTTTGCAATTTAGACCTTTACCGTAAATCAACTTCTTTAAACTCTATAATCACTTAATTAGGCATTTATCATTTAATTTAGCCATTACTTAATCAATATTTGTAAAATCCGAATTTAGACTCCGATCGGTCAAATGCGTCAACTTCGCAACACGTGCGACTCGGGGCCTAAATTAGCGGATATTACATTCTCTTCCCCTTAAAATAATTTCGTTCTCGAAATTTACCTGTTCATTCGGGGTTGAACAACTGGGGATACTGCTTCTTCATCACTTCTTCACTTTCCCACGTGGCTTCTTCAACTATATGATTCTGCCACCAAACTTTAACTAGAGGGACTCTCTTGTTCCGGAGAACTTTCTCTTCATATGCTATTATAGCCACTGGTTCTTCCTCATAAGACATGTCTGCCTGTACGTCTATTTCCTCAATCGGTATAGTGTGAGTTGGGTCTTAACGATATCTTCTTAACATTGAAACGTGGAACACGTTATGAATTTGGTCTAGCTCCGGAGGAAGAGCTAATCGGTAAGCCACTGGTCCTATTCTTTCCAGAATTTCATAAGGACCAATAAACCTTGGGCTTAACTTTCCCTTTTTACAGAACCTCAATACCTTTTTCCACGGCGAAACCTTAAGAAATACTTTGTCTCCTACAACATATTCTATATCTCACCTCTTTAAATCGGCATACGATTTCTGTCGATCTTGTGCTGCCTTTAGCCTTTCCTTGATCACTTTAACTTTCTCTTCAATCTGTTGAACTATTTCCGGCCCAATCAACTTTTTCTTATTCAACTCGGTCCAACATACTGGTGTCCTACACTTTCTTCCATATAAAGCTTCATAAGGAGCCATGCCTATGCTCATTTGATGACTGTTGTTATAGGCAAACTCTATAAAAGGTAGATGTCGATCCCAACTTCCCTAAAATTCAAGCACACAACATCTCATCATATCCTCAAGCAACTGTATAACTCGCTCTGATTGTCCATCCGTTTGCGGATGAAATGCCGTGCTAAAATTTA
This sequence comes from Triadica sebifera, assembly GCA_023653625.1. Classification (NCBI taxonomy): domain Eukaryota; kingdom Viridiplantae; phylum Streptophyta; class Magnoliopsida; order Malpighiales; family Euphorbiaceae; genus Triadica; species Triadica sebifera. The sequence goes on from CM042900.1 coordinate 10,663,745, forward strand.
GTCGAGTTCCTAAGGCCTGATGTATACTCTTCCAGAACTGCGACGTAAACCTGAGATCTCTATCAGAAATAATAGATACAGGTACTCCATGAAGCCTCACTATCTCATTCACATAAATCTCAGCCAGCTTGTTCAAATTATAGTCCATTCAGACTGGTAGGAAATGTGATGACTTCGTCAATCGATCCACTATCACCCACACTGCATCATGCTTTCTCTGAGTTACCGGTAAACCATACACAAAATCCATGTGATCCTCTCCCACTTCCATTCTGGTATGGGAATCGGTTGTAGTAATCCTGTGGGTAATTGATGCTCAGCTTTTACTTGTTGACAGATTAGACAATTAGCAACATATTCAGAGATATCCTTTTTCATCTCCGACCACCAATATTGTGCTTTCAAATCTTGGTACAACTTGTTCCCACCTGGGTGCATAGTATACACTGTTTCATGAGCTTCTTTTATAATCTCTGACCTCAACTCTTCTATACTTGGTACGCAAATCCGATTCTTAAAATACACAGTACCATCTTCTGTTAAGGAAAATTCTGACCTTTCTCCCTTTTTCAAGGCTTCGACCATCTTTACTAACTTCTCATCTTGTTTTTGGACATCTTTAATTCTCTACATCAATGTGGATTCCACTCGTATCTCGGCTAAAATCTTCCTGCTTAGTGCATCTGCAACCACGTTAGCTTTTCTTGGATGGTAGTCTATCACACAATCATAGTCTTTAATCAATTCCAACCATCTTCGTTGCCTCAGGTTCAACTCTTTCTGTGAAGGAAGATACTTAAGACTCTTGTGGTCCGTATAAATGTACAACTTTCTCCATATAGATAATGTCTCCAAATCTTAAGAGCAAAAACTACCGCTGCAAGCTCTAAATCATGCGTCGGATAGTTAAGTTCGTGAGGCTTAAGCTGTCTGGAGGCATATGCAATCACTTTTCCCTCTTGCATAAGAACACATCCTAGCCCATTGTGACTTGCATCACTATACACAACATAGTCTTTTCCTGGGGTAGGCTGAGTCAAAACTGGTGCTTCAGTCAACATTGCCTTCAATCGATCAAAGCTTGCTTGACACTTATCTGTCCATTCAAAACGGACCTCTTTTCACAGCAGTTGTGTCGAAGGATTCGCTATAGATGAAAATCCTTTCACAAACCTCCTATAGTATCCGGCTAATCCAAGAAAACTTCTCACTTCTGTCACATTTCGAGGTGGTTTCCAATTAAGAATAGCCTCAATTTTACTAGGATCAACTCGAATACCTTCTACTGAAATTACATGACCCAGGAAACTAACTGCTTCCAACCAAAACTCACACTTAGATAGCTTTGCATACAATTGTTTCTCCCTCAAAGTCTGCAATACTTTTCTAAGATGTTGGTCATGCTCTACTCGATCTTTTGAATAGACAAGAATGTCATCAATGAATACAACTACAAATTGATCAATATATGGCCTGAACACTCGGTTCATCAAGTCTATAAAAATTGTCGGCGCATTCGTGAATCCAAATGGCATCACCAAGAACTCATAATGACCATAACGAGTCCTGAATGTCATCTTAGATACATCTGATTCTTTGATCTTCAGTTGATGATACCCCAATTGAAGATCTATCTTTGAAAATATACTTGTACCTTTCAACTGATCAAATAAATCATCAATCCTAGGCAGTGGTTATTTATTCTTAACAGTAACCCTACTAAGTTGCCTGTAGTCAATGCAAAGACATAAAGTATCGTCTTTCTTCTTTACAAATAGTACTAGAGCACCCCATGGTGATACACTAGGTCGTATGAATCCTTTATCTAACATTTCTTGTAACTGTATCTTCAACTCTTTCAATTCTATGGGTGCCATCCTATATGGTGTAATAGATATAGGAGCGGTGTCAGGTACTAATTCGATAGCAAACTCTATCTCTCGGTCAGGTGGTAGTCCTGGTAACTCCTCAGGGAATACATCTGGAAATTCACTAACAGTTGGGATGTCAGCCAACTTTGGACTTTTCTTTCGGGTATCCATCACATACGCTAGGTAAGTCTCACATCCCTTATTGATGAGTTTTTGAGCTTTCAACGCTGATATCACATTATCTGGATATCCTCTATACTTGCCCATCACTACTATCTCTTCTTGTTCTGAAACTTTAATTCTCATCTGCCTCTTTCCACAATCTATTATCATCCCATGGCAAGCTAGCCAATCCATTCCCAAGATCACATCGAACTCGCGGAATGGTAGCTCTATTAGATCTGCTAGAAATTGCCTGCCTTGAATTTCGACTAGGCAACCTCTAAACACTTTGCTAACCCGCACACTGTGTCCTAACGGGTTAGTCACACGAATCTCATATTCTAGAGTCTCTGGTTTTAGACCCTCTCGACCCGATGGTGGTGTGCATATCTATGAGTGTGCTGACCCAGGGTTTATCAATGCATGTATACAAGAGCCAAAGAGAAGGAATTTACCCGCTATGACGTCAGGTACATCCTGCTCCTCTCGGCCTCGCATGGCATAAGCTCTTGCTGGAGCAGCTCTACTGCCTTCAGGTCTCTCTACTGTGCCTGATCTGAACTGGCTTGGCCCTTCACGGCCTCCTCTTCCTTGCCCTCAGCCTCATCCTCTGCCTTGTCCCATAGTCTGTATTGGTACTGACTCAACACTCCCTGAACCTCTGCCAAACTGTAGCAATGGACTGTAACGCCCGTCAATTTAGGCTTGGATAATGAACATATTTAATGATCGTAATTAAAATTATTTGAGACTAAATTTGGAAATAAAATATAATAAAAATATTTATAAGTGAATTTTTATTAAGTTATGTGTGTTAAATAAAATAAATAGAAAGGTTGGGTAAGTTAATAATAATAAGATAAAAACCAAGGATTTAAGTGGATATTTGGCAAAAACAAGGGGGGACCTAATAGGGTATTTACCATGAGTATAAAAATATTATTTTCTTCTTCTTCTTCCAAATTTCAGAACCCTAGCCTCCCTCCCACTCTTCCATACACAAATTCTCTCTTCTTTCACTCATTTTCTTCTTCCTCTCCTTCCTCTTCCTCTCTCCAAAAACATAAAATAACTATAATAGCTTAAGGTTTGAAGAGGTTAAGATTTCATTGTGTCAAGGTTTGTACATATGAGCATATTTATTCCTTTGTGCATTTTATTTGCATTACAATGATGTTTGATATTGAAGGAAGAGTGAACAAATAACTTGTTGTGGTTGCTGGTTTTGTTAAAATACGTTTGGAACAGTATTGATTTATTTGACCATATCTTTTGTTCTGGAACTTGGATCGGGATGAAATTAGTTGGAAATGAAACTAGACACATAGAGCTAAAACTTTTGTGAAGATGGTAAATACTATATCTGAATCTAAGTTGGTCTAAAAAATTTTACAAAATATCGGATTTGAAAGTACCCAGAAAATTCTGGGTAGTTATTTTCTGAATATGCTATGGTATGTTGCTTATATCTTTTGTTCTGGAACTTGGATAGGGATGAAATTAGTTGGAAATGCAAATAAACACATAGAAATAAAATATTTGTGAAGATTGTAAATACTATATCTGACTCTAAGTTGGTCTAAATATTTTTACCAAATCTCGGATTTGAAAGTACCCAGAAAATTCTGGGTAGTTATTTTCTGAATATGTTATGGTATTTTGCTTATATATTTTGTTCTGTAACTTGGATCGAGATGAAATAAGTTGGAAAGGAAACTAGACACATAGACCTAAAACTTTTATAAAGAGTTTAAATGCTATATCTGATTCTAAGTGGTCTAAACATTTCTACAAAATCTCGGATTTGAAAGTACCCAGAAAATTTTGGGTAATTATTTTTTGAACATTCTATGGTGTTTTGGTTATATCTTTTGTTCTGAAACTTAGATTGAGATGAATCTAGTTGAAAATTAAATTAGACACATATATACAAAAACTTTATTAAGAGTATAAATGTTAGTTACGATTTATTTTGTACCTAAAATTTAATATAAAATCTCGGACCTAAGAATATTCTGAAAAATACTGGACATATTTTTACTGAGCACTACACAATTATTTGGACATAACTTTAGCTAGAAAATTCATATTTATATGATTATTTTTGTATATGAAAGATAAGACATTAATCTAAAACTTCATAGAATAAATAAGGTCAAATTCGAATCAAATATAGGCAAAATGTGCAATCCACAATCAGGGCAGAAATCTGTCCATAAATAACAATTTAGTAATTTGGTATTTTAAATATATATATATATATATATATATATATATATATATATATATATATATTTTAATTTTAAATAATATGATAATAGTTATATTTAAAATTCTTATTGTGTATTGACTAAATTAATATGATATGTTGTGATTTGAGGTTTCAAATGAGATTGAGAAAGTTTTATATGTATAGAGCATGTAAACCGAAAATTTTTATGAATGTGGGAATTTTGATGATTTATATAAACAATACGATGATAACATCAATTAAGCTCAATTCTCTAATTTAAGACTAGAAATAGGATAGATGGCAAGCCATTGAGGGGTTTACGGTACCGTAGAAATTATGATGATATGAAAATTTTCATTATATGGACAAGGTGGCTTAAGCTCGGATGAGAGCGCCTTTAAACCTAAATGCATGCAATTATTTATTTTACTCAGTCAAGATGGCTTATGCTCGGGTGAGAGCTCTCTTGACTTGAGAAGCTCGGTTGAGCACTTATACAAACAGATATAGATAGTGAGCAGGGTGGCTTAAGGTCGGGTGAGAGCGCTCCTGTTTCACAACATGCATCCAAATAGTCCAGATTTAGAGTTTTGGGGCTATAAAATATAAAATATTTTAAAAAAAGAAATATGGAAAAAAAATTAGTTATCAGGTAAATGAAACAAGGAAATAAAATTCATAAATGAGGTATGAATATGAATTTACCTCTGTAAATTATGACATGTATATGTGTTGAACCAGTAAACCAGGTATGCAATATTCCATATTGATATATGATAAATTGATTTCTTTTTTTTATATTGCTATAAAAAGGATTGTGATATATGGATTATTATTTATGATTATTTATATGCGAAATTGGATAATATGAAAATGGAATTTTTATGATATATTATAAGTGTATGTATGAATATTTATGCACATATGTACCACTAAGCATTAGGTTGCTTAGCGTGTGGCTGTTTTCCCATACGCAGGTTCAGAGCCTATAGGGAGAAGTTGACAACAAGAGAAGTAAGCCCATACAGAATCAAATAAAGTAAATCCACATCAGAGGGTTGGTGCTTTACATGACATGCATTTTGTTCATGTCCACATGTCATGGGTGATGAGTATAATTATAGTTTTCAAAAGTTTTACATGTCTTTTTTTATGTTGGGAACATGAAATTTTATTTGGATTATATGTATTTTGTAAGCGTGGGGATAATGAAAGCCCAAACATATGTTTAAAAAAATGTGGTCACGATTTGTTAATTCCGCATATAAAATAGATTCATTAATTGAATGACATATTGCTATCATGAAAAAAAATATTAGTTAACATATGAAAATATAATAACTAAAATGGAAAAACTTTAATTCAAACGAATTTTAAGGTAATAGGTAGGTGACATTCTCCTATATAGTTGGGATTATTCCTAACTATATAAGAGGGTGTTACATGGACAATCTCTTCTAATATGGTTCTTGGAGCCGCATCTTATGCATAGTCCCGTCATCAACCAACACTCTCCTGGATGCGAACGACCACAATGCTGACACACCGGTAGAGTGGTAGACCTACGGGATGCCTGTGTCGGTGCACTGGCTGCTGATGAAGTAGATCTCATGGGTTGTCCCCGTCTATAAGAATGAAATCTGCTGAAACTCCCAGCCTGGAATCGGCCACCAAAACATCTGGCTCTCTTGCCACTAAACTGTACTCCACTTGGTTGTGGTGCTGGTCTACTAATCACACTAACCTGTACTAGCTGTTGTGTCGCCAGGACTCTTTCAACTGTTCTAGCAGATGCTAGTAAATTGGGGAAACTCATCACACGTAGGGCTGAAACTTGATTGTATCCCTCAATTTGTCTTCAAATCGTCGACATTTATCAGCCTCTGTAGACACAATACCACTAGCATACTTGGAAAGATGAGTGAATTCTCTCTCATATTCTGTTACAGACATATCCCTCTATTTTAGCATTAGAAACTCTCTCTTCTTGTCGTCTATGTAGATAGGAGGAATATACTACTCCTTAAACTTCTCTAGAAAGAATTCCCATGTCATAGGTCAGGTGCCTCTGTGCTCTGTGATTCAGATCGCCACCAATCATATGCATGCTCCTGTAGTAGAGATACTGCATATTCATATTTCTGCTCATCTATGCAGTGTAGTTGATTAAATACTCGATCTGCTCGTTCCATCCAAAATTCTGCCACTGAGGGGTCATCTTCTCGTTTACCATAGAAATTAGATGCCCTTAATTTCCTCAGTCTCTCAAACTATAATCCGAACAAATCGGATCGTGATGCTCTCTGTAGCAGATATATCATATTTCTCATGAGCTCAGCCTGACCTATATTAATAGCTGAATGCTCACAAAGTGAGCTGGCACTAGATCTCGGTGCCGCAGCTCGACAATGACTTGGTTGCGACGAAGCTCTTGCCTCTGAAGGCTCATTACACTCAGCTTCTTCTACTATTATTCGTCTTGATCCTGAAGCCATATCCTATCTATAACATAAAGGCAACGACCCTAATCCATAAAGCAACAACTCCAAAAATGCAATTATGGGTACATTCAAGAAAAACATTTTCAAAATTCACTTTAAAAATCCAAAACCGCCCAATCGGGATTTAATATCAAAATCCAGAAACACCAACCTGGTGCTCTGATACCAAAAACCTGTAGCGCCTCCTCACCCGAACTGCACGTGCCCGGATGAGGGAGCGCTAATGTCCATCTTCCTCTTTACTTCTTCAAATCAATATTTTTTTTTGGTAACATTCATGTATATATAGATATAAACAAAAACTAAAGTACAATTTATTTACATAGGATATTAATTTTAACATCAAAGTAATTCTTAACAAACTTTTAAAGTAAGTTTTACAAACTCTAACATTCTTTAATATAAAAGCCAAATACAAAATTTCAAAATTTGTAACCCACTTTCTCAATGTTTAGCTGCTTTACTTGAATGGGATCACTACTAGCTTTATCTAATGTCTTCAGCTACCTTTCTATATCTGCATTGAAATTAAACTCCATGCTAAGCTCTAAGCTTAGTGGTGCATATAAATAAGGCAATATACTATATCATGCAACAAGCATTAACAAATATCATTTTGTGCATTAAAATGTTTGCATGCATGACTATCAGCATATTCCTATTTCATACAAGTATAAATGTCATGCTCATATAGACAATGTTATTTTCATTTAACTTTAATGGTAAATTACTCTGTTAATCTCTTTATCATTACATTTCAATCTCATATCATCATCATTTTCTTATTCTTTTCTTTTCTTATTTTCCAACATATCCTCATTATCTTGCCCACATCACTCTAAATTTTGGACTGACTGGATACGGGTTATGAATCAGGAGCGCTCTCTGAGCTTAACCCACCCTGTCCACTATCTAGCTCAAAAGAGCTTCTCAAATCAATGGCGCTCTCCGAGCTTAAGTCACATTGATTGAGTATAATTTCATCATAGATGAATAACCGGACCAAGGGCTCCCTCCCAGCTTAAGCCACCTTGTCCTCATTTATATGTGCTCATCACAGCTTCTTAAGTCAGTAGCGCTCTCTGAGCTTAAGCCACACTGACCGAGCATCTCAGACTAATGGCGCTCTCCCAAGCTTAAGCCACATTGGTTGAGGAATAGTACGGTACCGTTCACCCCCTTAATGACATGTCATCTATCCTGATTCTAGTCCGCAGGTAGAGTAATGGGCTCTTTTTTGTTTTCACATCAATCAAAATTCTCAAATTTCAACTCATCAATATTCTCATATTTATCAACATCTCAATTTTCTTGTTTTGCAACATATAGTCATACTCATACATCTTTTCATTCATTTACTAGATTCATCAATATTCTCATGTTTATCATCCACATCAAATTTCATATATCATCCATGATAATTCATTTTTCTATATCACAACATATCACATTCTCACATCAATATATATATACATATATATATATATATATATATATATATCCATATCATTCTTATTTCACTGGATAGACAATGACTTTCATTTACTTACCTGAATTCTTCATTTGATAACCACATTCATAATTACAAATACAGAGCATTCATGGCCGTGATTACTAACTTCACGCCCGTGAATTAGTTCACGCCCGTAATCCCAAGCCGTGAACGCTACTGGAATGAATCGCCCAAAAGCATTCACGGTCGTGATTACTCATTCACGCCCGTGAAGAAGTTCACTTTCGTGATTCGAACTCGTGAACGCTTTTGGAATGAATAGTACCATTTCCATCCAGAAGTCACAACCGTGAACCCTCAAGTTCACGCCCGTGACTTTCAGCAGGAAATCTGCATAATCACATTTCATTCATTCTAACATCATCCAAATCATACCAAATTCTATTTCATGCATTTCTAAGGTTCATTACTCAACTTATTACTTTCTAATACATGTAAATGTCTTTATCATACAAGATTCTCTAACATGCATCATTAATTCAATGTCACACAAGGATCTCATTCATACATGTCTAATCCTATGGTTTCATGCCATAATCATCATCATTCTTGAAATGTATTTATCTAAAATCGTGTTCAGCATGCATTATTTCAAACAAAAATAGGCTATTGCCTTAAGTTATCCACAAACCTTAATCTTTCTCCTTCACTCTTCTAGGTAGCTTTCTCTTTTCCTTTGCTCCTTAGAGCTTGTTCCTTATCACTTGGAACTCCTACAACATCATAAATCATTATTATCATCTGATTTCCTCAAGACCCTAAACTCTCTTTTTCTCTCTTAAAACCCTAGTTTCTCTCTCTTTCCACATGAGTCTTGGATGAGTTCAGAATTCGAACTTCCTTTAAGAAAAGATGAAGAAGAAGAAGAGATGCTTCTTACCTTACACTTTTCTTCACTTGATCACAACTTTGGAGATTTTCTCTCTCTACCAAACTTGATTTTTCTTCCTCTTTCGTGCTCTTTCCATCTTCCTTAGGAGTTATGGGCCATGAAAATCACCTTGTCTTGCTCTTTCCCTTCTCTTCCCTTTCTTTCTCTCTCTAGAAGTCAAGATTGGCTATGGAGGAATGGGGCTGGCGTGACTGGTATAGAAGAGAGACAAGAAGATAGAAAATGAAGAGAAGAAGAAGAAGAAAAGATTCTTAAATAGGGTACCCAAAAAGTCTTCATGTGGGACCCACCATTTGACCATCTTCTTCTAATTTTATACTTAATCAATATTAATCCTCTTCTATTAAATTTCATGGCCGGCCAACCCGATTTTAAGTGTCCAAAATTAATATGTTGATTAGCAATTAATCTTATTAATCCTCCAATTTTTGGTAATTTGCAATCTGACCCCAAAACTTATCAAATTTTTCAATTTAACCCTTTACCGTAAATCAACTTCTTTAAACTCTATAATCACTTAATTAGGCATTTATCATTTAATTTAGCCATTACTTAATCAATTTTTTTAAAAATCCGAATTTAGACTCCGATCGGTCAAACGCGTCATCTTCGCAACACGTGCGACTCGGGGCCAAAATTAGCGGACATTACACATACGGGCCCGTGACCCTCCCGAAAGATTTTTTCCGTGAGATCTCATCGCAATCCATCCCGAAATAATTCTCTCATATTTTGGATCATATCCATGACCATTTTACTCATTCTCCATATCTTCAATGCGTGTGATCAATTACGTTATCGGTTATGTTGGCCACTTAAATTAACAATTAATTTAAACAAGTGATGAGATGTATGTAGCAACACATTATCACCCCCAATTGACCAGAAAGTCACTTGTTTGACTATGAACCTTTCCATAGACAATTTCTGTGCAATTATTTCTTTCACCATTCTATACCCCACTTGGTTCAGAGTATGGACTTGTGTCAACTCCTATTAGACTGACTACATCACGTCTAGTCCAAGTAATGTTAGTTCTTGTCCCTGAGGCTCATTACTCTATTAGATATGTTATTGAAGACTATCTTTATGACATTTTCACTCCGGCCAGAGATTCATGAGTAATGACCACGATAAGAGGCCATGGGTATACACTCCTTCTATCAGGAGTGATGAATCCTTTGTTGGTTACCCAATTACCTTCGAATACCTTAAGTTGTATCCAATCACTACCCTATGAGCAACCTCCCTAAGGTAACAAGGAATAGTGTCAAAATACGGAATCAATATTCAAGATATCCTTGAGTACCATTGCTATGATGAGACTATCATTGACATTAGAATTGATTAACCATATGATTGTCTCATAGCTGGTCATCCAATGTACTTAGCTACACTTAGCAAGCATCAACTTGTTAACTCTAACATCTCATGTTTATAGATTATGAGATCTACTACTCGATCCAATCAAGGAGTGTAACATGTGCTAGTCTGTCCAGATTAATAATGTCTCGTCTTATTAATCCTATGACTAGGGATAATTTTGATACTAACATAATTACACATGATAAGAATCTCAATATCCTGATCTCATCATGATTTCCTTCATGTTATGTTATGTATCAAGGACTTCATTAATTGATTTAAGATCACTTATCAATTCATATATCAAATGAACATCAAATTAATGAAAAAGCCTTTTATTAGTCAAATAAATTTGTACAATAAGTGATAAAGGTGATTGCTTTTAGAGCACTCCTCTAACAGCTAAACCTCTTTAGCATCTTATCTATGTATGTAGACTGTGAAAGACCAAGCAATCTTTTAGATCTATCTCTATAGATCTTTATTGCCAAAATATAGACTGTTTCTCTAAGGTCTTTCATAGAGAAATTCTTGGATTACCAAATTTTAACTGATTGTAAGGCTGAGACATCATTTCCCATTAATAATATGTCATCTCCATACAACACAAGAAATATGATTGCATTCCCACTAACCTTCTTGTAAACACAAGATTCATCCGGATTTTGTAAGAAACCAAACTATTTGGTTGTCTCATCAAACCGGATATTCGAACTCCTGGATGCTTGCTTTAATCCATAAATGGATCTTTACATACCTTTTTGCCATTTTGGATATGAAGCCTTCTAGTTGTGTCACGTTCACATTCTCAGTTATATTTCCATTAAGGAAAGTTGTCTCCACATCCATTTTCCATATCTCATAATCATAATGAGTAGCAATTGCTAGGAGTATCTTTATGGATTTAAGCATAGCTACAGAGGTAAAAGTTTCATTATAGTCAATTTCTTGTCTTTGACAATAACCTTTAGCAACAAGTCTAGCTTTATAGGTAATCACATTACCATCCATGTCAGTTTTCTTTTTGATAACCCACTTGTACCCTATAGGCTTTATCCCTTCGGGTGGGTTAACCAAAGTCCATACTTGGTTTTTATACATGGAATACATTTCTGACTTCATGGCTTGAAGCCATTTATCAGATTCTGAACTATTCATAACTTCTTCATAGGTTGTAGGCTCATCATTTTCTATGAACAATACATCATTTTGTTCACTAATGAGAAATCCATATCTCTCTAGAACAGTACATATCCTACTTTACCTAAAAAGCTCTTATGCTTAAGAAGGTTGAGCTATTATATCATCTGTATGAGTAAAAAACTGGGTTCAGACAGTTGGTCAACATCTATTTGAGCATCTTGAACTTTCTCAAGTTCAATTTTCCTCCCACTATCTCCTTTTAGAAGGAATTCTCTCTCTAAAAAGATAGCATATCTTGAAACAAAAACTTTTTATTCCAAAGGGTGGTAAAATTGATATCCATATGATGGTTTTGGATATCCCACAAACAGACATCGGTTAGACTTCGCTTCTAGCTTATCTCACATTGTCCGCTTCACATAAGCAGGACAATCCCAAATTCTCATGTAAGAAAAATGTGGGCTTTTTGTTATACCATATCTCATATGGAGTAACATCAATTTACTTCAAAAGAACTCCATTTAATATATAAATGGCAATCTCTAGTGCATCACCCTAAAAGGATTTAGGGAGTTCCGCAAAACTCATCTAGACCTTACCATGTCTAACAAGGTTCGGTTTCTTCTTTCAGCCACACCATTGTGTTGTGACGTGTAAGGTGGAGTCCATTGAGATAAAATCCCTGTTGGGTTTTGAAGAATGAATCATATTCATAAACGCAGTGAAAAATAAAATTTTTCAAAACCCTAAACAAAAGATCATACTTGTACCATTAAAACTAATTTAAATAAATGTAAATGTTAAAAATTATACCTTGAAATGTTTATTTGTTCTTCAAATCTTTACTTTGTTGGGTTGTAGCAAACCACAAAAATCCACACTAGGATGTCTCTAATGATAATCCACATGAAGAATGAAGAAGAAACTAATAAGAGAAATGGTTTGAACAAATTCAAAGTGCTAGCTTTGAAAGTGTTCTTGAGAGAATTTTTATTGTGTTAAAAATATTTGTTTTCACAAAAAATATTTTCATGTCTATTTTCTGCCATTTGATGTCTTTTCTATTTGAATCAAATTCAAAAATAAGATGAAAAGTCAAAATGGAGAAAATGGAAACAAATGAATAGTAATTAGCCATATTTGGCCTAATTAAGGCCAAAACAGTCGTTGGCCAACGGATGGGAAACTACAGGCGCGCTAGGCCTGCTACGGGCTGCTACTGGGCAGCCTAACTGGCCCGTATGGCAGGCCAGCAGCCTGCCTAGCCCGCACGAGCCCGTACAAGCCCGTGACACTCCCGAACGATTTTTCCGTGCAATCTCATCGCGATCCAACCTAAAATAATTCTCTCATATTTTGGATCCTATCCAAGACCATTTTACTCATTCTCCATATCGTCAATGCATGTGACCCATTAGGTTCCCAGTTATGTTGGCCACTTAAATTAACAATTAATTTAATGAGGTCATGAGCGGTATCTAGCAGCACATCATGACCCCCAATTGACCGGAAAGTCAGTGGTTTGACAACGAACCTTTCCATAGACAATTTCTGTACAATTATTCCTTTCACCATTCTATACCCCACTTGGTTCAGAGTATGGACATGTGTCAACTCCCACTAAACTGACTATGTCACATCTAGTCCAAGTAATGTTAGTTCTTGTCCTTGAGGCTTATTACTCTATTAGATATGTCATTGAAGACTGTCTTTATGACATTTCCACTCCGACCAGAGATTCCTGAGTAATGACCACGACAAGAGGTCATGGGTATACACTCCTTCGATCAAGAGTGGTGAATCCTTTGTTGGTTACCCAATTACCTTCGAATACCTCAAGCTATATCCAATCACCACCCTATGAGCTACCTCTCTGAGGCAACAAGGAATAGTATCAAAATACATAATCAATATTCAAGATATCCTTGAGTACCTCAAGTCTAAGGATACTTGCACCATTGCTATGATGAGACTGTCATTAACATTTGAATAGATTATCCATATGATTGTCTCATAATTGGTCATCCAATGTACTTAGCTACACTTAGCAAGCATCCACATGTTAACTCTAAACATCTCTTGTTTATAGATTATGAGATCTACTACTCGATCCAATCAAGGAGTGTAACATGTGTTAGTCTGTCTGGATTAATAATATCCCATCTCATTAATCCTATGACTAGGGATAATTTTGATATTAACATAATTACACATGATAAGAATCTCAATATCATGATCTCATCATGATTTCCTTCATGTTATGTTATGTATCAAGGATTTCATTAATTGATTTAAGATCACTTATCAATTCATATATCAAATGAACATCAAATTAATGAAAAAGCCTTTTATTAATCAAATAAATTTGTATAATAAGTGCTAAAGGTGATTGCCCTTAGAGCACTCATCTAACAATTCCATTATCCCTAAGATAATCTAGAAGCTCTTGGCTCAAGTATTCACATCCTCGATCTGATGAAGTGTTTTAATTCTTTTGCCAAGTTGTTTCTCTACTTCAGTTCGAAATTCTTTGAACTTTTCAAAAGCTTCAGATTTGTATCTTGTAAGATACACGTACCTATATCGTGAGTAGTCATCGATAAAAGTAATGAAGTAGATGAAACCACCTCTAGCATGTGTAGGAATTGGACCACATACATATGAATGTATTAAGTCTAATTGACCATTAATAAGTTCGCCCTTTCCCTTAAAGAGTAATTTAGTCATCTTGCCTAATAAGCAAGATTCACATGTGTCATATGATTCATAACCAACTGACCCCAAACTACCACTCTTGTGTAGCTTAGCCATGTGTTTCTCACTTATATGACCAAGGTGACAATGTCATAAGTAAGATGATTTCAACATATCTTGTTTTTGGCTTTTATTATCATTGATGTTTAAAATTGGATTTGACATATCTAATATGTATATTCCATTGCATAATTTACCACTAGCATAAAGAATTCCATTCAATATAATCGAACAACAATTGTTACTAAAAGCTAAATGGAAACCATCTTTATTTAGACTTGAAATAGAAATAATGTTTTTAGTCAAAGCAGGTACATAGTAGCAATTATCCAAATTTAACATAAGCCCACTAGAGAAGGTCAATACATATGTTCCTACAGCTAATGCAGCAACCCTTGCTCCATTTCCAACACGTAGGTCTAATTTTCCCTTATTGAGCTGCCTATTATTCTGTAGGCCCTGCTTATCAGTGCATATGTGTAAGCCACAACTTGTATCTAATACCCATATATTATTATTGGAAACAGTATTAATTTCAATGAAAAAAATACCTGAAGTAGATGGGGCATCAGATGCCTTATTTTTCAAGGACTCCAAGTAAGCCTTGCAATTTCTCTTCCAATAGCCATCCTTACTACAATGGAAGCATGTCCCCTTTGGAGCAATCTCCTGGGCCTTTTTCTTAGCCATGCCTCCCTTAGGCTTTATGGACTTCTTCTTCTTCTTAAGGTTCTTCTTTCTAGAACTTGAAGAGTCCACCAACATCACAGCCTTACTGTCCTTCTTGACAAATGGTTCAGCTGTTTTGAGCAAGTTAATCAACTTAAAAATAGTGGTACAGATTTGGTTCATCCTCTAGTTAAACATAAAATATGAATAACAATCGGACAAACCGGTTAGAATTATGTCAATACTTAATTCATGGTCCATCACAAATCCCAAGGTGGCTAAACTCTTAATATAGTCGTTCATCTTCCATACATATTGCACTGGAGATGTCCCCTCAACCATCTTAGTGCGGAAGAGCAACCTCAAAGTTTGTAAAGAAAGGTAGAGATTAAAACATATTCAGAAAAAGAGAGATTTGAAGAAAGGAAGTTTTAATGAAAACTTTTATGTATTTTAGGAACTCAAATTGACAAAGATCTAACTCAAATGAGTAAAGGACAAGAGAAAGAAAAGAAAAGAAAAGAAAAGAAAAAAAGAGGTTTGTGCATAATCTAAGGCAATAATCTACGTCTTATTCTTTTTAATAGCATGATGTGAGATTTAACATGTTAATGATTCTAAATTAATAGTATTTTGTGATAAACATCTTGGGGATGCATGTTTGCTAGACTTAGGATTAATTTTATTAAAAATTGAAGATGGTAAATATGTGTGTTCTTTGCTGGAATTGATGAACAGTAAGTACATAAACTGTTATAAATTAAGTTATGGAATTCGGATTTGTATGTTCTTTATTGAGTTTGAAAGCTACGACATAGTACTTGAACTTTTATTTAGACCATAAAATCCAGATATGTCTATATTTTTCCAGAAAAATATATAAAATTCGAACCTAGAATCTGTCTAGGAAATTTTGGGCAAAATTGTTAAAGACCAGTTAGTGTTAATTTGAATATATCTTTTGACACAAAACTCCAAATTTGATTCAAGTTGAATATTAAGGCTAAGATTCAAAACTAAAATTGTTAAGAAGACTCTATAATTTAATTCGAATGTTAACAGGACCTAAATTAAGGTCCAAAATAGAGCATAGAATCTGTCTGTGACAGGGCAACATATGAGTTGAGGAATGTAGTGAGTAAAATGATGTGAACCTTGTTATATTATGCAAAGACTATTTTTATTGAGTAATTGTGTGATTAATTGAACCTTTACATGCATGAAAAGTGTGAATTTAATAACTCTGAATTTTAATGACATGAACTAAGCCTTAGAACACCTAACTTGAAACTAGACTCAAGATAGTTTGGCATGCCAAGCAGGGGGGAGTATGATTAATTCCATTAATGGTACAATTAATGAAGCCAATGATGGCACTATTATTGAAGCCGCTGATGACACAATTATTAAAGTCGGTGATGGCACTATTATTAAAGTCGGTGATGGCAATTATATATGTGCTAATTACATTGACCAGGTGGCACTTCTAAGTGCCTGATGGCAACTCTGTTATCCTAGTCAGGGGTTCGTAGGTGTTGTGGGCTATAAAGAAGTAATTGAAAATAAAAAAGGGAATCATGAATTATGATATGGATAATAATGATGATTTGATAAAGTAAGACAAAAATAAGATATAATATTATAATTTGATGTTTGTGTATGCTAGAATACTATGAGATGTATATTTGCATGGAAAGATGATTTGAGCATAAATTGATATATGGCAATGCATGTTGCATGAAATAGTTTATTGTCTTATTTATATGCACTACTAAGCTTAAAGCTTAGAGTAAGATTTTATATCGTGCAGATTTAGTGAAGAATAGATAGATGATAGTACATAAAAATAACAGTGGCCTGATCCAGTAGAGCAGCTTCTATCAAATATTGTGGGTCATACAACTGTATTTGTGGTTTGAGTTTTATTTTATAGTACTTGTAAAGTAAGCGTACGTTTTGTAAATAATACTTTATTATATAAAATGTATTGTGTTTCTTCATTATGATTTCTTTCACACTACAAAGTAAATAAATAGTAAATAAATAAATAAATAAAATATATGAGTGATTTTCATGAATAAAAAAAATTTAAAATGATATTTTTTTCCGATTAAGTCAGTACAGCACTCCCTTATCTGGGCACGTGTTGTTGGGGTGATGGGGTGTTACAATTTTTGGTATCGGAGGCTGGTTTGGGCGGTTTTGGGATTTTAAAATGGTGTTAAACCTTGAGGGGTATTTCTGTCATTTTGATGATAACAAATAAAATAGCAATATTGTATTTAACATACTTGTTTTCTATGTTTATTAAACAGGGTATGGAATAAAATAGCAAGAATGGAGATTGGAAGAATAATCCTTGAAAGGAAAAATTAAGGAAGTAGCATGTTCACGCCCGTGACCCTATGTGTCACGCCCGTGAAAGAGCTAACCGTCACCAAAACCAACATTTGAAGTTCACGGCCATGAAGGAAGACACAAACCATGAAATGTATATTTAAGTCACACCCATGAATAAAATGTCATGCCCGTGAATTTTCATGACATTTTCATCCAGAGAGCTTCACTACCAAAGTCACCACTTGGATCACAGCTAGGAAGTTTGTCACGCCCGTGAAGATGTATGTCACGCCCGTGACCCAATGTTTCAAAACTTTCCAGAGAGCTTCAGGACCAAGGTCACCACTTCAGTCATGGCTTGGGAAGAACAGTCATGCCCGTGACAAACATAGTCACGCCCGTGAATGATAAAAGAGAAAAATGTCAAGCACAATTATTTGGTTGGTACAATGGCTAGTTTCATATTAGATGCACCCTAACGGCTATAATCAGCCAAGGGAGTATAAATGGAAGTCATTTATGCATTCAATACAAGAGAATAGAAAATACTTTGAATCATAATCTTGTTACAAGCAATTTGTACATTCAATACTTTGAGAACAAATATCTATTCTCTGTAAAAATCTTATTGTTCATCATTTATTGAGCAATAAAGATTTGTGAGTGTTTCTCTCTGTAATCATTTATTACTCAAGTGAGTTTTGGGTATTTCTGGGTTAAGAGTAGAACATTTGTAAGGGTTAGTTGTGTGAGCCTTTAAAACACAAAGTAAAGGTTGTTTGTGTGAGCCTGTAAAATAGAAGATAAAAGGTTGTTTGTGTGAGCCTGTAAAACACAAGATAAAAGGTTGTTTGTGTGAGCCTATAAAACACAAGGAATTAGTTATTGTGTGAGCCATTAAAACACAAAGGATTTCTGGGTTAGGTGTGAGCCATTGTGAGAAACACCATAGTTGGGAGTGAGCTTGTAAAACTCCATTGTAACACTTAGTGTGTTAGTGAAACTCCCAATTGCGATTGGGGAGAGGAGTAGGGTTTGTTAACACCCGAACCTCTATAAAAATCATTGTGTTAAATTTCTCTATCCCTCCTTAAATTAATTTTTTTTCCTCACTTTAAAGTTTAATTTTTGAAACTCCAATTCAACCCCCCTTCTTGACTTAATATCTGGGCAACAATTGGTATTAGAGCTAAGTCTAGAATCGAAGCCTAAAAAGCGCTAGTAAAGATTAAGATATGGCCAGTGAAGGATTCCAAAGTCTCAAACCTTACTTTGATGGAGCAAATTTTTCCCATTGAAAGTTTTGGATGGAGACATATCTGGATAGTGAAGGAATTGAAGTTTAGGATAGTGTACGAAAACAATGGACACCACCAACCAGAAGAGAAGTTGATAGTGAAGAAGAAATCCTATCAAGACATGACTGGACAGAGCCTCAAATAAGAGCAAATTTCAAAAACAAGATAGATGATGATGATGATGATGAGCAATGATAGTAGGGATAATAGTGATATCAAGACATAACTAATACTCTTTGAACAATGATAGTAGTGATAATGATGATGATAGTGATGATGATGATGATGAGCAAAGCCTAATAGAAGAATTAAATCTAGAATTAGAGAAATATAGAAGTAAATTTAGTACTTATAGAAATAACATCTCTAATTTAAAAAATAAGATAGATGATTTAGAAAAGGAAAACATAAAGCTTAAATCATCTAATGAATCTCTCCAAAAATCATTAGATGAATACACATCAAGACCATCAACTACTTCCTTGCTAAAAGAAAATAATACTTTGAAAAATGAAGTTGAGGAACTTAGGAATTCTATTTCTAAATTTCACAAAGGTAAAGAGAGCTTAGATACTCTCATTGTGTCTCAAAGATCACCCTTAATTAGACATGGTCTAGGATTTAAGGACACATCATCATCATCTCACAAAACTATCTTTGTTAAGTAAAATGAACTCACATCTTCGCACTTGTTAGAACAGCACCAAGAAATAAGCATATTAAACATTCTATACATAAAAAGAATAATCAGGCCATTATATATAGAGTGCATGCATCTAGAAAATCATCAATTAATCATGACTGTGCATGTCATCATTCTCAAAATAAGTTTTATAGAAATATGGTATTCAAAAATCTTGTAAGACCAAAAAGCAAGTTTAGACCAAAACAATGTAATTATCGTATGAAAATGGGCCACATAAATAAACATTGTTGGATAAGGAAGCCTCATTGGGAACCTTCATGTGCTAACCCCCAAGGACCCAAGCTCATTTGGGTACCTAAAAATCATACTTAAATTGTGATTCTACAGGTATGCCTCAAGTCCACAATAAACAAAAATGCTTGGTTAGTAGATAGTGGATACTCAAGGCATATGACAGGAGACAAAGAACTTTTCAATGAAATCAAAAGTATTGATGGAGGTAAAGTTACCTTTGGAAACAATGCTAAGGGTAAGGTAATTGGCATTGGTTCTATTGGTATTAATGGTACTTCTTTTATTAAAGATGTCTTACTTGTTGATGGCTTAAAACATAACTTGTTAAGTGTAAGTCAATTATGTGATTAAGAAAACAAAGTAACCTTTACTTCCAGCAAATGTCTTGTAACCTCTATTGATGGTCAAGAGATATTTAAAGGAAATAGAGATGTCAACACATACATAATAGATTTACATGAATTATCTAACCATTCCTCTAAGTGTCTTGTGACTACTAGTGATGAATCTTGGTTGTGGCATAGAAGGCTTGGTCATGCTAACATGGACTTAATACAAAGCCTCAGCGCAGGAGAACTAGTAAAAGGACTACCAAGAGTCAAGTTTGAAAAAGACAAGACATGTGAACCTTGCCAAAGAGGGAAGCAACACAAGTCATCCTTTAAAGCCAAAAAACATAGTAAGTACCTCAAAACCTCTTCAACTCCTGCATTTAGACTTATTCGGACCTACTAGGATTGCTAGCTTAGGAGGAAAAAATTATGCATTGGTCATCATAGATGATTACTCTAGATTTACTTGGGTAATTTTCTTAGCTCAAAAGAGTGATGCATTTGAAAATTTCAAAAACTTTGCTAAAATGGTTCAAAATGAAAAAGGGTATTGTATTTCAAAGATAAGAAGTGATCCTGGCAAAGAATTTGAAAATGAAAATTTTGAAAACTTTTGTCTTGAACATGGCATTTCACAAAATTTCTCATCTCCTAGGACACCTCAACAAAATGGGGTAGTTGAAAGGAAAAATGGAACTTTAATTGAAATGGCTAGAACAATGCTCAATGAATATTATTTACCAACTTACTTTTGGGCAGAAGCCACAAATACTGCATGTTATATTTCAAATCGAGTTTTCAAAAGACCTCTTTTAAATAAAACCTCATTTGAGCTATGGAATGGAAGAAAGCCCTTGATATCGTACTTTAGAGTATTTGGATGCAAGTGCTTTATATTGAATACCGAGGACAATCTTGGAAAATTTGCCTCTAAATTTGATGAAGGTATCTTTTTAGGATACCCTACAACCAGCAAAGCATATAGAGTATTTAACAAAAGATCATTAACTGTTGAAGAATCCATGCATGTTGTCTTTAATGAATCTAGTAGACTTGATCTTGTGAAAGGTAGTGTTCTTGATGATGTTGTAGGTAATATGGAAAGACTTGATCTTGAAAATGGAAAAGAAGAAAATGATCAAGAAGATTCACATCAAAATGATTCTCTGCCTCAAACTCAAGAAGAAAACGAACAAGAACTCTCAAAAGAATGGAGAATGATGAAAGATCATCCAAAAGAGCAAATCATTGGTGATCTCTCAAGGGGAGTAAGTACTAGATCTTATTTCAAACATTTAGTCACTGACATTGCTTTTATTTCACAAATCAAGCCTAAAAATATTGATGAGACTCTTAATGATGAAAGTTGGGTAATTGCCATGCAAGAGGAACTCAACCAATTTAAGAGAAGTAACATATGGACCTTAGTACCTAGACCCAAGGATCATCAAATTATAGGTAGCAAATAGGTATTTAGAAACAAACTAGATGAACAAGGTTCAATAACTAGGAATAAGGCTAGATTAGTTGCAAAAGGATATAATCAGGAATAAGGTATAGATTATGATGAAACCTATGCACCTGCAGCTAGATTAGAAGCCATAAGAATACTTTTAGCATATGCATGTCACATGAATTTCAAACTCTTTCAAATGGATGTGAAAAGTGCATTTCTAAATGGTTATGTAGAAGAAGAAGTATATTTAGAACAACCACCAGGCTTTGAAAGCTATGATTTGCCAAATCATGTTTTTAAACTTTCTAAAGCCCCGAGAGCTTGTTATGAAAGGCTAAGTTCTTTTCTATTAGAAAATAGCTTTATAAAGGGAAATGTTGACACCACATTATTCATTAAAAAGCATAGGCATGATATACTAATTGTTCAAATTTATGTTGATGATATAATATTTGGTTCTACAAATGAGTTGTTTTGTCAAGAATTTGCTAAGTGTATGACTAGGGAATTTGAAATGAACATGATGGGCGAGCTTATGTATTTCCTTGGTCTACAAATAAAGCAAAGCAATGAGGGCATATTCATCAACCAATCCAAGTATGCCAAAGATTTAATTAAGATATTTGGTATGGAAGGATGCAAGAATGCCAAGACTCCCATGAGCACATCAACAAAATTGGACAAGAATGAAAAGGGTAAAAGCATTAATGAAAAGCTTTATAGAGGTATGATCGGATCTCTTTTATATCTTACTGCATCTAGACCTGATATAATGTATAGTGTTTGCTTGTGTGCATGATTTCAATCATGTCCTAAAGAATCTCATTTAAATGCAGTAAAAAGGATTCTAAGATATTTACATGGATCATTGCATCAAGGGTTCGACTCTTGCCTCCAACAACCTACTGTGGCAAACACATTGAGAGTGCGATTCTAGTGATGGGTTGGAGGTATTGGGCTATGGACCCCGACAGCCCGTTGGTCTCAGTGAGACGGCAGGTGAGCTAGCAGGCCTGTGGCAATGGGCCAGACTCGGATTCCAGGTGGGGCCCAGCCGTTACACAGATTATGCTGGTAGTCTTTTAGATAGAAAAAGTACTTCAGGTACTTGTCACTTTATTAGAGAATGCTTAGTTTCTTGGTTTAGCAGGAAACAAGTATCAGTTGCTCTTTCAACTGCTGAAGCAGAATATGTAGCAGCTGGATGTTGTTGTACTCAAATTCTTTGGATGAAACAACAACTTAAGGACTATGGTCATGATATGAACCATATACCTATTAAATGTGACAATACAAGTGCTATAAATCTTTCAAAGAATCCTATTCAACACTTAAGAAGTAAATATATTGACATTAGACACCACTTTATTAGAAATCATGTTCAATATGGAGATGTTGCATTAGAATTTGTAAGCACAGAAAATCAATTGGCAGATATTTTTACTAAATCTCTAAATGAGGAAAGATTTAATTTTATTAGAAGAGAACTTGGTATGATTGATGGATTAACCTTATGATTGCTAAATTATGAAATCTTAAGTGATAATCTCTGTTTTGTATCATATCATTAGATATAAGGTAGTAAATTTGATGAAAAGTTTATGGTATAATGGATAGAATCTTCATTGAAATGATTTAGTCTTATTCTAGGACTTAATTTTATATGATGAAAATTTTAGGGAAGTCACGCCCGTGACTTAAATAGCCAAAAGAGGCAGTGTCGTTCACGACTTGTTTCACGACATTGGTCACAGCTTCAAGTAATGAAGCTAATATTCATGGCTTCATTCACTCCCGTGAAAAGCCCGGTTCACGACCGTGACGTATTTTCATGCCCGTGAACATTTTCACCCCAAAACACACAGAGGCGTTCACTCTTTGAGTCACGCTTTGCTTCACGGGCATGAGTAGTGAACTTCAACCTTTCACGCCCGTGACTCGTGTTTCACCCCCGTGATAGTTCATCATTCACGCCCGTGATATTCAAAGGTCATGACCATGAACATATTCACGCCTTTATTCACGGGTAGAACACTCCTTCAGCAAATTGTGAACACGACCATTCATGCCCGTGAACACACATTTCACGCCCGTGAATGTATCGGGCATATAAGAGAACAGCCGGTTATTTTTCACATTTCAACCTTTCAACTCCTTGAAACTTCTCTCATTTACACACATTCAATGAGTTATTGAAGATTCCGGCCCCCAAGTCACAAAATTTTTCTATAAATACCATCAAAAGTCCATTCCTTCATCAAAAATCATAATCATTTAGGTTTTTTTTCTCAAATTTCTGTCAAATATTTTCCCAAACTTCTCAAATTTTATTTCTTCCACTCAAATGGAGACTGCCTCATCTAAGGGAAAAAGAAAGAAGTCTCATGCTCCCAGGAGGTACGCTGATTACCTTATGAACAGAATTCTGGAGCAATGCCATCCCCGGTACTCCACATTGAAGAAAAGGCCTCTCCTTTCACCGAGGTCCTTCGAATAGCAAACCATCTGAACTCTCGGGCTAGAAACGACAATGATAGAGCAACTCCAGGCCTGTCACTTGAAAGAATTTGTGGACATTCATCAACCCACATTGAGGGAGCCAACACTAGAATTTCTTAGCACTCTGCAAGTGTCACCTACTTGAGTGGTGAAATCCCAACTCTGCAACAATCCCAACACCCTTAATGCCACAGAATTTGGGGAATTATTCAACTTTCCATCGGATGGCATACTCAATGACAGTGAAGTATAATTCTTTGCCACTCGAGCTTGGACCCATTTTGGCACCGATTGTAGCTGGGATGTCAAGAAGACCAAGAGCACTCATCTTCGGTCCCCAGTGCACAAATATTTGCATAGGTTCTTGACCTATAGCATATTTTTTCAGGGAGATAGCAATGGGATCATTAGGAAATCAGAGCTCTTCCTATTTGAGATGGATAGAAGAGGACTCACCATAGCACTTTCTATATGGTTTTCAAACCATCTTCTCTCCATCACCACCAAACCCATAGGAGATATACTCATTGGTGGTTATGTCACCCATATAGCCTTGAAGCTTGGCTATTTGAAGCTGGATGAGCATCATTTCAATCTCATCCCAGGGCATCCTCGAGATAGATTGGATGTCAAGTCCTTCATCAAGATGGGAGCGGCTGTCAGAATTGTTCGTGAGAATAATATTTTCTACCGCTTCACAGACACTGCTGGGGAGAACATTTGGGAAGACAATGACATGGAGGACTTCAAAGTCGGCCTCCAAGGGATCCAGCAAAAGAAAAGGGCTCGGATTGAGGAAGCACCTCCAGTGACTGAGCAGGACATCGGTCAATCCTCGGCTTCCACACCAAATCTGGCGCAGCAAGTGGTTGACCTCTTGGCACCATGATTCGAGCAGCTGCAGGCTTCGATGGATGAGAGGTTGGAAAACCTCAAAGACTTCATGGAGTCGCGGATGGACAGCCTTGAGGCAGAGGTTGCTAGACTTCGAGATAGGAGGTCTGGCTAGGTGTTAGGCTAGATGGTAGCCTAAATTTGTGTGTTTGCTTGTTTATTTTCTTTCTTGTTTTGTTGTTTTGTTTGTTGTATTTCCTTTCTGATTCATATTTCCTTTGGTGTGTATCTTTTTAAATCAAATATATTTGCTTTGTTTATTTTTGGTATATTTATATTCTTTTTGTTGATGACAAAAGGGGGAGAACCTAGCAATATATTAAGATAAATGAATTTTGAATCAAAAATAAGAACCTACAAATACATTGACATTGAGTTAGGTTGGGAGAAATTAGAAATACTCAAAATTTGATTCAAAATTAATATGCAAGTATGAAATTGAGCTTTATACACATTAGATATATCTTAAGTATACTTTGCATATACCTTAATGCAAGTTATATAAATGAATATGCCATGTTATACTCTAAATATACCTTACATATACTTCATGCCTTCAAAAGAATTTTGGTATATATTGGATATACTTTGCATATAACTTGCATATACTTAAAATCTAGAAAGTTTATTTCAATGCTACATCTTTCTTTACAATTTTTGCATTTCATCAATTTTTCATCCTAAGTATCTTTTGAGGGGGAGACTTCTCAAAAACACATATTGCTAGATTATTTGTCACCATCAAAAAGGGAGAGATTGTTAAATCTTAAGGGGTATTTCCGTCATTTTGATGATAACAAATAAAATAGCAATATTGTATTTAACATATTTGTTTTCTAAGTTTATTAAACAGGGTATGGAATAAAATAGCAGGAAATGGAGATTGGAAGAATAATCCTTGAAAGACAAAATTAAGGAAGGAGAATGTTCACGCCCGTGACCCTATGTGTCACGCCCGTGAAAGAGCTAACCGTCACCAAAACCAACATTTGAAGTTCATAGCCACGAAGGAAGACACAAACCGTGAAATGTACATTTAAGTCACACCCATGAATAAAATGTCACGCCCGTGAATTTTCATGACATTTTCATGACATTTTCATCCAGAGAGCTTCACGACCAAAGTCACCACTTAGATCACGGCTGGGAAGTTTGTCACGCCCGTGAAGATGTATGTCACGCCCGTGACCCAATGTTTCAAAACTTTCCAGAGAGCTTCACGACCAA
This sequence comes from Triadica sebifera, assembly GCA_023653625.1. Classification (NCBI taxonomy): domain Eukaryota; kingdom Viridiplantae; phylum Streptophyta; class Magnoliopsida; order Malpighiales; family Euphorbiaceae; genus Triadica; species Triadica sebifera. The sequence goes on from CM042900.1 coordinate 10,689,834, forward strand.
GGTCACCACTTCAGTCACGGCTTGGGAAGAACAGTCACGCCAGTGACAAACATAGTCACGTCCGTGAATGATAAAAGAGAAAAATGTTAGACACGATTATTTGGTTGGTACAACTGCTAGTTTCATATTAAATGCACCATAACGGCTATAATCAGCCAAGGGAGTATAAATGGAAGTCATTTATGCATTCTGTATAAGAGAATAGCAAATACTTTGAATCATAATTTTGTTACAAGCAATTTGTACATTCAATACTTTGAGAATAAATATCTATTCTCTGTAAAAATATTTTTGCTCATCATTTATTGAGCAATAAAGATTTGTGAGTGTTTCTCTCTGTAATCATTTATTACTCAAGTGAGTTTTGGGTATTTCTGAGTTAAGAGTATAACACTTATAAGGGTTAGTTGTGTGAGCCTTTAAAACACAAAGTAAAGGTTGTTTGTGTGAGCCTTTAAAACACAAAGTAAAGGTTGTTTGTGTGAGCCTGTAAAACAGAAGATAAAAGGTTGTTTGTGTGAGCCTGTAAAACACAAGATAAAAGGTTGTTTGTGTGAGCCTATAAAACACAAGGAATTGGTTATTGTGTGAGCCATTAAAACACAAGGGATTTCTGGGTTAGGTGTGAGCCATTGTGAGAAACACCATAGTTGGGAGTGAGCTTCTAAAACTCCATTGTAACACTTAGTGTGTTAGTGAAACTCCCAATTGAGATTGGAGAGAGGAGTAGGGTTTGTTAACACCCGAACCTCTATAAACATCCTTGTGTCAAATTTCTCTATCCCTCCTTAAATTAATTTTTATTTTCGCACTTTAAAGTTTAATATTTGAAACTCCAATTCAACCCCCCTTCTTGGCTTAATATCTGGGTAACAAATGGTTTTCAAAAATAATTATGACTTGTGTGTACCCAAAATTAAGTGTTAAAGTTGTCGCTTACTGATTGGGGCCATTATTTTATGATATAGGTAGAGTATGGCTTCAAGCTCATGATACATTGTGGCCAAAGGAGGAGAAAGCAACGAGACTACTGAAATAGAGGCTTCATCGCGACCAAGCCACCGCCAAGCAACTGCATCTAGATCTGGTGGTAGCTCATCACGAGGGCAGTTTGTTGCTGGCACAGGACAAACAGAGCTTATGAGGAACATGATAGATTTGCTATAAAGAGCATCACAACCAGCCTTATCTGGGTTACAGTTTGAGAGATTGAGAAAGTTAGGGGCCTCCGATTTCTATGGTAAACAAGAAGACGACCCCTCCATGGCAGAGTTTTGGTTAGAATGGGCAGAAAGAGTATTTGATCAGCTGTATTACACAAATGAGCATAAATATGAATTTGCAGTATCTTTGTTACAGGATCTTGCAAATGACTGGTGGTGATCTGAGTCACAGAGCACAGAGGCATCTGATCCGATGACCTAGGAATTCTTTTTGGAGAAATTCAATGAGCAATATATTCCTCCTATCTACACAGACAATAAGAAAATAGAGTTTTTGATGTTAAAACAAGGAAACATGCCGGTAACAGAATATGAGAGAGAATTCATACATCTCTACAAGTATGTTGGTGGCATTGTGCCTATAGAGGTTGATAAATGTCGATGATTTGAAGATGGATTGAGAGATCCAATCAAGCTGCAAGTTTCAACCCTATGCCTGATGAGTTTTCCTGATTTGCTAGCATCTGCCAGAACAGTTGAGAGAGTTCTAGCAGCACAACAACCAACACAAGATCTTTCAGTGGAGTACAGTCGAGTGGCAAAAGAGCCAGATCTTTCAATGGCCGATTTCAGGCTGGGGGTTCTAGCAAGCCTTCTTCTTTCAGATGGGGACAACCCATAAAATTTGTCTCTTCAGCAGCCAGTGCACTGACACAAACACCACATAGATCTCTACCTCTACCAGAATGTCAGCATTGTGGTTGCTCTCATCCAGGAGAGTGTTGGTGGATGACAGAAGCATGCTTGAGATGTGGCTCCAAAGATCATATGAGAAGGGATTTTCCTTTATTACAACATGGAAAAGGTTTGGGGAGCACTGAGCAAATACAGACACAGGCATCTGGACAAGGCAAAAGAGGTTAATCAAGGCCCTGTCAATTTAGATCACAGACGATTGAGAGACTAGAAGGTAGTAGAGTTGCCCCAGCCAGGGCATATGCCATGCGAGGCCGAGAGGAGTAGGATGCGCCTGATGTCTTAATTGGTAAATTTCTTCTCTATGGCTTTGATATACATGCATTGATAGATCCGGGTTGACACATTCATACATATGCACACCACCACCGGGTCGAGAGGGTTTAGAACCACAAGCTTTAGAATTTGAGATTCTTGTGACTAACCCGTTAGGGCACAGTGTGAGGGTTAGCAAGGTATTTAGGGGTTGCCCTATTGAAATTCAAGGTAGGCAATTCCAAGCAGATTTCATAGAGTTACCATTCCATGAGTTCGATGTGATCTTGGGAATAGATTGGTTGGCTCGTTATGGAGTGGTAGTGGATTATGGAAGGAAGCAGATGATGTTGGGTTTTGAAGAATGAATCATATTCATAAACACAGTGGAAAAATAAAATTTTCAAAACCTGAAACAAAAGATCATACTTATGCCATTAAAACTAATTTATATAAATATAGAGGTTAGAAATTATACCATGTAATTTCTTATTTTTTCTTCAAATCTTCACTTTGTTGGATTGTAACAAGCCATAATAATCCACATTAGGATGTCTCTAATGTAATCCATGTGAAGAATGAAGAAGAAACTATCAAAAGAAATGGTTTGAACAAATTCAAAGTGCTAGCTTTGAAAGTGTTGTTGAGAGAATTTTATTGTCTTAAAAATATTTTTTTCACAAAAAAATATTTTTCATGTCTATTTTCTGTCATTTGAAGTCTTTTCTATATGAATCAAATTCAAAGAACAGATCAAAAGTCATAAATGGAGAAAGGGAAACTTGAATGAATAGTAAAGAGAGAGGTAGAGATTAAAACATATTATGGAAAAAAGAGATTTGATGAAAAGAGAAAGAGAAGTAAAGAGAAAGAAAAGAAAAGAAAAAAGAGGTTTGTGCATAATCTAAGGCAATAGCCTATGTGTTATTCTTTTTAATTGCATGATTTGAGCTTTAACATGTTAATGATTCTGAATTAATAGTATTATGTGATAAACATCATGGGGATGCATGCTTGCTAGACTTAGGATTAATTTTGTTAAAAATTGAAGATGGTAAATATGTGTGTTCTTTGCTAGAATTGATGAGCAGTAAGTACATAAACTGTTATAAATTAAGTTATGGAATTCGGATTTATATGTTCTTTGTTGGGTTTGAAATCTAAGACATAGATCTTGAACTTTTAATTATACCATAAAATCCATATATGTCTATATTTTTCCAGAAAAATATATAAATTTGGGACCTAAAATCTGTCCAGAAAATTCTGGGTAAAATTGTTAGAGACCAGTCAGTGTTAATTTGACTATATCTTTTGACACGGAACTCCAAATTAGGTGATTCAAGTTGAATATTAAAGCTAAGATTTAGAACTAAAATTGTTAAGCAAACCCTATAATTTAATTCGAATGTTAACAGGACCAAAAGTAAGGTCCAAAACAAAGCAAATAATCTGTCTGTGACAAGACAACATATGAGTTGAGGAATGTACTGAGTAAAATGATGTGAACTTTGTTATATTATACAAATACTATTTTTATTGAGTAATTGTGTGATTAATTGAACCTTTGCATGCATGAAAAATGTGAATTTAAAAACTCTGAATTTTAATGCATTAACTAAGCCCTAAAACACCTAACTTGAAACTAGACTCATGATAGTTTGGCATGCCAAGCAAGGGGGAGTATGATTAATTCCATTAATGGTACAATTAATGAAACCGGTGATGGCACTATTATTGAAACTGGTGATGGCACTATTATTAAAGCCAGTGATGGCACTATTATTAAAGTTGGTGATGTCACTTATATATGCGCAAATCATAATGCCCGGGTGGCACTCCTAAGTGCCTGGATGGCAACTCTGTTATCCTAGTCAGGGGTTCATAGGTGTTGTGGGCTATAAAGAAGTAATTGAAAATAAAAAAGGGAATCATGAATTATGATATGGATAATAATGATAATTTGATAAAGTAAGACAAAAATAAGATATAATAATATAATTTGTTGTTTATGTATGCTAGAATACTATGAGATGTATATTTGCATGGAAAGATGATTTGAGCATAAAATATATATGGCAATGCATGTTGTATGAAATAGTTTATTACCTTATTTATATGCACCACTATGCTTAGAGCTTAGCATGAGAGTTTCTCTTGTGCAGATTTAATGAAGAATAAGCAGACGATTGTAGATAAAGATAGTGGTGGCCTGATCCAATAGAACAGCTTGTATCAAATAATGTGGGTCATACAACTGTTGTATTTATGGTTTGAGTTTTATTTTATAGTACTTGTAAAGTAAGCGCACGTTTTGTAAATAATACTTTATTATATAAAATATGTAACACCACATCTTATACAATTAAGTATAACCTATCCCTGTATTAAATAATCACATATAGCATGCTGGAAAGATAAAATACCCTTTTAACATTGGTAGTAAATGTTTTTTTATATCCTGTAATATCATTCAATGACTTTGCAAGTCTCATATCCTATAATATCATTCAATGACTTTGCAAGTCTCATATCCTGTAATATCATTCAATGACTTTGCAAGTCAACAGTGAGGCTTTCGCCACAATACGATATATCACATATATTAAAACATAAACTTTGCACATAAGTATTTACGAGTTGCTTGCATTTATACATTTTCAAAACTAATTCCAAAATGACGATACATATTCAAACACGTAAATACAAAATGCAGATGACATATTTTCATGCTCGTGTGGATGTAAAGAGAGATAGTGATGAGGCTCGGCCAGTGACCTGTGCTCCATGTCTTATATACGCTACTCAAAATGAGCTATCACTTTTCTTTACCTGAAAAATGATGCAAATTGATGAGTTGCGGCTCAGTGAGAATAACCATCAAATGAGCTCTAAAGTATCAAATAACTCATAGTAATAAATCACAAATCCAATACATATCATGTATTCCATTCTATTCATCAGTATTATATAAATATCAATAAAGTTGAAACATATAATCATTACTCTTTACGTATACAAATGCTTTGCTTATTTCATTTTGTTGTGACCAAGTTAAACAGACATTGCCCCGGGTATCCATGTGAACATTTGCCATGTGAACATTTGCATTTTCTAGCTAGCTTGATCATTTGTTTCATTTGCACATTTGTTGGGCCATAGGCCTCTTCTTTTGCTTTACAATATCGATTAACTAGTCACAATGCCTTTTAAGTCCATATGCATATGCACTTATACTTAAGCATTCATCAACCATTGTATCTTATCACATTTAACATACATATACCGCATATATGCCTCATATGCCACGCATATACCTTGTATATACTATACATATACCATGTATATATATCACATATGTCAAACATATACCTCAAATATACCATTTATATGTACCACAAACAACACAAATTATTCATCATCATATTATCAAGGAAAAATCATGACAATCATATAACAAGCAACATTCATATGCACTAGAGAATTCAATTGATAATTAGACTCACCTTTCTCTTTTGATTCCGACCCCTAACTTATTGTCTATCCGCTCCTTATGGGTCTCCAATATGTTGTGAGCCTAATATGAAAAAATAATCAATTAGCTCATGATTAGGGAGACTTAATGTGGCTTAAACAAATTAATATGCATTGTTCATATCAATAGTTAAGATTTTTCCTATGAGGCAGTGTGACCTTATGAGACTTTTTAGCTACAACTTTTTCTATACTTGACTAATTAATCTGATTCTTATTCCTAATTAAACTTAACATATAATTATGTAACATATTAAAATTTCATACCAATTGGATCATTGTACAATTTTAGGCGGAATTTCTAAGTGTGTTCTATTTTTTGCCCTATTTTCTGCCCTTTGGCAGTTTCAAGGTATCAACTTTGGTTCATCCTAAATTATAATATATAGGTCATATTTTAATGAAACTTTACAGAATATTATATTGGTTCAAATGAAACATTTTTCATGTTTACAACTGTTATCAATTATATCTCTATGGTCCTCAAATTATAAGAAACATATAACTGGTCCAGAATAGAATTGGCTTCCGGACCAGTATGATTTAAAAAGGCCATAACATTATCTATACATAATATATTAAGCTGAAATTAGTACCCATATTTAGATAAGACATATACCTATAACTTGGAGGTTTTGATAATGTATATAATCTAGCTCTAAGGAGCTCAACATAGCTACACATGTTGCTAGAACTGCCCAGGGCACTAAGCAGTCAGCTCAAACTATGGAACAGTCATGATTCCATTCACCATAACTCAAACTTTACAAGCCATATGAACCTGAAATTTGGTATACAGATACATAACACATATATCTACAACTCTTAGGTTTTGAGATACTTCAAATAATGGTTTTATCATATTCAAAACTAAAAAACATAGTAGCTATCTTGGCTAGGGTTCACTCCCTGACCAGTTTCAGTAGAGAGAAGATATCTCTTTCTATACAGAAAATCTTGAAAAAAGGTTTACATATCAAAATCAATTTCTATTAATATCAAAATTGGGGTGCAAGTCAGTGCCTATTAATGAACCTTAGCAACTCAACTCAACCTTATAGCAATAAGAATTGATTACTTACCAAGAACAAACTTGCAAGGGATCAATTTGCCTCAAAAACTAAGCGAAAAAAGGAAGAATTAAGGTCTAAAATGGAGGAAGATGAAAAAGAAAATGGGATGGAGTGAGGAGGCAGAAATGGGGGAGGAAGATAAAGCCAACCTTTTTGTTTTTGTCTTTTTATCTTTTTCTCTTCATCTCTTCTCTTTTCTCTTCATCTCTTCTCTTTTCTCTTCTCTTTTCTCCTTTCTTTTATCTTCTCTTTTCTTTTATTTTCCTTTTGTTTCATTTTCATTTTATTTTATCTATATTATTATTATTATTATTTACATATATTTATAATTCCACTAATTCACACAATAATACAACTTAATCATTTGGCCCGATTTAACTAAATTAACATTATAAATGTTTACTAATCTTAATCTAGTCATTTTTCTTACTTTAATTTAGTCACCTTATTCAATTTATTTTGAATACTTTGTTATCCTCATTTAGGTTATAAGTACACACGTGCGACTCGATACAATTGCCAAATACTAGGACACGTAGCTAGTGCGTGCCATGAACTTGTTTCTAAGAAAATATGTATGAAATGCACGTGTTCCATTGGATTATATGGATGATGCATATGTTCAAATGAAATGCATATGGATATGCATATGGGGAAGGTCGAGGATATTACAAAATATATTGGGTTTCTTTATTATGATTTCTTTCACACTACAAAGTAAATAAATAAAAAATATATATGAGTGATTTTCATGAATAAAAAAATTTAAAATGGTATTTTAACCGATGAAATAAATATAGCACTCCCTTATCCGGGCACGTGTTGCTGGGGTAAGGGGGTGTTATAATACTTTTATTGTCATGCTACAATGTAAATGAATATGAATATGACCTAGCGACACACTTGAGCTATATGATATTCCCTGCATGAATCTATTTTGAATGTTATAAGGCAAATGATTAATAATTTATGTGAATTACTTGATGAGCATGTTTACAATGGTGAGTATAGCAAATGATGGCACAAGATGATGTGCACTCATATGCTAAGTTAAGGGTATAATCACCGTGTACATTTATTCTTGAAGAATTAAGAATGTATGGTTATAGAATTGCGTGTTATGTTTGATAATGCATATTCGTCTATGTAAGATTGTGCATTGAGAATTCATATGTTAAAAATGCATATAGAAAGAAATGATTTAGACATGATAAATACATATGGCATGCCTATAAGGAAATTGTTATGATTATAATTTTTACAATATATATGCACATATATACTACTAAACACGAGTTGCTTAGCATGTGAATGTTTCTCACACACAGGTTAAAGTTGAATAGATGTTGTTGATAGAGAATGAGGCCTACAGGAATAGTCATGGGATAAAATGTAGTTTGGGTGGTGATACACCAATGAGTCTTTAAGTTTGGTTCAATATTTTAAAGGAATTGTATTTCTATTTGGGATGTTGTTTGTATACCTTGAGAATATTTGTAGTCCAATTCAATGTTTCAATGTATTTTGACATTTTAATTAGTTTTTTCCATTTTATAATCTTTGATGTATTTTAAAATAGTCATCATGATTATGATGTAATTAAGGTGTTTTAAAAAAATTATTTAATCGGATTTCAAAAAGTAAGGTTCTGTGACATTTGGTTATATAATTAGTTTAGTGCTAATTATATTTGTGGATGTTACAATAAATATTAGAAATAGATCTATCCAACTATGCACCTTTTAAGTGTAGCAAGAAAATTCCCACGACACCATGCGAAAGAAGTACCTGAAAAACCAAGATTAACTAAACCCAAGGCATTAAAGATAGAATCCATATTACCCAAACTCAAATAATCCAAGGATCTTTCAAAATAAAGTCGAACATAATTAAAATCACCAATAAGCAATCATGACATGTCAACTTGCGAGCTAAATAAACAAAAACAAGGCCAAAACAACTTAAGAGCCACTGCTTACCCTCATTATTAATGACTTTACCAAACAAGAATTGAGTGAAACACCCCCTCACCCCAACAGCTCGTGTCTGGATAAGGTTGTGCTACACTGACTTCATCGGTTAAAATATTATTTTTAAAATTTGTATGCATAAAAATCATTCCTATATTTTTTTCCATTTACTATTTATTTACTTTGCATTATAAAAGAAATATAACATAAAAGTTAAACTACATTTTTATATAGTAACATGTTCTTTTCAAAACATAATATTTATTTTACAAATACTACAAAATAAAATTTACAAGATAATATACAAAAGTTGTGTAACCCACAATGTGTGCAACAGGCTGCTTTACTAGATTATGTCACCGTTGTCTTTATCTACTATCTTCTATTTATTCTTTACTAAATCTGCATGAGAAAACTCTCATGCTAGGCTCTTGGCTTAGTGGTGCATATAGATAAGGCAATAAACTATTTTATGCAATCATGCATTATCATATATCAACTCATGTTTAATCATATTCTCATGCAAATATACATATCATGGTATTCTAGCATGTATAAACATCAAATTATATTATTTTATCTCATACTTATTTATTTTATTATCATCTTATTGTATAACACTAAATCTTCTTTTTATCCATGCCCCAATTCATAATTCCATTTTTATTATCCATGTCACAATTCATAATTCCAGTTTTATTTTCAATAATTCTTTTATGTTTCATAACTTCTTTATTTATGTTTTCATTTATGTCCATGACACTCAACCATCTATTAATGCATGTCATAAATCATACTCAATTATTTTTTTTTCCATGCAACTTACATTTCATAAATTTTATTCTTTTATATCTTATGTTTATTTTACTTTATCAAATCATTATTATCCATAGCTTGTTATTGCCCATAACACTAAATCTTCTTTTTATCCATGTCAAAATTCGTAATTCCATTTTTATTTTCAATAATTCATTTATATTCCATAACTTCTTTATTTATGTTTTCAATTATGCCCAAGACACCTATGAACCACTGACTAGGATAACGGAGTTGCCATCCAGGCACTTAGGAGTGCCACCCGGGAAATATGATGTACGCATATAAGTGTCAACCCGACGTAGATAACAATGCCAAACTCAGCGTAGATAACCGTACCATACCCGGCGTAGATAATAATGTCATCCCGGCGTAGATAACAATGCCAAACTCGATGCATATAACAATTCCAAACCCGGCATAGATAATCATATCATTAATGGATTTAATCATTTTCATCATACTCCCCCCATTTGGCATGCCAAACTATCCTAAGTTGGTTCTAGTTAGGTGTTCTAGGGCTTATACAATTTCATTAAAATTCATAATAATTAATTTTCATACTTTTCATGCATGTAATATCTCAAAATAATCACATAATCACTCAATTAAAATATTATTTACATAATATAACAAAGTTGTCATCATTTTACTCATTTCATTCCTCAACTCACATGTTGCCCTGTCACTGGCAGATTATGTTCTCTGTTTTGGACCTTAAGTTTGGTCCTGTTTCATTCTGAATTTAGTTACATGAACTTCATAAAAATTTTAGATATGAATCCTAAATTTAATATGCAACTTCATTCACTTAATTTGGAGTTCTGTATCAAAAGATACGATAATATTAACACTAACTGGTCACTAATAATTCTGCACAGAATTTTCTGGACATATTCTAAGTCTGAATTTTATGAATTATTCTGGACAATTACAAATATATTCAGATGTTATGGTCTAAATAAAAATTATATCCCTATGTCTTATCTTTCAAACCGAACAAATACCACAAAATCCAAGCTCCAAAACTCAAGTTATAACAGTTTAAGTACTTACTCCTTATTACTAACAATTCTGCCCAGAATTTCTGGACAGATTTTATGTCCGAACTTTATGAATTTTTCTGGATAATTACAGACATATTCAGATTTTATGGTCTGGATGAAAGTTATAGCCCTATGTCTTATATTTCAAAGCCAACAAAAAACATGCAAAACTAAGTTCCAGAAATTAAGTTATAATAGTTTAAGTGAATACTGCTCATCAATTTCCAGCAAGGAACATACAATCTAATCACATTCAAATTTTACCAAATTAAATTCCTAAGTTTAGCAAACATGCATCCCCAAGATTTTCAACACAAAATACTATTAATTTAGAATCATAAACATGCCAAATAATTAAATCATGCAAATAAAAAAAATTAAAATAGGCTATTGCCTTAGGTTATGCACAAACCTCTCTTTTTCTCTTTTATTTCCCCTTACTTCTCTTTTTCCTTTCCTTTGCTCCTTTGATCTAGCTCCTTATCAATTTGAGTTCCTAAAATTTATAATCAGATTATTAAAACTTCATAAACCCTAATCTCTCTCCTTTTCCTTACTCTCTCCTTTTTTCTTACTCTCTTAAGCTTCCTTGAGCATGAAGGTGGAATTTTCCCTTACTTTTTCTCTCTTTTCTCACTTTCTTTCACTAAAACTAAGCTTTGGCTATAGAGGAACAAGGGAAAATGTGGCTGGTGTGGAGAACAGAATTTTCCTCAATGAAAAATGGATAAGGAAGAGGAAGAAACAATCAAAAAGAAGATGACAAAAGTCATTAAGATAAGGGGACACCTAAGCTCAATCTAGAAGCTTTCATTAATGTTAAATGCATGTATGTTAATTAGCTTCTTAAACTTTGCCACTTGGTGTGTTATGCTTCAAGAAACGTGGAAAACACTTAATTATAGGAAAATTCTAGATTAAGAGTGATAATTAAGAAAGGATAAGCACTTAAGAATAAAGTGACAAAATTACTTAATTAATGGAGACACCTAAGTATTTTCTAGAAACTTTTCATTAATTTCTAATTTATGTATGTCAATTGACTTCTTAAAATGTGCCACTTGGTGTGGCTGGCCTCCATATGCATTTTATGTCCCAATTCATGCATTTAATTTATGATTATCCCAATTAATTCTCAAATTTTCAGTAAATTGCAAATTGACCCATAAACTTTTCAAAATTTGCAATTTAGTCCTTTACCAAAATTTAACATCTTAAAATATTTTGAACAATTTATTAGGTATTTTCCACACTTAATTTCCATTATTTTAATTTTTTTTCAATAAAAATTCAATTTTAGACTTCGGTCAAACCGACGAGTCGATTTAACAACTCGCGTGACTTAGGTCTAAATTAGCGGATATGACATTGAGAATCACAAGCAAGAAGAATAAATGACAAAGTACCAATCCACCAAAACAGCCATATCCCACCACTATACCCCCAAAGCCTCCACGTGAGTTCAAGTCTCAAAGTATAACTTCAAACAAACCAAGTTAGCACGTGCCTCATAAAATTTGGATGGGTTTAAAGAAAATTAAGATATTTGGTTTATGAAACCGCACAACATCCTTCAACACATTAGAAGTATCTTGATTACCAATACCCTAATAATTCCAAAAAATAAGCTTCATTAAAAAAAATTAAGAAGCGTAGGGTGGTGTCGCCTCCGGAGCCTCCAACTCCATAAAACCATTACCAATCACCTATTCATCATCCCCTGTAGGTTCAATCTCACCTTCCTGTAGACCCTTCTACTCAAAAATATTTGGAGTCGTTGACCACTTAGGCTACGAACTCCATCTCCCACATCAACATTAGTAGCTATACACTCTAAATGGTGAAACAAAGAAGTCCGCTCAATGGTCTTAGTGATGTTATTACCCTGAATAAGCACATGATGATCCCCAGTCGCAGCAACTCTAATAGTTGAATTAGAACCAATACTAAAGGCACTACAGCTATTCCCCCCTAAGATTGCTCATGGTCTTATTAGGATTGTCAACCATTAGAGCCTCATCGACTAAATCATAGGTGTTCAAAGCACGACTCATAAGTCCATGTCGACCCCTTCTCTGACCTCCCATTGGTGCCCATCCACCTCTCGATGCTCTCATAAACAAAGACATTGGGAATCTTCCACAACCATTTCCTGTGATGCATGGACTGTAGTATCATTCTTCAAGCCTTCCTCCAATTTCTCCCCAACGCATCAAAATGAGACCAGTACCATTACCTACATTATAGGCACACACCCCGTTATCCCCACCCTACAAGTTCTATCAACGAAGCTTCCTACTAACCAACATCCATTACCCACAGGCCTCAGTTACATTAGGACTCAGCCTTTGGTCTATACCATCCACAAGTTGGTTCTAACCCTTGGTTGGCTGGTCCCCCAAAGGTTCCTTCCCCACCAGGCAATCCTCTTTACGATGACCATACAAGCCACAATTAAAACAAATAAGGTGCAAAGTTTCATATTCAATCCGACGAACCCTTTTACGAAGCCAAAACTTCGATAGCAAAGGTTTGGAAAGGTCCGCCACGACACACATCGTGGAAAAATTTCCTCTAAAAGTGAAAAAAGTTGTAGTATCAACTCTCAAATGACACCCAATCCTTTCTCCAATCCAATGTTGTTCATCAAAATACTCAAAATAGAAATTCAGAAAACAAACCCAAACAGTGAGATGGTTGACCCTGAAAGACTCCAAATCAAATTTATGATACCACCATTGAATTTCTAAATAATGATCAAATATTATCCAAAGCCCATCATATAGGGCTCATTCGTACTCATCAGCACTAGAAAAACGTACCACATAAACATCATTACCAACATCAATAATCTCTATACCAAACTGGATACGCCATATTGCATGTAAACACCTAACCAAAAATTTATACCCAACCATCTAGCGTGATAACTTAACTATCAAAGCTTTTGACCACTTGTTACATAAACACACCTCCTTTGTAGAAACTTTGATAATGGGGAATTCAATATCTGACCCATCATCCTCATTCATTTCATCATTAGAAACATCCTCCACATCATAAGAAGAAACATGCCTTAGCGTGTAAGAAATATTGCTCATAACCAAATCACAATAAGAACTCTTATGTCAACCACTAGACTAACATAGTCTTCAGCAGTGTCTGTACTCATCAGCACTAGAAAAACGTACCCCATAAACATCATTACCAACATCAATAACCTCTATACCAAACTGGATATGCCATATTGCATGTAAACACCTAACCAAAAAATTATACCCAACCATCTAGCATAATAACTTAACTATCAATGCTCTTGCCCACTTGCTACATAAACACACCTCCTTTGTAGAATCTTTGATAGTGGGGCATTCAATATCTAACGCATCATCCTCATTCATTTCATCATTAGAAACATTCTCTACATCATAAGAAGAAACATGCCTTGGCATGCAAGAAGTATCGCTCATAACCAAATCACAATAAAAACTTATGTCAACCACTAGACTAACAGAGTCTTCATTAGTCTGACAAATCATAACGAATTTTGTCTCTTGTGAATTATTATTATTATATTAGTATATCCAATGTCTATAATTAAGCAAATAACATAACGAAAACAAAATCCCTAGTCCCTATTTGGTTTAATTCCATCAAGGAGTTCATTTGATTTGCAAATGAATTTTATGAATTAATTGATTTAAAAATGAATTCTCATATTTAGTATGATCTAAATGTGGAATTTATTTTAATTAAATTGATTTTATATTTCAAATTAACCTTCAATTTGATGCCAATATTACGTATAAAAAATTAGAAAAAATAAAATAAGTTAAATAAATAAAATTTTTAAAAAATAAAAGATATATAATTATTAAAAAGCACATCGTTAATAATTTTGAACCTCGTCAAAGAAAGAGAGAAAAAAGAGAGAGGAAGGGAAGAGGAAGAGAGAGAAATGAGAGAAATAGTGGAAATGAAAAAGTAAAAGTTAGGGATAATTTTTACATTTAAAAAAGACTTAATTTCAAATTCATTTTATTAGTTTTGGTAAATTTTAATTTGGTTATAATTAATTTTTTAAAATTGATATAAAAAGATAATAAATAAATTCCACTCAAACAAAGCACACATTAGATTTATATATGAATTCCACAATATTTTTTGAAATTCATTTATGCCCAGCAAATCCTAAAACACCTTATTCAAATGAACCATATTTTGCAAAACATCTCATTCAAATGAATCATTTTTTGGTATCATATTTTGGAAGGCCGGGCATTGAAATTAGTTGCATTCCTTCTCCTGCCATCGTATAATATAATTTGCGTACCTGATACAAGAACAGTAATGGATGCTCGTTATATGTATCAGCTAGCCAGCAGAAACAAGGGAACAAAGATTCCTTTGACCAAAATAATTATAAGAAACCAACTCAAGCACTCTTAACCATTACACGACAACACAATTAGAGATGACAAACCTCAACATCTTCCTTCTACAATCTACAGCTGTATTTGTCTCTGTTGGTTCGCATTTGATTCTTTTGCATGTCAAGACTTACAATTTTACCTACCTAATCTGTCAAAACTATCATGAAAGAAGAAATGTGCAACTCTTTGTTCCATCTATTGATATCACAGAACAATACCCGTTTTGCTTTAAGCAATGCCTACTATCGACAACCAAAAGTATTCCTATAGAACCATTCCACAGGCCGTGTCATTTTGCATCCTCAGCACCATCACTGTGCCCAGCACCCGAGTTCCCTTGGCCATCAGCACCTGATGCCCCAGCCTCAGCAGCATCCTGTTTGTTTCCCCCACGAGCATCACTAGAGCCAGCAGTCGCAGAGGGACCACTGCCTCCAAGATTTGCCTCAGTATGCATGGGATGCATGCCATTGTTGGCTCCTATCGGTCTCACTCCCATTTGGCCTTGGATGGCTGCTTGGTGTAGTTGCTGAGGATCCTGTATTTGATGAGGATTGTTGAATTGTAATGGAATCTTCGGGGGGAAAATACCCGACTGCTGGGCCATTGCTGCAGCCTGAGGGTGTTGCATGTAATATGCCCCTTGTTGCATAGCAGGATGTGGGGACATCTGAAAGTGTAGGTAAAGATAAGCAAGATGTGTGAGTGTCGATGAAATACCCAATGATAACTACATACCTGGTGAGGCATTGTTGGTGCCTGTGGTTGTGCATCAGCAATTGCAGCTAAATACATTAAATTTTTCTGCAGCAGGGCTTGATACCTAGAGGATCAAAAATTTTATATGTACACTGCACAAATGCTGGATATGCCAAAACATACCAGACATGAAAATACAATCTCAAACAACAGCTAGAGTGCATTGTCAATGAAAGAAAGAGAAGGAAAGAGAGTACGGTGATTTTCAGAAACTGCCTAAAATTCAACTCTGAAGCACTAGGACTAGTAATTGACTTTAAGTGCAAATTGTGATCACTAACCATAAAAGTGATTCTAAACATCAAAATAATTGTTGGTCCACACTGATGGAAATGAAAGATAATAAAATTCCACAAATTTCTGTGATGTCAGTACGTCAACATGTGCAAGCCAAGGTCTAAGAATTTAAGATTCAACTCCAAAAAAGTGTTTTCAGATCATAATCATCTTCTCATGATGTTTGTTATGCAAGCAACTACAACAGCATAATAACAATAACCAAGGTATCATATGAGATGAAGCGCCTGCAATAACAAACTGATTACCATGTTAATGTGATGGCAGGTAATAGCTTAGTAGCCAAAATTGGAATCAGTTACCCAACTCTGGTCTGCATCTACATGAATGGGCTTGCATAACAACAATAGGTATTCACTTTTTCAATTTAATTTTTTATTTTTTATAATGTCACTTAAAAACGAGCTAAAAAGTTTTCATGCTTGAAACCGTAGGTATCAATTTAAACAGGGCAGCAACAATTCAAATTGCTAATAAAGAACAGGAACTGAGTTGGCCTTGTTCTGAACCAGAGCCTAATTACAAAATAGAATAGTTCCAATCAATTTTTTTATTTTTATTTGAACACCCTCTATACTAATATTTTATATTACTTGAAAGCAAACAAGTAAATTCTGACATTATGGCTTAAAATATTGTTGTGTATGGCTTATATATACACAATTAGTGGACAGATGCGGGAGCGGAACGGCAATTATGTAAAATTGTACCGTACGATATATATATATATATATATATATATATATATATATATATATATATATATATATATATAGGGACATTGTCAAACCTTGTTAAATTTGTGCTCTTTTGATTTCTTCTATTTTTCTTGTTGTTTTTCATTATTTCTCAACAACCGATATTGGAGCAGTGCTATTGAGATGACTCTCACCTCTAGTACAAAATTCGAAGTAGGAAAGTTTGATGGAAGTGGTAATTTCGGATTGTGGCAAACACAAGTAAGAGATTTGTTGGCATAGCAAGAAATCTTGAAGGCATTGCGTGAAAAGAAACCAAAAGGAACGGACAAGATTGATTGGGAAGAATTGCAACAGTAGGCAACAGGAACCATCCGATTATGTCTGACAAACAAGATTATGTACCAAGTCATGGTTTTGAAGTCTCCAGGAGAGGTTTGGAAGAAATTGGAGAGTCAATATATGTCTGGATCACTCGTGAACAAATTGAATTTGAAGCCAATGTTATACGGGCTGAAGATGCAAGATGGTTCGGATTTGGCACAACACGTCAATATTTTCAATCAGATAAAGGTTGGTGTGAAGATTGAGGGCGAAGATAAAACAATAATACTGTTATGTTCTTTACCATCTTCCTACGAACACATAATGACAACCCTTACATATGGGGAAAAAAACAATTAATTAGGAAGAGATTACTGCAACATTGTTGGCAACAGTTAGCGGAAACAGAATGCGAGTGATAGCTCTCAAGGTAAAAGTCTGTATGTGAAGGGAAATCAAGAACATGGTAGAAAACAGAGTAAAAAAGTTTCTGCAAAGAAGAAATCAAGATCAAAATCCAAAGGCAGAAAATTAGTTCAGTGCTATAAGTGCAAGAAGTATGGACATTAAAAGAGAATGTCCAAAAAGGAAGGCACAAAATGATGGCAAAAGGAATGATGGCTCGTCAAAGTCTGCTAATGTGGTACAAAATGAAGATTCAGACTACAATGACGAATATATGTTTTATGTTTCATCAAGTCAGTTCACGTATGCATGGATTCTTGATTCGGGGTGCTCCTATCACATGACACCTAAAAGGGAGTAGTTTACTTCATACAGGTCAGAAAATTTTGGTTGAGTTTATTTAGGTAGTAATAAACCTTATACTGTTGTTGGTACAAGAGCAATCAAAATTCAAATGTATGATGGTATTGTTAGAAACTTTCAGGATGTTAGACATATACCAAAATTGAAAAAGAATCTAATTTACTTAGGCACCTTACAGTCTAATAATTTTACTTATAAAACTAATGGAGATAGTTGCATTAGAGTAAGGAAGGGTGTTTTGACTGTGATGAAAGGGATGAAAACTGTAGGGAACATTTATAAACAATTAGAGAATACAGTTATAGGTGGACTTGCATTTGTTGAGTCAAATGATGATAGTACAAAACTATGGCACATGCGTTTAAGTCATCTTAGTGAATGTGGCATGATTGAATTACATAAAAGGAGTCTATTAAAGGGTGCTAAAAGCTACAAGTTAGATTTATGCAGAGTTTGTGTGCTTGGGAAAAAGTGTAGAGTCAGATTCACGACCGATAAGCACAAAACTGAGGGAATTCTTGATTATGTACATTCTAATGTATGGAGGCCAACCAGAGAATTGTCATTAGGTGGATCTCAATATTTTGTTACTTTTACTGACGATTTTTCTAGAAAAGTTTGGGTATATTTCTTGAAACATAAATATGAAGTCTTTGCTAAATTCAAGCAGTGGAAAACAGATGTGGAAAACCAAACGGGCAGAAATATCAAATACTTCAAATCTAACAATGGTACAAAGTATATAGATTCACGATTTTGTAAATTTTGTGAGGAGCATGGCATTCAAAGACACTTTTCAATTTGTAAAACACCACAGCAAAATGGTGTTGCAAAGAGGATGAATAGATCCATTACTAAAAGGGCAAGGTACTTGAGACTGAATGCAGGGCTCCCCAAGTGTTTCTAGGTAGAAGTTGTGAGAATGTCGTGCTACCTCATCAATAGATCACAATGGGCATCACTGGGAGGAAAGTTTGCAGAAAAGGTATGGATAGGTAATGCAGTTGACTTTGAAAAATTGAAAATCTTTTGTTGTTCTGCTTATGTGCATATATCCAGCAATAAAAGCTCTAAACTTGATCCAAAGACAGAAGTGTATCTTCCTAGGCCATGTGAAAGGTGTAAAAGGATACAAGATTTGGGATCTAGTTACAAAGATGATGGTGATTAGTAGAGATATAGTATTTGATGAGCAGTCTATGTTGCAGCATAAGATTGACAAGGATGTGCCAACAATAGAAGATAACACCTCCAGTTCAAAAGCGGTACATGTGCATTTAGAACAACAATTTCAAGACAATGAAAGGGCTAAAATTATAATTCAAGGTCTAGAAGTCCTAATCTAGATGAAGAGCAGTGTTACAGTGTAGCCAGAGACCGACAGAGATGCACCATTAAGCCTCCAAACAAGTTTGAGTTTGAAGACTTAGCTTCCTTTGCTCTTCTCACAATTAGTGGGAATCCAGCTATCTTTCAGAAGGCTATGATTAGTCAAGAGAGAGATAAATGGATGGGTGCTATGGTGAAAGAGATGGATTCTTTGCATAAGAATTAGACTTGGAAGCTTGCTCAACTTCTTGAAGGAAAGAAGGCAATAGGATGCAAATGGGTGTACAAGAGGAAACCAGCAGTGTTAGAAAAAAAAAAGGAAAAAGCTCAAGGATCGATTAGTAGCAAAAGGGTATTCAAAGCAGAAGGGGATTGATTATGATGAAATTGTTTCTCCTGTGGTTAGACATACTTCCATCAAAGCAATGTCAACATTGGTAGCCAGTTGGGATCTGTATTTAGAGCAAATGGATGTGAAGATTGCATTTCTTCATGGTCATCTTGAGGAGCATATTTACATGGAGCAGTCAGAAGGGTTCACTTAACCTGAACAAGAACATCTAGTTTGTAAAATAAGAAGATCATTGTATGGGTTGAAGCAGTCTCCAAAACAACGGTATAAGTGGTTTGACTCATATGCTATAGATTGTCTACAGACGATGCAAGTATGATTGTTGTGTTTATGTTAAGAACCTTTATGATGGTTTTTTGGTTTTTCTGTTACTGTATGTTGATTGCAGCAAAAAGTCTGCATGGTGTCAATGAGCTAAAAGATTTGTTAGGGCAAGAATTTGACATGAAAGATTTAGGATCTACAAAGAAAATTCTTGGGATGGAGATTCCTAGGGACAAGAGCTCTAGAAAACTGTGGTTATCTTAGCAGAGTTATGTTGAGAAGGTGTTAGACAGATTTGGTATAAGCAATACTAAGCCAATGAGTACTCCATTGGAAAATCATTTCAAACTTTCAGTAGTTCAATGCCCAAAGTCAGAAAAGGAAATTGAAGATATGATTAAGTTTCATATGCAAGTTCAATTGGTTGTTTAATGTACACAATGGTTTGTACCAGACTTGATTTGACTCATGCAGTTAACCAAGTCAGCAAGTTTATGTCGAAACTAGGTATATGGCATTGGAAAGCAATCAAATGAATTTTCAGGTATCTAAAGGGCACAACAAGTTAAGGCATTATGTTTGGCAATCAACATGTTAATACTTCAGTTTTGGGGTATGTGGATTCAGACTATACTGGTGATTTGGATGATAGAAAGTCTACAACAAAATATGTGTTTACTCTTGTAAGAGGGCCTATTTGTTGGAAACCAACAATTCAGCCTATAGTGGCATTATCTACAATTGAAGCTAAATATATGGCAGTAGCTAAAACTGCTAAAGAAGCTTTATGCTTACAAGGCTAGTAAAGGAACTGGGTATTGTGCACGGTGGAGTTCAATTGCATTGTGATAGTCAGAGTGTCATATATTTGGAAAAAAACCAGGTGCACCATGCTAGAACTAAGCATATTGATGTGAGATTTCACAAGATTAGGAAATCGATTGCATCTGGTCAGATTTTGTTACTCAATATTCATATTTATAAGAATGCAACTAATATGTTGACCAAGCCAATTACTACTGAGAAGTTCAAGCACTGCTTAGATTTGTTAAATGTTGCTAGATGCTAGACAAGCAGGTGTAACCCCCAACCCATTTGGTTTGTGAAAAACTTCAATTTTTATCTCCTAAGGGGTTTGATATTTGTCAAGGTGGAGATTGTTGTATATGGCTTATATATACACAGTTAGTGGACAGATACTGAAGCGGAATGTAACGACGAAGTGTAGCGAGTGGAGGCAATTCTGTAATATTGTACCATATGACTTATATAACCTAAGTTTTACACATATAATAAGAAAATCTAGCCTTTTTTCTCTCGAGAACATAGATACATTACCGAACATCGTTAAATCTGTGTTCTTTTGTTTTCTTCTATTTTTCTTACTGTTTTTCATTATTTCTCAACAAATACATAAGTACACCTGACACACAAGCATGCATAGGATTGTTTGCATATGCAAATGCAAAAATAGACTATAAGACACTTACTGGGCACATTCAGCAAGTTTTCCGAGGTTTTGATTATCCAAGATCGCCAAAATCAACTTTTTATTTTCATCAAGATACTGTATCAAGCATTAAAAAATGGGTCAAATATTAATTTTATGTACGTCATCAAATAAAATATCCAAGAGTTCAGATAGCATTATGTGGAAAGCAAGTTAATCCAAAATGGTTCAAAAATACTTAGAGCACAGCCTCGCAAAACATTCACAGATACAACCCTGTTTTTACTTCTTAATGCTCAAGAACACTGGATATTATTAGTCATAAGGCTGCTATATGCTCGCGAGCTATTTATTGGAGATAGATACACAACAAAACATGAGATTGTCAAGAGTAATAGTTTACAGATATAATATGACATTAATTGGCAACAAATTACTTAAATGTTGTCAGTCGCAAAACTAAGAAGTCTTTTCCCAAATAAAAATGCAAATGAGGGGAGTACAAAATATAAATTGTTCTGAAAACATATAACCAAAAAGCTATCATTATGTCTTAAAACCATGTTCAGGCAATTAAATGATTAAGATTTTCATGAAAAATACTACTTGCTCGGGACACCTATGTGATCCCTTAAATTATTTTCCTCAAATAATCAGAATGCGGAATTTCTTAGAATCTAAATTCTATCCTCTAAGCTCCATACGGTAAATTGCAAATACAAATACCATAATCTTGTCCTATATCAAGCTGTAAACCCCTTCATTTATTCATTTATGCTAATCATTTCTCTAGGAAAAAGAAAGAAACCAAAAATAAAAAAAGAAACCAAAACTTGAATGCTTAAAATATCTTGTATTCAAACCAATATTTCATCAATTAATGTTCTTCAGCTATTACTAACTAAATTCTCGTCATTTGGAGGAAAAAAAAAAGTTAATACAGTGCCTGCCAAAAATTATTAACTGTCACCATGTGTCTGAATAGGCACCAGAAATAAGTGGAAAGTCCACTGACAGAAGACAGATGACAGTATGACATTAGATGATAAAACAACATACACATAAAATTTTGCCAAACGTTTCTTCAATTGGAGAAGAAAAAATAAGCCAACCTTTCACTCCTGTCCCTTTACTGTTTCTTCACCAGTTCCATTAGTTATTGGCAGAAAAAAAAACTGGATCTTAACAAAATTTCATAAACGCGAGCTTTAAAAAGGAACCAGTCTTTAATTGACAACAAACACCATCCATATCCTCATTTATGCAACGAACAAAAGATAAAAGAGATGCAAAATTATATACCTTTTGGATCTGCTCGGTGGTGATGTTAGAGGGTGGATAAGAAGGCATCATAGGAATCATCTGTGGTGGCTGCTGCATCTTGTGGTGGTTACTTTAGAAAAACCGTAACCCTAATGTCAAAAATCCCCAAATAGAAAAACCCTGATCCAGAAAAAGAACGCATGGTAAAAAACAATTGAAAGTATCCAAATCCAAATATAAGAATATAAAGAGAGGGAGAAGCGGTGAACACCTGCGAGAAGTGAGTTTCTATGGAATTAAGGAGAGATGTGCAACAGAGAAACGTCGACGAGGTTTCTAGAATTTTAAGACAGGTTAATAATAATAATAATAATTTACACAATTTCTTTTTTAACCAAACAAAGATATTGACTAGATTTGCTATCTTTTCTAAGACATTAACTTTACACTCTTATTTTTAGGGTGTCTTGAAAATTTTTAAAATTCATATTGTAAAATCTATAAATTATATAAATTTTTTTGAATATAAAATTTATAAATTAATAAAGTAATTTTTTAATATTTATATTTGGTTAAATAATCATAATACATAAATTTAACAATTAATTTTTAATTTTACAATTTTACTAAATATTGAAAATTTATTATTAATTAAATATTTTCTATTTTTTATTACGTTTATATTTAATTGTGAAATAATATAATTTAAAGTAAGCTTTCTAAAAAAACAATTAATAAAATTATCATTATTGTCAAATTTAAAATAGTTACAATTTTTTTACTCAAAATTCTATATAAATTAATTATCTATACTATATTTATGAATAAATTAATCTATTAATATTTTCTTATTTTTTGAATGAACTCATTGATATTTTTTAATTGATATTTGAACCAATAAAGATAAAATAAGCGAAAATAAAATAAAATAATTGGCAAATGGTTTTTACTGTATTTTTATTCTTAAGGATAGTTTTAGAAAACTAGTATATTCCTATGAAGATATGATCACGATATGAAGATGATGTGTAATATCCGATAATTTGGGTCATGGTCGCGGTTGACCGAAATACGGCGCCGAACAAATCGAAGTCTAAATTCGGACATGAAAAAAAGTAAAATGATAATAAAATATGAGAAAAATATTTTGGATATTATTAATTAAGAATTTTGAAGTTCGGAATTAAAATTTAGAAAAAAATAATTTTTCGCTGAACGAAATTGGAAATTGCAGTGTTTTTGACACGGATATTTTAAGAAAGCATAAAAATAGAATATTTTTTATCTAAGGAAATGAATATTCTTTTGATTAAAATAAAGTAAAAGTGATTTAAATTAATTGACCAATGAGAAACAAGATTAGTAATTAATTCTAACCATCCACCTAATCCAATTATAAAAAGTCAAATTTTCACTTTTTTAGTCATTCTTCTTCTTCCTCATCTTAATCAAATCAATTTCTCTCACTTTTCTTCTCCTTTTGCCGTGACTTCCTCCCCCACTTATTCTTCTTTTTGTTCTTCAAATCAAGACAAGATTAGATGAAAAAAAGTGGGCTTAAGGTAAGATCATCAAAGAAGTGAAACTAAGTGAGCAAAACTAAGGAAGAGAAAGGAAAAAAAAAAGAAGAGAAAAAGAGAAAGAAGACTTGGGTCATTTTGAAGATCATCAAAGGTGAGTTTAGATTTTCCATCTTCTCACTTTTCTTCTTCTTTTTTCCTTGATTTTGGGGTTAATTGTCATTAAAGTTAGTAATTTAGGGTTATTATTATGTTAATGGTGATTAAGGATGGATTAGTGTGATTAGTGCTTGATTAGTGTAAAATTTATTGTTGGGACAAGGAAGTGAACAAACTTTGAACCAAAATCAAAGAGGAAGTAAAGGCAAAGAGAAAGCTAGCTAGGAAGAAGATAAAAGTGAAGAGAAGTGAATTTTGTGAGGTATATACATTTGGCAAAAATTTAATGTAGAAAAATGTTAATTTTGATTTTGTGATGTTTGTGAAATTAGGTATGAATTGGTGATTAAATGATGTCATGAATGTGAAATAAAAATTAGAATATAAGGTTGATGCATGAAAATGGAAATTATACGAATTAATTGATGTGTTGGAAAATTCGTCTTATGAACAGTGTCTAGTTTCTAATCATAACTTGAGTTTTGGAAATATTTTTTGGTAATTCTTATTGGGTTGGAAAGTTAAGACATAGGGCTTCAATGAACGTAGCTTAGAAGCAAATTCATCACTTTTGCTAAAAAATTCGTTTTAATGTGATTCTAGTTTAAAATTAAAGAAAAGACATGTACCTACATTTTTTTAGTTGATCACTTATCTAAATTCTATCTAAAAATAGATGAAAAAGACAGAGAAATATAAAACAGAAATTTGTCCAGTAAAATACTGGACAGATTGGAATGAACGTAGCTTAGAAGAAAATTCAGAACTTTTGCTACAAATTTTTTTTAATGTAATTCTAGTTGAAAATTAAAGAT
Organism: Triadica sebifera; assembly: GCA_023653625.1. Lineage (NCBI taxonomy): Eukaryota > Viridiplantae > Streptophyta > Magnoliopsida > Malpighiales > Euphorbiaceae > Triadica > Triadica sebifera. The sequence goes on from CM042900.1 coordinate 10,714,878, forward strand.
AAAATATGTACCTATATTTTGTTAGTTGGTCACTTGTCCAATTTTTATCTAAAAATGGATGAAAAATACAGGACAACATAAGGTAGAAATGTTGTCTAGAATATGACAGTTTGCATATATGTGTTGATTATGGAATTTTGTGATAGAAAAATATATTATTTGATTTTCTTATAGATATAATGATTAAATGAGCAAGTATGAGGTTGTAAAATATTTAATGGAAATTATTGCATTTATATGGAATTTATATTAATGTTACCTACATAATTTATGTAAATAATAATAAAAGTAAAAAATATAATTAAACCTTATAACATCTAGTCGAGAACTAGAAATTAGGATAAGTTGGCATGTCAATAAAAATGGTAGAAATGTAGGCACTAAAAATAATAGTGCTGAAATTTAATTTACGTAAGCACTAAGAAATAGTGTTGAGCTGAAATTACGTAGGCACTAAGAAATAGTGTTGAGTTTGAAATTACAGATGTACCAAAAAGGTGCTTAGTTGTTATTGAAAATATAAACATTAAATACCAAGTTATAAAATAATTATATAGGCACCGAGTATACTACCGGAAAGCAGAATCTTGTATCAAGTATTTAGTTCCAGTCTAAAATATCGTGGGATATCAAATAAATAACAAAAAAAATGTAAATTATTAAATTGATATTTTAAATTGCATATCTTGTAATTTTAAAATTTCAAGCATGCTTAATGAATGTAATGTCATAATTGATTAATTATATATTTTTGCATGACAAAAATAGTTTTACTGTTAATTGAATACTTTACATACTTAATAAATTAATTGTAGTTTCTAAAATTTTATTTTAGAAATATTTATATAATTATTGGATAGTTACCAAACGTACCACTAAGCTAGTAGAGATAAATAGACGTAGCTGTTACGTTAGGGTGACTGAAGATAAGGGGAACTCCAAGATCAAATTGCAGCAGTCTATTTCCTTTTTGTATGTTTTAGAAATTTTATTGTAAAAATTAAATTTTAAGAATTTCTCTTTATATAAAATTATGGCATATATGATTTATAAGGATTGAATTTTGTAATTTATATATTTTGTATTACTGTAAATATATTTCTAAATATTAAGGTTTAATGAATGAGTTCTTTTAAATCAAAATATTTACATCACTAGTTTCATATTTAAATGATATGAAAAAAAGACATATAGTAATAAATATTCCGCTAATAATAAACTCGAAAAAAATATTACAATAATTTGAGAATTAGTTATTTTTACAAAAACAAATGAGCTTAATAACACTTTCATACTCTACTAACGACTGGTAGGGTAAAGGAGTGCTACATGATGCCTCATGGGAAGGCATTTCATCTTCCTATAGTGTCTATGCAACATTTATTTTATTCCCTTTGGCGAAATTGTGATGCTCATCGATGAAAAGTGAAAAAAATTACAAAAAGTCTTGGCTACAAAAAGAAACAATTATATTCCTATATGATATCTATGATATCTTTCTTCATTCCTGGCCACCAGTACTGTGCTTTCAAATCATGGTATATTTTGTTTTCCACCTGGATGTATAATATATACTGTCTCATGTACTTCTTTTAAGATATCTAACTTCAAATCTTCTATACTTGGCACACAAGTCCTATTCTTGAAGTACATTGTGTCATCTTCTGTCAATGAAAACTCAAGTTTTTCTCCTTTTTTCACTACCTCAACTATCTTTACTAGCTTTTCATCTTGTTGTTGGGCATCTTTGATCTTCCGCATCAAAGTGGATTGTATTTGTATCTCAGTTGAAATCTTTCTATTTAGTGCATCTACAACCACATTAGTTTTTCCTGGCTGATAGTCGATCATACAATTATAATTTTTAATTAACTCCAACCATCTTTTTTGTCTTAGGTTCAATTCTTTCTGTGTAGGAAGGTACTTGAGACTCTTGTGATCTGTATAGATAAAATATCTTTCCCTATACAAATAATTTCTCCAGATCTTCAAAGCAAAAATAATAGCTACTAACTCCAAATCATGTGTCGGATAATTAAGGTCGTGAGGTTTAAGCTGTTTGAAAGCATAAGCAATCACTTTTTCTTCCTGCATAAGGACACAACCCAACACATTATGACTAGCATCTGTTAGAGGAATATTCTAAAGGCAATCACCTCAAGCACTTATTGTACAAATTTATTTGATTAATAAAAGACTTTTTCATTAATTTGATGTTCATTTGATATATGAATTGATAAGTGAGCTTAAATCAATTAATAAAGTCCTTGATACATAACATAGCATGAAGGAAATCATGATGAGATCATGATATTAAGATTCTTATCATGTGTAATTATATTAGTATCAAAATTATCCCTAGTCATAGGATTAATGAGATGGGACATTATTAATCCGGACACACTAGTACATGTTACACTCCTTGATTGGATCAAGTAGTAGATCTCATAATCTATAAACATGAGATGTTTAGAGTTAACATGTGGATGTTTGCTAAGTGTAGCTAAGTACATTGGATGACCAGCTATGAGACAATCATATGGATAATCTATTCAAATTTCAATGATAGTCTCATCATAGCAATGGTGCAAGTATCCTTAGACTTGAGGTACTTAAGGATATCTTGAATATTGATTCTGCATTTTGACATTATTCCTTGTTTCCTGAGGGAGGTTGCTCATAGAGTGGTGATTGGATACAGCTTGAGGTATTCGAAGGTAATTGGATAACCAACAAAGGATTCACCACTCCTGATATAAGGAGTGTATACCCATGACCTCTTATCGTGGTCATTACTCGGGAATTTCTGGCTGCAGTGGAAATGTCAAAAAGATAGTCTTCAATGATATATCTAATAGAGTAATGAGCCTCAGGAACAAGAACTAACATTACTTGGACTAAACGTGTAACACCACATCTTATGCATTTAAGTATAACCTATCTTTGTATCAAATAATCACACATAGCATGCTGGAAAAACAAAATATCCTGTTAATAGTGATAGTAAATTTTTTTTATATCCTGTAATATTATTCAATGACTTTGCAAGTCTCATATCCTATAATTTCATTTAATGACTTGCAAGTCTCATATCCTGTAATATTATTCAACGACTTTGCAAAGTTAACACTAAGATTTTCACCACAATATAATATATATATCACATATATCAAAACATAAACTTTACACATAAGTATTTTCAAGTTGCTTTCATTTATACATTTTTAAACTCATTCCAAAATGACTATACATATTCAAGCACGTAAATACAAAACATAGATGACATATTTTCATGCTTGTGTGGAATGCAAGGAGAGAGAGTGATGAGGCTCGGCCAGTGACCTGTGCTCCATGTCTTTTATACGCTACTCAAAATGAGCTATCGTTTTTCTTTGCCTGAAAAATGATGCAAATTGATGAGTTGCGGCTCAGTGAGAATAACCATCAAATGAGCTCTGAAGTACCGAACAACTCATAATAATAAATCACAGAAATAACATGTGCTCCATCGATCCACAGAAATAACATGCTCCTGTGAGCCTTCTACATTCGCTCGTATGCTGTATACCACAATGACTACATGTGGGCCTCTGTTCAACATATTGGCTCTGCCCTTTGCCTGGGTAAAAGAAAGTCATGCCTCAACCTCTAAAACTGGAGTACCCACTTCTGTTGCCAGACTATGCAGCCATATATCTACCTTTTTTTCCCGACCTTCTGCTAGACTCACCAAAGAACTCACGTACTGCCCTTTTAATTTGTTGCTCCCCAGCTTCTTTCATTAACCGTTCAGCTTTGATTGCAGCAGCTCTGAGTCTGGCATAATTATCAAGATCAGTAGTCGTGATTCTATTTTTGATCTCATATTTGAGGCCCTCCTCAAACTTCCTGCATTTGTCTCTTTCAATAGAGACCATGAAGGTGGCATAGTGGAAAAGTTTATTAAATTGTATTTCATACTCCGCAACAGACATGTTCCCATGTTTTAAATTCAGGAATTCCTTTCTCTTCTCATCTTTATATGCCTCAGGCATGTAATTGTTCTGAAATTCCTGGAGGAAATCATTCCATGTCAAAACCGGTGGTTGTGCATCACTGTCGGGGACTGTCTCCCACCATTCATAAGCATTACCTTGAAGCAAGGATACTGCATAATCAAATTTCTCATTTGGGGTACATCTCATCATATTCAGTACCCTATGTGTCCTTTTCAGCCATGTCTCAGCTTCCGCTGGGTCTGTTGTGCCATTGAAATCAGTTGCACCATATTTCCTCAGCTTGTCATAACGTATTTCCTTGTACATTTCAGGACCATATAGTTCATGTTCTAGGTTTTCATGGGGTACTTCTGCATGAGATGAATGTAATGCATGTGCTGGAGCTTTAGCTCCTAGTGCTGGTTGATCTCTATGTAAATGAGGTGATGCCTCATGAGAATGCATTTCAGCCGACCCCTTTCTCCTTGGTGAATCATGTCTTATGATGGCCCTAAAATAAATGAAATTATGTCACTACATAATGTTCAACACATATTATGCATATGTTATTATGCTCTTATGCATATGCATGTTCCCATGGAACTTATCTCTGCTCTGATACCAAAAATGTAACACCACATCTTATGCATTTAAGTATAACCTATCTCTGTATCAAATAATCACACATAGCATGCTAGAAAAATAAAATATCTTGTTAATAGTGATAGTAATTTTTTTTTTATATCCTGTAATATTATTGAATGACTTTGCAAGTCTCATATCCTGTAATTTCATTCAATGACTTGCAAGTCTCATATCCTGTAATATTGTTCAACGACTTTGCAAAGTTAACACTGAGGTTTTCACCACAATATAATATATATCACATATATCAAAACATAAACTTTACACATAAGTATTTTCGAGTTGATTTCATTTATACATTTTTAAACTCATTCCAAAATGACTATAAATATTCAAGCACGTAAATACAAAACATAAATGACATATTTTCATGCTTGTGTGGAATGCAAGGAGAGAGAGTGATGAGGCTCAGCTAGTGACCTGTGCTCCATGTCTTTTATACGCTACTCAAAATGAGCTATCACTTTTCTCTACCTGAAAAATGATGCAAATTAATGAGTTGCGGCTCAGTGAAAATAACCATCAAATGAGTTCTGAAGTACCGCATAACTCATAATAATAAATCACAAATCCAATACATACCATGTATTCCATTCCATTCATCAGTATCATATAAATATCAATAAAGTTGAAACCTATAATCATTACTCCTTACATATGCAAATGCTTTGCTTATTTCATTTTGTTATGACTAAGTTAAACAGACATTGCCCCGGGCTTCCATGTGAACATTTGCTTTTGCTAGCTAGCTTGATCATTTGTTTCATTTGCACATTTGTTGGGCCATAGGCCTCTTCTTTTGCTTTACAATACCGATTAACTAGTCACAACGCCTTTTTAGTCCATATGCATATGCATTTGTACTTAATCACTCATCAACCATTGCATCTTATCACATATAACATACATATACCGCATATATGCCTCATATGCCACACATATACCTCGCATATACTATACATATACCATGTATATATATCACATATGTCAAACATATACCTCAAATATATCACAAGTATACCACTTATGTGTACCACAATGTCACAAATTATGACTCATCATATTATCAGGGGCAAATAATGACAATCATATAAATCACATAGCAAGCAACATTCATATGTACTAAAGAATTCAATTGATAATTAGATTCACCTTTCTCCTTTGATTCCGACCCCTAACTTATTGTCTATCCACTCTTTATGGGTCTCTAATATGTTGCGAGCCTAATATGAAAATATAATCAATTAACTTATGATTAGGGAGACTTAATGTGGCTTAAACAAATTAATATGGATTGTTCATGTCAATAGTTAAGATTTTTCCTATGAGGCAGTGTGATCTTATGGGACTGTTTAACATATAACGTTTTTTATACTTGACCAATTAATCTAATTCTTATTCCTAATTAAAAATAACATATAATTATATAACATATTACAATTTCATACCAATTGGATCATTGTACAATTTGTGGTGGAATTTCTAAGTGTGTTATGTTTTCTGCCTTGTTTTCTGCCTTTAGACAGTTTCAGGGTACTCACTTTGGTTCATCATAAATTATAATATATAAGTATTATTTTAATGAAACTTTATAGGTAATTATATGGGTTCATATTTAACATTTTTCATGTTTAAAACTTTTATCAATTATCTCTCTAAGGTCTTCCAATTATAACAAATATTTCACTGGTCCAAAATAGATTTGGCTTCAGGACCAGTATGACTTCCAAAGGCCATAACTTAGTCTATACATAACATATCAAATTTAAATTATTACCAAAATTTAGCTAAGACATATACCTATAACTTTAGTGTTTTTATCATTTACAGATTCTAGCTCTAACGAGCTCAAATTAGCCAAAGAAGTTGCTAGATCTGCCCAGAGCACTAAGTAAGCAGTTTAAACCATGGAACAATCATGGTTCCATTCATCATAACGCCAAATATACAAGACCTATGAACCTGGAATTTGGTATAAAGATACATAAAACATTTATATACAACTTTTATGTTTTGAGGTACTTCAAATATTGGCTTTAGCATATTCAAAACTACCAAACACAGTAGCTAACTTACTTAGAGTTCACATCCAGACCAATTTTAGTACAAAGAGGATATCTCATTCTATGCATCACATCTTGCAAACATATTTACATATCCATAAATATAAGACATAAAGGAACAACTTTTGTGTTTTAAGATTTTTCAGATTCGATCTCTAAGATCATAAAAACCATGACACAAAATACTGCCTATTAATGAACCCTAAACACCATAATCAAGCTTAACACAAAAATAAATGTTTACTCACCTATAATCACTCTTGGCTAATCTTGTTGCTGCAATATTTAGAGTGAAAGAGGGAAGAAATGGTGGCTGGAACTTGAGAGAAAATAGGTTGAAGAAATAAAGCAAAGAAGAAGAAGAATGTGAGGAAGGAAATGAATATGGTGGCTGCCTAATAAGTTAAAAGACACCACCATTTCATTTGTTTCACCCGTCCATTTCCCTTTTTTTTTCTTTTTTCTTTTTTCTTTTTTTGACTTTTTATTTTTATTTTTTATTTTATTTTATTTGTTTCTAATTATTCTTATTATTATTACACAATTTAACACAATATGCAATTTAATCTTAATCTAGTCATTTTGCATACTTTAATTTGGTCACCTTATTTCATTTATTTTTAATACTTTTTATCCTCATTTAGATTATAAATATACATGTACGACTCGATACAATTGCAATGTACTAGGACACGTAGCTAGTGAGTGTCATGGACTTGTTCCTACGAAATTATGAGCAAAAAGATTTTTACAGAGAAATAATATTTTGTTGAAAGTAATTAATGCACAAATGGCTACAACAAGATTTTGATTCGAAGTAATTGATATTCTCTTTTTTTTTTTCTGTATTCATAAATGACTTGCATTTATACTTCTATGGCGAATTATAGCCGTTTGGTTGTATTTAATGCGAAGATAGCCGTTGCACCAACTCTTAATTTCGCGCCTGACGTGTTTCTCTTTCCTCTTTCACGGTCGTGAATATGTGTATCACGATCATGAATTCTTCCAAGCCATGACTTGAGTGATGAATCTGACCGTGAAACATTCTGAAAGGATTTGAAGTGTTTGCTCACGAGCGTGAATATCCTTCCAAGCCGTGGTCCAAGTGGTGACTCTAGTTGTGAAGCTCTCTAGAGGAATTTGACATGTTTTCTCATGGGCGTGATTGATATGATCATTCACGGTTGCTATGATTTTTCATGGCCGTGAACTTTAAATGTTGGGTAGTTGGCGCTAAGCTACATCACGGGCGTAAACATGCTATTTCTTCATTTTTTTGTCTTTTTTAAAGTTAGTTTTCCATTCTCCATTCTTGCATCATATCTCATACCCTGTTCAATAAATTTAGAAAACAAGTATGTTAAATACATTATTGCTATTTTATTTGTTAGCATCAAAATGACAAAAATACCCCTTAAGGTTCAACAGAATAATTGCACGAAAATTGTTTATGGAAAGGTTCATAGTCAAACCACTGACTTTTTGGTCAATTGGGGGTCATAATATGTTACTAGATACCACTCATGACTTGCTTAAGTTAATTGTTAATTTAAGTGGCCAACATAACCGGGAACCTAATGGATCACACGCATTGAAGATATGGAGAATGAGTAAAATGGTCTTGGATAAGATCCAAAATATGAAATAATTATTTCGGGATGGATCGCGATGAGATTGCCTAGAAAAAAATCGTTTGGGAGGGTCACGGGCCCGTGTGAGCTAGACAGGTGCTGGCTTGCCTAGTAGGCCAGTTAATCTACCTAGCGGCAACCCAGAGTAGGCCCAGTGCACTGCTACCTCCCTCCCGTTGGCCAACAGTAGAATTTGGCCTTAATTAGGCCAATTATGGCCAATTACTATTCATTCATTTCCCTTTTCTCCATTTTTGACTTTGCATCTTTTCTTTGAATTTGATTCAAATAGAAAAGATCTCAAATGGAAAAAAATAGATATGAAAATATTTTTTTTTCTGAAAAAATATTTTCATGTCTATTTTCTGCCATTTGAGGTCTTTTCTATTTGAATTAAGACACAACAAAATTCTCTCAAGAACACTTTCAAAGCTAGCAATTTGAATTTGTTCAAACCATTTTTTTGATAGTTTCTTCTTCATTCTTCGAGTGGATTATCATTAGAGACATCCTAGTATGGATTATCATTAGAGACATCCTAGTGTGGATTGTTGTTCTTTGTTACAACCCAATAAAGTGAAGATTTGAATAACAAATAAGAAATTACGAGGTATAATTTCTAACCTCTATGTTTATATAAATTAGTTTTAATGTCACAAGTATGATCTTTTGTTTTGGGTTTTGAAAATTTTATTTTTTCATTGCGTTTATGAATCTGATTCATTCTTTAAAATCCAACAGCATCACTGTACACTAAAATGTTCTTTCCAGTTGTAGGCTAAGTCAACATTGCCTTCCGTCGATCAAAGGTTTCTTGGCATTTATCCGTCCATTCAAATCGATCATCTTTTCATAGCAGTTGTGTCAAAGGAGTCGCTATAGATGAAAATCCCTTTAAGAACCTCTTATAAGATCCAGTTAATCCTAGGAAACTCCTCACTTCTATCACATTTCGAGGTGATTTCCAATTAAGGATAGCCTCGATCTTACTAGGGTCAACTCGAATTCCTCAGTTGAAACTACATGACTCAAAAAACTAACTGTTTCAAGCCAAAACTCGCACTTAGATAGCTTTGCATTCAACTGCTTCTCTTTTAATGTTTGTAGTACTATTTTGAGGTGTTGATCAGGTTCTTCTATATTTCTAGAATACATAAGGATATCATCGATAAACACCATTACAAATTGATCAAGATATGGCCTGAACACTCGATTTATCAAGTCCATAAAAGTTGTCAGTGCTTTCATCAATCCAAAGGGCATAACCAGGAACTCATAATGACTATAACAAGTCTTGAATGTCATCTTACATACATCCAACTCTTTGATCATCAGTTGATGATACCCCGATCGAAGATCTATATTTGAAAACATGTTTGCACCTTTACATTGATCAAATAAATCATCAATCCCGGGTAGCAAAAATTTATTCTTAATAGTCATCCTATTAAGTTGCCCATAGTTGATGCAAAGACATAAGGTGTCATCTCTCTTTTTCACAAATAACACTGGAGCACCCCACAGTGATACATTGGGTTGTATAAACCCCTTATCTAACAAATCTTGCAACTGCACCTTCAACTCTTTCAACTTCGTTGGTGTCATCCTATATGATATAATAGATATATGAGCAGTGCTAGGTACCAAATCGATAGCAAACTCTATCTCTCAATCTGGTGGTAACCCTAGCGGCTCATCTGGAGACTCACATACAGTAGAAATGTTTATTAGCTTTGGACTAACCTTTTTCATATTAACCACATATGCTAAATACACTTCACATTCCTTACTGATGAGTTTTTGAGCTTTCAAAACTGATATCACATTGTTTGGATATTCTTTATTCTCACCCAACACCACTATCTCATCTTGTTTCGAAATGCTAATGATCATCTATCTGCTTTAACAATCTACTATCACTTCATGATGGGTTAGCCAATCCATTCCTAATATCAAATAAAATTCATGGAATGGTAACTCTATCAGGTCTGCTGGGAACTATCTGCCCTATATTTCGATTGGACAACTTTTGAACACCTTACTAACCCTCACACTATGCCTTAACGGGTTAGTCATAAAAATATCAAATTCTAAAGCATTCAGTTTTAAACCCTCTCAACCTAGTGGTGGTGTGCATATATATGAATGCATAGACCCCGGATCTATCAATGCATGTATATCAAAGCTACAGAGAAGAAATTTACCTATGATGACATCAAGTACATCTGGATCCTCTCGGCCTCGCATGGCATATGCCCTGGTTGGAGCAACTCTACTACCTTCTGGTCTCTCCACAATTTATGATTTAAACTGGTTAGACCCCACTCGGCCTCCTATACTTTTCCTCAGCCTCGACCTCTGCCTTGTCCTGAAACCTATATCTGTACTGGTCCAACACTCCTCGAACCTATGCCAAACTATAGTAATGGGCAATCTCTTCTCATATGATCTTTAGAGCTACACCTTAAGCAAACTCCCATCATCCACTAATACTCTTCTAGATAAGCATAACCGCAGTGCTGATAATGGTAAAGGTATAAATCTATGGAATGCTTGTGTTGGTGCACTAGTTGTTGAAGAAGTAGATTTGCGAGTTGTCCTCACCTGAGAGAAAAAGGCCTGTTGGAACCCCCAGTCTAGAATCAGCCATCGAAATATCTGGCTCTCTTGCCACTAGATAGTCCATCACTTGACTATGACATGAGTCTTCTAATGCCTCTATCTTGTGCAAGCTGTTGTGCCGCTAATACTCTCTCAACTGTTCTAGCATATGCTAATAAACTAGGAAGTTCATCAGACGTAGAGTTGAGATTTGCAACTTGATCGGATCTTTTAACCCATCTTTAAATCGACGACAATTATCAGCCACTATAGATATAATTCCACCAGTAGACTTACAAAGATGTGCGAATTCTCTTTCATATTCTATTATCAACACGTCCTTCTGTTTCAGTGTCAAAAACTCTCTTTTCTTGTCATTTGTGAAAATAGAGGGAATATATTGCTCCTTGAATTTCTCTAGAAAAAACTCCCAAGACATGGGGTCAGGTGCCTCTGAACTCAGTGACTCAGACTGCCACCAGTCATATTTATGATCTTGCAATCAGGATACTGCATATTTATATTTCTATTTGTCCATGCAATGCAACTGATTAAAGACTCTCTGTGCCTGGGGTAATCTTTCCATTTACCATAGAAATTGGGTGCCCCTAACTTCCTTAATCTCTCAAATTCTAACACAGACGGGGCTAACTGTGATGCTTTTTATAGCAAATCTATCATGTTCCTCATAAGCTTTGTCTATCCTATGCTAGCAACAAACTGCCCCTATGAAGAGCTAGTACTAGATCTTGATGCAGCAGTTCGGTGATAACTTGGTCACAATAAAGCCTCTGTTTCAGTAGGCTCATTACTTTTGGCTCCTTCAACCATAATTTGCCGTGACCCTGAAGCCATATTTTACCTATAAAATTAACGACCCCAGTCAGTAAGTAGCAACTTTTATATTTAATTGTGGATACAAACATGTCATAATTATTTTGAAAACTATTTTTAAAATCCCAAAACCGCCCAAATTGGGCTTTGATACCAAAACACTGTAACACCCTCCTCACCCCAACAACACGTGCCTGGATAAGAGAGTTCTATGCTAACTTCATCAGTTAAAATATCATTTATATATATATATATATATATATATATATATATATATATATAAATGAAAGCAACTCATATATATTATTTATTATTTATTTTATTTGGAGTGTAAAAGAAATCATAATAAGGGAACAAAGTATATTTTATATACAATAAGTAGTATTTACAAAATACGTATGTTTATACAAAACATAAATTAATTACAATACTGTAAGAGAATTTTGAATCAAAAGTACAAAAATTTGTGTAACCCACGGTGTCTGGAGTGAGCTATTTTACCAGGCCGGCTCACCGTTAGATTTATTTACTATCTTCTGCTTATTCTTCCCTATATCTGTACGAGAGAAACTCGCACACTAAACTTTAGGCTTCGTGGTGTATATAAATAAGAAATATACTATATCATGCAATATGCAATTGTTTCCAAGCCAATTTTATACATATATATGTCACATCCTCAATTTTACTAATACATTCTTATTTCATATTCATGCCTATATAAACAAATATTTCACATATATAATTTTTCATCTCATATCATCACTTATATTTTGATTATACTAATTCAGTTAACATACTAAATTAATCATTACAAATTATCCTATATTAAATTATCGTACCATTTTTAACATTTTTGTGCACATAATACCTAGGAACCAACAACCAAGATAACGGGGTTAGCTATATAGGCATAATAAAATTGTCACCCGGGTATAATGGTATGTGCATACAAGTGTCATCATCGGTATTAATATATCACCAACATTAATATATATGCCATCACCGGTATTAATATGAGTATCATCATCGGTATTAATATATATGTCATCACCGGTATTAATATATGTGTTATCACTGACATTAATAGAACCCTGATTAGCATGCCAAACTATCCAAGACTCTAGTTCTAGACTAGGTATTCAAGGGCTTAATACATGTTATCATCAAATTCTCATTTTTTCTTTTTGCATTTCATTCATCATATACCCTATCTTCATAAATTTCATAATTATTTAATTCATATATTTAATGGGTTTAATGACTCAATCAAACACATAATTACTCAATAAAAATACAATTTGCATAATATAAAAAGATCCACATTATTTTACATATTAACTTCTTCAATTCCTCTTCTGCCCTATTACTAGCAGATTTTATGTTCTATCTTTGATTTTATTTGTTGACTCATTACAATAAAAAAAATTATAGCCATGAATCTTAGATTTAATATGCAATTTGAATCACTTAATTTGGAGTTATGTAGCAAAAAATACGATCAATTGAATACTGACTGGTCATTAAAATCATTGCCCAGAATTTCATAGACAATTTTCTAGTCCAACAATTGTGATAAAATTAAGCATAGTTACATTAAAAAACACATTTTGTGTTCTTCATAAAAATTTTATCTCTATGTCTTAACTTTGAAATACAATAAAGAAAACATCAATCAAAGTTTCATAACTCAAGTTATAATAATTTATATACTGATTGTTCTATAGAATCCAACAAAGAACACACACAATTATCGAATTTAATTTTTACCAAAATTAATCATAAGTCTAGAAAAAATGCATCCTTAAAATTATATCACAAAATACTACTAATTTATAATCATTTACATATTAAATTCTTAAATCATGCAACTTGATGATATAATATAGATTATTCCCTTAAGTTATGCACTTACCTAAAACTTTACTTCGCTTTCTTTCTCTTCACTTCTCTTTCTCTTTTCCATTGCTACTTTGAGCTTGTTCATTTTTAATTTGAGTTCCTAAACATATAAGAAATATCATCAATAACCTTTATTTATCAACCCTCTTTAAATCCTAAACTCTCTCTCTTTTCCATAACATGCTCTAATCATTACCTTTCTTTAGAGAAAACATAGAAGAGAAGAAAAACCAACTTACCTTCACTTCCTTGCTTCTATGGCCGAACCTTAAGGTTTTCTCTCTCTCTTTTTTTTTTTTGCTTATCTCTCTCTCTTTTTTCTCTCCCAAGCTTCCTTAAGCTTTGTTATGCAAGAATATGGCCTTTTCTCACTTTCTCATTTTCTCACTTTCTCTCTTTCTCCTACTTTAAAGAAGCTTTGGTTATAGAGGAAGGTGGAGGAACATGGAGCTATTTTAGGAATATAGAAAATTCTAGATGGAAAGAGATAAGGAAGGAAGAAGAAAAAATTAAGAAGAACATGCCAAAATTAATTAACGATGGTCCACCTAAGCTTAAATATTTAGATATTTATATTTAATTAACTTCTTAATATGTGACACTTGGTTTGGCTAGACATCACATGTATTTAATGTCCATAATTATTTATTTAATTAATAATTATCTCACTTGATCCTCTAATTTTCAGTATTTTGCAAATTGACCCCAAAAATTTCCAAATTTTATGTTTAGGTCCTTCACCATAAACTAACATCTTTAAATACTTTAAATACTTTATTAAGTATTTTTCATAATTATTTGCCATTATTTTAATTTTTCTCTAGTGAAAATCCAAATTTAGACTCTGATCGGTCCGAAGCATCAGTTTAACGATACGTGTGACTCAAGCCTAATTTTACAGATATAACAATCATCTTAGGCATTTGATGTACTCATTTATTATTAATAAAAGACATTTTCATTATATGGTATTCATTGCATAAGAATTGATAGAGATATTAAACTGTTTAATGAGTCCTTAGTATATAACACAACATGAAGGAAATCATGATGAGATCATGATGATGAGATTCCTATCAAGTAAAATTATGCTTATACCTAAATTATCCCTAGTCATAGGATTAACAAGATGGGACATTATTAATCTGGATAGACTAGTACATGTAATACTCATTGACTAAGTCAAGTAGCTGATCTCATACGTTGTTGACATGAGATGCTTAGAGTTAATATGTGGATGCTTACTAGAGTAGCCAAATACATTGGATGACCTGCTATGAGACAATCACATGGATGTCTATTCAATGTCAGTGATAGTCTCATCATAGTAATGGTGCAAGTATCCTCAGACTTGAGATGCTCAAGGTTACCTTAGATACTAAATCCTATACTTTGTCCCCATTCCTCGTTGCCTCTCAAAGGTTGCTCATAGGGTAATGATTGGGTATAACATGAGGTATTCGAAGGTAGTTGAGTAATCAGTAAAAGATTTACCACTTCTGATAAAAGGAGAGTAACCTATGGCCTTTTATAGAGATCATTACTTAGAAATCCTTGGGCCAAGGTGGACATGTCTTGAAGAAGATCTTCAAGGACATATCTGATAGAGTAATGAGTCTCATAAAAAAGAACTAATATCATTTGGACTAGGTGTGATATAGTCAATCTAGTAGGAGTTGACACACAGTCCATACTTTGAACCAAATGATGTATAGCTGGATGAAAGGATAAATTGCATGGTAATTATTTATAAAAGGGTTTATAGTCAGACCGGTGACTTTTTGGTCAATTGGGGGTCATGATGTGTTACTAGATACCACTCATGATCTTCTTTAAATTATGTGATGATTTGAGTTACTAATATAATTGGAAACCTAATGGCTCATATGCATAAAAGACATAAAAAAAATGTGAAATGAGTATTGGATTGGATCCAAAACTATGAAAGAGAAAGTTACTTGAAAGAGTTTCGCATATGAGAGTAAAAGGGGTTACGTGTCACATGTATATAATGGTTGTTATGTGTAAGTAATATGTGCAGAGTGCCATTTTATTGTGTGTGTGAGGATTTCTCTCATACACACGATGGTACAAAGGCATTTTGTTGCACGTGCGACAGCAAGCCCTTTTGCACAAGGCTATCCTGCTCGCGATGATCTATAATTATATAGAACTTCACTCTGAATGGAAAGCCAAACAAAGGGTTTTAAGTCTCCTATCCTAATTATGATTAGAGGACTTATAAATACCCTTAAAAGAGCTCATAAAGAGTGCTTCCATATTGAGAAAATAAAAGTTATTCTTTCTTTTTCTTCCATCTCTCTTTAGAGATTAACCTCCATTACTAGCACTTTATTGGTTGATTACCCCATCACCCTTGTCGTTGTTTATTTCATTTCTTCGCGTGGATTACTGTTAGATGCAATCCAACCTTGGATTGTTGTGGTTTGCAACAACTTAACTTTAAGGAAAGGCTCACAAGCTTGGAAGAACAAAATATCAAAGAAAAGGTAATAAGCTTCTCCCGTTATATGGTATGATTTGATTTTAATATACATAGGGCATTCTTTGGATTTTGGTTTTAATTAATTTTTGTATTTACATTATGCCATGTATGTGATGCATGTTTAAAACCCAACATTTTATGCTCTCTTTCCTAAGAACTTTTTAAAACTTTGATCTTTTGCTTTGACTTAGGTGTTTAGGGCTAGGAATCAAAGAAAAATATTAGGCATTGGCCTCTAGTATGAGAACTTTTTGAATTCTAGGTTTCCTTTTGATTTATATTTCATGAGAGAAAGGAAGAACAATTGATGGAATTTTATCTAATGGTATTCATGGGCGTGACAACTATTATCACGGCCGTGAATCTACTTAAATCCAGAATTCCATCTTGCGATGGTTCACGGTCGTGAAAGCACTATCACGGGCTTAAACTATATGACATTGTACATTCTTGTCTCTTTTTGTAGCACCTCCTCACCCAAACAACATGTGCCCGAATGAGGGGGCGCTAATGTCCTTTCTTTCTCATACTTCATATATATATATATATATATATATATATATATATATATATATATATATATATATATATATATATATATTTACTCATGAATATATATGGATATAAATAAAAATCAGAGTACAATTTATTTACATAATATAGAAATTTTTAACATCAGAGTA
Organism: Triadica sebifera; assembly: GCA_023653625.1. Classification (NCBI taxonomy): domain Eukaryota; kingdom Viridiplantae; phylum Streptophyta; class Magnoliopsida; order Malpighiales; family Euphorbiaceae; genus Triadica; species Triadica sebifera. Next base: position 10,731,723 of record CM042900.1, read on the forward strand.
ATTCTTAACAAACTTTAAAAGTAAGTTTTACAAACTCAAACATTTCTTTAATATAAAAGTCAAATACAAAAGTTTCAAAACTTGTAACCCACTTTCTCAAGATTTGGCTACTTTACTTGAATGGGATCACCGCTTGCTTTATCTAGCGTCTTCAGCTACCTTTCTATATCTGCGTGGAAATTAAACTCCACGCTAAACTCTAAGCTTAGTGGTGCATATAAATAAGGCAATATACTATATCATGCAATAAGCATTAACAATTATCATTTCGTGCATTAAAATGTTTGCATGCATGACTATCAACATATTCCTATTTCATAAAAGTATAAATGTCATGCTCATATAGACATTGTTATTTTCATTATCTTTAATAGCAAAGTATTCTGTAAATCTCTTTATCATTACATTTCAATCTCATATCATCATCATTTTCTTATTCTTTCCTTTTCTTATTTTTCTGACATATCCTCATTATCTTGCCCACATCACTCTAAATTTTTGGACTGACTGGATACGAGTTATGGATTAGGAGCGCTCACACAAACTTATGCCACCCTGTCCACTATCTGGCTCATAAGAGCTTCTCAAATCAATGGCGCTCACACAAGCTTATGCCACATTGATTGAGTATAATTTCATCATAGATGAATAACCGGATCAAGGCCGCTCACACAAGCTTATGACACCTTGTCCTCATTTATATGTGCTCATCGGAGTTTTCTCAAGTTAGTAGCACTCACACAAGCTTTAGCCACATTGACTGAGCATCCCAGACCAATGGCGCTCACACCAGCTTTAGCCACATTGGTTGAGGTATAGTACGGTACCGTTCGCCCCCTTAATGACATGTCATCTATCCTGATTCTAGTCCGCAAGTAGAGTAATGGGCTTCTTTATATTTTCACATCAATCATTATTCTCAAATTTCAACACATCCATTTTTCTCATATTTATCAACATCTCAATTTTCTTGTTTTACAAGCATATAGTCATACTCATACATCTTTTCATTCATTTACTAGATTCATCAATATTCTCATGTTTATCATCTGCATCAGATTTCATATATTATCCATGACAATTCATTTTTCTACATCAATTCATTTTTCTATATCACAACATATCACATTCTCACATCAATATATATATACATATATCCATATCCATATCATTCTTATTTTGCTGGATAGACAATAACTTTCATTTACTTACCTGAATTCCTCATTTAATAACCACATTCATAATTTCAAATACAGAGCATTCATGGCCGTGATTACTACTTTCACGCCCGTGAATTTGTTCATGCCCATAATCCCAAGCCGTGAACGCTACTGGAATGAATCGCCCAAAAGCATTCACGGTCGTGATTACTCATTCACGCCCGTGAATAAGTTCACTTCCGTGATTCCAACCCGTGAACGCTTCTGGAATAAATAGTACCATTTCCACCTAGAAATTCACAACCGTGACACAATCAGTCACAACCGTGAACCCTCAAGTTCACGCCCGTGACTCAATAGTCACACCCGTGACTTTCAGCAGGAAATGTGCATATTCACCTTTCATTCATTCTAACATCATCCAAAACATACCAAATTCTATTTCATGCATTTCTAAGGCTCTTTACTCAACTTATTACTTTTCAATACATGTACATGCCTTGATCATACAAGATTCTCTAACATGCATCCTTAATTCAATGTCACAATTATCTCATTCATATATGTCTAAACCTATGGTTTCATGCCATAATCATCATCATTCTTGAAATTGCATTTATCTAAAATCATGTTCAGCATGCATTATTTCAAACAAAAATAACAGGCTATTGCCTTAAATTATGCACAAACCTTAATCTTTCTCCTTCACTCTTTTAGGTAGCTTTCTCTTTTCCTTTGCTCCTTAGAGCTTGTTCCTTGTCATTTGGAACTCCTACAACATCATAAATCATTATTTCCATATGACTTTCTCAAGACCCTAACTCTCTTTCTCTCTTTCAAAACCCTAGTTTCTCTCCCTTTCCATATAAGTCTTAGATGAGTTCAAAATTCGAACTTCCTTTAGAAAAGATGAAGAAGAAGAAGAAATAATTCTTACCTTACACTTTTCTTCACTTGATCACCACTTTGGAGATATTCTCTCTCTACCAAACTTGAATTTTCTTCCTCTTTCTTGTTCTTTCCAGCTTTCTTATGAGTTATGGAACATGAAAATCACCTTGTCTTGCTCTTTCCCTTCTCTTCCCTTTCTTTCGCTCTCTAGAATCAAGGTGAGCTATGGAGGAGAAGTTGTGGCTGGTGTGACTGGTAAAGAAGAGAGAGAAGGAGTAGAAAATGAAGAGAAGAAGAAGAAGAAGAAAAGAAAGCCTTAAATAGGGTACCCAAAAAGTCTTCATGTGGGACCCACCATTTGACCATTTTCTCCCAATTTTACACTTAATCAATATTAATCATCTTCCTTTAATATCATGGCCGGCCAACCCAGTTTTAAATGTCCAAATTTCTTAAGTTAATTAGCCATTAATCTCATTAATCCTCCAATTTTTGGTAATTTGCAATTTGAACCCAAAACTTATCAAATTTTGCAAATTAGTCTTTTACCGTAAATCAACTTCTTTAAAATTTAATATCACTTATTTAGGCATTTATCATTTAATTTAGCCATTTCTTAATCAATTTTTGTAAAAATCCGAATTTAGACTCCGATCGGTCACACGCGTCAACTTCACAACACGTGCGGCTCGGGACCTAAATTAGCGGATATTACACTTTTCAACTCTTTTCCCATAACCCTTAATTACATACTTCTATCCCCTTAATCCATATTATTTACTAAGCCGTTACAAAATTTGTTTGAAGTAATTGAAATAATTTAAAATTTAAAATAATTGAAATAGAAATTTAAACTTAAAAAACCTAGGTATATAAGGTTATGTTTCTCTTCTTAAACCTTAGCCACCCTCTTCATCTCCCCTTTCCACAATTTTTGTTGAACCACCCTTTTCTCACACCATCTTCTTCTGATCTCTATAGTCGCACATCTTTCTTATCTCATTATTCTACATCCGCCCTCTCCTCCACACTTTCTTTTTCTCATCTCCTCAGTTGCGGTATATAAGCTTACGTTTCTATTTTATTGTTGCAATTACTTGTGTGGATTCTATAGATAAAACTTTAGAGTATATGGGATTGCTTAATATTTCTTCAATTGTTTCTTCTTTTTCTTATTCTTCTTCCTCGTCACAGTCAACACAAGACATGAGATCGTCTTTTTCATTATCTTCTCCTTGCTTTTCATATAGTTTGCTTGTTCATTAGCTCAGAATACAAGAAAGAGATCATAGAGAAAATTTTTCGAGAAACATAGTCAATTAAATAAAAAGGAAAAATATGTAACATCCTTGACCTTCCCCCACATGAATTTCATCGAACATAAGCATCTTGCATACAATTCAATTGAACACGTGCATTTCATACATATTTTCGTAGGAACAAGTTCATGGCACGCACTAGCTATGTGTCCTAGTATTTGGCAATTATATTGAGTCACATGTGTATCCTTATAACCTAAATAAGGATAACAAAGTATTAGAAATGAATTGAATAAGGTGACTAAATTAAAGTAAGAAAAATGATTAGATTAAGATTAGTGAACATTTACATTGCTAATTTAGTTAAATCGGGTCAAATGATTAAGCTGTATCATTGTGTGAATTAGTGGAATTATAAATCTATGTAAATAATAATAATAATATAGACAAAATAAAATGAAAATGACATAAAAGAGAAATAGAAGAGAAGAGAAAGGAGAAAAGAGATGAGAAAAAGATAAAAAAGACAAAAACCAAAAGTTAGCTTTATCTTCCCATTTCTGCCTTCTTCTCCAGCCCGAATTCTTCTTCAATTTCCTCCATTTCAGACTTCAATTCTTCCTTGTGTCACCTAGTTTTTGAAACTAATTGATCCCTTTCAAGGTTGTTCTTGGTAAGTAATCAATTCTTATTGCTATAGGGTTGATTTGAGTTGCTTAGGTTCAATATTAGGCACTGAATTGCACCTGAATTTTAATGTTAATAGAAATTGATTCTGGAAATGTGTAAAACACAAAATTTGTTCCTTTATGTCTTAGATTTGTTTATATGTAAACATTTTTGCAAGATGTTATGTATAGAGAGAGATATGCGCTTCGTACTGAAACTGGTCAGGGTGTAAACCCTAACCAAGTTAGCTACTGTGTGGTTTGATTTCGATTATGTTAAAGCACTTATTGGAAGTCTCTCAAAACATAAAAGTTGTAGATATATGTTTTTTGTATCTGTCTACCAACTTTCAGGTTCATAGGCCTTGTAAATTGTGAGTTCTGGTGAATGGAACCATGAATGTTCCATGGTTTGAACTGCCTACTGAGTGCCCTGGGAAGATAGAGTAAATTGTTTCACTAATTTGAGCTTGTTAAAGCTAGATTCAGTAAATGATAAAATGTAAATAATAATAATAATATAGACAAAATAAAATGAAAATGACATAAAAGAGAAATAGAAGAGAAGAGAAGAGAAAGGAGAAGAGAAAGGAGAAAAGAGATGAGAAAAGAGATGAGAAAAAGATAAAAAGGACAAAAACCAAAAGTTAGCTTTATCTTCCCATTTCTGCCTTCTTCTCCAGCCCGACTTCTTCTTCAATTTCCTCCATTTCAGACTTCAATTCTTCCTTGTGTCACCTAGTTTTTGAAACTAATTGATCCCTTTCAAGGTTGTTCTTGGTAAGTAATCAATTCTTATTGCTATAGGGTTGATTTGAGTTGCTTAGGTTCAATATTAGGCACTGAATTGCACCTGAATTTTAATGTTAATAGAAATTGATTCTGGAAATGTGTAAAACACAAAATTTGTTCCTTTATGTCTTAGATTTGTTTATATGTAAACATTTTTGCAAGATGTTATGTATAGAGAGAGATAGGCGCTTCGTACTGAAACTGGTCAGGGTGTAAACCCTAACCAAGTTAGCTACTGTGTGGTTTGATTTTGATTATGTTAAAACACTTATTGGAAGTCTATAAAAACATAAAATTTGTATATATATATATGTGTTTTGTATCTTTCTACCAACTTTCAGGTTCATAGGCCTTGTAAATTGTGAGTTATGGTGAATGGAACCATGACTGTTCCATGATTTGAACTGCCTACTGAGTGCCCTGGGAAGATAGAGTAAATTGTTTGGCTACTTTGAGCTTGTTAGAGCTAGATTCAGTAAATGATAAAAATACTAGAGTTATAGGTATATGTCTTAGCTAAATTTTGGTACTAATTTCAACTTCATTGGTTATGTATATACTATGTTATGGCCTTTGGAAGCCATACTGGTCCGGAAGTCAATTCTATTCTGGACCAGTAAAATGTTGGGTATGATAAGGAGACCTTAGAGACATAATTAGTAAAAGTTGTAAACATGAAAAATGTTCCATATGAATATATATAAGTGTCTGTAAATTTTTTATTAAAATAGGACTTATATATTATAAGTTATGATGAACCCAAATGAGTACCCTGAAACTGCCTAAAGGCAGAAAACAAGGCAGACAACGGAACACTATTAGAAATTCCACCAAATATTGTACAATAATCCAATTGGTCTGAAATTTGAATATGTTCTATAATTATATGTTATTGTTAATTAGGAATAAGAATCAGATTAATTGGTCAATTATAGAAAACGTTATAGTCTAAACAGTCCCATAAGGTCACACTGTCTCGTAGGAAAAATCTTAACTATTGACATGAACAATGCATAGTAATTTGTTTAAGCCACATTAAGTCTCTCTAATCATGAGTTAATCAATTATTTTTTCATATTAGGCTCGCAACATATTGGAGACCCACAAGGAGCAGATAGACAATAAGTTAGGGGTCGGAATCAAAGGAGAACAGTGAGTCTAATTATCAATTGAATTCTTTAGTGCAAATGAATGTTGCTTGCTATGTGATTCATATGATTGTCATGATTGGTCCTTGATAATGTAATGATGGATAATTTGTGACATTGTGGTACATATAAATGGTATACTTGTGGTATATTTGAGTTATATGTTTGACAAATGTGATATATATACATGGTATATGTATAGTATATGCAAGGTATATGCTTGACATATGAGGTATATATGGAATATATGTATGTTGTATATGATAAAGATGCAATGGTTGATGAATGCTTAAATACAAGTGCATATGCATATGGGCTAAAAAGGCGTTGTGACTAGTTAATTGATATTGTAAAGCAAAAGAAGAGGCATATGGCCCAACAAATGTGCAAATGAAACAAATGATCAAGCTAGCTAGCAAATGCAAATGCAAATGTTCACATGGAAACTCGGGGCAATGTATGTTTAACTTAGTCCCAAAAAATGAAATAAGCAAAGCATTTGCATACATAAAGAGTAATGATTATATGTTTCAACTTTATTGATACTTATATGATACTGATGAATGGAATGAAATACATGGTATATATTGGAATTGTGATTTATTACTATGAGTTGTTTGGTACTTTAGATCTCATTGGATGGTTATTCTCACTGAGCTGCAACTCATCAATTTGCATAATTTTTCAGGTAAAGAAAAGTGATAGCTCATTTTGAGTAGCGTATAAAAGACATAGAGCACAGGTCATTGGCCGAGCCTCATCACTCTCTCTACTTGCATTCCATACAAGCATGAAAATATGTCATATGTGTTTTGTATTTACGTGCTTGAATATGTATAGTCATTTTGGAATGAGTCTAAAAATGTATAAATGAAATCAACTCGAAAATACTTATGTGTAAAGTTTATGTTTTGATATATGTGATATATTATATTGTGGTGAAAACCTCAGTGTTAACTTTGCAAAGTCAGTGAATAATATTATAGGATATGAGACTTGCAAAGTCATTGAATTATATTACAGGATATGAAAAAAAAATTTTACTACTATTGTTAACAGGATACTTTTCCTTTCCATTATGCCATGTAGGATTACTTGATGCAGGGATAGGTTATACTCAAATGCATAAGGTGTGACGTTACATTATTGGTATCAGAGTAGGGATAGGTTCCATAGGAACATGCATATGCATAAGAGCATGATAACATATGCATCCTATGTGTTGAATATTATGTAGTGACATACTTTCATTTATTTTAGGGACATCATAAGACATGATACACTAAGGAGGGAGAGGCCGGTCGAAATGCATTCTCATGAGGTATCACCTCATTTACATAGAGAGCAACCAACAATAGGAGCTAGAGCTCCAGTACATGGATCACAGTCATCTCATGCAGAAGTACCCCATGAAAACCTAGAACAAGAAGTATATGGTCCTGAAATGTACAAGGAAGGACGTTATGACAAGCTGAAGAAACATGGTGCAACTGATTTCAATAGCACAATAGACCCAGCAGAAGCTGAGACATGGCTGAAAAGGACACAGAGGGTACTGAATATGATGAGATGTACTCCGGATGAGAAATTCGATTATGCAGTATCCTTACTGCAAGGAAATGCTTATGAATGGTGGGTGACAGTCCCTGACAGTGATGCACAACCACCGGTGTTGACATGGAGTGATTTTCTCCTGGAATTTCAAAACAATTACATGCCTGAAGCATATAAAGATGAGAAGAGGAAGGAATTCCTGAATCTGAAATAGGGGAATATGTCTATTGCGGAGTATGAAGTAATTTTTAACAAACTTTCCCATTATGCCACCTTCATGGTCTCTATTGAAAGAGACAAATGCAGGAAGTTTGAGGAGGACCTCAAATATGAGATCAGAAATAGAATTATAACTATTGATCTTGATAGTTATGCTAGGCTCAGAGCTACTGCAATCAGAGCTGAACGGTTAATGAAAGAAGTTGGGGAACAACAAATAAAAAAGCCATCACGTGAATTCTTTGGTGAGTCTAGCAGAATGTTGGGGAAAAGAGGTAGATATATACCTGCACAATCTGGTAACAGAAGTGGGTGCTCCAGTTCTAGAGGTCGAGGAATGAATTTCTCTTACCCAGGCAGAGGGCGGAGCCAATATGTTGAACAGAGGCCCACATGTAGTCATTGTGGCAGACAGCATACGGGCGAATGTAGAAGGCTCACAGGAGCATGTTATTTCTTTGGATCGATGGAGCACATATATAGAGACTGTCCAAATAGAGCCAAACTAACAGAGGCCAGCAGAGGCAGAGGAGTATCTGAGACTACTGTTGAGGCACCGAGGGTCTACCCTACTAGTGGGACACAAGGCAGAGGAAAAGGCAGGGGCAGGACTGGTACACTGGGCAGAGGAGTGACCAGATCTCAAGGTCAGAGTTCTAGACCTCCTACTCAGGCCAGGGTGTTTTTTATGACTAGACAAGAGGCAGTGGATGCTCCCGAAGTAGTAACTGGTAATATTTATATTTCTGAAATATTAGCATATGCATTGATTGACCCAGGCTCCACTCATTCATTTATATCATTGCATATGGCATCTGAATTGCATCAAATGCATGAGCCTTTGGGGATTGACATAAATGTGAGTACGCCATTGGGAACCGTGGTAGTTGTGAATAATGTCTGTCGTGATTGCCTGATATGCATTGATAGAGCTGAGTTAATAGCTGATCTGATTTTATTGCCAATATATGAATTTGATGTGATACTGGGAATGGACTGGTTAACTAGACATCATGCAATAGTGAATTGCTTTACTAAGGAAGTAATTTTGGAATCACCAAACCAGCCAAGGGTAGTATTTCTAGGTGAAAGAAAACTTGTGCCTACATGTCTAGTTTCAGCTGTAAAGGCATTTCGAATGATCAAAGGGGGATGTGAAGCATATTTGGCATATGTGACTGATACTAGAACCACTAATAGCTTGCTTGAAAATATACCAGTGATAAGGGAATTTGCTGATGTATTCCCAGATGATCTACCTGGTTTACCACTAGATAGAGAGATAGAATTTACTATTGAACTAGTACCAGGAACTGCACCAATATCAAGGTCACCCTACAGAATGGCCCCAGTTGAGTTGAAAGAACTAAAGGCCCAATTGCAGGAGTTACTTGACAAAGGGTATATTAGACCTAGTGTATCACCATGGGGAGCTCCAATATTATTTGTTAAAAAGAAAGATGGAACAATGAGATTGTGCATCGATTATAGGCAACTGAACAAAATGACGGTGAAGAACAAATATCCATTGCCTAGAATAGATGACTTGTTTGACCAGTTGCAAGGAGCCCAAATATTCTCCAAGATTGATCTGAAATCAGGTTATTACCAACTGAAGGTAGCAGAAACAGATGTTCCAAAGACTGCCTTTCGAACCAGGTATGGGCATTATGAATTTTTAGTAATGCCATTTGGATTGACTAATGCTCCAGCTGCATTTATGGCTTTAATGAATAAGGTGTTTCAACCATATTTGGATAGGTTTGTGATAATATTTATTGATGACATATTGGTGTACTCAAAGAATAGGGGAGAACATGAACAACATTTAAAAATTGTGTTGCAAACTTTGAGGGAGAAACAATTATATGCCAAATTGAGTAAATGTGAATTCTGGTTAGATCATTTGGTGTTTCTTGGACATGTGGTGTCGTGTAAGGGCATAGAGGTTGACCCAAAGAAAATTGAGGCTATGGTAAATTGGGAAGCTCCTAAAAATGTTTATGAAATGCGTAGTTTTTTGGGTTTAGCCGGATACTACCGCAGATTTGTTGATGGATTCTCCTTAATTGCTAGCCCTTTGACTAAATTGTTGAGAAAGAATGTGCCTTTCAAGTGGACTCCAGAATGTCAGAGGAGTTTTGATGAACTAAAACACAGGCTAACCTCAGCACTAGTGTTAACCATCCCTACAGGTACAGGTGGGTTTACAATATATAGTGATGCTTCTCACCAAGGCTTGGGATGTGTGTTGATGCAACATGGTAAGGTGATAGCTTATGCATCCAGACAACTGAGACCACATGAGATCTCATATCCAGTGCATGATTTAGAACTGGCTGTAGTCGTATTTGCATTGAAGATTTGGAGTCATTATCTGTATGGTGAGACATTCCTGATCTTCACAGACCATAAAAGCTTAGGTTATTTGCTGACACAAAAGGAGTTAAACATGAGGCAAAGACGATGGTTAGAGTTGTTAAAAGATTATGACTATACAATTGAATACCATCCAAGGAAAGCCAATGTGGTAGCAGATGCATTGAGTAGGAAGGCTAGTGGCAGTGTAGCTCACTTGCAAGTATCCTCTTTTCCATATTTGATTCAATTACGATATATGAATGTTGAATTAAATATACATGATGAAGGATCACTGATTGCTACTCTTCAAGTCAGACCTATACTAAAGGAGAGGATCAAAGAAGCACAAAGCAAAGATCCTAAATTGTGTGAGAAAATTGAATCAGTAAGGCAGAGAAACAGTGAAGATTTTCAATTGCAGGATGATGTACTGATGTTAAAATCAAGCATATGTGTTCCAGGCACTGAGAACTTACATCAGGAAATAATGGAAGAGGCACACAATGCATCCAGGGATGACAAAGATGTATCACAGTTTAAGGCCTCATTACTAGTGGCCAAGAATGATGAAAGATATAGCAGAATATGTTTCCAAATGCTTGACATGTTAGCAGATTAAAATTGAACATCAGGCACCAGTTGGTAAACTACATCCATTGCCAGTGCCAGAATGGAAATGGGAAAGAATAACGATGGATTTTGTCTATGGATTGCCAAGAACTCCACGGAAAAATGATGCAGTATGGGTAATTATTGACAGATTAACCAAGTCAGCACATTTTTTACCTATCAGATGGGGTTGTACACTTGAGAGTTTGGCCAAATTATATGTGAATGAGATAGTCAGATTGCATGGCATTCCAATGTCCATTGTGTCTGATAGAGATCCACGATTTACTTCACGTTTTTGGGTGAGTTTACAGAATGCATTGGGAACAAAATTGAACTTTAGCACTGCATTCCACCCACAGACTGATGGACAATCAGAAAGGACTATACAGACATTGGAAGAAATGCTTAGGGCATGTTCTATGGAATTCAGAGGTGCTTGGGATGAATATATAGCATTGATTGAATTTGCTTACAATAACCAGTATCATAGCAGTATCCAGACGGCACCATATGAGGCATTGTATGGCAGAAAGTGCCGAAGCCCTATCATTTGGGATGAAGAAGGAGCACGTGCATTAGAAGGGCCAGAGATAGTGTAAGACATAGTGGATAAGATCAAGGTTGTCAAGAACAAGTTAAAGGCAGCACAAGATAGACAGAAAAGTTATGTTGATCAGCATATAAGGGAAATGGAATACGAGTTGGGTGAAAAGGTATTTCTTCGTGTGTCTCCATGGAAAGGGATAATTCAATTTGGCAAAAAGGGTAAATTGAGCCCAAGGTATATAGGGCCTTATGAAATTCTTAAAAAGATTGGTCCACTGGCATATAGATTGGTGTTACCACCAGAGATGGCTCAGATACATAATGTGTTTCATGTGAGCATGCTTAGAAGATACAGGTCAGATCCTACACATGTACTTAAAGATCAAGCCATTGAGATTGCAGAGGACATGAGTTATGTTGAGGAACCAGTGCAAATCAATGGATACAAGACTAAACAGCTAAGAAATTGAGAAATACCTTTGGTTAAGGTATTATGGCGTAACCATTTACAAGAAGAGGCAACATGGGAAACAAAAGAAAATATGAAAAAGCAATATCCACACCTGTTTTCTGGTATTAATTTCGAGGACGAAATTTTTAAAAGGAGGGGAGAATTGTAACATCCTTGACCTTCCCCCACATGCATTTCATCGAACATAAGCATCTTGCATACAATTCAATTGAACACGTGCATTTCATACGTATTTTCGTAGGAACAAGTTCATGGCATGCACTAGCTATGTGTCCTAGTATTTGACAATTATATTGAGTCACACGTGTATCCTTATAACCTAAATAAGGATAACAAAGTATTAGAAATGAATTGAATAAGGTGACTAAATTAAAGTAAGAAAAATGATTAGATTAAGATTAGTGAACATTTACATTGCTAATTTAGTTAAATCGGGTCAAATGATTAAGCTGTATCATTGTGTGAATTAGTGGAATTATAAATCTATGTAAATAATAATAATAATATAGACAAAATAAAATGAAAATGACATAAAAAAGAAATAGAAGAGAAGAGAAGAGAAAGGAGAAGAGAAAGGAGAAAAGAGATGAGAAAAGATATGAGAAAAAGATAAAAAGGACAAAAACCAAAAGTTAGCTTTATCTTCCCATTTCTGCCTTCTTCTCCAGCCCGACTTCTTCTTCAATTTCCTCCATTTCAGACTTCAATTATTCCTTGTTTCACCTAGTTTTTGAAACTAATTGATCCCTTTTAAGGTTGTTCTTGGTAAGTAATCAATTCTTATTGCTATAGGGTTGATTTGAGTTGCTTAGGTTCAATATTAGGCACTGAATTGCACCCCGATTTTGATGTTAATAGAAATTGATTCTGGAAATGTGTAAAACACAAAAGTTGTTCCTTTATGTCTTATATTTGTTTATATGTAAACATGTTTGCAAGATGTTATGTATAGGGAGAGATATACTCTTCGTACTGAAACTGGTCAGGGTGTAAACCCTAACCAAGTTAGCTACTGTGTGGTTTGATTTTGATTATGTTAAAACACTTATTGGAAGTCTATAAAAACATAAAAGTTGTATATATATGTGTTTTGTATCTTTCTACCAACTTTCAGGTTCATAGGCCTTGTAAATTGTGAGTTATGGTGAATGGAACCATGACTGTTCCATGATTTGAACTGCCTACTGAGTGCCCTGGGAAGATAGAGTAAATTGTTTGGCTACTTTGAGCTTGTTAGAGCTAGATTCAGTAAATGATAAAAACACTAGAGTTATAGGTATATGTCTTAGCTAAATTTTGGTACTAATTTCAACTTCATTGGTTATGTATATACTATGTTATGGCCTTTGGAAGCCATACTGGTCCGGAAGTCAATTCTATTATGGACCAGTAAAATGTTGGGTATGATAAGGAGACCATAGAGACATAATTAGTAAAAGTTGTAAACATGAAAAATGTTCCATATGAATATATATAAGTGTCTGTAAATTTTTTATTAAAATAGGACTTATATATTATAAGTTATGATGAACCCAAATAAGTACCCTGAAACTGCCTAAAGGTAGAAAACAAGGCAGAAAACATAACACTATTAGAAATTCCACCAAATATTGTACAATAATCCAATTGGTCTGAAATTTGAATATGTTATATAATTATATGTTATTGTTAATTAGGAATAAGAATAAGATTAATTGGTCAATTATAGAAAACGTTATAGGCTAAACAGTCCCATAAGGTCACACTGCCTCGTAGGAAAAATCTTAACTATTGACATGAACAATGCATAGTAATTTGTTTAAGCCACATTAAGTCTCTCTAATCATGAGTTAATCGATTATTTTTCCATATTAGGCTCACAACATATTTGAGACCTATAAGGAGTAGATAGACAATAAGTTAGGGGTCGGAATCAAAGGAGAATGGTGAGTCTAATTATCGATTGAATTCTTTAGTGCAAATGAATGTTGCTTGCTATGTGATTCATATGATTGTCATGATTGGTCCTTGATAATGTAATGATGGGTAATTTGTGACATTGTGGTACATATAAATGGTATACTTGTGGTATATTTGAGGTTTATGTTTGACAAATGTGATATATATACATGGTATATGTATAGTATATGCAAGATATATGTATAGTATATGCAAGGTATATGCTTGACATATGAGGTATATATGGAATATATGTATGTTGTATATGATAATGATGCATTAGTTGATGAATGCTTAAATACAAGTGCATATGCATATGGGCTAAAAAGGCGTTGTGACTAGTTAATTGATATTGTAAAGCAAAAGAAGAGGCCTATGGCCCAACAAATGTGCAAATGAAACAAATGATCAAGCTAGCTAGCAAATGCAAATGCAAATGTTCACATGGAAACTTGGGGCAATGTCTGTTTAACTTAATCCCAACAAAATGAAATAAGCAAAACATTTGCATACATAAAGAGTAATGATTATATGTTTCAACTTTATTGATACTTATATGATACTGATGAATGGAATGGAATACATGGTATATATTGGAATTGTGATTTATTACTATGAGTTGTTTGGTACTTTAGAGCTCATTGGATGGTTATTCTCACTGAGCCGTAACTCATCAATTTGCATAATTTTTCAGGTAAAGAAAAGTGATAGCTCATTTTGAGTAGCGTATAAAAGATATGGAGCACAGGTCACTGGCCGAGCCTCATCATTCTCTCTCATTGCATTCCACACAAGCATGAAAATATGTCATATGTGTTTTGTATTTACGTGCTTGAATATGTATTTTCATTTTGGAATGAGTCTAAAAATGTATAAATGAAATCAACTCGAAAATACTTATGTGTAAAGTTTATGTTTTGATATATGTGATATATCATATTGTGGTGAAAACCTCAATGTTAACTTTGCAAAGTCAGTGAATAATATTATAGGATATGAGACTTACAAAGTCATTAAATTATATTACAGGATATGAAAAAAAATTTTACTACCATTGTTAACAGGGTAATTTTCCTTTCCAGTATGCCATTTAGGATTACTTGATACAGGGATAGGTTATACTCAAATGCATAAGGTGTGACGTTACAAAATATCCCTTATAATTCTAATAAAAGTAAAAATAATAGCAACAAAAATAATATAGTGTCACTTTTTTATTTAAATGGATAATGTATTTGTAACACCCTTTCACTCTAGCAGCACGTGCCTAAGTAAGGGAGTGCTACACCGACTTCTTCAAATCATTATTTTAATAAATTCTAGAAAGCCATACATTATATTTTTTTTAAAAACTCAAAGCTCAATGATATAAAAGAGATAATATACATTTTATTTTCATAAGATAATATTTACAAAACATCAGGTTAATTAAAAAACCATAAAAGATAGTTTATAAATCCAAAATAAAGAAATATAAATACATAAAGTCATAACCTATGATTTTCAATGTCGGCTGCTTTACTGAACCGGGACATCGTTAGCTTTATTTACAACTTTAGCTAACTCTCTATATCTGTGCGGAAGAAAACTTCCACGTTAAACTCTAAGTTTAGTGATGCATATAAATAAGACAATATAAATAAGACAATATACTATTTCATGCAACATGCATTGTCATGTATATTATTATCATATTTTCTTTTTATGCAATTTCTTAGCGCATTACATTCTAGCATGCAAAGACATCAAGTTATCTATTTATGTTTCATATTCATTTTATTTATTATATTATTATACATAATCAACCATTTCACATATCATAAATTCTTTTAATTTTATTAACTTATTTATGCCTAACACCTAGGAACTATCAACTAGGATAACGGAGTTGCCATCCAAACATTTATGAGTGTCACCAAGTGTCGTCATCGATATATATATATATATATATATATATATATATATATATGTCATCATTGGCATTAATAGCAATTCCATTACTAGCTTTAATTATAGTACCATCATCGGCTTCATTAATCGTGTCATTATAGGTAGTAATAATCCCCTTGATTGGCATGCCAAACTATCCAAAATTTTAGTTATAAGCTAGGTGTTCTAGGACTTAATTAATGTCATTAAATTTCGTAACTCTTAAATTCACACATTTCATATGTTTAATAACTCAATTAATCATATAATTACTCAATTAAAGTATTCTTTGCACAATATAAGAAGATTCATATTGGTTTACATATCAAATTCTTCAGTTCGTTTTATGCTCTGTTACTCGCAGATTTCATATTTTATATTTGACATCAATTTTGATCCTGTTAAAATCCGAATTAAATTATAGTCTTCTTAATAATTTTAGACCTGAATCTTAGCTTTAATATTCAACTTGAATCACTAAATTTGGAGTTCTTTAGAAAAAAAATATACTTAATTGAACACTGACTACTCATAAACAAATTTGCCTAGAATTTTCTGGACAGTTTCTAAGTCTGAAGCTTATGTAATTGTTTGGGAAAATGTAGACATATTTATATTTTATGATCAAAATGAAAGTTAAAGTCATATTTCTTAGCTTTAAAACCCAATCAATAATATATTATTCCAAATTCTAGAGCATAAGTTATAACAATATATGTACTTGCTGCTCCATAAATTCTAGCATTGAACACGCACAATCAACTAATTTAATTTTTACCAAATATACTCCTAAGTCTAGCAAACATGCATACCCAGAATTTTATCACAAAATACTATTAATTTACAATCATTAACATGCCAAATTCTCAAATCATGCAACTTGAAAATAAAACATAGGCTATTGCCTTAAGTTTATGGACAAACCTCTTCTTAATCTCTTCACTTTCTCTAGGTAGCTTTCTCTTTCCATTTATTTCCTTGAGCTGCTTCTTTGTCACCTTAAGGTCCTATACATTATAAAATCATAATCAAAATACTATTTTGATCAAAACTCAAACCCTAATCTCTTACTCTATTTCTTCCATAACTAGCTCTAAAAGAGCTCAAAACTATGTCTTACTTTGAAAAAAATGAAAGAGGAGAAGAAAAGCAAAAGCTTCTTACCTATAATCTTTTCTCTTCTTAAGTCACACTTTGGAGATTTCACTATCCTTTTCCCTTATTTTTTTCCTTCTTTTCTTCATTTCCTTAGCTTCTCCATGCTTTTTTATGCATGAATATGATTTTTCCTTAACTTTATCTCTCCAATTTCTCTATTTCTCTCAGTAGATTGAAGCTTTGGTTATTATGGAATTGGGGCTGGCATGACAGATTCATGAAGGCAGAAAAATAAGTTAAAAAGAAGAGATAAGGAAGAAGAAAGAAGAATCAAGAAAATGGCCAAAAGTCTCACATGGGTCCCACCATATTTGACCAAAATTTTGACATTTAGGCTTAATTATCATCTTAATCTTATTTTTCATGGGGTGGACAGCCAAGATGTATATTAGATGTCCAATTTAATATTTTAAATAGCAAATATCTCATTAAATCCTTAAATTTTTACTAAATTGCAAATTGACACGAAGACTTTTCAAATTTTGCAATTTAGTCCTTTACAGTAAATCAAATTGTTTAAGCTTTCTAAACACTTTATTTGACATATTTCATATTTCTTAACCATTATTTTGATTAATTCTAGTTAAAATTTGAATTTAGATTCCGATCAATCCAATATGTCACTTTTGCGACATATACGACTCAGTACCTAAATTAGCGGATATGACATTCCCTCCCTCTTAAAATAAATTTCATCCTCAAATGTTTTCCTATTCATACAACATTAAAACAACTAGGGATATTGGATTTTCATTGTTTTCTCACTTTCCCATGTGGCTTTTTCAACTACATGATTCCGCCATAAGACTTTAACTAGAGGAACTCTTTTGTTCCAGAAAACTTTCTCTTCACATGCTAAGATAGCCATTGGTTCCTCTTCATAAGACATGTCTATTTGCACTTCTATCTCTTCAGCTGGTATAATATGAGTCTGGTCCGAACGATATCTCCTTAGCATCGAAATATGGAAAATATTGTGAATTCTATCTAACTCTAGTGGAAGGGCTAATCGATCTGCCACTGGTCCGATTCTTTCTAGAATCTCATAGAGTCCAACGAATCTCAGACTTAACTTTCCTTTTCTATCAAATCTCAAAACCTTCTTCCATATCACCAACAATATATTCCATGTCTTGCCTCTTAAGATCAACATATAACTTCTATCAATCTTGTGTTGCTTTTAATATTTCTTTGAACACTCTAACTTTCTCTTCAGTCTATTGAACTATCTTTGGTCCGATTAACTTCTTTTCACTTAGCTCGGTCCAATAAACTGGGGTCTTGCACTTTGTTCCGTACAAAGCCTTACAAGGAGCCATGCCAATGCTTGTGTGATGACTATTATTGTAGGAAAACTCCATAAGAGATAGATATTGATCTCAACTTCCTTCGAATTCAAGCACAAAAATTCTCATCATGTCTTCTAACAACTGAATAACTCATTCTGATTGTCCATATGTCTGCAGATGAAAGGTTGTGTTGAAACTGAGTCGAGTTCCCAAAGCCAACTATAGACTATTTTAGAATTGCGACATAAACCTGGGATCTCTATTAGAGATAATAGATACAAGTACTCCATGAAGTCTCATTATCTCATTCACATAAATCTCGACCAAATTGTTCAAAGTGTAGTCCATTCGAACTGGTAGAAAATGTACTAACTTTGTCAGTCGATCCACTATCACCCAAGCTGCATCTTGTTTCTTCTGAGTTATCGGTAAACCGAACAAAAAATCTATCATGACTCTTTCTCATTTCCATTCTGGAATGGAAATCGGTTGTAGCAATCCTATGGGCAACTGATGTTTAACTTTCACTTGTTGACAGGTCAGACACTTAGCCATATACTCAGTGATATCCTTCTTGATCCATGGCCACCAGTACTGTGCTTTCAAATCTTAGTACATTTTGTTTCCACATGGATGCATAGTATAGACCGTTTCATGAGCTTCCTTTAAAATTTTTTACTTCAACTTTTCTATGCTCGATACACAAATACAGTTCTTGAAATACATGGTGCCATCATTTGTCAAAGAAAATTATGTCTTTTCTCTATTTTTCACGGCTTCGATTATCTTTACCAGCTTTTCATCTTGCTTCTGAACCACTTTAATCCTTTACATCAAAGTAGACTCCATTCATAACTCAGCTAACATCATTTTTCTTAAGGCATCAACCACCACATTCGCTTTTCCTGGCTAATAGTCAATCACACAATCATAGTCTTTAATCAACTTCAACCATCTTTGTTTTCTTAAGTTCAACTCCTTCTGCAAAGGGAGGTACTTGAGACTTTTATGATCTGTGTAAGATCTCATCATGATTTCCTTCATGTTATATTATGTATCAAGGACTTCATTAATTGATTTAAGATCATTATCAATTCATATATCAAATGATTTCAACATGTCGTGTTTTTGCCTTTTATTATCATTGATGTTAAATATTGGATTTGACATATCTAATATGTATATCCCATTACATAACAACCACTAACATAAAAAATACCATTCAACATAATAAAACAACAATTATTTCTAAAAGTTAAATGGAAACCATCTTTATTTAAACTAGAAGCAGAAATAATATTTTTAGTTAAAACAGGTACATAAAAAAATTATCCAAATTTAACATAAGCCCACTAGGGAGGGTCAATACATAAGTTCCTACAGCCAGCAACCCTTGCTCCATTTCCAACATGCAGGTTCAACTATCCCTTATTAAGCTACTTATTGTTCCTTAGGCCCTGCATATCAGTACATATATGTGAGCCACAACTGATATCTAATACCCATATAATATTATTGGAAATAGTATTAATCTCAAAGAAAAAAAATACCTGAAGTAGATGGAGCATCAAATGCCTTCTTCTTCAAAGACTCCAAGTAAGCCTTGTAGTTTCTCTTCTAATAACCATTCTTGCCACAATGGAAACATGTTTCCTTTGGGGCAGTCTCTTAGGCCTTTTTCATGGTCATGCCTCCCTTAGCTTCATAGACTTCATCTTCTTTTTAAGGTTCTTCTTCTTAGAACTAAAAGAGTCCATCAGCATCACAACCTTACTGTCCTTCTTGACATATGGCTGAGGTATCCTGAGCAAGTTGATCAGTTTAGGAATGGTGGTGGAGATTTGGTTCATCCTATAGTTAAGCACAAAATATGAAAAACTATTGGACAAACCAGTTAGAATTAAGTCAATTCTTAATTAATGATTCATCACAAATCCCAAGGTGGCCAACCTCTCAATATAACCATTCATCTTTAGTGCATATTGCACTGTAGATGTCCCCTCTACCATCTTCGTGCGGAAGAGAAACCTTGAAGTTTCAAACCTTTTGGAATGTGCTTGCTCATCACAAAGCTTTCTTAGATGGTAGACTATGGAATTAGCATCCGTAGCCTCAAGCTGCTTTTGCAACTCAGCTGACATAGTAGCAACCATAATACAACTTGTCATCTCACTATCATCTAGATGCTTTTGATATGCCTTCTGAACATCTTCAGAAGTATTAGCAGCAAAGGGATACGGGAGTGGCTCATCTAGCCAACCATTTCAGATTTGAGAACTATTCTCAAATTCCTTAGCCAATCCAAAAAATTAGGCCTAGTCAAATTATTTGACTCCATTAGTGATTGCAAATTCACACTTATCGATATGATTATTCTAGCAATCTAGATGTAAAATAGAGCATGTTAGAATGTATATAAAAATGAATGTTTATTAGGTCTTTAATAAATCGCATTTGGACTTCCACTATTTTATTGCGAATCCATAGCCCTCACTATGAACTCAAGAGAACCTATATGGAAGTTCTCCTAGTGGATTGATATCCAACTAGCTAAGAATAACCTTGAGGAAACTCAACAAGCCATCATTGGTTTGGTTGGTAGGTATCTAATCCATACGAATTGCATTATTCATGCAACTATCGAATCTTGTGTTATCAACCAATTGATTTGTGCACATATATTGGGCTATCAACTCTTGATATTTTTATATCTTATGTACACTAACCCAACTTTGTCTCCAATACACATTAACCTTGGTACAAATCCAACAAGCTAATGATATCGGTTAAGTCCAATCTATTAATTGTGAAATCTAATTTCAATGGTTTGAACATATTCTTATAGAGCGAGAATCCTAACTCTAGAAGAACTCTAGTTCTCCCCATATTAATAGAAGGTGTAAGACTTAATTTTTTATTTAGCGAGGGATTTCTTTGTTATGATGTTAAGATTAAACAATTTAATTTTAATATATATACCAATTTCTAGTCATACTAGAATTACCATTGCTCAGCTTGAATTAAATCAAAATTAATTTTTAAAAATTATAAAAATTTTCAAAACATCAAATCATCATTCTAAGTATTTTAGGTCAGCTCAATCTCATCAAAATATTTTTGGCATAAGCCAAAATTACTAAGACAAACAAACCAATACACCTAGATGTTCAAAACAACTCATTCGATATCTAGAATTTTTTGAAAATTTTAAATTTGAGCAAAATAATTTTGACATATATCTAACATAAAATTAACATATTTTTAATCACATAAAAAATATTTCAAGGTTCTGGCAACAAAATAATCACATACAAAAAATCAAACAAAACAGTCCCACTAGGTATGCCAAAACAATCCAGTTTTTGTATTTGTTTGAAAAATTAATTAAAATAAATTTTAATTTATTATTGGATACTTACAAAGGCTTAAAACCATTTTCAATATGTATAAATAATTTTTCCATAATCCAATTACAAGAAAAATATAAACAACCCTATCAATTAACCCAAACAACAATACATGTTATAAACAATACAATTTTCAGCATTTTTGAAATAAATCTGAAATTACTTATTTCAATAACATTCAAACCATTTTTCAATCAAAATAATCATCCTTAATCATCTCATGATAATATCAAATAAATAAAAATATCTAAAAGAAAATTTTACAATTTAATTTCAATTTTTCAAATATATTGATTCAAAACTATCAAAACTATGCAATCCCATTGCACTTTCAATTAAATTTCATTTTTGTGGACACGAGGGGGCTTTGATACCACTATTGGATTTTGAAGATTAATTTCATTTATAAAATTCTTTGGAAAAATAAAATTTTAAAAACATGAAATAAGAATCTTGCTTGTGCCATTAAAACTAATATATCAAAACATAGAGGTAAGAAATTATATATTGTAAATTCTTGATTTATTCTTCAAATTTTCACCTTGTTGGGTTCTTGCAAACCACAAAAATCCACTTTAGGATGTCTCTAATGTTAATCCATGTGAAAATATGAAAACAACTGCAAGAGAAATTGTTGAACACACCTCAAAGTGCTAGCAATGGTGTATACTCAATTTGAGAGAATATGAAAAATAACTATTATTTTTCTTTTTTGAATTTCTTAATTTCCAAAAGTAATTTTTATACCCTTAAACTTTTCAAAAATGTTTTTAACCCAAAAATAGTGTAGGTACAAAGTGCACAAGACAAGGGGAGGGATTTTGAAGTTTTTGCCTTAATTAGCCTTAATTGGCCAATTAAGGCTGTTGCCCAGAAAATGAACCAAGAAGGGGTTGAATTCGTTATGAAATAAAACATTTCTTAACTTTAAGTGTAGAATAAAATTAAATAGAATAGGGAAGGAAATATATCACACATAAGATTTATAAAAGTCTAGGTATTAATAAACTCTACTTCTCTTCCCAATCTCAATTGGGTGTTTTACTAACACACTAAGTGTTACAATGGAGTTTTACAAGCTCATTTCCAACTATGGTGTTTCTCACAATGGCTAACACCTAACCCATAAATTCCCTTATATTTTAATGGCTCACACAATAAACCCTTACAAGTGTTTCAATCTTAACCCAATATACCCAAACTCACTTGAGTAATTGTTTACAATAAAAACACCCACCAACCTACAATTGCTTAGAAATTATGAGCAATTAGGTTTTTTTTACAAAGAATAAGAGTTTTACTGAAAATTAGTTAATGCACAAGGCTACAACTAGATTAAAGATTCAAAGTAATTGTTGTTCTTGTTTTAAGATTCATAAATGACTTGCATTTGTACTTCCTTTACGAATTATAGCCGTTTTGGTGTATTTAATGCGAAAAAACCAATGAACCAACTCTTAACTTTGCCCTGACATGTTTCTTTGTCCTCATTTACGGGCGTGAATGTATGTGTCATGGTTGTGAGTGTTCTTCCTAGTCGTGATCTAAGTGGTCACTCTGGCTGTGAAGCTCTCTGGAAGAATTTGAAGTGTTTGATCACGGGCGTGACTTTATACATTCACAGGCATAAATATTCTTCCAAGCCGTGGTCCAAGTGGTGACTCTGGCCGTGAAGCTCTCTGGAAGAATTTGACATGTTATCTCACGGGCGTGACTATCTTTCACGGGCGTGACTGATTTGATCATTCATGGTTGGTATGATCCTTCATGGCTGTGAACTTTGAATGGTGCAAAGTTTGTGCTAAGCTATATTCGCGGGCGTGACATAAGTAGTCACGGGTGTGACTTTGCTATTTCTTTTGATTTTGATCTTCAAAAGTTATCTTTCATTCTTGCATCATATTCTATTCAAGATATATCCTATTCAACATACTTAGAACACAAGCATTGTTAAATACATTATTGCTATTTTATTTGTTAGCATCAAAATGACGAAAATACCCCTCAAGGTTCAACAATCTCCCCCTTTTTGATGATGTCAAATAATCTAGCAATATGTGTTTTTGAATAGTCTTCTCCTCAAAAAATGCTTAAAACAAAGTAATAAGGTGCAAGAATTGAAAGACATATAGCATGGTTCTTTGCTAACTAGTTAGGTATATGCAAGGTATATCCTAAGTATATAAAAGTTATTTGCTAACTAGTTAGGTATATGCAAGGTATATGTGAGGTATATGTTAGGCATATTATCAGAAGAAGTTGCATAAAAACATATATCTATTAACCACACATACATTTGCATATATATTGCTATATTGCTAGGTTCTCCCCCTTTTGTCATCAACAAAAACAACAACAAAAAAAAATGAATTGATAAAAAGATAATTGTATTAAAAGAAGGAAAAGAAGTACAAAGTTTTAAAACAAAACATTAAGTAAAGTCCTATAACATTAAAAATAAATATACTACATGAAAACTAGGACTCTAATTAGGCTTCAAGCCTGATAGACCATTCTTAAGGCATGCTACCTCCACTTCGAGGCTATCCATATGAGATTCCATGAAGTCTTTGAGGTTTTCCAATCTCTCATCGATGGACGCCTACATTAAGTCAAAGCGAGGTGCTAATAGATCAGCAACCTGCTGCGCTAAGCTGGGTGTGGTAAAAGCCGATGATTGACCAACCACTTGCTCAACATCTGCTGTAATTGTTTCGACTCATACTCATTTTCATTGCTGGATACCCTAGAGGCTAGCTTTGAAATCATCAGTGTCTTGGTCTTACCAATCAATTTCACCAGCTGGAGTGGTGAAACAGTAGCAAACATTATTTTTGTAAATAATGCAGACATCTGCTTCCATATTTATGAAGGACTCGACATCTAGTCAGTCTCGAGGATGTGCTGGAATAAGATTGTAATTATGCTCATCGAGTTTTAGATACCTCAGCTCAATGGCAAGGTGAGTCACATACCCACCAATCAAGATATCTCCCGATGGCTTTGTTGCAATTGAAAGAAAATGATTTGCAAACTAGTGAGACAGAGCTACGATTAGACCTCTTTGTGCCATTTCCAATAGGAAGAGCTCTAATTTTTTGATTGCCCCATTGCTATCTCCTCTAGCAAATATACTATAGGTAAGAAACTTATGCACATATTTATGCACAGGGAACCAAAGATGTGTGCTCTTGGTCTTTTTCACATCATAGCTACATTCCAACCCAAAATGAGTCCATGTCAGATTGGCATAAAATTCAACTTCGCTCTCATTGAGAATGCCATCTGAGTGAAGCTTAAAGATAGTGCCAAACTCTGCTACTGAAATAGTGTTTGGATGCTTACAGAGTTGGAATTTTACAGTTCTGGTGGGAGAGACTTGCAATGTGCTAAGGAACTTGAGAGTTGGTTCCCTTAGCACTGGCCATGAAGCTCTCTAGAAGAATTTGACATCTTATCTCATGGGCGTGACATAAGTAGTCACGGGCGTGACTTTGCTATTTCTTCTGATTTTGAAGATAAAAAAATCAGAAGAAATAGCAAAGTCATGCCCGTGACTACTTATGTCATGCCCGTGAATATAGCTTGGCGCCAACTTTGCACAATTCAAAGTTCACGGCCATGAAGGATCATACCAACTGTGAATGATATCATGGGATTTCTTCCTTGTGCCTTTAGATGAGTTGGGTTCCATTGTGATAATTTAGGAACAGGGATTTGGAGAATGATTTTCGGACCAAGGATTTTAAGAATAAACCTAGAGATGTTGAGATTCTTCAAAGACAAAGTGGTTTCGATGAATTTATAGATAGAAATGAATATGAAGAGGCCAGTTTTTGTGAGAAATATTGAATGAGAGCTTTAATTGAGAGAATTTTTAAAGTTGGAAATGTGAAAAATGACAGAAATCCTATATTATAGTCGACAGATTCATGATTGTGAATCATCCATCACGGGCATCAAAAGGAGTCACAATCGTGAAGAGCATTCTTCACTATTTCTGACCATGAGGCAACGAGTGAAACAAAGTGTGAACAGTTATGTAATTATTTGTTGTTAATGTTCACGGTCATGAGTAAGTATCACGGGCGTGAATAAATAGTTTCACGGGAGTGAATGAAAAGAGTCATAGGTGTGAAACATAGTCTTCACAACCTCCAATCGTGAAGGATGTCGTGAAACAATGCATGAAAACTACTGGAGCTTTTTGCAATTAGGATCACGAACGTGAATATATGTCATAGGCGTGAATTACCTCAAATATTCAATTAATAAAAGTAAGTCTAAAATAAGACTAAAAGATTTCTATAAAGCTTTTATGCCTTAGAACATATATTCCCATCATGTTCACCACTTCATACCTAAAAAATTAGTCAATTAAATAACATCATATGAAGGAAATTAACACTCAAGGCTGACAATTGATAATCATACTTAAGATAAGATTGATCCATCAAGCATACCAAGCTATCTTCTTATGAAGCAAAATCTTTCTTCATTAAGAGATTTGGTGAAAATATCAACCAATTGATTGTTTGTATCGATAAATTCTAATACAATATCTCCATATTGAACATGATCTCTAAGAAAATGATGTCTTATGTCAATATGCTTACTTCTAGAGTGTTGAATAGGATTCTTAGATAGGTTTATGGCACTTGTATTGTCACATTTGATGGGTATAAGATCCAAATTATGACCATAATTCTTAAGTTGTTGTCTCATCCATAGCATTTAAGTGCAACAACATCCACCTGCCATATATTCCGCTTCAGCTGTAGAAAGGGCAACCAAAACTTGTTTCTTTCTAAACCAAGAGACTAAGCATTCACCAATAAAGTGACAAGTGACTTAAGTACTCTTTCTATCCAAGAGACTGCCGGTATAATTTGCATATGAATATCCTATGATATGAAAGGATAAATTTCTAGGATAGCATAAGCCTTGATGCAATGTGCCATGTAAATATTTTAAGATTCTTTTTATAGCATTCAAATGTGATTCTTTAGGACAAGATTGAAATCTAACACATAAGCATACACTATACATTATATTAGGCCTAGAGGCAGTAAGATATAAAACTGATCCAATCATACCTCTATAGAGCTTTTCATTAATGCTCTTCCCTTTTTCATCTTTGTCCAATTTTATTGATGTGCTCATTGGAGTCTTGGCATTTTTGCACCATTCCATTCCAAATTTTTTGATTAAATCTTTGGCGTACTTAGATTGGTTGATGAATATGCCCTCATTGCTTTGTTTTATTTGTAGACCAAGGAAGAACTTAAGCTCACCCATCATGCTCATTTCAAATTCCTTAGTCATACACTTAGCAAATTCTTGGCAAAACAATTCATTAGTAGACCCAAATATGATGTTATCAACATAAATTTGAACAATTAGAATATCATGCTTATGCTTTTTAATAAATAAAGTTGTGTCAACATTTTCTTTTGAAAAATTATTTTCTAAAAGGAAAGAACTTAGTCTTTCATACCAAGCTCTTAGAGCTTATTTCAAATCATACAAGGCTTTTGAAAGTTTAAAAACATGATTAGGCAAATTATGGCTTTCAAAACCTGGGGGTTGTTTTACATAAACTTCCTCCTCTATAAAACCATTTAAGAAAGCACTTTTGACATCTATTTGAAAGAGTTTAAAATTCATATGGCATGCAAATGCTAAAAGAATTCTTATGGCTTGTAATCTAGCTACTGGAGCATAGGTCTCATCATAATCTATACATTCTTCTTGATTATAACCCTTTGCAACTAACCTAGCCTTATTCCTAGTTATTGAACCTTGTTTATCTAGTTTATTTCTGAATACCCATTTACTACCAATGATTTGATGCTTTATGGGTCTAGGAACTAAGGTCCATACCTTACTTCTCTCAAATTAGTTGAGTTCCTCTTGCATAGCAATCACCCAATTTTCATCATTAAGAGCCTCAACAATGTCTTTAGGCTCAATTTGAGAGACAAAAGTAAGGTTAGAATCTAAGATTTTGAGATGTGATCTAGTACTTACACCTTTAGTAGGATCACCAATGATTTGTTCCTTAGGGTGATCTTTTGTCATTTTCCATTCCTTTGGAAGCTTTTGTTTGTCTTGGTCTTGAGCTTGAGGTAGAGAGACATATTGATGTGGGTTTTCTTGATCATTATCATCTTTCTCATAATTAAGATCAAACTTTTCCATTGTACTTATAATATCATCAGGAACACTACCTTTCACAAGATCAAGCTTACTAGATTCATCAAAAACAACATGCATAGATTTTTCAACAACTAATGACCTTTTATTAAAGACTTTATAAGCTTTTCCAGTGGTTGAGTATCCTAAAAAGATGCTCTCGTCGGATTTAGAGGCAAATTTTCCAAGGTTGTCCTTGGTATTTAATATGAAACACTTGCATCCAAATACTCTAAAGTGTGATATCATGAGCTTTCTTCCATTCCATAACTCAAAAGAAGTTTTGTTTAAGAATGGTATTTTGAAAACTCGATTTGAAATATAACATGCAGTATTGGTGGCTTTGGCCCAAAAGTAGATTGGTAACCCATACTTATTGAGCATTGTTCGAGCCATTTCAATTAAAATTCAATTTCTCCTTTCAACTACCTCATTTTGTTGAGGTGTCCTAGGAGTTAAATTTTTTTGTGAAATACCATGTTCTAGACAAAAGTTTTCAAAATTTTCATTCTCAAACTCTTTGCCATGATCGGTTCTTATTTTTGAAATAAAATATCCTTTTTCGTTTTGAACTCTCTTAGCAAAGTTTTTAAAGGATTCAAAAGCATCACTCTTTTGAGCTAAGAAAATTACCCAAGTAAATCTAGAGTAATCATCGATAATGAAAAAAGCATAGTGTTTACCTCCTAAGCTAGCAACTCTAGTAGGTCAAAAAAGATCTAAATCCAAAAGTTGTAGAAGCTTTGATGTACTTACAATATTTTTGGGGACGTGAATCCCACAATTCCACTATACTGAAAAGTCACCCCAAAGGACTACCCAAACACTACACTGTATTTTGAATCAATATCACTGAAATAGACCATCATTGGCTCACTTAGCGAGTCGCCATGACCCGCACCACGACTATAGTGTCCCTATGGCTAGCTAATTATATCATGAACTCGATTTAACCACCAGACTACCACTAAGGGAAATGGAATTATTCTTTTAATTTAATTTCTATTAAATTCATAAATTCCATTTATTTTACATTATAAATTACCTAGAATTTTATTCATCCATAACCAAATTTCACCTTTACAATATTTGTTTTCCACACTTTCTATTCCAATACACCAAATATTCTACATTATTCTCAATTAAGCCATCAAATTCAACTAAACACACTATATTCATTATGTTCCATTTCATACATTAAGTAATCACTAACTAGAAAAATATTCAATAAATTCTAATAATTCTCAATTAATTCATATACATTAAATTTCATGTCTTTTTGCATTTTATGGTTTAATTTTCATTAAATTAGCAAAGAATATACTAAATTCTTCATATCCACAATTCGAACTACAAACTTTCCCATCATTAGAATTTTCCTTTTACCTTCTAACCATTTATTTTACTAACTCATGCTTTCATTAATATGTATATTATATAATATTATAGTAAATCATAATTATACCTATAAGTACAAACATACATCATATGACCTTTTTTAAAGTTCCACTATCTATTTTTTTAATTGAATTTAACAATTCTAATCCATTTTTTTATCCTTAATCATGTTTTAAGGATTACTTTCAATTAATATGCAAAACACATACACATTCCAAAATTCCATAATCCCAACTCAAACAAAATCAATGAAAATAATTAGATTTGATAACCATTAACCTTTTTTCTTTGCTTTAGCCTTTACAAGCTTCCATTTCCTTACATTTTTCGTTTGAAGTTCTTTATTCTCCTTGAGTTCCTACCATGGCCAAAATTATACAAAAATAAAACCACCATTATTGTGCTTCCACAATTCAATCTACTTCATAAATATATTTTACATACCTTAAATTTTCTATTAGAACTCTTAAATTAATTTAAAACTTCCAAATTCTCTTATCTCAATTTAATACCCTCACTTGAATCCTTTAATTTCTACCACCTCTATCTTTTCAATTGAAGATCAAAGGCCTCAACTAGCTAATAGAGGGGCTAAAATGACAGTAGAATCTTTGATTTTGGTATAAGAATTAGAGAGAAGAAGAATGGGAAACCCATTTGGCCAAGGGGGAAGCATGAGAGGAAGAAAAAGATGGAGAATTCTCTCTAGAGAATTATGATATTTTGAGCTTAGATAGTAGCTGGAATGGGCTTGGCTTGGTCAAGTCGAAGTCCAATCCAATTAGGTCCACTTGTCAAATTAAGGCCCATTTATTAATTCTAAATTATTTCTCTCACTTTCCAAACTCCATTTCTCCTAATTTTGATTCGATAATTCATAAAATATATAAATTATCTCACATAAAAATTTTCAACTCAATCAGAGTCTATTTCCAGTCCAGTTCACTCAAACCGGTTTGATTAGTCAAATTCCAGTGCAACCGTACAATTTCTTTTTTAGTGTCAAATAATTCTAAATATTATTTAGAGTCTACCTATGTCTTAAAATAATTTTTTAGATATTGTTTACTATTTTTAACAATACGGTCAAAGTACGGTCAAACTAAAATTATTAGTTAAACCGTATCCTTTTTTCTTATTTTTGACTTTTGATGACCTATTTAACCTCATTTTCACTTCAAATTTTTCTCTCGAACTAATTGTGACCTATATTTTCTGATGATAAAATAAAATATTTTTCACTCATAGGTGTATTTTGCACCTCATGTACACTAATCAATCTTGGAAATTACAGTTTATGACTAGCCATGTATTTGTGCCATTACAATTAAAGTCATTAGCCATGCCTTGGCTTTGTCTTTCAAGGTATAGGAAAAACACATCATCCTCAATTGGTCTTCATTTAGTCCATTCAAAGGGAAAATGTTGATGATTGCATAAAATTCTCTTGTGAATGCCAGGTGATCTTTATTAGTTAGCCCAAATAAGTATGGAAGCATGTTCCAATATATATTTTTCAACTCATAATTCCTTGTTGCCTCTCCTAATACTATACATGAGGTAGTTTTACCAATTACATGTCAAACATAGCCTTTCATAGCTAATTGCCTCTATACGATAACTTCTCTTGGAGTAACCGTTATTAGCTTTATTACTGCTTCTTCCAAATTTTCAATATTTTCGAATATTTCTTCACTATCTTCAAATGGTCTCTCTTCTTGTCTTTGTGTTTTGGATCTTACTTTGTAATTTCGCTTAGTGGATACTTCACTTGACTTGGTTCATTTTCTAGTACCTGGCATAAAACTAGAGTTAGCAACAACAAAAAATAAAAATAAAAATTGCAAAAAATTAAAAGACAAGAGTTGATAATTAATTTAACTAACAATGTAGTAAAAAGTAATAATAGAAATCAATGAGAGAAAAAATAGGAATTTAGCTCACAACCCTCAATTTGCATATCCCTTAATGAATTAAGCACCAATAAATGTAGATTTTATGGCTCTCGCCTTAAAATACCAATTAATCAAACCAATAAATTAATAATATTTAGTCCAATTTTTAAGTTAAATTACAAATAGTGTGTTTAATAATAAAACCTTAACATGTCCATTTGAAGTTAAAAAAATTGGAGATGAAGCAACTATTATACTAAAAACTTATTAAGCTCAATTAAACTTGAAGAAAATCATGCATTCATTAATTTGATAGAAATAGAGTCATACAAATTGGGGTTTCTCACTAAATAAAAGTGTTTAGCCTAACATCTTAATAATAATGATCATATTTATTCTGATGGCTAAGTTAAACATAAAAGAAAAATAAAGATAAAAAGAGAACTTCCTAAAACACTACTACCAAATTCTTAAGTTTGTTCTCGTTCTCCTATACTAGTACATAATAGAGTTATATGTGTCTGTTATTTTGCATTTTATGCGTCTGTCAAATAGTAGATACATATATAGGAGACGCATATGATATAAATTTTATGTGTCTGTCGTTGTGACAGACGCATATAATCAGTTATACGCGTCTGTCGATTAATAATAGCAGACGCATATAACCTGATTATATGCGTCTATCGTTTCATAATGGCATATGCATATAATTAGGTCATACGCGTCTGCTAGTTTTAATGACAGACACGTATAACTGATTAAATGTGTATGCTATTATTAAACGATAGACGTCTATTGTCTTTTTTTTAAATTAAAGCTGATATTATACTGCTACCATTCATATATAACCTGCGCGCTTTAAAATTCATAATAATTCTGCTTCAATAAGCCACAATAGACATCCAACATTCAAGTCACAAATACTCAATAATCCAGAATTCACAGGACAACACAAACTAAAAAAATTAAATAAATCAAAGCAATACCTCATCATGCCTAAAACAATTCACATGAAAATAATTAATCCACAAGTTCTTCAAATTTATTTAATTTAAAATTGTATTTCTCATTAATATGAAATATTTTACAAAAGTAAATAAAAAGATTACATACACTCTCTCATAAAGTAATTTGACCACATATGTCGAATTTCATCTATTTGATCTTGACTATATGATCAATTTTCAAAAGCCTACAAGACAAATCAAACAAATAATAGAAAATATATTAGAAATGAATAAATTAATAGCTAGTTATGTATCATACTTGTAATATAAACTGACTAGTATTTGAAAGAATATACCTTAAGCAATGTTGTATCACTGTTATGATATACGACAATTTCGTACATATACCTCATGATGTAATATCCGCATTGAACACCTCCTTGTTGTTGAGGGCACTTAAAATAGAAAAAACAACAAAGGCCCATGCCAAATAAAGGATTATAAAATCATAAAAACTTTAATCTAACTAGTAATTCAGAATATAAAATTTTCACCGAAATGTCATTCCATTTTAACCTGGCACCTTTATTTTTTCCACCTTCTATAGCATAAGTTCTATAGGCTCTGAAAAATAAGTTTATATCAAAATCGGCATTAATATTGAAAACACTACAAACATTGTAGAAACTATTAGCTAGCAGTATTATAACTTACAGGTTAATATAAGGTTTCAGACTTATATCGCCGCTGCCACGAGCTAGAGGATCCATGAAAAATGTCTCACTCCGTTCACAGCAAAATACAATCAACATCCAATTGTTACTAGAGATATACAAATATGTTGAAGTTAGTAAAAATATTGAGAATAAAAATTATGCAAACATGAATATAAATATTTCTTACTTCTTGAAGTATGGTAGTAGAATGAAATGTTTATCTCTTTGTTCCTTTAAAGCTTCTATAATATATCTTTCTGCTGAGTTAGTCTCTGTGAACATCAAACGAAGCATTGTTGGACAAAGAAATTTGATCGACGATATAAAGAATGTATCGCACAAGTTATGAAGGTACCTATATGCATGAATCACAATACATACATAAGTATTATTTTTTTATTTTTTAAATCAATCTTATAATATTAGTAATAAATATTATAATCTTACATCATAAATATACGAATGATCGAGACATCAAGTCATTCCATGGAAAAGAGTTGAGCGATGTCTTCCATACCAACATGAATCATCTGATTATCTACTGGATACTTAAACATTGTAATGTCTGCAGGAACTTCAAAAATATACCCAGTAGGCAATTTAGCAACCATCTCATGCATCAACCTCATGTCACCACTCAAAGTTGCCAAAATTTTCTCATTAACTAAAGGCCCATGTTGCTTTGTAGTTGATTCTTTTGATAAACCGCTACTTGTTTATTCTTTGGAGCCTTCTTTAATGGCTTGGATTTAAGTTCCTATCAATTAATAATAAATTATGATATATTATGATATATGAAATGCGATAATCTATATTTTATTGTTTTATAAGTTTAAGAATTATTACCTCTCCAAGAACCACGAGATGGTGTGGCCATTGAACAAAGCTACCTTCTGCTTTCCCAACTGTAGTTAAGTATTCAGTAGGCACAGGAAGTCCGGCTTCATGATAGCCAGATAATACTTCATCTACAGATACCGTGATTGGGCATGATAGGTCGATTGTGTACCATAACATCAATAAGGGATGGATAAACCATCCCCCTTGCCACAATCACCTGCTTACCTTCATTAATGGTAGCAAGTCTGCATGATGTAGGTGTCTGCAAAAACACAAAAAATAAATATTAGCTAGATTAAAGTGGAAGTGGAAGTAATGAAATTCAAAATTTTTACCTGTAATTCTGATATTGGAAATGGTGGGTCCACAGAGTGACAACTACTAGGAGTTGGGCGAGCAAATGAATGACCCATCTCCACCTCCATATCAGGGCCAATTTGAGATGACTTCCTAGTTCTCTCCTCTATCATACTCTCATGATGTGCAATATATGCCGAGAATTTAGCAAATAATCTGGCCTCTATTTTAGTCTCAAGCTTTTCTATAACTTCAGGTGAGACGGATGTTGCTAGTTTCCTTTTTCCAGGATTACCATAAAATTTTTTGATGGTCACAGCACTTCCAACACCTCTCACATAGCCAGAATGTTTGAGCCTTTCAAGTGCACGTGACAATATGTCATCATGCCTCTCTGGTACCCAGCTACCTTAGGCTACTTCTCCCCGTAATATCTCCTATTCACTAGATAAATAATATGTTATAAGCAATCATAGATAAAAAAAAAAAGATACCTTGATATTATTGTTTGTTTAGCAAGTTATACTTACGATTTTTTTTGCCACCTCTTTTGTCTTTTCTACTGGGATTATATAATTTCCTTCTTCTGTCTTTTTTGTTCTAGCTCTTACCCAATCTAGGCTTCGATCATATGATGATGTAACATCAGAGCTCATAAATGGTAATGATGAAAAAGAAGAGATGGGATCTTCAATAATCCATTGAGTCCTTTTCCCAGCATAGCCTACACGACCCAAGAAATGTGGATGCACATTCTTTGCTTGCTTTGCCTTCGCCTTGGCACTGATTTGCTGTTAAAAAAAATAATGAAGATCCCATTATCATGTCATGCATAAATGCAAATGTAAATTGCATTAATCTACTTCATAATTAGTACCTCATATTCTTCATATTCATGTGCTTGTTTAAACTCCTCCCAATCTTTCTTGGTGATGAAGTCATATAATTCCAATGGTGACTTTTGCACGAATTTATTCTTTATGTACTTAACCACCAATCGATACGTAAATTCCTTCCACCGCATTCCAACAGTTTTTAGTACAATATTTTTCTTATCATCTGGAATGTTGAACTCTTTCTACAAAATAATATTTTATATTAATTAATTTTACTTTTTTACAATCAAATTTGATAATAAATTTGAAGGAAACTTATCTTAATATCTTCCCAAATTGTATTTTTAAGACCCTTATCGACCAGATCCCAGCTTTTTATCGTGATGTTCACATAGGAACATGCTACAAGGCTAACGTAGGAACTAAATATATCGGCGTATGTTCCTATTGGGTGATCAAACTCATTGAAATCTATTGTCTTTTGTTCATTCCCTTGCTTCTTCAATTTTTTACACGTGGTAGCTCCCCTAGTTTTCCTTTTTGTCATGATACTTGATGGCTCAGAATCTGGTTCTTCATTCGACATGATTTCCTGTAACATAAGCATAACAAAGAAACATGTTAGTATAATCCACAATAATAACACTTTTTTTCAAAGGGAAATAAAAACAATAGATTTATATGATAAACAATAACAAAACTGCAATTATGAGTATAAACCACATTAATCATATTACACATTTCTAAATAAACTTACAATAAACATATATGCATCGATTATTGGCGATTTTCAATCCATATGCCTTCAGTATGATCATCACGCATGTAATTTGAATCTAAAATATATTCTCCAACTGGCATAGGTAACCCGATAGAAAACGGATGAGTCTCATCAAACTGATCATATTCTTCCTCATCTACCACATCATCGATACCAACAATACGCCTCTTACCTTGAAGAACAATAGACCACTTACTATCATCAGGGTCAACAATATAAAATACTTGTTTAGCCTGTGAAGCAAAAATGAATGGATCATCTTGATAACCCAATCGGCTAAAATCGACCAAAGTGATTCCTAACTCATCCACTTGAACACCGCGTCGGTTTTTCAATCCATTTACATCGGAAGAGAGGAATCATAAATTACCTGTAATCAAGCTCCCAAATGTCTTCAACTACACCATAATATGACATCGTAGCATCTATTGGCATATTGTCTTTAGCACTAGAAAATTCTCGTGATGAAGCTACTATTTTGCATTGTGCTTTTGTCATCCTAACGTTTAGTGTAAAAGGTATATCTGTTGATGTCATATCCTTCATAAGACCATATATTCAATCCAGGGCCATAGGCTAACCATTTTATGGTATTAGTTACATCTTCTGGCACTTCTGATAACTGACGCATCACTCGGTCTTTAAACCATCCAATAAAAGAACTATTATGTTCATTTGTCAACCATATTTCACCTTTGGATGGATTCAGATGCCTTAAAATAGACATGTGCTCTTCTAAATATGGATGAACTTGTGTAAGGTGGTGCAACACAATGAGATGTGCTTTTTCATGCATCTGAGCACTGGGTAATACCATTTTAAATCCAATTGTTCCTTTACCTCCAAGTCTTCCCTCGTGATGAGACTTAGGAATGCCAATAGGTTCAACACCTAATAAATAGTTTGTGCAAAATTCAATACCCTCCTCAATTGAGTAACCTTCAATAATACTACCTTCAGGTCGATATCGGTTCCTCACATACCCTTTTAAGATACCCATGAATCTCTCAAAAGGATACCTATACCTCAAATACACCGGACTGCACAATTTAATCTCTCTCACAAGATGAACAACCAAATGCACCATTATGTCAAAAAAGGAAGGTGGAAAATACATTTCAATTTGACATAGAGTAACAACAATATTGGCTTACAACTTATCCAAATTCTCTAGATCAATGACCTTACAAAAAATTGCATTGAATAAAAAAAAAAGTCTTGTAATAACATTCCTCACATGATTCGGTAGTATTCCTCGAATTGTTATCAATAAAAATTGTTGCATCAAAACATGACAATCATGAGACTTCATACCTATCAATTTCAATTCTTTCATTGACACAAGACTTTTAATATTTGATGAAAATCCATATGGAACTTTAACACCATAAAGACACTTACAAAAGCTTGTTTTCTCTTTTTTAGACAATGTATAACAAGCTGAGGGAAGATATGTTCGTTTCCTTGTATCTTGAGGCGCTAACTCCATCTGTATGCCCATTTCTAACATGTCATTTCTTACTTTGATACCATCTTTTGTTTTTCCCAGTATATTCAACAATGTCCCTATTATAGCATCACAAACATTTTTCTCCACGTGCATAACATCAATACAATGACGAACCTATAAGTATTCCCAATATGAAAGATCCCAGAATATAGATCTCTTTTTTCAAGGACCCTTTTGAGCAGGTTTAAAAGGTTTACTAAATGAATTATCAATATCTCTAACTCGTTCAAAAACCTCATTTCCTGTTAATGGCAAATGAGCTACTCGCATTTCGGTATATCCATTGAAAGACTTTTTCTTCTTACGATAAGGGTGATTAGGAGGGAGAAATGTCTAGTGACTCATATAAACATTTTTTTGGCTATGATTTAAACGTTGGTCCATTGTGTTGTCCTCACAAATTGGACACACTTTTGCTCCTTTCACGGTGTACCCAGATAAGTTACCATAAGTCGAAAAATCATTTATAGTGCAAAATATCATGATATATAAACTATACATGCTTTCATTGTATGCATCATACACCGGCACACCTTCATCCCACAACAGTTTCAAATCATCAATAAGTGGTGCAAGGTAAACATCAATATCATTTCCCAGTTGTTTAGGCCCTGATATCAACAACGACAACATAATATACTTACGCTTCATAGTCAGCCAAGGAGGCAGATTGTAAACCGCAAGAAGAACTGGCCACATGCTATGTTTACTACTGAGTGTGCCATAGGGGTTGATTCCATCCGTACAAAGTCCAAGCCTCAAATTCCTAACTTCACCACCAAATTCTAGGAACGTTCTATCAATTGTTCTCCATTGAGGAGAATCTACAGGATGTCTAAGTTTTCCATCATGTTTTATGCCTTCTGCATGCCACCTTAAGTTTTTTTGCATATTTTGCATTTGCAAACAGACATTTGAATCTTGGTATTATAGGTAAATACCATAATACTTTAGCTGGAGGCCTTTTTTATCCTCAGAAGAAAATTTCCCACGTTTGTAGCGTGACGGTCCACACCTTGGATACTCATGCAAGTCCTTATATTCATTTTGGTATAATACACAACCATTTGGACATGTATGTATCTTCTTATATTCCATACCCATGGGACACAACTTTTTCTTAGCCTCATAAGTAGATGTGGGAAGCTCATTTCCCTCCGGAAGCATGTCTTGCAACAATTTTAATAGTGCCATGAAACTCTTATCACTCCATCCATTTTTTGCTTTCATGTTACAGAGTTTAAAAACGGCTGACAATTTTGTGAAATTACTGCAACTAGGATACAAAGGTTTATTAGCATCGTTTAACAATCTCTGAAGGTATTCTGGCCTTTTCACAAAATGTTTCGTATCATCTATCATCTCGTCTACACGATCATTCTCTTCATCATCAATGTTATTTTCTCCTTGCTGATCAAATTCATTATTATTAGAACGTGTCCCAGTTAAAACACTCTCACCATGTCATATCCACCGTGTGTAACCTTCCTTAAAACCACGCCCTATTATATGAGATTTCACTATATGAACATCTCAAAATTTTTTCATGTTCTTACAATCAACACAATGACATACAATCATTTCTTATCTTTCCCTTATTTGCTTTTCCTCCTCAATTCTAATAAATTCCGCAACTCCATTCAAATATTCAAATGTAGTGCATCTCCCATACATCCAACTTTGATCCATATCTAACCACACAGAAAAAGGTCCAATATATATAAGCCTTATTGCTTTTTAATCAGGAGAAACATTATATATAATATCCTTAAACATCTAACGAGTAAATCTTGAATGGGTATTGATGATTTTGAATCCATTGTTGATTGAAAATATCAGTTTCATATCATTGCTAAACTGTTAATGCAACTACCTGGAAACATAATGTGCTAAAGCATGGCTTTATTATTTATTTATTTATTTATTAAAAAAATCAATTTTGCATTTATAAAGATGGCATATATCCTTTTCAGGAAAAGGTTAAAGTTTATTATTTCGTTTTAATACAATTTGATCGCAATAAATGATTTTGTTTTTATGTTTTTGCCTCAATGTTACACTTCCCTACCTCTCTGTTATAACAAAAAAGCACATATTTGACTGGCTCACAGCCTAATGAACACATTCACTGTTTCAACTACAACAATATTTGAATATTCTCTTATCTGCTGCTAGGGTTTATACATGTGAAATTCGCATATATGGAAAACTTGAAGAAAAGTACCATTGAGGATAACATTAATCTAGCTTTCCAAAAAAAAAAGAAAAAGGATAACATACAATATAGAGGCCAGCAGAAATAGGCTAAAAGTAGGATTTTTTTTTTTCTTTTTGGGTACAAAAAAGTAGGAATTATTAGTGAATGACATCATATTTCTGATTAAAACATTAGTAGTTTATGTCTTACATTGTTTGTCTGAGAATCTCACTGCTACCAATAATATATTGCAAAATTTATTCATCTTCTAGTCTTGGTTAGAGAGAAACACAATTTTAAAGAAAGAAAGACATACACAGTTAACCATGTGCATAGGGATTCATTTTTTCTTCATAAAAGAAGAATGAAAAGCTCAATAGACTAAAATCAGCAACATCCTATATATCAAAGAACTATGAGGAATATATATATATATTTGGAAAATTTATATACACATGAAATTCAAGTAGGAATTATGCAACCATAATGACTAAAATCAATAGAAGGTTGATGATATTAAGATGAGGAAAATATACCTTGAGTGTTCTTGTATTTCAGTACGGAAAACTTGATGTGAGGAATGAAGCCTGGTCTGAGATCATAATCTATCATATTATCAAGTAATTAATATTTATTAATAATAATTGTATATATATGTACCTGAACAATCATATTAATTATGACATATAAATCATAATACTAAACTGTTTTGTTTGACTTTAATATCCATTTATGATTATTATTTTCTTATGCATCCTAAAACAAGAGGAATGAAGACTTTACAAACTTACTAGAACCAAATTAATTTTTCAAATTAATTACATAGATCCACCTCTTTTATTTATTTCTTAAGCATTTCAAGTAAAGTACAAAATGTCACAACCTCTCACTTTGTCTATTGGATTCACTGTTTCAACTACAGCAATTTTGAATATTCTCTTATCTGGGCAGTAAGATTATCTTTTATGGATACTTCAATGGATGCTCTCTATATGGTAGTATCAATCTTGTGCAGGTTTAATTCTATAATTCTGTTAAGCTTATAATATGATCCTTCTGTGACTAAAACTACACTAGCTAAGTTGTCTATAGTTTGCATACTGGTGTAATTGTTAATATATATTGTCTCTTTTTTGTTGTTAATCCTATATCACCTACTTAAGAGATTGACAGTCTACTTATAACTTAATAACCTCTTAGTATCTAGATTTTAAAGTTTGCTTTAAATTTTTTAATATGTAGCCTATTTATTCTTTATTTCTGGCTGTTAAAGTATACTGGATGTCCCATTTATAAATTTAGTGAATCTTTGATCTTTCATTCCATGTTACAATAGTCTTCTAGATAAATAACAACCAATGAGTTTCATTATTCAAACTATTAGCAGTTGAATAAGAATTTTTTGAAGTACTATTAAAAAACTATTTAATAGCATTATTCCCATAAATATAATCACTTGAGTGTTTGTTAAAAAAATAAAACATAAAGTTCACAAAATATTATTGTAGAACAGTGACTGTAAACTGCTACAAATCAGAATAGAACAAAATAGAACACGAAATAGAACAAGAATTGAAAAAAAAAACATTAGTTGTAAAATACTACAATAACACATTCCATAAGCAAACTTCAAATTTATTATAATTCAAACAGAAAATAAATAATTGTATATATATGTACCTGAACAATAATACTGGGATTAGATTGCTTGGCCACCACAATTCCCCTGGCTCAATTAGATATCTTCTGGAAAGTTCATCCAGCCAAATCCCAGGACTTGTAACTCAAAAACAGTATCAACACATATTGAATAGTGGATTCAAAAATGTGCAATTAATAGATTCTGTTAACCTTAAGGGGTATTTTCGTCATTTTGATGATAATAAATTATATAGTAATATTGTATTTAACATACTTTTTTTTGTAAGTATATTATACAGGACATGAATTAAAATAGCAAGAATGGAGAATTGGAAGAATAATCCTTGAGAAACAAAAAGCAAGAAGTAGCATGTGCACTGCCGTGACTCTAGGAGTCACCCCCGTGAAGAAAGCTAACCGTTACCAAAACCAACATTTGAAGTTCACGGCCATGAAGGAAAACCAAACTGTGAAGTAAGCATTTCAGTCACCCCCGTGTCTAAAGGTGTCACCCCCATGAAGAGTCATGTAATTTCAACCAGAGAGCTT
This sequence comes from Triadica sebifera, assembly GCA_023653625.1. NCBI lineage: Eukaryota > Viridiplantae > Streptophyta > Magnoliopsida > Malpighiales > Euphorbiaceae > Triadica > Triadica sebifera. The sequence goes on from CM042900.1 coordinate 10,772,931, forward strand.
CACGACCAGAGTCACCACTTGGATCACAGCTGGGAAAATGTTCACCCCCGTGAAGGATTGTGTCACCCCCGTGAAGGATTCATTCAAATTCATCCAGAGAGCTTCACGACCAGAGTCACCACTTGTCTCACGGCTGGCAAGAGTGTCACGCCCGTGACTGATTAAAGTCACGCCCGTGACTTTATATGTCAAAACATACTAGAGAGCTTCACGACCAAGGTCACCACTTCAGTCGCGGCTTGGGAAGAAATGTCACCCCCATGACAGGCATATTCACGCCCTTGAACAATGAAAGAGAAAAATGTCAGGCGCGATTTTTTGGTTGGTATAATGGCTAGTTTCTTATTTTATGCACCTCAACGGCTATATTCAGCCATGGGAGTATAAATGGAAGTCATTTATGCATTAAGAAACAAGAGAATGACAAGAAAAACAAAAGATTAGCATATACTTCAAATCACAAGCTATCTTGTACTTTTATACTTTGAGAACAAATCCATTCTCTATAAAAATCTTATTGCTCCTCATATTTGAGCAATAAAGATTTATAAGTGGTTCTCTCTGTAATCTTTACTCAAGTGAGCATTGGGTAGTTCTGGGTTAAGAGAAGAACACTTGTAAGGGTTAGTTGTGTGAACCTCCAAAACACAAATTAAAAGGTTGTTTGTGTGAGCCTGTAAAACACAAAGTGTAGGTTGTTTGTGTGAGCCTGTAAAACACAAAGGAATTGGTTATTGTGTGAGCCATTAAAACACAAGGGATCTCTGGGTTAGGTGTGAGCCATTATAAGAAACACCATAGTTGGGAATGAGCTTGTAAAACTCCATTGTAACACTTAGTGTGTTAGTGAAACTCCCAATTGCGATTGGGGAGAGGAGTAGGGTTTGTTAATACCCGAACCTCTATAAATCTTTGTGTCTGATTTTCTCTATCCCTTCTAAAATTAGCAATTTATTTCCGCACTTTAAAGTTTAATTTTTGAAACTCCAATTCAACCCCCCTTCTTGGTCTAATATCTGGGCAACAATTGGTATCAGAGCCCTGTCTAGCATTGAAGCCTAAAAAGAGCTAGTAAAGAGTAAAATATGGCCAGTGAAGGATTCCAGAGTCTCAAACCTTACTTTGATGGAGGAAATTATGCCCATTGGAAGTTTAGGATGGAGACATACTTGGATAGTGAAGGAATTGAAGTCTGGGATAGTGTACGAAAAGAATGGACACCACCAACCAGAAGAGGAGCTGATGGTGAGGAGGAAATCCTATCAAGAGACGATTGGACAGAGCCCCAAAGAAGAGCAAATTTTAAAAACAAAAGGGCAATGACAATTCTATCAAGCTCATTATCTATTGAAGAATGTGGGAGAATACAACACTGCTCAATAGCATATAGTATGTGGAAGACATTGGAGAACTATCATGAGGGAACTAAGCAAGTCAAATCCAAGAAGATTCAACTTCTAACCTCAGAATATGAGCTCTTCAAGATGAAATCAAATGAGTCAATCACTGACATGACCAACCGTCTTCTATCCATTATAAATGGAATGAGGAAACTTGGGAAGCATCTGAGCTTGGAAGATGTAAACAATAAAATCCTGAGAATTCTTCCTCTTAAAGACTATGGTTCAAGAGTTGCTGGCATAGAAGAAGCAAATGAAGATATGAGTATCATGAACACTGATGTGCTGATTGGCAAGCTTCTCACACATGAGATGGCAGTAAAGAGAGATAGAGAGCTTGAGGCAGAGCCAGAGAAAAGAAAACCATTAGCACTCAAAGCCTCTACTTCAAAATCTCAAGAAGAAAGTGAAGATGATGAAGAGATGAGTGATGATGAAAATGAGGATATCGCTATGCTTTCAAGAAGATTAAAAAGAATCATTGAGAAGAAAATGAGCAATTCCAGAAAATTCAGGCAAAGAAACCTCAAACAAACTTCAAATGATAAACACAGAAGTAAGGAAGAGGTAAAATGCTATGAATGTGGAAAGAAATGACATATCAAACCTGAATGTCCAAGGCTCAAGAAGCATAAGAGCAAATACCAAAGAGACAATGGGGAGAAAGGTCACAAAGCCACATGGGATGACGAAAGCTCTTCAAGTGAAAAAGATGATAATGAAAGTGAAGAGGTCAACCTATGTTTCATGGCTATTGAGGATCACGTCTCGGACAAAGTAAGATCACTACACTCATACTCTTTCAATAATGATAGTAGTGATAATGATAGTGATAGTGATGATGATGATGATGAGCAAAGCCTAATAGAAGAATTAAATATAGAATTAGAGAAATATAAAACTAAATTTAGTATCTATAGAAATAATATATCTAATTTGAAAAATAAGATAGATGGCTTAGAAAAGGAGAACATAAAGCTTAAATCATCTAATGAATCTCTTCAAAAGTCATTAGATGAATACTCATCAAGACCCTCAACAGCTTCACTATTAAAAGAAAATAATACTTTGAAAAATGAAGTTGAAGAACTTAGAAATTCCATTTCTAAATTTCACAAGGGTAAAAAGAGCTTAGATACTCTCATTGTGTCTCAAAGACCACCTTTAGTTAGACATGGTCTAGGGTTTAAGGACACATCATCATCTTCTAACAAAACAATATTTGTTAAGTCTAAAGAACATAACATCTCTACACCTGTTAGAACTACACCAAGAAATAAGAATGTTAAAACCTCTATACCTAAAAAGAATCATGCCTTTATATATAGGAAGAATGTATCTAGAAAAATGCAAATTAATCATGATTGTGCATGTCATTGTTCTCAAAATCAGTCTAATCAAATTATGGCATTCAAATACATTGTAAGACCAAAAAGCAAGTTTACACCTAAACAATGTAATTACTGTATGAAAATGGGTCATATAAATAGAAATTGCTGGATAAGGAAGGCTCATTGGCAACCTTCATGTGCTAACCCCCAAGGACCCAAACTCATTTGGGTACCTAAATATCATACTTGATTTGTAACTCTGTAGGTATGCCTCAAGTCCACAATAAACAAAAATGCATGGCTAGTAGACAGTGGATGTTCAAGGCATATGACAGGAGACAAGGAACTCTTCAATGAAATCAAAAGTATTGATGGAGGTAAAGTTACCTTTGGAAACAATGCAAAGGGTAAGGTAATAGGCATTGGTTCCATTGGTGTTAATAGTACTACTTTTATTAATGATGTTTTACTTGTTGATGGCTTGAAACATAACTTGTTGAGTGTAAGTCAATTATGTGATAAAGGAAACAAAGTAATTTTCACTTCAAATGAATGTCTTGTAATCTCTATTGATGGTCAAGAAATATTTAAAGGAAATAGAGATATCAATACGTACATAATAAACTTATATGAACTATCTAACCATTCCTCTAAGTGTCTTGTGACTACTAGTGATGAATCTTGGCTGTGGCATAGAAGACTTGGTCATGCTAACATGGACTTAATACAAAGTCTCAGCACAGGAGAGCTAGTAAAAGGATTACCAAGAGTTAAATATGAAAAAGGAAAGACATGTGATCCTTGTCAAAGAGGAAAGCAACACAAGTCATCTTTCAAAGCCAAAAACATAGTAAGTACCTCAAAACCCCTTCAACTCCTACATTTAGACTTATTTGGACCTACTATGGTTGCTAGCTTAGGAGGAAAACATTATGCATTTGTCATCATAGATGATTACTCTAGATTTACTTGGGTAATTTTCTTAGCTCAAAAGAGCGATGCTTTTGAAAATTTCAAAAACTTTACTAAAAGAGTTCAAAATGAAAAAGGGTACTGCATTTCAAAAATAAGAAGTGATCATGGGAAAGAATTTGAAAATGAAAACTTTGAAAGTTTTTGTCTTGAACATGGCATTTCACATAATTTCTCATCTCCTAGAACACCTCAACAAAATGGAGTAGTTGAAAGGAAAAATCGAACATTAATTGAAATGGCAAGAACAATGCTTAATGAATATGATTTACCAACTTATTTTTGGGAAGAAGCCACAAACACTGCATGTTATATTTCAAATCGAGTTTTCAAAAGACCTCTTTTAAACAAAACCTCATTTGAGCTATGGAATGAAAGAAAGCCCTTGGTATCATACTTTAGAGTATTTGGATGCAAATGTTTTATATTGAACACTAAGGACAATCTTGGAAAATTTGCCTCTAAGTCTGATGATGGTATCTTTTTAGGATACTCTACAACCAGCAAGGCATATAGAGTATTTAATAAAAGATCATTAACAGTGGGAGAATCCATGCATGTTGTTTTTAATGAATCTAGTAAACTTGATCTTGTGAAAGGTAGTGCTCTTGATGATGTTGTAGATAATATGGAAAAACTTGTCATTGAAAATGGAAAATAAGAAAACGATCAAGAAAATCTACTACCTCAAAATTAAGAACAAATGGAGCAAGAACTTCCAAAAGAATGGAGAATGAACAGAAATCATCCATAAGAGCAAATAATTGGTGATCTATCAAGGGGAGTAAGTACTAGATCTCATTTCAAGCATTTAGTCACTGACATAGCTTTTATTTCACAAATTGAGCCTAAAAACATTGATGAGGCTCTTAATGATGAAAGTTGGGTAATTGCCATGCAAGAGGAACTCAACCAATTTGAGAGAAATAAGGTATGGAACCTAGTACCAAGACCTAAGAATCATCCAATCATAGGCAGCAAATGGGTATTTAGAAATAAGTTAGATGAACAAGGGTTAATAACCAGGAATAAAGCAAGACTAGTTGCAAAAGGATATAATCAGGAAGAAGGTATAGACTATGATGAAACATATGCACCGGTAGCTAGATTAGAAGCTATAAGAATACTCTTAGCATATGCATGTCACATGAATTTCAAACTTTTTCAAAGGGATGTGAAAAGTGCATTTCTAAATGGCTATATAGATGAAGAAGTGTATGTAGAACAACCACCAGGTTTTGAAAGCTATGATTTGCCAAATCATGTTTTTAAACTTTCAAAAGCTTTGTATGGTTTAAAACAAGCTTTAAGAGCTTGGTATGAGAGACTAAGTTCTTTTTTACTAGAAAATAGCTTCACAAAGGGAAATGTTGACACTACACTGTTCATCAAAAAGCATAAGCATGAGATACTAATTGTTCAAATTTATGTTGATGATATAATATTTGGTTCTACTAATGAGCTGTTTTGTCAAGAATTTGCTAAGTGCATGACTAGGGAATTTGAAATGAGAATGATGGGAGAACTTAAGTATTTCCTTGGTCTACAAATCAAACAAAGCAATGAGGGCATATTCATCAACCAATCCAAATATGCCAAAGACTTAATCAAAAAATTTGGTATGGAAGATGCAAAAATGCCAAGAATCCAATAAGTAAATCAACAAAATTGGACAAAGATGAAAAGGGTAAGAGCATTAATGAAAAGCTTTATAGAGATATGATCGGATCATTTTTATATCTCACTGCTTCTAGACCCGATATTATGTATAGTGTTTGCTTATGTGCACGATTTCAATCATGTCCTAAAGAATCTCATCTAAATGCTGTAAAAAGGATTTTAAGATATTTACATGGTACATTGCATCTAGGTTTATGGTATCCTAGGAATTCATCTTTTTATATTATAGGATATTCAGAAGCAGACTATGCTGGTAGTCTTTTGGATAGAAAAAGTACTTCAGGTACTTGTCACTTCATTGGAGAATGTTTGGTTTCTTGGTTTAGCAAGAAACAAGTTTCAGTTGCTCTCTCAACTACTGAAGCTGAATATGTAGCAGTTGGATGTTGTTGTACACAAATTCTTTGGATGAAACAACAACTTAAGGACTATGGTCATGAGATGAACCATATACCTATAAAATGTGACAACACCAGTGCTATAAATCTTTCAAAGAATCCTATTCAACACTCTAGAAGTAAACATATTGACATTAGACATCATTTTATTAGAGATCATGTTCAATATGGAGATGTTGAATTAGAATTTGTATGCACAGAAAAGCAATTAGCAGATATTTTCACTAAGTCTCTAAATGAGGAAAGATTTAATTTCATTAGAAGAGAACTAGGTATGATTGATGGATTAACCTTGTGATTACAAGAATAAGAAATTTTAATTGTTGATCTTAAAACAGATCACAAGTTATAAGATAAAATTTTTTGATGAGAATTCATGCTTTATGAAGTAAAATCATTGTTGAAATGATTTAGTCTTGTTGCAAAAATTAATTTCAATCTGATGAAAATTATAGGGGAGTCACGCCCATGACTTATACTCACGCCCGTGAACTTAAGTGGCCCAAAGAGGCAGTGTCGTTCACGACATGCTTCACGGCTTCAAGTTGTGAAACATAGTTTCACGGCTTGAGTCATGCCCATGGATAAGGACATTCACGCCCGTGATGATGTTTCACTCCCGTGAACAATTACGCCTCAAAAACTCACAGAAGCTTTCACGCCTTGTGTCACGGCTTGCTTCACGGGTATAAGTAGTGAAATTCAACAGTTCACGCCCGTGACAATATGTTCACCCCCGTGACCTATGATCATTCACGCCCGTGATATTCATAGATCACGCCCGTGAACTTATTCACGCTTTCATTCACGGGTGGAACACTGCTTCAGCAAACCGTGAACACTACTATTCACGCCCGTGAACAATTAAGTCACGTCCGTGAATGTATCGAATATATAAGAAAACAGCCGGTTACAACCTTCATTTCAACTCTCCATCTCCCAAAACCGCTCTCATTTACTCTCATTCATTAAGACATTGAAGATTCCGACCCCAAAGACTTGAAATTTCACTATAAATACCATCAAAAGTTCGAATCTTCAGCAGAAATCATACTTTTTCTAGGGGTTTTCATCATATTTTCCTTCAAAATTTTTTCTTTAAACTCCATCAACAACTAAATCTTCAAATATGGAGTCTGCTTCATCAAAGGGAAAGAGAAAGAAGTCTCATGCACCAAAGAGGTACTCAGATTACCTCATGAACATCATTCTAGAAAGTTGCCATCCTCGGTATGCAACTTTGAAGAAGAGACCTATTTTATCATCAAGGTCATTCGAATGGTAGGCAGTTCGTAATCTCGGGCTTGAGATGGCTATGACAGCGCAACTTCAAGCCTGTCATATAAAAGAATTTGTTGAAATTCATCTGCCAACTCTACGGGAGCCAACGCTGGAATTTCTTAGCACCTTGCAGGTTTCACCAACTGGAGTGGTGAAATTCCAACTCTGCAACAATGCAAACACCCTCAGCGCCATCGCATTTGGAGAATTGTTCAACCTACCATCTGATGGCATTCTGAATGAGACTGAGGTAGAATTATCTGCCCCTGCAGCATGGACGCATTTTGGCACGGATTGCAGCTGGGATGTCAAGAAAACTAAGAGCACACATCTCAGGACCCCAGTACACAGGTATTTGCATAGGTTTCTAACCTATAGCATTTTTGCTCGGAGGGAAAGCAATGGAACTATTAGGAAGTCAGAACTCTTCCTATTCGAGATGGCTCGACGGGGAGTCACAGTGGCACTTTCCATATGGTTTGCAAACCATCTTCTCTCCATCGCCACCAAGCCCACAGGAGATATCTTGATTGGGGCTTATGTCACTCATATGGCAGTAAAGCTCAATTACTTGAAGCTGGATAACCATCACTTCAACATCATTCCTGCACACCCACGAGATAGGCTGGATGTAGAGTCTTTCATCAAGATGGGAGCAGCTGTCAGAATCGTTTTTCAAAACGATATCTTCTACCGCTTCACTGATACTGCTGGAGAGATTATCTGGGAAGATCATGACATGGAGGATTTTAAAGCAGGCCTCCAGGGAGTCCAGCAGAAAAAGAGGGATAGGATTGAGGAAGCAACTCCAGCCATCGAGCAGGACATTGGACAGTCCTCAGCCTCCACACCGTCTTTAGCGCAGCAGGTGGTCGACCTCTTGGCACCACGTTTCTAGCAGCTGCAGACTTCCATGGATGAGAGGTTAGAAAACCTTAAGGACTTCATGGAGTCTCAGATAGACAGTCTTGAGGCTGAAGTAGCTAGGCTTCGTGATAGGATGTCTGGCTAGGATATAGGCTAGAGTGTAGCCTAAATTTGTTATGTTTGATCATTTTTGTTGTTTGTTATGTTTATGTAGGAAATCTTAAATTTCCTTTCATAATTTGTATCCCTTTCTTCATAATATATTTGCTTTTGTTTACTTCAATCTACATATTCTTTTTGATTGATGACAAAAGGGGGAGAAAACTAGCAATATATGATAGATAATATATGATAAGGGAAAGTAGTATCAAACTATCAATAATAAGAATAGTGAATCAAAAAGTGAAACAAACTTTGAATTGATTTAAAAATCTTGATTCAACTTTTCAGATGCAAAGTAGATAATTGAAAAACTGAGCTTCTATATACTTTAAATATACCCTAAGTATACTTTGCATACACCTTAAGAGCAAGTTACAAATAAAAACATGTCATGATATACCTTACATATACTTTCTGTCTTGAAAAGGAATTATGGTATGTATTGGATATACTTCTCATATAACTTGCATATAACTTGCATATGCGTCTGTCATTAATTAAAGACAGACGCTTATAACATTTTTATGCGTCTGACATTAGATAAAAACAGACGCCTATTATCTGCATAATAATATAATTAAGTAGGCTTCCTTTAATATTTATATATATATAAAAAAACTAAAATTAATAAAAAATTAAATTAATTAATTAATTAATTAATTAATTCATCATATATGTATATTATTAGTTAACCAAACCTGACATATATGTAATTAATTAATTTAAATATTATTTGGTTAAATAACAATTTGTCTTTTTCTAATTCAATTTTTTAATTACCACTCTTACTCTCCAAATTAATTAATTTATTTTAGACGAATATATATATATATATATATATATATATATATATATATATATATATATAAATTTATATATGTAATACTGTTAGAGAAGACAAATGAAAATGCCCCTATTTTGGTTTTTAAAAAATTTATATGCGTCTGTTATTTAATAAAGACAAATATCTAAACTTTATATGACTGACATTTATATTAATAGACACATATAACAAGTAACATATTTACAAAAATATCACCGCCTCCATTTTAAGCGTCTGTCATTTACACAACAGACATATATAACATTTAACTTAAAGTAGTTATTGTACTTGTGCTCCCTCTCTTATAAAAGAAAAACTAGAATTTATAATCTAAAAATCCTATTTGAATTCCACTTCCAAAGATTAAAAAAAAAAAAAAAAACTTCTTAATTACAAGATAACTTTTCACAAAGGTGCTCCACAAATCGGTTTTTATCTTTAAGTTCTAGGCCTCACTTGATCATAATAAGAGTTGGATTACGATTGGAGTCTACAACAAAAATGAGATGTCATGCACGTGACAGGCTTCTTTTTTTAGTTCAGCCATCTTCTCGCTCGCTCCGATTCTTTACATTTATGACAAAAAATAGAGATATGTAAGTGATATGCCCATATCGAATTGGCATGCTCGTAACAAAAGGTTGGGCTTTAAAATCTTTTCGCCCACGATCAAAGTCTTGCGCTTACTAAAAAATTGGAAGATTTCTTCTCACGACCAAAAACAAGGCCTCACGCACGTGACATATTGTCACATGTGTGAGGGCTTCATGCTTGCTTACTTTGCTATGTGTGTGAGGAGTCCTTCACATGTGTGAGGGTTCACGTCTATTTTATATTTTATCTTTTTTTTCTGCAAACACGAAATTAAAGTCAATAAGTACCTAAAATATTATAAAGACTTATAATTAAACATGAAAAATATTTATAAAACCTAAAACAAATAAGAACAAATTACCGCACCGATTGAAAATCCTTAACTTCAACTTTTGTTCTAAAAGCCAAGAAGGTTCGACGACCCCACTCTGATGCTTAAGTCAGCGACGGGATAACAAGAGGGGAAAAAGAATTGTCCAAGTATATTGAAGTTAAGAGTTGTGAAGGTTATTATGCCTCTATTTGAAGAGGGATTGCACTTTTTATATCTTACCTTGGGTGTCTCCTATTCGTTATGGGTACAACATTAATGGCAACATGCTATCATTAGTGGAGCAATGTATGAACATGTCAAATGGCAACATACCATCCTGACACCTGATGGAGGTGTTCTAGTAGTTTTGTTCTTTAATGCATTTCTAATAAGAAATCCTTCAGTACCCCTTATCTTACCTTATTTTGGTGTACGTCCTAACTCTGTAGTAGGTCTTGTCTGTTTCCTTGTTTATGTATGAGTCTAAAAATGGTCTCATGGGAAATCAATCTTCCCTCTTCAAAGGTCTCTATTATCCTGCCTACACTTTTTGCCTCTCTGGTCTATTTTTTTCAAAAAGGTATTCGATCTCCTTTTCTTTGACTGATGTTCAATCTCTCAAACACTCTATCAGCGATCTCCTTCGCTTTGCTTGGTCTCCAATCTTCCGGATGCTTTACCAGTGATCTCCTTTGCTCTACCTAGTATTTAGTCTTCTAGACACTTTAGCAATGATCTTCTTTTTTACCCCAAGACAATCAGTCTTTGGTAATATGTTACCAATCCATATATTCATATTTTGTGGCAAACGGAAAAAGAGATAAAAAGAAAAAGGGAAGAATTATGAAGAAAATAAGATGGAAAAAAATATCTTAAAATAGATCAAACTAAAATTCACCAAGGAGTTAAATTTAAAAAAATAAAAAATTTGGTTCAAATTTTATTCTAAGAAAATAATAATAGGATTTTTAAAATTAAAAAGAAAGTACCTAAACAAACTTTTATGTATTCATATTCTCAATATTCATTTATTTTTAATCCAAATCCATTAAAAGTTAATTATAGTCATCTGTAGCCCATAATTTCTAAATAAACTAATCCAATTAGTTTAAAGTTCAAATCTAACGAGTTAGGCGGTTTCCACTATATTGTATATTACTTAATATTAATCTAGATAGCAGGTTAATAAATTATCCACTTTCATATATAAAAACTCAGATTCATTTATTAACTCAGTGTATTGTAAAATCCTTTTTTTCAAATATGAATCTATATCATCTATACAAAGAAGCATAGCTGCAAATGACTTATAAACCACACTATTTCTTCACATTTTTTTTCTAAGATGTACACGCAAGGAAAAAAAAAATGCTCCTTTTACTTTTTTATGTCCTCTTCCAACTTCAATCATCATTTTCAACAAATTCCAACTTCAATTATCATTTTCAACAAATTCCAACTTCAATTATCATTTTCAACAACCAAGTAAATAAGACTTGCACTATCATCAATCGACAAACACAATCATTGATGATTAAATTAATCATTAGAAGAATAAAGAAAACGAAAAAAGAGACAACGACAAAAAGGAAAGATGCCTCCTTCCAAGATCTTTCCACAGATTCAAAACAAAGATATAATCAAGAAATAAACTTACTTACTAACCCTCTTTCTCAATTGAAAAAAAAAAAAAACAATTAATATTGCAGACAAAGCAAACTAATAAAGTTTGATTATAATAAATTACTCATAGAGAGGTACAAAAATCTTGGATAGTTACTAAAACACAAACAAAAACCCAAGAACTCTCTATTTTTTTCCCCTCTTCACCAATGGAGCAAAATATGATTCCTAAATAAAATGCATGACACATAATGAGTAACTAGCGATAAAACTCCTATCTGCAAAACTGAATTATAGGCTTGTAAAATTGAGAGTTTCCTCGACAAAAGCAAGAGTATCAAGTTCAATATTTGGAAGATCAATCACTCCATCCATGTTGCTGCCACTGCTTTCCCCCATTGAAAAGTCTTCGACTTCGTTAAAACTGTGAAAAAATTGCTCAAAGTCATTCCCAAACAATTCATGACCAATTGATGGTGATAGCATTGGCTCTTCCCATAAATCCGAAAGTTCAAAACCATCTTCGATCACTTTCCTCTCTTCATTGTTTTCTTTTTCAATTTTATTTTCATCAGGAAGCGAAATTGTGGTGGAGATATCGAGCACAGAAGATGGCGACGGATGAGAAAACAGAACAATGGATTCTTCTGTTTCTATGTACAAATTCTTGAGTTTCTCCGCTGCCATTTTGCTTTCAAACTCTTCCTTCTTTTTCCTGTAAGCACCAGCAGCCTCCTCTGCAGTTGTATAAGTACCAAGCCATAAACGAATCTTTCGAAAAGGATCTCTAATCTCAGCTGAATATTTCCCCCATGGCCTTCGTCGAACACCTTTGTGATATGGAGACATCATTCTGCTTTTCTTTTTTACACCTATTTCAGTGTTGGCTTTGATTTTGCCTCCTTCGTTATGCTCTGTATATGATTCGTATGGAGAAACTGAGAGACTGATCTCTCTTACAAATCGCTTAGTACCCACTGATCGTTGCCAGTGATCAATGAGTCGTTCGTCTTCGTCACTTGATGAGTCTGTGGCCTCAGGATCATGGCAACTTATGCGAATTTTTTTTGTTGCCATCAATTTCTTTTCCATGTTGTTCTTCTCATCGTGAAATCTCAAAATTTGATCCGAAATTGGCCTGTTCTCGCCTGGCATTATGGTAACAAAATTTTTAACAACCTTGAGTATCAAGAAAAACCAAAACCCTTAAACTCCTAAAGCCCAAAATTGAAAATAGCGGTAAAATTTTGTTTTCTTAGACAATCCTTAAAGTAATCTACCCAAGAACAATTCCTGCACCAAAAGAAAAAGATAAAAAATACAAACAAAATCAAAAGTCTAAAAAACCCATCAATGATAAATGATGTTTCAGATTATTGAACAAAATTCAAGAAATTAGAAACAGGAAAAAAACAGACACATTACACATACCTTGACCTTAATCGAATAAAAAAGAATGTTTCTTTTTCTGTTGAAGGGACCGAGATTGCTTCCAAAAGGTAAAGAAGAAACAGAGAGTGATATATAGAAAGTGAAGACAAACCCAGAGCTTCTTTTGAGCTCCAGTTAACAGATCAAATCCAGACGACATAAATTTTCTGTTTCTCTCTCTCTCTCCTCTCTGTTTTTTCTCGGAGAAAATCTTTCTTGATACAGAGAGAATCTGAAACAAACCAAAAAAAAAATGAATTTAAACAGAGAAAAATCTAAGAATGGAAAAAAATAAAATAAAATCAAATACTAATAACTATAAAATCGGAATATTTGCTTCCTTATTTGAAGAAATAAGAATAAAAATATCCCAACAAACAGAATATCATAAAAATTCAAGTGAAATATGGCAACAATAAATAAAAAATGATAAAAATCAAATTTAAAACGTTTCTCACTCGAAATTTGTGATTCCATGAATAGTTTCTCACCTTCCCCTCTTCTGTAAGGAAATTGAATGAGGAAATTAGAAATTTAGAACATAAAAAAGACTAGGTAGACTCAAGCTCTGTTTTTTTTTTTTTTTGGTGAAAGTGAGAGAGTGGAAACTGAACTAAGAAAATAAGAACTTTCAGCGGGACCCATTTTAAGGACCGGGTGCTGCGCCCATAATAGGACCACTTTACCTTTTTTTTGCCCTTTTACAATCTTTATTTTCAAGTGAAGAAAAAAATAAAAAACAATTCACTTAAACTTGTTATTAATCATAAGAAAAAATATAAAAAATAAAATTTTGTATAACATTTTTTAAGAAAAAATATTTTATATATTTATAAATAAAAGAAAATAGAAATTATATGAGATTTTGTTGTGCTGTCATGCTACAAGAAGTTGAAATACAAGGTAAGGACACGTTAATAAAAACAACTTTTTTATTTTGTATTTATTTGATAATGTCTTAACTTTTTATGTCATTGGTAGTATCCGATTATTGATTATTTTTTTAAAACAAAATATTATAAAAAATGTCGAACCTTTGTCAAAATTTACTATTATATTAAAAATAAATTTTTATTTTAATTATATCAACTTTTATTTTTAATACAACTTCAGTGATTATAATATAATTTCAAATTTATGTAAATTTAACGTGCCAATAATATGATATATATAAAAGAATGATGTGTCATCTACTTAGACTACTTATACTACCTACAATGACGTTTTGACATTTATAAAAAAAAAATCTTAAATTTTGTAGAATTTAACTAACATAGCTCAAACTAAAATTTTGTTTTCATAAACAATCTCGCCATATGATATTTATCATAACAATTGATCCAAATAATTGAAAGAAATTCAAGATAAAAAAAACAAATTATTGAAAATTTTTAATGTTAAAAATTATTTTATAAACAAAAAAATTTATGATGTTAGTGTAAAGAATTGAATTCCACTTCCATATAAATCATCAACTATCTTTTATTATTAATATGCAAACAAAAAACTATTTGTAAAATATTGATAGTTTTCATTTTTACTCTAATTTGTATCATTTAACAGCAAAAACATATTAATACCCCTCCATAAAAAATAAATAAAAGAAAATTTTACTTTTTAATTATTTATTTTCTTAAATATAATTAATAATTATTTTTTTATTACATTCCTATTTAATATATTTAATTACCATTAAATGAGTTATCATTTTTTTTATTTTTTAATAATACCCTAATTATATAAGAGTTTATTAAGCTCAACAAATTAGAGACAAATTTTCATCATTTAATGATAAAAAATTTTGTAGCTAAAAACTTATTTTTCATCCAAGGCTACACGTGAAGTAAAAACACAAGTTCATAAATTTTAAAAAAGAAAAAAAAATTTAGTTCCTAATATATTAGCTAAATTTTGTAGAGTTTATAAATTTTTTTGTATGAAAAACACATCTTGCATGGTATAAGTAATCCATGTAAGATGACCATTATTAGCTTACATGTGTCATGTCATTGTCATTTCAGATCCACATAAGTTCAATCGAAACTATAGTTATATTAAAAATAAAAGTTCATATAATTAAAATAAAAAATATTGTTTTGGATATAATAGGGAAATATGACAAAATTCATGATTTTTATGATATTTTCCCTCATCAAAATAAATAACTAAGAGACAAACCTATTGACTATCCAAGAGAGGTTGTTGTTGGCTAGCATACCTGTTACTTATAATGTTATATCAGTAGTGGCCATCAGATGTCTTATTGGTCTCAGAGCCATGGATATTTTCCAGAAGAATGTGCATTAGATATGTATTTAAACTATTGAAAGACTGAAAGGTTTTTCTCATCATGGAAACAAACTCTACTCCTTTGACATCAGGTACTGCACCACTTACCTGTTGGGTTTCGAAAAATGAATCACATTCATAAATACAGTGGAAAAATAAAATTTTCAAAACCTGAAACAAAATATCATACTTGTGTCATTAAAACTAATTTTTATAAATACAGAGGTTAGAAATTATACCTTATAATTTCTTATTTGTTATTCAAATCTTCACTTTATTGGGCTGTAGCAAACCACAACAATCTACACTATGATGTCTCTAATGATAATCCATGCGAAAAATGAAGAAGAAACTATCAAAAGAAATGGTTTGAACAAATTCAAAGTGCTAGTTTTGAAAGTGTTCTTGAGAGAATTTTGTTGTGTCTTAAAAAAAAAATTTTCCAAAAAAATATTTTCATGTCTATTTTCTGCCATTTGATATCTTTTCCATTTGAATCAAATTCAAAGAAAATATCAAAAGTCAAAAATGGAGAAAAAAGAATTGAATGAATAGTGAATGTGCTTAATAGCCATAATTGGCCTAATTAAGACCAAATTTCTCCCGTTGGCCAACGGGAGGCACCAGTGCACGCGCTGGGCCTGCTACAAACTGCCGCTAGCCAACAGCCTGCCTAGCCCGCATGGGCCTGTGACCCTCCCGAATGATTTTTCCCGTATAATCTCATCGCGATTCATCCCGAAATAATTCTCTCATATTTTGGATCTCATCCAAAACCATTTTACTCATTATTCATATCTTCAATACACGTGATCCATTAGGTTCCCAGTTATATTGGCCACTGAAATTAATAATTAATTTAAGCAAGTCATGAGCGGTATCTAGCAACTCATCATGAACCCCAATTGACCGGAAAGTCAATTATTTGACTACGAACCTTTCCATAGACAATTTTCGTGCAATTATTCCTTTCACCATTTTATACCCCACTTGGTTCAGAGTATGAACATGTGTCAACTCCTACTAGACTAACTACATCATGTCTAGTTCAAATAATGTTAGTTCTTGTCCTTGAGGCTCATTACTTAATTAGATATGTCAATGAAGAGATTCCCAAGTAATGACCCCGACAAGAGGCCATGGGTATACACTCCTTCTATTAAGAGTGGTGAATCCTTTGTTAGTTACCCAATTACCTTCGAATAACTCAAGTAGTATCCAATCACCACCTTATAAGCAACATCTCTGAGGCAATAAGGAATAGTTTCAAAATACATAATAAGTATCCAAGATATCCTTGAGTACCTCAAGTCTAAGGATACTTGCACCATTGCTATGATAAGATTATCATTGACATTTAAATAGATTATCCATACGATTGTATCATAGCTGGTCATCTAATGTACTTAGCTACACTTAGCAAAGATCCACATGTTAACTATAAATATCTCATGTTTATAGATTATGAGATCTACTACTTGATCCAATCAAGGAGTGTAATATGTGCTAGTCTGTCCGGATTAACAATGTCTCGTCTCATTTATCCTATGAGACTGTGGTTCCTTTGCTTGCCCAATGGCTCCATTATTATCACTATACAATTGTATTGGATCAATAATGTTGGGAACCACTCTAAGTTCTGTGATGAATTTCTTTATCCAAATTGCTTCCTTTGCTACTTCAGAAGCTGCAATATACTCTACTTCAATTGTGGAATCAGCAGTCGTTTTCTATTTGGAACTCTTCTAACTAACTTCTCCACCATTTAGTGTGAATATATAACCTGACTGAGATTTTGAGTCAACTTTATCAGATTGGCAGCTGGCATCGGTATACCCACTCACAATAAGATCTCTATCTCCATATACTAAGAATACATCCTTAGTCCTTCTTAAGTACTTAAGGATATTCTTGACAGCCACTGAATGACCTTCACCAAGGTCTGATTGGTATATGCTCGTGACACTCATAGCATATGATACATCGAGTCTTGTACATATCATAACGTACATGATTGATCCTATAGCTGAAGCATATGGAATCAAACTCATGTGTGTCCTCTCATTTTGTGTCTTTGGACACAAAAACTTTGCGAGAGTAATCCCATGGGTCATGGGAATATATCCCCTATTGGACTGCTTTATGCTAAACCTCTTTAGCATTTTATCTATGTATATAGACTGTGAAAGACCAAACAATCTTTTAGATCTATCTATATATATCTTTATCCCAAAAATATAGACTGCTTCTCTAAGGTCATTCAAAGAGAAATTCTTGGATAACCAAATTTTGACTGATTGTAAGGCTGAGACATCATTTCCTATTAATAATATGTTATCTACATACAACACAAGAAATACGATTGTATTCCCACTAACCTTCTTGCAAACACAAGGGTCATCCAGATTTTGTAAGAAATCAAATTGTTTGATTGTCTCATCAAATCGAATATTCCAACTCCTTGATGCTTGCTTTAATCCATAAATGGATCTTTGAAGCTTACATACCTTTTTGTCATCTTTGGATATGATGCCTTCTGGTTCTGTCATGTACACATCCTCAGTGAGATTTCCATTACGGAAAGATGTCTTTACATCCATTTGCCATATCTCGTAATCATAATGAGTAGCAATGGCTAGGAGTATCCTTAGGAATTTAAGCATAGCTACTGGGCTAAAAGTTTCATCATAGTCAATTCCTTTTCTTTGATGATAACCTTTAGCAACAAATCTAGTTTTATAGGTAATCACATTACCATCCATATCAATTTTCTTTTTGAAAACCCACTTACACCCTATAGGCTTTATCCCTTCGGCTGGGTAAACCAAAGTCCATACTTGGTTTTCATACATGGAATTCATTTCTCACTTCATGGCTTGAAGCCATTTGTCAGATTCTGAACTATTAAGAACTTCTTCATAGGTTGTAGGCTCATTTTTTTCTATGACCAATATGTCGTTTTGTTCACTAATGAGAAATCCATATCTCTCTGGAACAGTACGTATCCTACTTGACCTACGAAGCTTTTGTGCTTCAAAAGGTTGAGTTTTTATATCATTTGTATGAGTAACAAGCTCAGGTTCAGGCAATTGATCAACATATGTTTGAGCATCTTGAATTTCCTCAAGTTCAATTTTGCTTCCACTATCTCCTTTTATAAGGAATTCTCTCTCTAAAAAGATAGCATGTCTTGAAACAAAAACTTTTTGTTCCAAGGGGTGGTAAAATTGATATCCATATGATGCTTTTGGATATCCCACAAACAGACATCGGTCAGACTTAACTTTTAGCTTATCTAACATTGTCCACTTCACATAAGCAGGACAATCCCAAATTCTCATGTAAGAAAATGTGGGGTTTTTGTTATACTATATCATATATAAAGTAACATCAACTGACTTCGAAGGACTCCATTTAATATATAAATGGCAGTCTCTAGTGCATAACCCCAAAAGGATTTAGGGAGTTCCGCAAAATTCATCATAGACCTTACCATGTCTAACAAGGTTCGGTTTCGCATTTTAGCCACACCATTGTGTTGTGGTGTGTAAGGTGGAGTCCATTGAGATAAAATCTCATTATCCCTAAGATAATCTAGAAACTCTTGGCTCAAGTATTTACCTATTCGATCTGATTGAAGTGTTTTAATACTGTTGCCAAGTTGTTTCTCTACTTCATTTTTGAATTCTTTGAACTTTTCAAAAGCTTCAGATTTGTATCTCATGAGATACACGTACCCATATCGTGAGTAGTCATCGATAAAAGTAATGAAATAGATGAAACCACTTTTGGCGTGTGTAGACATTAGACCACATACATCTTAATGTATTAAGTCTAAAAGTCCATTAGCACGTTCACCCTTTCCCTTAAAGGGTAATTAGTCATTTTCCTAATAAGCAAGATTCACATGTGTCATATGATTCATAATCAAATGACCCCAAACTACCACTCTTGTATAGCTTAGCCATGCGTTTCTCACTTATATGACCAAAGCGACAATGCCACAAGTAAGATGATTTCAACATATCTTGTTTTTACCTTTTATTATCATTAATGTTTAAAATTGGATTTGACATATCTAATAAGTATATTCCATTGCATAATGTACTACTAGCATAAAGAATTCCATTCAACATAATAGAACAACAATTGTTACTAAAAGCTAAATGGAAACTATATTTATTTAGAATTGAAATAGAAATAATATTTTTAGTCAAAGTAGGTACATAATAGCAACCCTTGCTCAATTTCCAATGCGTAGGTCTGACTCTCCATTATTGAGTTGCCTACTATTCCTTGGGCCCTGCATATCAATGCATATGTATGAGCCACAACCGGTATCTAATACTCATATATTATTATTATTATTATTGAAAATAATATTAATTTATATGACAAAAATACCTGAAGTAGATGGGGCATCAGATGCCTTCTTCTTCAAGGACTCCACGTAAGTCTTGCAGTTTCTCTTCCAATGGCCATCCTTGTCGTAATAGAAGTATGTTCCCTTTGGAGCAATCTTCTTGGTCTTTTTCTTAGCCACACCTCCCTTAGGCTTCATGGACTTCTTCTTCTTTTTAAGGTTCTACTTTAGAACCTGAAGAGCCACTAGCATCATAGTCTTACTGTCCTTCTTGACAAATGACTTAGTTGTTTTGAGCAAGTTAATCGGCTCAGGAATAGTGGTAGACATTTTGGTTCATCCTATAGTTAAACACAAAATGTGAATAACTATCGGACAAACCGATTAGAATTAAGTCAATACTTAATTCATGGTCCGTCACAAATCCCAAGGTGTAATGTAATATCCTTGACTTTTTTCATATGCATTTCTGCAGCATCACATTTGTGCATATGCATTTTGCATAAATATCACTTGAACACATGCATAATATGCATTTTTATTTAAATATATTCATGACATACAATTAGTTTATTTTCAAATATTTTATAATTTTATAGAAATGCATATGTTTGTTTTATAATATAGATGAAAATGACATGAAATTAATATTTAAGTGAATAAAAGACTAGATTGAATTAATAAAAATTTAACATGATTAATTTAATTAAATTAAAATAAGTGATTAAATTATATATTTATTTATTATTGGTTAGTAAAATTAGGTAAATGTATATATGTATACATGAATGTATGTATGTATGTATGATGATAATAAAAATAAAAATAATAATAAAAATAATTTAAAAAAAGAAGAAGAAAGCATTCAGAAAAAGAAAAAGAAAAAGAAAAAGAAAAAGAAAAAAAAAAGAAAGAAGAGTGGACGACAAACACAAAATGGAAAACAAATGGAGTAGGTGAGTTTTAACCTATTAGGCTTCATTATCTTTCTTTTCTTTTCTTTTCTTCTTCTTCTTCTTCTTCTTTGCTTCATTTCTTCAACCTATTTTCTCTCAAGTTCCAGCCACAAAATCTTCCTTGTTTCACTTGGTTTTTGAGGCAAATTGATCTCTTGAAAGTTCGTTCTTGGTAAGTAATCAATTCTTATTGCTATAAGGTTGATTTGAGTTGCTAAGGTTCATTAATAGACACTGATTTGAACTCCGATTTTGATATCCATAGAAATTGATTCTGGAAAATATTAAAACATAAAATTTGTTCCTTTATGTCTTATATTTATGGATATGTAAATATTTTTGCAAGATGTGGTGTATAGAATGAGATATCGTCTTCATACTAAAACTGTTCTGGATGTGAACCTTAAGTAAATTAGCTACTGTATTAGTTAGTTTTGGGTATGTTAAAATCAATATTGGAAGTAACTCACAAATTAAAAGTTGTAGGTATATGTGTTATGGATCTGTAAACCAAATTTCAGGTTCATAGGTCTTGTACTCTTTGAGTTATGGTGAATGGAACCATGACTGTCCCTTAATTTGAACTGCCTACTGAGTGCCCTGTACAGGTCCCGAAACTTGTCTAATTATTTTGAGCTTCTTAAAGATCGATTCTGTAAATGATAAAAACATGAAAGTTATAGGTATATGTCTTATTGAAATTTTTGTACTAATTTTGGATTAATATATTGTGTAAAGAATAAGTTATGGCCTTTGTAAGTCATACTGGTCCAGAAGCCAATTCTATTCTGGACCAGTAAAATGTTTGTTATAATGTGAAGACCTTAGAGACATAACTGATAAAAGTTTTAAACATGAAAAATGTTCCATATGAACCCATATAAGTTTCTGTAAATTTTCCTTAAAATAGAACGTACATATTATAAGTTATGATGAACCCAAATGAGTACTCTGAAACTGCCTAAGGGCAGAAAACAGAGCAGAAATCAGAACACGATTAGAAATTCCACCAAAATATTGTACAGTAATCCAATTGGTCTGAAATTTTAATATGTTATATATAAAGATGTTAATTTTAATTAGGAATAAGAATAATATTAATTGGTCAAATACAGAAAAAGTTATAGTCAAAACAGTCTCATAAGGTCACACTACCTCATAGGAAAAATTTTAATTATTGATATGAATAATGTATATTAATTTGTTTAAGCCACATTAAGTTTCTATAGTCATAAATTAACCAATTATATTTCAATATTAGGCTCAAGACAAATTGGAGATATACAAGAAGGGGGTAGACAATAAGTTAAGAGTTGGAATCAAAGGAAAAAGGTGAGTATAATTATCAATTGAATTCTTTAGTGCATATGAATGTTGCTTGTTATGTGATTTATATGACAGTGATGATTTTTCCTTGAAAATATGATGATGAATAATTTGTGACATTTGTGGTACATATAAGTTTGTGTACTTGTGGTATATTGGAGGTATATGTTTGACATATGATATATATACATGGTATATGTATAGTATATGCAAGGTATATGTGTTGACATATGAGGTATATATGTGGTATATGTATGGTATATGTGTTGCATATGAAGTATATATGTGGTATATGTATGGTATATGTGTTGCATATGAAGTATATATGTGGTATATGTATGGTATATGTGTTGCATATGAAGTATATATGTGGTATATGTATGGTATATGTGTTGACATATAAGGTATATATGTGGTATATGTATGGTATATGTGATAAGATACAATGGTTGATGAATATGTAAGTACAAGTGCATATGCATAATGACTTAAAAGGCGTTGTGACTTGTCAATCGACATTGCAAAGCAAAAGAAGAGGCCTATGGCCCAATAAATGTACAAGGCAAAAGAAGAGGCCTATGACCCAACAAATGTGCAAAGCAAAAGAAGAGGCCTATGGCCCAACAAATGTGCAAATGAAACAAATGTTCACATGGAAACCCAGGGCAATGTTCGTTTAACCTGGTCACAACAAAATAAAATGTACAAGCATAAGCATAAGCATAAGTAAATAGCAATTATTGAATACTTGATTTGATCTATATTTATATGTTTTTAACTGATGAAATGAAGTATAAAGTATGTATTAATTATACTTGTTATTTGCTATTATGAAATGCTTGGTGCTTTAGAACTCATTTGATGGTTATTCTCACTGAGTCGCAACTCACCAAATTGCATCATTTTTCAGGTAGAGAAGATTAGTAGTTCATATTGAGGTGCATATAAAAGTCATGGATCAAAGGTCACCGACCGAGCCTCATCACTCTCTCTCCTTCCATTCCACATAAGCATAAGAACATATCATTTATATTGGGGGATTGAATACTTGCATATTTACTAACTTTTTAAATGTAATGTTTAAGTTATTAATATATGTGATGTTATGAGCTATAATTAAAGCTTTCGTATTGATTGTGAAATTATTGTTGATAATATGAGATGAGTTAAAAAAAAATTTACTCGCTGTAAACATGAATTTTATTTAATCTTGTTTCATATGTGACAATACAATATAAAGATAACATATACGGTATATAGATGTATAAGGTGTTACACAAGGTGGCCAACCTTTCAATATAGCCATTCATCTTCAATTCATATTGCACTAGAGATGTCCCCTCAACCATCTTAGTGTGAAGAGCAACCTTGAAGTTTCGAACCTTTCGAAATGCACTTGCTCATCAGAAAGCTCTCTTAGATTGTATACTATGAAATTAGCATTCATAGCCTCATGCTGTTTTTTCAACTCAGCTGACATAGTAGCAAGCATATTGCAGCTTGCCATCTCACTATCATCAAGATGCTTTTGATATCCCTTCTGAACATCTTCAGAAGGATTAGTAGCAGGGGGATTAGGGAGTGTCTCATCTAGGACATAGCCAATCTTTTCGATTGGAAAACTATTCTCAAATTCCTTAGCCAATCCAAAAAATTAGGCCCAGTCAACTTATTTGATTCCATTAGTGATCACAAATTCACAGTTGTCATGATGATGATTCTAGCAACTTAGATGTAAAATAGAACATGTTAGAATGTACATAAAATGAATGTTTATTAGGTCTTTAATAAATCTCATTATGACTCTCACTATTTTATTGTGAATCCATAGCCCTCATTATGAACCCAAGAGAACTTATATGGAAGTTCTCCTAGTGGGTCGATATCCAACTAGCTAAGAATAACATTGAAGCAACTCAACAAGCTATCCTTAGTTTGGTTGGTAGGTATCTAATCCATAGCAATTGCATGATTCATGCAACTATCAAATTTTGTGCTATCAACTTATTGATGTGTGCACATACATTGGGCTATCAACTCTTGATATGTGTACATCTCATGTATACAAACCCAACTTCACCTCCAATACACATTAACCTTGGCGCAAATCCAACAAGTTAATATTATCGATTAAGTCTACCCCATTAGTCGTGAAATCTAATTTCAATGGTTTGAACATATTCTAATAGAGTGAACTTGAGGCAAATCAACAACTCTAACTCTAGAAGAATTCTAGTTCTTCCCACATTAATGGAAGACATAAGACTTAGTTATTTATTTAACGAAGGATTTCTTTGTTAAGTCTCATCAAGTTATTATTTCATGCTTTTATATATCATACATTCATCACATGGATATATAAAGATAGTTAAGTTAACTATATGGCATGACATGATTATGGACATACTAAAGTCAATCTCTGGAGCCAAAGAAAATTGACTAGGTCTTACCTAGGCATATGCATGAATTTACAACCCAAAGTAGAAATCAAATTCTTATTTCTAAGTCTTCTTGTTTATGGTACCACCTCATTTGTTTCTTGCTCCTTTGTAATCTAATTACATATTTTAAAGTATAGAAAACCTCAATTTATATTTGAGGGGAGTAAGATGAGAAGAGAAATATATAAGAAAGAAAGAGAGGTAGGGACACGCAGGCCCTATTTACCATAAACAAAACAATTTCATGCATGCTCAATCACATTGGGCCTAAGTCCATAATCACCCATCATGCCTTTTCATACACCCCTAACATGCATTCTCTAATGCATAAAATAAAAAATGACAATTTTGAATTTCAATTTGTAAATTGATTCAACGCTTGAATCGAAATTGTCTATTTGTGTTTTTTCGGTTAATTTAATTTTGTATGTCATTTTTAAAGTGAAATTTAATATTTAATCAAATCAAATTAAATTTCATATTTCTAGAATTAATTCAAAATTAATTCTCCTTAAAATCATAATATTATGATGTTAAAATTAAATAATTTAATTTTAATATACATATCAATTTCTAGTCATACTAGAATTACAATTGCTCAACTTAAATTAATTCTAAATTAATTTCTAAAAATTCTAAAAATTTCCAAAACTTCAAATCATCATTCTAATCATCTTTGGGTATTCTAAAGTTCATCAAAATATTTTTGGCACAAGCCAAAATTACTAAGACAAACAAACCAACACACTTAAACGCTCAAAACAACTCATACGATATCTAGAATTTTTTTAAAATTTCAAATGTGTGCAAATTAATTTTGGCATGTATATAATATCAAAATAATATATTTCTAATCACATGAAAAATATTTCAAGGTGCTGGAAACAAAATAAACACATACAAAAAACATTTAAGCAAAACAGCCCCACCAAGTATGCTAAAACAGTTCCATTTTTGTGTTTGTTTGAAAAATTAATTAAAATAATTTTTAATTAATTATTGGACACTTCCAAAGGCATAAAAATATTCTCAATATGTCTAACTAATTTATTCATAATCATATTACAAAAAAAAAATAATAATCAGCCCCATCAATTAAACAAAATAACACATGTTCATAAACAAGACAATTTTAAACATTTTTGAAATAAATCCGAAATTAATTATTTGAATCACATTTAAATTATTTTTCAATCAAATTAATCATCCTTAATCATTCCATGATTAGATTAGAGAAAGAAAAATATGTAAAACATATTTTACAAATTATTTCAATTTTTCAAAACCTATTGATCCAAAATAATAAAAAACATGCAATCACATTGCACTTTCAATTAAATTTAATTTTAATGGACACAAGGAGGCTCTAATACCACTGTTGGGTTTTAAAGAATGAATCACGTTCATAAACACAGTGGAAAAATAAAATTTTCAAAATTCGAAACAAAAGATCATACTTGTGTCATTAAAACTAATTTATATAAATATAGAGGATACAAATTATACCTTGTAATTTTTATTTGTTATTCAAATCTTCACTTTGTTGGGTTGTAGCAAATCACAACAATCCACACTAGGATGTCTCTAATGATAATCCATGCAAATAATGAAGAAGAAACTATCAAAAGAAATGGTTTGAACAAATTCAAAGTGTTATCTTTGAATGAGTACTTCAGAGAATTTTATTATGTCTTAAAAATATTTTTGTCACAAAAAAATATTTTTATGTCTATTTTCTGCCATTTGATGTCTTTTTTATTTGAATCAAATTCAAAAAAAAGATCAAAAGTCAAAAATGGAGAAAAGGAAATTGAGTGAATAGTGAATGTGTTTAATGGCCATAATTGGCCTAATTAAGGCCAAATTCACCTGGGAGGCACCAGTGCATGCTGGGCCTGCTGCGGGTTGCTGCTGGGCAGCCCGGTAGCCTGCTTAGCTTATGCAAGCCCATAACCGTCTCGAACAATTGTTTTCGTGCAATTTCATCGCGATCCATCCCAAAATAATTCTCTCATATTTTGGATCCCATCCAAAACTATTTTACTCATTCTCCTTATTTTATGTTGGTCACTTAAATTAACAATTAATTTAAGGAAGTCGTGAGTGGTATCTAGCAACACATCATAATCCTCAATTAATCGAAAAGTCAGTGGTTTGACTACGAACCTTTCCATATACAATTTCTGTGCAATTATTCCTTTCAGCGTTCTATACCCAACTTGGTTCAGAGTATGGACATGTGTCAACTCCCACTAGACTGAGTACGTCATGTATAGTCCAAGTAATGTTAGTTCTTGATCCTGATGCTCATTACTTTATTAGATATGTCATTGAAGACTATCTTTGTGACATTTCTAATCCGGCTAGAGAACTATGACAATAGGCCATGGGTGAATACTCCTTTTATCAGGAGTGGTGAATCCTTTGTTGGTTACCCAATTACCTTCGAATACCTCAAGCTATATCCAATCACCACCCTATGAGTAACTTCCTTAAGGCAACAAGGAATAGTGTCAAAATACAGAATCAGTATCCAAAATATCCTTGAGTACTTCAAGTCTAAGGATACTTGCACTATTGCTATGATGAGACTATCATTGACATTTGAATAGATTATACATATGATTGTCTCATAGCTGGTCATCTAATGTACTTAGCTACACTTAGCAAGCATCCACATGTTAACTTTAAATATCTCATGTTTACAGATTATGAGATCTACTACTCGATCCAATCAAGTAGTGTAATATGTGCTAGTCTGTTTGGACTAACAATGTCTCGTCTCATTAATCCTATGACTAGGGATAATTTTGATACTAACATAATTACACATGATAAGAATCTCAATATCATCATCTCATCATGATTTCCTTCATGCTATGTTATGTATCAAGGACTTATTAATTGATTTAAGATCACTATCAATCTATATATAAAATTAATATCAAATTAATGAAAAAACTTTTATTAATCAAATAAATTTGTACAATAAGTGCTAAAGGTAATTGTCTTTAGAGCACTCCTTTATGATTCCCCTTCTGCATTCTAATTCTTTCAGAACTTTTTCTAGTAATAATTTACATTTTCCTATATGGAATCCAATATATCCCATATGAAAAAAAAACTCACATCACTGAAATACCTTATATTTCTCCTTATGATGCCTATAACCAATACAATCCTCTTGGAAAACTAACATAAAATCACTGGTCAAAAGGACTTCCAAGTCTGTAAAAGAATATGTTCAATCATTTTCTTTTGACCATTGTACTATCAAAGCTATAAGAGAATAGCAATTTGTCTCCTTAGAAATTCTGCCAGAATTTCTAACACTATAGAAATGTGATGGTTATTCTCATCTTTATTTTGGAGCCATCAGACTATCACTCTCTTGTCATGGAAGAAAAGACTTTCTGTCTTTACTAGGATAGCCTTACTAGATACTAGATACTTGCAGTATCAACATGATGTTATTGGTACTGTAGAATATTGCTCAATATCTGTAATAATCCGAACACCGAGTTAGTCATAAACTGTAGTTTTCGAAATTGATTAGCATACCGAGGGTCGAAAATTACACCCGTGGTTAAAAAATATTTTCTTTGATCATCGTAACATATAAATTATGACTAGTCAGGGGTAAATTTTGGAGTGAAAATGAAGTCAAATAAGCCCTCAAAAGCCAAAATATGGATAGACTCTGAATAATATTTAGGAATATTTGATAGTTAAAAAGGAATTTTACGGTAATACCAAAAATTGATTTATCAGTCCGATTTGAGTGAGCCGAATAGGAAATAGACTCCGATTGAGTTAAAAAAAATTTTGTATACATATATAAATATTTTATGAATTATGGAATCAAATTTGGGTGAAATTGAGCTTGGAAAGTGAGAGAAATAATTTAAAGTGCTTAATTGGGCCTAAATGGGTTGGACTTTGTTTAGGCCCAAACCCACCCATTTAAGCCACTATAAATAGGCTCAAAAATCAGAATTATCTATATAGAATTTTGCTTCATATTTTTCCTCCTCTCCTCCCTTTTGGCCAAACCATGTTCTTCCTTTTCTCCACCAAAATTTCTTCAATTTTCTTCAATTTTCACACCAAAATCAAACACCCTAATATAAATTCAGTCTCTCTAGTAGCTATTAGAAGACTTTAATCTTTTTTTGGAAGGCTAGAGTGGAAGAAAATCAAAGGAGACAAGAGTTTTAAATTGATTTAATGGTTCAAATATGTTGTTTAAGGTATGTAGATGATAATTATGAAGTTAAATTGAGTTAGAAAAGCAAAATAATGGTGGATTAATGGAGTGTGAAATTCAGCCATGGTAGGTGCACAAGTGAAGGTGCTTCTAATGAAAAGGCTAAGGAAAAGGAAGCCTAGGAAGGCTAAAGGAAGAAAATAAGGTTAGTGACTTCAAAATCTATTTATCTCCATTGTTTAAGTTTGAATTAGGGTTATGGAAATTAGGGGTTTTGTATGAATGTAAATGATAATTGATGCTTAAAACATTATTAAGGGAATATAAAAAGTGGATTAGAATGGTTAAATTCAATTAAAAAAATTATTTAGTGGAACTTTGAAAATATGACCATATTATGGGAAAAATGCATATTAAGGCATAATTACATTTTAGTGTAATATTATGATACATATGGAATAATTAATGTATAAATTAGTGAAATGAATATTTAGAAGGTAAAAGAAAAATTTTAATGATGAAAATTTAATGTGGGCCAAAATATGAAGAAGGAGAAATTATTATTTTTCTTGCTAATTAAATGAAATTAAGTCATAAAATGCAAGAAAATATGATATTGAGTGTATAGAAATTTATTGCAAATTTTTAAAATATATATTGAATATTTTTCTAATTAATGATTATTTTGTGCATGAAATGAAATATAACGAATAAAGTGTATTTAGGGAGCTTAATGATTTAATTGAGTATTAATGATCAAATATTGAGATATTAGAATGGAAAGTGTGGAAAAAGATTATTATTATGGATGAATAAAATGTTATATAATTAATAATGTAGAAATAATGGAATTTATGAATTTAATGGAAATTGAATTAAAGGAATAATATATTTTCTTTAGTTATTTTTCTGATGGTTAAATCTAGTACATGATATAATTGGCTAGCCATAGGGACATCATTACCGCGGTGTGGGTCATGGCGACTTGCTTATATAGGCCAATGAAGGTCTACTTCAATGATAGTGATTTAGTGATCAGTGTACAATGCAGTGCTCAGGTGGTCTTTCAGGGTCACTTTTCAGTGTAATGGACTTTTAGAGTCCACGTTCCATATATCTGGTATGAAAATTTTCTATTAGATTGAAACTAAGGGCAAATGTGAATAAAAGTAGTAAAAATGATAAATATGGTAAAAAAGATATAAGTGAAAATTATGATAAAAATGATAAATATGATAAAAGTGATAAAAATGATAAAAATGGTATAATAATAACAATGATTAAAGTGATTAATATGACAAAAATAGTAAAATTTAAAAATGATTTTTAATACCTTTATCTCTCTAAACTGTTCTGAATTAAAATTGTTCAACTTACTTCACATCTCCGTATGTTACATGCAATTAAAACATCTATTTACAATGTACTGCATAAAACTTTTTCTTGTATATGGATAATAATCATAAACAGAATCAATAATAGGTTTGGACAATTATTGCCCTTATTACAAAATCACCTTATTAACCATAAATAAAATCAGTTACAAATCCTTATTAAAAATATATTCAAAAAGTCTGTCTCTATCCCATGTCATGTGGAATAACCAATAATGAAATGAATAAAATAAATGAAAAGACCCATAAGGGTCGACTCTGACTACTTTGACTATCTTGGTCTTCTCTTCTTGCAAACTCAGCTGTCTATTGGCTCCAAACCTTAGTTTAGAAAAACCCACATGCTAAGCTATTGAAAATTTAATGGTACATATAAGTATTAAAATTCTATCATGCATTCAAATAGTATCATAGCATTCATAATCATAAACATACTTGTATGCTTAATCATATCATCATATCATTTACATATATATGTATAGTAATTGCATTCAATTTGAAATGATTTGATTTCAATACATCTATGGCATATAAAGCAAATATCATCATCTATTACAATTATCTATTTTCCAATTTCATAGATCTAATTTCTAGGTTCCACATTTCTTTTCTAGGTTGTGACTATATTCTGATTCACTGATTTTGTAACACAATGTTACAATGTTTTGCCTTAAAACATTTTGTTTATTGTATTTCAAATTTCTGGTTTTTTAACCCAATACTCTAGACTCAGACTACTTAGATGCGGGTTGTGAAACATAGGTGCTCTTATCCGAATTTAAGCCACCATGTTCACCCTCTGTATCAATTTCTAACATAACATCATAGACCAAATTAACGTCTAATGAATCTATTTACACCATAAAATATAAAAATCTTAACTTTTAATTGATTTTAACCTATAAGCCTTATTCCCCATTTAATCAGAATTGAACCAAATTAAAGATTAATAGAAACATCATTCCTTACCTCTGTAATGATGATTTCAGAAGGGTTTTCATTCCAAAATCAAATTCTTATGCTCTTTGGTTCTAACTTTGATTTCTATACTGAAGTCCTTATTTCTAATATGTTTTCCAATCTATTTTTATAGTGGGGATTAGTATTTGATCAATTAGAATTGATAGAGATTGACGAGGAACTGTTTCTGAGGTTTCAGAGGATAAGTGGCTAGGATTTAAGGATTGATTTTCATGAGTTTCTGTAAAAAAAAGACACGAAATTGTTCTATTTAAACTATAGAACTTCACGAGCGTGAATACTAGTGTCATGGCTATGAAGATCCTCAGCTTCAAAATTTGAAATTTGCAACATTCATGGCAGTGATTACCTCTATCATGGGTGTGAACACTGGGAACTTCACTTTTTCTTATCTTTTTCATTATTTTTATTTTACCAAAACCGTTAACCACTATATACCTCATATATACTCTTAATATACCTTTATTAATATATTAATTCTAAGCCATAGCTTGTGGACGTAACACATATTCCAAAACAAATCTCTCGTGCTGAACTTCTAAAGTTGTTACTTGAAACTTGGGTAACTAATTATGAAAAAATACAAAGCAATGAACAAGTTGTTCAACATTAGGAATCACAATTCTTAAAAAAATCAAATGGAACTGATGAAACTAAATTTGCCCGATCTGCAGAACCAAGCACCAACACTTATTTATTCTCTACTCAATTTATGATTGAGCCTTATGAGGAGTAGGAGAATCTTGCAATCCTTGGATTTGATTTGAGAGGAAAACCAGTCTATGCCATGACATAAAATAAACTTAAAAAGATTGATAAAAGGGTGAATTAAGTCTCACAATAGGTCAACCATCTAGGATCTAATGGAAATGATAACTGAGTTAGTAGTAGGAGTTTATGTTTTGCCTTTAAAAGAAAATCATGTCTCTTCATAAAGAAATCATTCAAATGATCCAAAACCATATCACTAGACCACAGTTTGTTCAAAAACAAGAAGAAATTTCAAGGTTGAAATATCAGCTTGCTCAAATTGAAAAGGATTTATAGGTTAAAACACCATTTAATCCTTTCACTTTCGCTAGTACTCATCCTTTACCAGAACCTATATTACAAAACACTTTCACCCAACTAAAAGTTGATTTAGTTCTTCTTCAATATGAAAATTTTTAAAAGATGATGTGAGCCAAAACCCTTTTATAAAAACCTCTAAAGAAAAAATCGATTATATCCCTTCTTATGACATCTGTTACTACTCCACTCACTTCATTATTTAAAACACAATTACAACCTACTCTTATGAGACCTAACAAACAAAGAGCTTTAGACCTTTTTTAAGACTCACCAGATCCTTACCAATACATGGTTCAACTTTCTCTAAACAAAATTACATCTTTTATCCAATCCTGTGTAAACCAAATTGAGCATATTCATCAGGTTTCTTTACAATATGATTCATTTGAAATTTCCTTAGAAATGGAATTTATATTGTTTGATGAAATAATTCCATCTATCAAAATAGTCGGGCCAACAAAATCAACTGCACAATCTGAACAAGCTCAGTCTACACCACCATCAATAGAGCCTATTGTTGAAGAACCAAGGGAAGAACAAATGGATGAATCTTCCTATAATCCAAAAGCTTCCAATGGTCTATGGTTTAATATGGACGATATTGTTCCAAGCCAAAGAAGAGCTAAACTTTTTGAGATGTATGCATGACTGGAAACCAAAATTCAAGCTAGAATATCATTACAAAAAGCTCTCCAAGATTTTACTACTAGGTTTGTTGGTGGTTTAAGAAAATGGTGGATCAGGGTATCAGAATATCAAAAGCTTCAGTTTTGTCAATTTTCAACAATAGCTGCTTTCTTACCATATATTAAAGTTGAATTTATTGGCACCTACAAATTCTTTTGAAACTGTGTGAAGTGAATTTTTTTCAACTGAAATACTGCTCTTTTAAAAGAAAAAATTTGGATAAGCATTTCATGCATGTAGTTGAATGATATTATAAAATTGGTTTCGATGATGTCAATCTCAAGAAACAATTTGTTATTTCAGTTCCAGAGGAGCTTGGAAATGCAACTCTTAGATATTTCAGGAAATAAGGAACGACTCTCGCAGATCTTTCTTTAGCATAGATCTATCGAATAATATTAATTGTCCTTGAAGATTTATGCTCTAGTAGAAAACAGATTAATTAATCCTTAAAAATGAGAAATGACAAAAGTTTTGAGCCTATCTGTTCTATATCATATCTCACAATTAAATGTTCTGATAAGAAAAAAATGCAATTGTAGATGATCAAAAAAGGCAAGAATTTCAGGATATATAAGTACAAAGGCAGATCTTGATACAATAAACACACAAAGTTCAAGTACTTCAAAAATAAATATCAAAGGTACAAAAAATATGATAGATGTTATCTTTGTGGAAAGAAAGGTCATTAGAGATTTTGCATGAAATGCATATTTGCTCTATTTCGAATCGCTAGAAATGTATGATTCACATCCGTGAACAAGTGTGTTACGGTCATGAATGTCAAGATTGATGAACTTGTATGAACCTATAATTTCATGAATTAGGTCACGATTGTGAAGTCGTGAATGATGTCGTGTCACAGCTATGAATAGGTAATTCACGCCCATGAATGCTCTGCTTCTTTCATGTGATGGTTCACATGTAAGGTAATCGTGAAAGTATACTTTCACGGCCGTGAATAAGTATTTCACACCCATGAAATAGGATGAATGTATTATATGTACATTTTGGTTTACAATTTTAATTGATGTTTTGTTAAATACATGTTATGGGATGTATGTATACATGGAAAATAACATGTGGAATATATGATTTGGCATTTATGTGTTGATATGAGAATGCATCAATAGGATATAATGCTGGTAATAACATGTGATGAAATGAATTGAAAGATACAAGGTTATGAGTTGAATGCCTAGTTCTCTAGTCTTAGACTTGTCATAGGATAGATGGTATACCATTGAGGGAGGTAAACGGTACCTTATGAGTTACTTTGATATGATACAAGGATAAATGGTAAAAGTTCGATATATGAGCACACTTGATCCTAGATTTACTAGCATGCTATATTATTCTTAGTCAATATGGCTTAAGCTCGGGTTGTTGAGTGCGACTTGAGAGGCTCAGATGAGCTATTATAGATTATGAGTCGGGTGACTTAAGCTCGAATTTTAAGCACCCCTATCTCATGTAATGCATCTAGATAGTCAAGTTTAGAGAATCTTAGGCCAGTTAAAACTAATATAATGTAATGGTAATATCTTTAAAGTTCTAAAGCAGGAACATGTGTAATAATGAATGATAATTGCAAAATATAATGTAATGTTAATATCAGGTAATTGATATGGTAATTGGAAATGTTATATATGTATATGTGTATGGTAAATAGATTATTATAGCATGTCTATGGTAAGATATACATGTTGGTATGAAATTAAAGCATGAAATGGCTAGACTGTATGATTCTAGGAATGATCATGAGGTGAATGGTATGAAATTGTATGACATTATTTAAATGTAAAATTTGTATGCACATATGTATCACTAAGCAATAGTTTACTTAACGTATGAGTTTTCTGCATATAGGCGAAGTCAGTAGATAGGAGTTGACTGGAAGAGTTGAGAATCCTAAAGATTAGTCAGAATGCACCCAGTTTAGGGTGTGTTTACATTTATGGCATATTATGTATTTTTATTTATGTCATGTGATTATGGGTTTTATTTTACATGTCTTGGTTTTAAGAACCTGCAATTCTATTTATTATAATGTATTTGTAAACTAGGCAAATGAATTCGGAAATATATTTTATGTTATTATCAATCGTTGGATTAGAAGTTTTAATATTATCATGGATTTTGATGCCATAAATGCATAATTATGTTAAACATATTCTAAATATGAAAAGTTTTAATTCAATCAGTTTTCTGCACAACAACTTGTAACATCCATCGGTATATTGGGAGGTTTTCTTGGCTATATCGGAGGGTGTTACACTCTAGACAGATGCTAGTAATGAATATTGGGTAGCAATTCTTTTAGAGGAAAAAGATGGAAAATGCCTAATCAGTGCGTACGCCAGTGGTTGTTTCAAAGAATCAGAATGTCACTACCATTCAACTTTCAAGGAAATGTAGCACCCTCTGCCCAGCTAGGGCAAACCTCGCTATACAGACTGATGCCACAGGACTGAATCTATATAAATCTATCTAAATTAAAACTTTTGTACATCTTCTCAAATCGAGATTTTTACATCATGAGCTTTACAATTTAGACAACCATATAACATAATAAATCATTTAATGTAACTGGATATCAATCATTCTCAAATTATAACTATTTAGACATCACTAGCCCTTATTACATAATCCATGCGGATTTAAATTTCACAATTCCAAATATATGCCTTTATTAAAACATGAATTAACTGTCTCTATCTCATTATATGCAAAAACAATAAATAAAATGCATGAACTAATGAACATACCTGACTCAGGTCAACTCCAACTGTTCTAACTGGCTTTGTCTTCTCTTCACGTCACTCAACAGTCTATAGCTCCAAACC
Source organism: Triadica sebifera (assembly GCA_023653625.1). Taxonomy (NCBI): domain Eukaryota; kingdom Viridiplantae; phylum Streptophyta; class Magnoliopsida; order Malpighiales; family Euphorbiaceae; genus Triadica; species Triadica sebifera. Next base: position 10,808,367 of record CM042900.1, read on the forward strand.
TGCATGCAAGGTGTAATATCCAGTGATTTAGGCCCTGCTTGCGTATGACTATAGTGGGATGCACTGGTTCAATCGGAGTCTAAATTTGAACCCATAAAAAAATGACTAATAATAAAAAAAAATAATTAAGGGTATTATTATTTGGGAATTAAAAAGATTAGTGCTAGAATTAGAGAAAAAAATTACCTTATGGACAAAATTGGTATTATTGGAATTGTTGGGGGAAAAGTGTGAAGGTCAGGAAATTGGTGGAAAATAAGGAATTTCTCAAAGTTTAAAAGTTAAACAAGATTAATTAAGTTAATGCACTAATGAAAATTATAATTAATTTTAATTAGTGGGACCCACTCTTTAATTTTAGTATAAAAGTCAAAAAGATGAAGAAATCTACATTCTTCCACCTAAAAAAAATCTAACTCATCTTCTTCCTCTCTTTCACCATTTGTGTTGTCCACATATCCTACCAAAATTCTTCATTTTTGCTTCATTCCAAGCTTGAAAAAGAGAGAAAAAAATTAGTTTTGAGAGAGAAAAATTCAAAAATTAAAGAGTTCTTACCATAAAGGGAGCTAAGGAGCAAGAAGGAAGGAAGAAAGAAGAAAAGAAAAGGGAGAAACCTTGGGACAGATTCGGCCCACCTTGGAGAACCATTAAGGTGAGTTTATTCTTCTTAAATTCAACATTTTTCTTTCCATTTGAGACCCATACAAATGATAGATATGATTAGGATTGGTAGATTAAGGTTATTTGGCAATAATAGAACTATAATTTGAAATTTGTAACTAGTTGAAGAAAAGTGAAGTTAAACTTTTAATTAATGATAATTGATGTTAGTTAATTATTTTATGACTTAAAAATTAGAGAAAGATAACTCTAATAGAGGAATGAGGGGCTGCCTTGGTTAAGGTAATTTGGAAAAAATTGAAATTAACCTAGGAGCAACACAATTGATGATAAATGAAGTGTGATTATAATATTGATTTGAATAAAATAAATTGGGACCTATGATAAAGTTTTTAGGCAGCCATGACATATAATGAATGAAGTTTAACCTTAGTACTTTTTGGCTAAATTAAAGTATAAAACATATTAAGAGCATTAGAATTTTATGTAGGCATGAAAAGTTTTGAAAATAAATGATAGAAATGAGATATGGTATGGTTGTGTAGGAAAACCAAGTGAGCAAATGAGAGACCCTCAAGAGAGTGATAAAGGTAAGGAAAAAGCAAATTAGTGAGGGAAGGAAAAGAAGGAAAAAAGGAAACTCCAAGGCTAATTAGGTATGTACTTCATTGATAAAAATCTTACATGTTATTTAATTGTGTGAAATTATGTTTTAATGCTTGATATGAATATGGTTGCCATGGAATGTGATTGGTTGTTGCTTTTATTTTATTTTATTTTTATGATAATGACACTAAATGGTGTGAAAACATTAAGATATGTGAATATAATTGTGATCTGAAAACTTTGGCATAAAAATGAATGCATATGGATGTAATTAGTAGACAGGTTTGTGATAATTGATGACCCTGCTATAAAAATTTTGGAGTAGTCTTGACTATTTTGATCATAACTAATGTTTTAGTAATGATATTGACATTAAATTAGCTAGAAATAAAAATGGACTTAGAAGGCTAAAACTTTTATTCGAAACCTAAGTTCAAATTTTAATTGAAAATGAGCTAAAAATTGGACACAAAATCTCAGATCTGTAGGTACCCAGAAAATACTGGGTAGAACTAATGGAACGCCCTTCAGTAAAAGGGCTATAACTTTTAATAGAAAATTTGGATTTGTATGATTTTTAATGCATATAAAAGATGAGATAATAAGATACAAAATATTAGAAGACCATAAATTTAAATTCGAATTATTAATGGGCTACAAATGAGATCCAAAATCAAAGCCGAAATCTGTCATAAACAAAACTTTGATATAATGAGTTTTTGCATATGAGGTGATGAATATATATTAATTAATATGAATTTTGACTTTAATTGTAGTTATAAATGTTTAATAAATTATTTATGTATGAAGTTCTAATGCAATAACAATGGAAATAAAGAACAAAATAAATAAATATATATATATGAAAATTTAGTACAATTATCATTTTTGAAAATTTTGTGAATAAATATAAAAATATTTAAGCTCTAAGACACCTAATCTGGAACTAGAATAGATAATAGTTGGACATACCAATCAGGGGATTTAAGACACTCGGTGCCAAATATAAAATCAAGTAATGACAATTTTATAAATGCGTTCGACACAAACTTATTAAGCTGATAATGACAATATTATAAAAGCCAGTAATGACACTATTATAAAAGCAATTTGTGCAATATTATGAAAGCCGGTAATGTCAACCCTATTATTTCTATTAGTTAGTTCGGTTATAGGTATTATGGCCACAAGAAAAATGGAAAATAACAATAATATAAAAGTATGTCATTTGATAATATTGTGATAAATAAAAATAGTTAAATATTAAATATTTGATGACATTTATTTGATTTTATATAATTCTTTTATTTTATGTCTTATTTGTGAAATTATTAAATGACATATAAGAAAATATATGTACGTAAGATTTTTATCCTTCAAACACCATTAAGTAAGTAGCTTAGCGCGAGTGGTTTCCTCTCGCTCAAGTTCGAAAGAAAAGCCATAGATAGTAAAGTTGTTAGAAGAATAAAGGTACCCGAACAATAAGTGGCTTAAAGTTTTGGACATATTTTGGTACATTTTGTTAAAAACTTTATAAATTAAATATTAGTTTTTATCTCATCTAATATGCATTGGGGATGTGTAACTTTAATGTAATGGACATAAAATAGTTTGGATATAAAATAATATATTTTATAGATAAATAAAATTTTGAATATCGGTATTGGTAATAAAATTATTTTAGTGTTTGTAATATTTCTGCCAAAAAAAATTATACTTCATTTAACTAATTTTATAAGACAGTTAGTCGGGTAATACTCACTTATTTTGCTGAACTAAAGTGAGGTAAGAGAGTGTTACACAGAAAAACCCACACGCTAAGCTACTAAAAGCATAGTGGTACATATAAGCATTTAAATTCTAATATGCATTCACATATTAATATTACATTCATAATTTGAACATACCTATGTGTTTGACCATATTGTCATGTACATAGAGCTATTCACAAATGAACTCGTTCATATTGAATCAAATTGATTTCAATACATACAATACATATATTGCACAAATGAAGTCATTTCATCATATTCATAATACCTTATATTCATAGTATTCCTACATCATTATAAGCATAGTAAACTTCATCATGTATAAGACATATTCAAATTATTAGTTTCTTATATAAATTGGATTTTTGGTTTTGACATCCCTTATCCAGGATGTACCTATATTCTGATTCACTGCTTTATGTATACTATATAAACAATTTCATTGTACAGTACTGCAAATTTCTAATTTCTTACACTATTTTCGTATACCGTATTATCAAATTTTGGTTTCTTAGCCCAATACTCTAGATCCGAACTACCCGAATGCGGGTTATGTAGCAAGCATCCATATGTTAACTCTAAACATCTCATGTTTATAGATTATGAGATCTACTACTCGATCCAATCAAGGAGTGTAACATGTGCTAGTCTGTCTAGATTAATAATGTCCCGTCTCATTAATCCTATGACTAGGGATAATTTTGATACTAACATAATTACACATGATAAGAATCACAATATCATGATTTTCTTCATTCTATGTTATGTATCAAGGACTTCATTAATTGATTTAAGATCACTTATCAATTCATATATCAAATGCACATCAAATTAATGAAAAAACCTTTTATTAATCAAATAAATTTGTGCAATAAGTGCTAAAGGTGATTGCTTTTAGAGCACTCCTCTAACAAGCTCCTACTTGCATTAAAGCCAATCGCCTTTGTATTTCATTCCATAGGCAAGTACATGAGAATCATATTTCTTTTGGAGAAGTGGCTTAGTTAAGTGATCAGCAATATTCTGATCAGTGGGCACTATTTCTATCTTTACATCATTCCTGCCAATGATTTCTCTAATCAAATGGTATCTTCTGAGTACATGTTTGGATCTCTGATGAGACCATGGATCCTTTGCTTGCGCAATGGCTCCATTATTATCACAATACAATTGTATTGGATCAATAATGCTTGGAACCACTCCAAGTTCTGTGATGAATTTCCTTATCCAAACTGCTTCCTTTGCAGTTTCAGAAGCTGCAATGTACTCTGCTTCAGTTGTGGAATCAACAGTCATTTCCTGTTTGGAACTCTTTCAACTAACTGCTCCACCATTTAGTGTGAATATATAAACTGACTGAGATTTTGAGTCATCCTTGTCAGATTGGAAGCTGGCATCGGTATACCCGTTCACAATAAGATCTCAATCTCCATATACCAATAACACATCCTTAGTTCTTTTTAAGTACTTAAGGATATTCTTGACGGCCACCCAATGACCCTCACCAGGGTCTGATTGGTATCTCCTCATGACACTCAAGCATATGATACATCAGGTCTTGTACATATTATAGCATACATGATTGATCCTATATCTGAAGCATATGGAATCAAACTCATGTGTGTCCTCTCATCTTGTATCTTTGGACACAAACACTTTGAGAGAGTAATCCCATGGGTCATGGGAATATATCCGCTCTAGGACTGCTCCATGCTAAACTTCTTTAGCATCTTATCTATGTATGTAGACTATGAAAGACCAAGCAATCTTTTAGATCTATCTCTATAGATCTTTATCCCTAAAATATAGACTGCTTCTCCAAAGTCTTTCATAGGGAAATTCTTAGATGACCAAATTTTGACTGATTGTAAGGCTGAGACATCATTTCCCATTAATAATATGTCATCTACATATAACACAAGAAATACAATTGCACTCCCACTAACCTTCTTGTAAACACAAGGTTCATCCGAATTTTATAAAAAACCAAACTGTTTGATTGTCTCATCAAACCGAATATTCCAACTCCTGGATGCTTGCTTTAATCCATAAATGGATCTTTGAAGCTTACATACCTTTTTGCCATCTTTGGATATGAAACCTTCTGGTTGTATCATGTACACATCCTCAGTCAGATTTCCATTAAGGAAAGCTATTTTCACATCCATTTGCCATATCTCATAATCATAATGAGTAGCAATGGCTAGGAGTATCCTTATGGATTTAAGCATAGCTACTGGGCTAAAAGTTTCATCGTAGTCAATTCCTTGTCTTTGACGATAACCTTTAGCAACAAGTCTAGCTTTATAGGTAATCACCTTACCATCCGTGTCAGTTTTCTTTCTGAAAACCCACTTGTACCCTATAGGCTTTATTCCTTCGGGTGGGTCAACCAAAGTCCATACTTGGTTTTCATACATGGAATCCATTTCTGACTTCATGGCTTGAAGCCATTTGTCAGATTTTGAACTATTCAGAACCTCTTCATAGGTTGTAGGCTCATCATTTTCTATGAGCAATACGTTGTTCTGTCCACTAATGAGAAATTCATATCTCTCTGGAACAGTACGTATCCTACTTGACCTACGAAGCTCTTGTGCTTCAGAAGGTTGAGCTGTTATATCATCTGTATGAGTAACAAGCTCGGGTTTAGGCATCTGTTTGAGCATCTTGAACTTCCTCAAGTTCAATTTTGCTCCCACTATCTCCCTTTAGAAGGAATTCTCTCTCTAAAAGGATAGCATGTCTTGAAACAAAAACCTTTTATTCCAAGGGGTGGTAAAATTGATATCCAAATGATACTTTTGGATATCCCACAAACAGACATCGGTCAGACTTAGCCTCTAGCTTATCTAACATTGTCTGCTTCACATAAGCAGGACAACACCAAATTCTCATGTAAGAAAATGTGGGGCTCTTGTTATACCATATCTCATATGGAGTAACATCAACTGACTTTGAAGGACCTCCATTTAATATATAAATGGCGGTCTCTAGTGCATAACTCTAAAAGGATTTAGGCAATTCCGCAAAACTCATTATAGACCTTACCATGTCTAACAAGGTTCGGTTTCTTCTTTCAGCCACACCATTGTGTTGTGGCGTGTAAGGTGGAGTCCATTGAGATAAAATCCCATTTTCCCTAAGATAATCTAGAAACTCTTGGCTCAAGTATTCACCTCCTCGATCTAATCGAAGTGTTTTAATACTTTTGCCAAGTTGTTTCTCTACTTTATTTCTGAATTCTTAGAACTTTTCAAAAGCTTCAGATTTGTATCTCATAAGATACATGTATCCATATCGTGAGTAGTCATCGATAAAAGTAATGAAGTAGATGAAACCACCTCTGGCGTGTGTAGACATTGGACCACATACATCTAAATGTATTAAGTCTAAAAGTCCATTAGGACATTCACCCTTTCCCTTAAAGGGTAATTTAGTCATCTTGCCTAGTAAACAAGATTCACATGTGACATATGATTCATAATCAAATGACCCCAAACTACCACTTTTGTGTAGCTTAGCCATGCGCTTCTCACTTATATGACCAATACGACAATGCCATAAATAAGGTGATTTCAAAATATCTTGTTTTGGCCTTTTATTATCATTGATGTTTAAAATTGGATTTGACATATCTAATATGTATATTCCATTGCATAATGTACCATTAGCATAAAGAATTTCATTCAACATAATAGAACAACAATTGTTACTAAAAGCTAAAATGAAACCATCTTTATTTAGACTTGAAACATAAATAATGTTTTTAGTCAAAGCAGTACATAATAGCAATTATCCAAATTTAATATAAGTCCACTAGGGAGGGTCAATACATATGTTCCTATAGCTAATGCAGCAACCCTTGCTCTATTTCCAATGCGTAGGTCTGACTCTCCCTTATTGAGCTATCAACTGTTCCTTAGGCCCTGCATATCAGTGCATATGTGTGAGCCACAACCGGTATCTAATACCCATAGATTATTATTGGAAACAGTATTAATTTCAATGACAAAAATACCTGAAGTAGATGGGGCATCAGATGCCTTCTTCTTCAATGACTCAAAGTAAGCCTTGTAGTTTCTCTTCCAATGGCCATCCTTGCCTCAATGGAAGCATGTCCCTTTTGGAGCAATCTCTTTGGCCTTCTTCTTGGCCACGCCTCCCTTAGGCTTCATGGACTTCTTCTTCTTCTTAAGGTTCTTCCTTTTAGAACTCGAAGATTCCACCAGCATCACAGCCTTACTGTCCTTCTTGACCGATGGCTCAGCTATTTTAAGCAAGTTAATCAGCTCAGGAATAGTGGCAGAGTTTTGGTTCATGCTATAGTTAAGCACAAAATATGAATAACTATCAGACAAACCGGTTAGAATTAAGTTAATACTTAATTCATGGTCCATCACAAATCCCAAGGTGGCCAACCTCTCAATATAGCCATTCATCTTCAATGCATATTGCACTAGAGATGTCCCCTCAACCATCTTAGTGCGGAAGAGCAACCTTGAAGTTTCGAACCTTTCGGAATGTGCTTACTCATCAAAAAGCTCTCTTAAATGGTATAATATGGAATTAGCATCCATAGCCTCATGCTGCTTTTGCAACTCAGCTGACATAGTAGTAAGCATAATACAACTTTCCATCTCACTATCATCGAGATGCTTTTGATATGCCTTATGAACATCTTCAGAAGCATTAGCAGTAGGGGGATTAGGGAGTGCCTCATCTAGGACATAGTCAATCTTTTCGGATTTGAGAACTATTCTCAGATTTCTTAGCCAATCCAAAAAATTGGGCCCAATCAACTTATTTAATTCCATTAGCGATCACAAATTCACACTTGTCATGATGATGATTCTAGCAACCTAGATGTAAAATAGAACATGTTAGAATGTACATAAAATGCATGTTTATTAGGTATTTAATAAATCACATTATGACTCCCACTATTTTATTGCGAATCCATAGCCCTCACTATGAACCCGAGAGAACTTATATGGAAGTTATCCTAGTGGGTCAATATCCAACTAGATAAGAATAACCTTGAGGCAACTCAACAAACTATCCTTAGTTTGGTTGGTAGGTATCTAATCCATACCAATTGCATTATTCATGCAACTATCGAATCTTGTGTTATCAACTTATTGATGTGTGCACATACATTGGGCTATCAACTCTTGATATGTGTACATCTCATGTATACAAACCCAACTTCACCTCCAATACACATTAACCTTGGTGCAAATCCAACAAGTTAATAATATCAGTTAAGTCCAACCCATTAATCGTGAAATCTAATTTCAATGGATTGAACATATTCTTATAGAGTGAGTTTGAGGAAACTCAACAACCCTAACTCTAGAAGAACTCTAGTTCTCCCCATATTAATGGAGGGCGTAAGACTTAATTATTTATTTAGTGAGGGATTTCTTTGTTAAGTCTGATCAAGTTATTATTTCATGCTTTTATATATCATACATTCATCGCATTGATATATAAAGATAGTTACATTAACTATATGGCATGATTATGGACATACTAAAGTCAATCTCTTGAGCCAAAGAGAAATTGACTAGGTCTTACCTGGGTATATGCATGAATTTACAACCCAAAATATAAATCAAATTCCTATTTCTAAGTCTTCTTGTTTATGGTACGATCTCCTTTGCTTCTTGTTCCTTTGTATCTTCATTATATCCTAATCCTATGTAATCTAATTACATATTTCAAATTATAGAAAATCTCAATTTATATTTGAGGGGAGTAAGATGAGAAGAGAAATACATAAGAAAGAAAACGAGGTAGGGACATGCAGGCCCTATTTACCATAAAACAAAATAATTCCATGCATGCTCAATCACATTGAGTTTAAGTCCATAATCATCCATCATGCCTTTTCATATACCCCTAACATGCATTCTCTAATGCACAAAATAAAAATGACAATTTTGTATTACAATTTGTAAATCGATTCAACACTTAAATCGAAATTGCCTATATGTGTTCTTTCGGTTAATTTAATTTTGTATGTCATTTTAAAGTGGAATTTAATATTAATTTAAATTAAATTAAATTCCATATTTCCAGAAATATTTCAAAATTAAATCTCCTTAAAATCAGAATATTATGATGTTAAAATTAAACAATTTAATTTTAATATACATATCAATTTCTAGTCATACTAGAATTATAATTGCACAACTTAAATTAAATCAAAATTAATTTCCAAAAATTCTAAAAATTTTTAGAATATCAAATCACCATTCTAGTTATCTTTAGGTCAGCTCAAGTTGATCAAAATATTTTTGGCAAAAGCCAAAATTACTAAGACAAATGAACCAACACACTTAGACGCTCAAAATGGCTACAATGAGGCTCTGATACCAATGTAGGGTTTTGAAGAATGAATCATATTCATAAACGCAGCAAAAAATAAAATTTTTCAAAATCCAAAACAAAATATCAAACTTGTACCAATAAAACTAATTTATATAAATGTAAATGTTAAAAATTATATCTTGTAATTTTTATTTGTTCTTCAAATCTTTGCTTTGTTGGGTTGTAGCAAACCACAACAATCCACACTAGGATGTCTCTAATGATAATTTACGTGAAGAATGAAGAAAAAACTATCAAGAAAAATGGTTTGAACAAATTCAAAGTGCTAGTTTTGAAAGTGTTCTTGAGAGAATTTTTGTTGTCTTAAAAATATTTTTTTTCACAAAAAATATTTTCATGTCTATTTTCTGCCATTTGATATCTTTTCTATTCGAATCAAATTCAAAAATAAGATGAAAAGTCAAAATGGTGAAAATGGAAACAAATGAATAGTAATTGGCCATAATTGGCCTAATTAAGGCCAAAAACAGTTGTGGGCCAACGGATGAGAAGCTGCAGGCGCGCTGGGCCTGCTGTGGGCTGCTGCTGGGCAGCCCAACTAGCCCGCAAGGTGGGCCAGCAGCCTGCCTAGCCCGCGCGGGCCTGTGACACTCCCGAACGATTTTTTCGTGCGATCTCATCGCGATCCATCCTAAAATAATTCTTTCATATTTTGGATCTATCCAATACCATTTTACTCATTCTCCAAATCTTCAATCCGTGTGACCCATTAGATTTCTGGTTATGTTGGCCACTAAATTAATAATTAATTTAAGTAGGTAATGAGCGGTATCTAGCAACACATCATGACCCCCAATTGACCGGAAAGTCAGTGGTTTGACTACGAACCTTTCCATAGACAATTTCTATGCAATTATTCCTTTCACCATTCTATACCCCACTTGGTTTAAAGTATGGATATGTGTCAACTCCCACTAGACTAACTACGTCACGTCTAGTCCAAGTAATGTTAGTTCTTGTCCTTGAGGCTCATTACTCTATTGGATATGTCATTGAAGACTATATTTATGATATTTCCACTCCAGCCAGAGATTCTTGAGTAATGACCACAATAAGAGGCCATGGGTATACACTCTTTCTATTAAGAGTGGTGAATCCTTTATTGGTTGCCCAATTACCTTCGAATACCTCAAGTTGTATCCAATCACCACCCTATAAACTACCTCTCTAAGGCAACAAGGAATAGTGTCAAAATACAGAATCAATATTCAAAAATGGACAATCAAACCCATTTCTCGATTCAATAGAAGCCCAAAGAGGTGAATAGAAAATCTTGGTGATCTTCTCTATCTAATATCTAATGAATGGGGAGTCCCCTTTGAAAGCGTCCGCCCTGCAACCACCCCCGAGTATATGCTTCAACAGGAATTACACAAGGGTAGTTGATACAATAGAAACCTCTGGTGGTCTTCCATGCCTGAATGAAAGATGTCGAATTTTATTATCACTTCGTTCGGAGTACCTCAAGTCTAAGGATACTTGCACCATTGCTATGATGAGACTATCATTGACATTTGAATAGATTATCCATATGATTGTCTCATAGTTGGTCATCCAATGTACTTAGCTACACTTAGCAAGCATCCACATGTTAACTCTAAACATCTCATGTTTATATATTATGAGATCTACTACTCAATCCAATCAATGAGTGTAACATGTGCTATTTTGTCTGGATTAATAATGTCTCATCTCATTAATCCTATGACTAGAGATAATTTTGATACTAACATAATTACACATCATAAGAATCTCAATATCATGATCTCATCATGATTTCCTTAATATTATGTTATGTATCAAAGACTTCATTAATTTATTTAAGATCACTTATCAATTCATATATCAAATGAACATCAAATTAATGAAAAAGCCTTTTATTAATCAAATAAATTTGTACAATAAGTGCTAAAGGTGATTGCCTTTAGAGCACTGCTCTAACAGGAAATACCCCTTAAGGTTCAACAATCTCCTCCTTTTTTATGGTGATAAATAATCTAGCAATATGTGCTTTTGAGAAGTCTCCCCCTCAAAAAATGCATAGGATAAAGAATGTTGAAGTGCAAGAATTGTAGACAATGATGAAGTATAGCATCAAAATATACTTTATAGTTTTAAGTATATGCAAGTTATATGCAAAGTATACTCAATGTATACCAAAATTTTCTTTAAAGCAAGAAGTATATTTAAGGTATATTCAGAGTATATCAAGTGCATATTTATTTATGTAACTTGCATCAAGGTATATGCAAAGTATACTTAAGATATATTTAAGGTGTATAAAGCTCATTTGCATACTTGCATATTCATTTTGAATCAAATTAAAGTATTGCACTTATCTTGCTAAGTTCTCCATTTTGATTCAAAATTAAGTATTGCACTTATCTTTAAACAATATATTGTTAGGTTCTTCCCCTTTTGTCATCAACAAAAAAATATAAAAAAGATAAATCATAATGGAAAACAAAACAAATATATTAATTTAAGAAGAAAGGCAAATACAAAAGTGATTAAAAATTCTGAAAGAAAAATAAAATTTCCTACAAACAAGCTAGAAACAAGCATAACAAGGCTATCATAAACATCTAGCCTAATATCTAGTCGGACATCCTATCTCTAAGATGAGCAACTTCCTCCTCGAGGCTGTCCATCTGAGACTCAATAAATCCTTCGAGGTTCTCCAACCTCTCATCCATCGAACCCTGTAACTGCTCAAATCGTGGTGTCAAGAGGTCAACCACTTGCTGAGCCAAATTTGGTGTGGAGGCAGAGGATTGTCCGATGTCCTGCTCAACCTCAGGAGGTGCCACCTCAACTCGAGCCCTCTTTTTCTACTGAATTCCTTGGAGGCTAGCTTTAAAGTCCTCCGAGTCATTTTCTTCCTAAATGATCTCACCAGCAGTGTTGGTGAAGCAGTAGTAGATGTTGTTTTCAAACACAATTCGAACAGCCGCTCCCATTTTGATGAAGGACTCGATGTCTAGTCGGTCTCGAGGATGCCCTAGGATGAGGTTGTAGTGATGTGCATCCAGCTTCAAGTATCCGAGCTTCAAGGCAATATGAGTTACGTACCCACCAATCAGAATGTCTCCGGAGGGTTTGGCGGCAATTGATAAGAAATGGTTCGCAAACCATCAAGATAGAGCCACTGTGAGGCCTCTTCGGGCCATCTCCAGGAGAAAAAGCTTAGACTTCTGGATTGTGCCATTGCTGTCTCCTCAGGCAAAGATGTTATAGGTCAGAAACCTATGCAAATACTTGTGCACTAGGGATCGGAGGTGAGTACTCTTCGTCTTTTTGACATCCCAGTTGCAATCAAGACCAAAGTGAGTCCATGCCTGAGTAGCATAGAACTCCACTTCACTGTCGTTCAGGATGCCATCCGAGGGAAGGTTGAATAAATCTCTGAATTCTGTGGCAGAGAGGGTATTTGGATGCATGCAAAACTGGAACTTAACCATGCCAGTAGGAGATACTTATAGAGTGCTCAAAAACTCCAAGGTTGGCTCCCTCGAAGTTGGTTGATGAATGTCAACAAATTCCTTCAAATGATAAGCCTGGAGTTGCTCTGTCATGGTTGTCTTGAGGCCAAGAGTACGAACTGGTTGCCACTCAAATGATCTTGAGGAAATGAGAGGCCTTTTCTTAAGCACATAGTACCTAGGATGGCAATGCTTTGGAATGATGTTCATAAGGTAATCCATGTACCTTCTGGGAGCATGAGATTTCTTCCTAGTACCCTTAGATGAACCGGTTTCCATCTGGATTGAAGAAATAAACTTTTGAAGAGTGGAAAATTTTGATAGAAATTTTGAGAAAACCCTAAGGAAATATGATTTCTGATGATGGGAGAGGTTTTTGAAGGTATTTATAGATGAAATTAGTGGCTAAGGGGCCAGAATCTTCAATATGAAATTCAATGTTTATAAATGAGAGCAGTTGAGAGAAATTGGAGAGTTGAAATGTGAAAAATAACGGCAGAATTGTTATATAGTCGACATCTTCACGGGCGTAAAGTATCGTGTTCACAGTTTTCTAAAGAGATGTTCTACCCGTGAAGGCATGAAATTGATCACGATCGTGACATTTGAAGGTCACGGGCGTGAATGATGAACTATCACAGTGGTGAAAAATGAGTCACGGCTGTGAAGTGTTGAACTTCACTACTTATGACCGTGAAACAAAGTGTGAACGCTTCTATAAGTTTTTTGGTGAAAAAGGTTCACGGTCATGGAACAACATCACGGGCATGAACAAAGGGTTTCACGGGGGTGACTGAAGTCGTGAAACATAGTCTTTACTACTTTAAGTCGTGAATCATGTCGTGAATCATGTCGTGAAGCAAGTCATGAAAGCTGCTGGCTCTTTTGGCGATTTAGTTCACAGTCATGAACATATGTCACGAGCGTGAATTGCCTAAAATTCTCATTAAATAAAATTAAGTCTAAAAATAAGACTAAAGCATTTCTATGAAGATTTTATCCCTTATAACATAAATTTCCATCAAATTAACTACCTTATATCTAGTAAGATGAGACAAAAACAAGATTATCATTTAAGGTTTGGCAATTTGGCAATTACAAAGTTAATCCATCAATCATACCAAGCTCTCTTCTTATGAAATTAAATCTTTCCTCATTTAGAGACTTAGTGAAGATATCTGTCAATTGATTTTCTGTGCTTATAAATTCCAATAGAACATCTCCATATTGAACATGATCTCTAATAAAATGATGTCTAATGTCAATATGCTTACTTCTAGAATGTTGAATGGGATTCTTTGATAGATTTATAGCACTTGTATTGTCACATCTAATAGGTATATGGTTCATACTATGACCATAATCCTTATGTTGTTGTTTCATCCAAAGGATTTGTGTACAACAACATCCTGCTGCTACATACTCCGCTTCAGCAGTAGAAAGAGCAACTGAAACTTGTTTCTTGCTAAACCAAGAAACTATGCACTCTCCAATAAAGTGACAAGTACCTGAAGTACTTTTTCTATCTAAAAGACTACCAGCATAATCAACATCTGAATATCCTACAATGTAAAAGGATGAATTTCTAGTATACCACAAACCTAGATGCAATGAGCCATGCAAATATCTTAGAATTCTTTTTACTGCATTTAAATGAGACTCTTTTGGACATGATTGAAATCGTGCACATAAGCATACACTATACATTATGTCGGGTCTAGAAGCAGTAAGATATAAAAGTGATCCGATCATACCTCTATAGAGCTTTTCATTAATGCTCTTACCCTTTTCATCCTTGTCCAATTTTGTTGATGTGCTCATTGGAGTCTTGGCATTCTTGCATCCTTCCATTCCAAATTTTTTAAGTAAGTCTTTGGCATATTTGGATTGGTTGATGAATATGCCCTCATTGCCTTGTTTTATTTGTAGACCAAGGAAATATTTAAGCTCACCCATCATGCTCATTTCAAATTCCCTAGTCATACACTTAGCAAACTCTTGACAAAGCAATTCATTAGTAAACCCAAATATGATATCATCAACTTAAATTTGGACAATTAGAATATCATGATTATACTTTTTAATGAATAATGTAGTGTCAACATTCCCCTTTGTAAAGTTATTTTCTAAGAGAAAAGAACTTAGTCTTTCATGCCAAGCTCTTGGGGCTTGTTTCAAACCATATAAAGCTTTTGAAAGTATAAAAACATGATTAGGCAATTCATAGCTTTCAAAACCTGGTGGTTCTTCTACATAAACTTCTTCTTCTATATAACCATTTAAAAAGACATTTTTTACATCCATTTGAAAGAGTTTGAAATTCATGTGGCATGCATATTCTAAAAGTATTCTTATGGCTTCTAATCTAGCTACAGGAGCATAGGTCTCATCATAATCTATTCCTTCTTCCTGATTATATCCTTTTGCAACCAATCTAGCCTTATTCCTAGTTATTAAACCTTGTTCATCTAGTTTATTTATAAACACCCATTTGCTACCTATAATTTGATGATCTTGGGTCTAGGTACTAAGGTCCATACCTTACTTCTCTCAAATTGGTTGAGTTCCTCTTGCATTGCAATCACCCAACTTTCATCATTAAGAGCCTCATCAACATTTTTAAGCTCAATTTGAGAAATAAAAGCAAGGTCAAAGGCTAAATGTTTGAAATGAGATCTAATACTTATTCCCCTTGAAGGATCACCAATGATTTGCTCCTTGGGGTGATCTTTTGTCAATCTCCATTCCTTTGGGAGCTATTTCATGTTATCCTCTTGAGCTTGAGGTAGAGAATCGTCTTGATGTGAATCTTCTTTATCATTTTCTTCTTTTCCATTTCCAAGATCAGGTCTTTCCATGGTTCCTACAACATCATCAAGAGTACTACCTTTCACAAGATCAAGTCTACTAGATTCATTAAAAATAACATGCATAGATTCTTTAACAGTTAATGACCTTTTATTAAATACTCTATATGCTTTGCTAGTTGTAGAGTATCCTAAAAAGATACCCTTATCAGATTTAGAAGCAAATTTTCCAAGGTTGTCCTTGATATTCAATATGAAGCACTTGCATCCAAATACTCTAAAATATGATATCAAGGGCTTTCTTCCATTCCATAGCTCAAATGAAGTTTTGTTTAGGAGAGGTCTTTTGAAAAATCGATTTGAAATATAACAAGCAGTATTTGTGGCTTCTACCCAAAAGTAAGTTGGTAAACCATACTCATTGAACATTGTTGTAGCCATTTCAATTAAAGTTCGATTTTTCCTTTCAACTACCCCATTTTGTTGAGGTGTCCTAGGAGATGAAAAATTCTGTGAAATGTCATGTTCAAGATGAAAACTTTCAAAGTTTTTACTTTCAAATTCTTTGCCATGGTCACTTCTTATTTTTGAAATGCAATATCCTTTTTCATTTTGAACTCTTTTAGCAAAGTTTTTGAAATTTTCAAAAGCATTACTCTTTTGAGCTAAGAAAATTACCCAAGTAAATCTAGAGTAATCATCTACGATGATAAAGGCATAATGTTTACATCCTAAGCTTGCAATTCTAATAGGTCCAAATAAATCTAAATGCAGGAGTTATAGAGGTTTTGAGGTACTTACTATGTTTTTGGATTTGAAGGATGACTTGTGTTGCTTTCCTATTTGGCAAGGCTCACATGTCTTGTCTTTTTCAAATTTGACTTTTGGCAATCCCTTTACTAGTTCTTTTGTGCTGAGGCTTTGAATTAAGTCTATGTTCGCATGACCAAGTCTTCTATACCACAGCCAAGATTCATCACTAGTAGACACAGGACGCTTAGAGGAATGGTTAGATATTTTGTGTAAATCTATTATGTAAGTGTTGACATCTCTATTTCCTTTAAATATCTCTTGACCATCAATAGAGGTTACAAGACATTCGTTAGAAGTAAAGGTTATTTTGTTTCCTTTATCACATAATTGACTAACACTCAACAAGTTATGTTTCAATCCATCAACGAGTAAGACATCTTTAATAAAAGTAGTACCATTAATACCAATAGAGCCAATGCTAATTACCTTACCTTTAGTATTGTTTCCAAAGGTAAATTTACCTCCATCAATACTTTTGATTTCATTGAAGAGTTCTTTGTCTCCTGTCATATGCCTTGAGCATCCATTGTCTACTAGCCAAGCATTTTTGTTTATTGTAGATTTGAGGCATACCTTATCCGAGATGTGATCCTCTATAGCCATGAAGCATAGGTTGACCTCTTCGCTTTCATTATCATCTTTTTCACTTGAAGAGCTTTCGTCATTCCATGTGGCTTTGTGATCTTTCTCCCCATTGTCTCTTTGGTATTTGCTCTTATGCTTCTTGAGCCTTGGATATTCTGGTTTAATATGCCATTTCTTTCCACATTCATAGCACTTTACCTCTTCTTTACTTCTTTGTGCATCATTAGAAATCGGTTTGAGGTTTTTTTGCCTGAATTTTCTAGAGTTGCTCATTTTCTTCTCAATGATTCTTTTCAACCTTCTTGAGAGCATAGCAATGTCCTCATTCTCATCATCACTCATTTCTTCATCATCTTCATCTTCTTCTTGTGATTTTGAAGTAGAGGCTTTTAGTGCTAGAGGCTTTTTTTTTCTGGCTCTGCTTCAAGCTCTCTGTCTCTCTTCACTGCCATTTCATATGTGAGAAGTTTGCCAATAAGCACATCAGTATTCATGGTGCTCATGTCTTCATTTGCCTCTTCTATTCCAACAACTCTTGAACCGTAATCTTTGAGTGGAAGACTTCTCAGGATTTTGTTATTTACATCTTCCAAGCTCAGATGCTTCCCAAGTTTTCTCATTCCATTTATGATAGCTAGAAGACGGTTGGTCATGTCAGTGATTGACTCATTGGATTTCATCTTGAAGAGCTCATACTCTGAAGTAAGTTGAATCTTCTTGGATTTAACTTCCTTAGTTCCTTCATGATAGTTTTTCAATGTTTTCCACATGCTGTAGGTTGTTAGGCAGTGTTGTATTCTTCCACATTCTTCAATGGATAATGAGCTTGAGAGAATTGTCATTGCCTTCTTGTTTTTGACGTTCGCTCTTCTTTGAGTCTCTGTCCAATCATCTCTTAATAAGATTTCTTCTTCACCATCAGCTCCTCTTCTGGTTGATGGTGTCCATTCTTTTCGAACACTATCCCAAACTTCAATTCCTTCACTATTCAGATATGTCTCCATCCGAAACTTCCAATGGGCATAATTTGCTCCATCAAAGTAAGGCTTGAGACTTTGGAATCCTTCATTGGCCATATCTTGATCTTTACTAGCGCTATTTAGGCTTCGATGCTAGACATAGCTTTGATACCAATTGTTGCCCAGATATTGAGCCAAGAAGGGGGGTTGAATTAGAGATTAAAAAATTTAACTTTTAAGTGCGGAAATAAAAATTAAGTTTGGTAGGGATAGAAGAATATGACACAAGAATTTTTATAGAGGTTCAGGTGTTAACAAATCCTACTCCTCTCCCCAATCTCAATTGGGAGTTTCACTAACACACTAAGTGTTACAATGGAGTTTTACAAGCTCACTTCCAACTATGGTGTTTCTAACAATGTCTCACACCTAACCCAGAAATTCCTTGTATTTTGATGGCTCACACAATAACCAATTCCTTGTGTTTTACAGGCTCACACAAATAACCTTTACATTGTGTTTTACAAGCTCACACAAATAACCTTTCTTTGTGTTTTAGAGGCTCACACAACTAATCATTACAAGTGTTCTACTCTTAACCCAGAAATACCCAAAACTGACTTGAGTAAATGATTACAGAGAGACACACTTACAAATCTATATTGCTCAATAAATGATGAGCAAACAGATTTTCACAGAGAATAAATGTTTTTGAAAATATCAAATGCACAAAATGGCTTATAACAAGATTTGATTCAAAATATTTGCTATTCTCTTATTCTCTTGAGTTATCCATGTTGTTCTTGATGCATAAATGACTTGCATATATACTTCCATAGTAAATTATAGTCGTTAAAATGCATTTAATATGAAACTAGTTGTTGTACCAACCCTAATAATCGTGCCTGACATGTTTCTCTTTCATGTTTCACGGTCGTGACTATGTGTGTCACGGTCGTGACTATTCTTCCAAGCCGTGACTTGAGTGGTGACCTTGGTCGTGAAGCATTCTAGAGGGTTTTGAAATGTTTGTTCACGGGCGTGACATTTTATCTTCATGGGCGTGACAACCTTCCAAACCGTGGTTCAAGTGGTGACTTTGGTCGTGAAGCTCTCTAGAAGATTTTGTCATTTCTTCTCACGGGCGTGACATTTCTTCACGGGCATGACTGAAATGTTCATTCACGGTTGCTATCTTTCTTCATGGCCATGAACTTTAAATGTTAGTTTGTTGGCGCTAGGCTTCATCACGGGCGTGACACATAAGGTCACAGGCGTGAATATGCTACTTCTTCAATTTTATCTTTTTAAGATTAATCTTCCATTCTTCAATCTTGCTAACATATTCCATATTCTGTTTAATAGACTTAGAAAACAAGAATGTTAAATACATTATTGCTATTTTATTTGTTAGCATCAAAATGACCCTTCAATGTTCAACATATTCTTTCTGATTTACTCTTGATTTTTTATGCTTATTGTTCAATATTGGGGAAACTATCGAGTTTAAGTATGGAGAAGGGAATTTTCACCTTGAGAGTGTATTTTAGAATGTTTTGTTTTAGTTTTAGTTTTTACTTTTAGTATTTTTTGCATTTTTAAGTGTTTAATCTGTGTTTTTTGAATGTTACTTGTACCTTCACATGTGCTTGATTTTTGTTTGTTTTTCTATATGAAAGTCAATGAATGAGTGTTATTGGTTGCTTATTTTTGAATTACATCTAATTGATTTAGTTTGGAATGATTTTAATATTGATGACATAACTAATTTTGAGAACATTCCAATATAATAATAATATTGCTTTTATAGTTTTTGGTAAGTTGGTTTAGTTACTAATAGATGAATATCAATTACAATATATTTAGTTAATCAGTTCCTAGAGAGTTGGAGTATAAAATGCACTCACTTAGGAAATTAAAAAAATAATAATCTAAAAGAAACAAGGGGGTTTACAAGAATAGTGAGATGGAGCATGAAATGCACTCACCTTATTTACTCCTCTGTTTTTGGTTTGCTTAGATAACAAATGATATGAGTATGCAAAGTACCCTAAATATGTGTAATGTGATTCCTGAAAAGAAAAAAAAAAAGAAAAAAGAAAGACAAGAAAGATATATCAAATTTATAAGTGGAAAGTGCATTGTAACTTAAGGAAGAACTGTAATTCCTATAAAAAAATAAATAAAAAAAAAAGAACTTAATGCATATTTTTGGTATTCTGAAGTTAGTAATTTAGCTAAAGTACTAACCTCTATATTTTTTTAGGTAATGATATGATTTTATTGGTTTGGTCTTCAAAATGTGATTTGGAATTAGTATTAAATTTATTATGTACTTTATTAGTTGACATAATTTTGAATTGAGTATGCTCGGTGCACTAGTGAGACTTTGAGATTCACAAAGTCAAATTTTGAGCGTAATAGTTGGTTTAGTCAAGTTTATGTTTTAGGTTTAGTGTTACTCTGGGTGTTTCTTGAGGACAAGCAATGTCTAAGTGTGGAAAAGTTTGATGTGTTGATATTTGTGGTATTTTAATTGTGTGTTTTATGTTGCATTTTGGTTCGATTTTGGTTCTTAGTTTTTATTTTTGTGTTTGTTGATCATGAGTGGCGATGGAAGTAAATAGAGATGGTGATGGAATGGAAAATATTAGTGGAGCTAATTTGGAGTTCAAAAAAGCAATTGAAAATGGTTAGCAATGCTTGGAAAGGAGGATGTCACTTGCAAGTGAAGATTGTCACGAGCAAGTAAGGGGAATTAAGAGCAAGCTTTCTGTCGCACAAGTGACATTTGTCATGAGTAGACGACACATTGAGAAGCATTATGTCGAGCGCGTAAGGATAGTTGTGAGCTCATGACACCCAATTTCAACAAAACACACAATGATACTCGGTTTTGGAAAATTCGATTCTGAATGGGAAGTTAAGATATTTTTAGGATTTTTTTAATTATTTTAAAGAAAAATATTGTATTTTGGTAAGTTGATATTAGTTAGGACTCTAGATTTAGTATAAATTTATTTTTAATTAGAATTAGGGTGACACACTCTTTCTCTACAACTTTTGCTTTTAATTTAACGCTTCAGGAGAGCTCTTGGACATATTTTTCATATCACGAATAAATTGAGACTTTGCTTTTGATCTGACTATTTGAGTCTTTGAAAATTTATTGAACTTTGGAGAATTAAGGATCAACCTTTGGAAGAGATTCAAGTTATTAAATTTTAGAGGAACTTATAGTTTTATTTTTCTTCTCTTTTCTATTCTAATATGTTTAAGTATGATATTGTTATGAGCATGATCATTACGATAGCAATGTTAGGTTAAACATTTATTAGGTATTTAGTTAGCTACCCAATTTTGTATGGACATTTTTATATTTTTATGAATGAATGATTTTTTTTCCTTTCATTTTTACTTTATTTGATTTCAAGTTGAATGGTTGATTGACCACTAGTTATTTGATTTAAAAATATTAAAGTTTGATTATTAGAAAGCCATCTGAAATTTGAGCTAAAAATTAGATGGGATACTAATTAATTCATTGGTTTGTTTAATTAGTAAATATAGGTGGTCACCTTAAAATTATTATCTACTGTGTATTATTGATTAAAAAGAAAAATATTGAATTGGGGAATCGAACCTAAATACTTATCTCATATGATTGATTATATTAATTGGTTTAGGTTGTAAGTTTAATATTTTCCATATTTTAGTTTAATTGAGTTAGTTTCATAATTAATCTCATAATTAGTTTAGAATGTTTAGGTTTAATTTGTGTTTTAATTTAAAAATTAATTAAATTAGTTAGGAGTTTAAGTTGAACAAATTTTTGTGATATCGATCTCAAGAGCAAATATGTCATATTACAGTAATTCGTACACTTGCGAATTTAAATTTATGAACATCAAGTGGCTTTGACGTAGAGTTAGCAATACAAAATATAAGCAAGATAGATGTGTTGAATGGCCATTAGAAATGAACCTTTTAACAAAATGGTTTACAAAACCAAACTGTCATAAAGCGAATTGTTATGATACAAAAAAACTTAATCTTTGGCATATGTTAATTTGTGAAGAAAATTTGCCATTTTAAGTGCATGTCGGGAAGTGCCAAGGTTGGCATTAGTTTGATGTGAATTGAAACTTGAGTTAATTTTTGAAAACTTTTGGTATGTGATTACAGGTCAAAAAGGCTTAAATGGAAAGTCCAATAAATACTAATTTTTTATGAAATTGAACAGTTATAGGTCGAGTAGACTGTTATAGATTCTAAAAATAAACTCACAAATCATTAGTTTTTCACTCGTTAATAAGCTAAACCAACTAGATAACAACAAGATAAATCATGTGACATTCTTTTACTTCGTTATTATGTAATAGGGTAAGAGAGTATTATATATCCTTTCAGGGTCACCTCATATTTCCAAGAAGATTATGTTACTTCTACGTGTCCTTGGAGACTCTTTGCACTCTACAATTCATTAAGGCAGTTGTAATTGCGGGATATAAATATTTTTTTTCCTTTTATGTTCTTCATTTTGCCTCATTTGCCATTTTTCTCCTTTGTTCTTCCCAGTCTCTCACTTCCTTTCCGTTCCAAGGTTCTTACAGGAAAATCAATTTTGTTTGTTAGATGGAGGATGTAGAATCCTCCTTCCCCATCCTCTTTCGAGTCGACAATAAATGATCCTCTCGGTAGGAGGGAAAGTCTAAGGTCAGCGAGTTGTACTCTGTTCTTTCTAAGAACAATGTTGGCCTTTATACTAGGTATTCCTAGTGATTTTGTGCTTCCGGTGCTCGGAGTTGATTTCATGGCAAATCACAAGATTAAGGAGAATCAGTTAATATTCTATGAGGAATTGATCGAGCTAAAACTGGCGTTGCCGAGGATGATGAAAATATGGACACGTGTAATAAAAGGGTTGTATTGTTATTATATAATATATTTTGTTATGAGAATCATATTGGTTCCAAAAAAAAGTGATATTTAATGGAATAAGATTTTTTTATTATTTTAAAGCAACCAATTAAATAAAGAATGGAACACATACAAAACTTGAATTACATTATAGTTTTGATAAAGTAATACCAAACATAACCATCTTGCAACTTGAATATAATTATAGTTTTGATAAAGTAATACCAAACATAACCATCTTGCAGTTTGAATATAAATTGGATTTTTTGTTTCATAAATCTAGTTCATTTAAAAAAATTATCGTCAATTCGAGTATAACTTACTATATATGCAAACTTCACAAATGTGAAGCAACGATAATAAAAAAATATTTATCTAAATCGAGTCTATATAAATAAGTCAATAAGAGAATATAATATGTGTAAGTGTAAAGTAATTTATATAATTTATTAATTTAATCCATAAATTAGAGATAGACAACAACAAAAAACGCAGCAAGAATTAAGTATGCCTTTAAAATTTACACACCAAGTGAGTGGCAAACTTTCAAGTGCTATAGATAAGATGAAATGTAACCATTCATTTGTCAAGAAATATCAAAGTCTGCATTTATCATTTTATGTTACGGATGTGCCAAGATTAGGTGAGCATCATATCAACCTAAGTCACACACAGCCCATCAACTTATTAATCATCTTATCAAATTTACTTGGTAAAGATGTCTCCTACCCTATTAGATATTGCGAAAGCTTAAAAAGTTGCATTGTGAATCTAAATTATAGTGAAATTCACAACATTCAAAATTATGTTCTGTGTTCTTTAAAGTTATAGCAACCTGAGATCCAAGAATTAAAAAATTTATAAACAACAACAACAAATTAATTATAAACTAGTTTAATAATTTTATTGCCATGAAAATGTTGGATAATTTATAACATCAACCTCATACACCTTCCATTTCAATCTACCGGATCCGATAAGAAAGAAAAGGAAACACAAACTAAACGGAAAAAATTTCAAAAACATCCTAATTGAACAAAGCCCAAATGGATGATGTCATTGCATTCCCAAAAAGAAGAGAAATCTAAATTTAGAAGCCTTTAGGCTTGTAGGCAATGAAACTGATGCATTGCACTTGACGGACATTGTCGAAGCCAATGATCCTAACGAAAGCATTGGGGTAAGCCTTAATGGCCTCATCAAGCTCCTTCAACACCTGAACAGGGTCTGTGCACCCAAACATTGGCAACTTCCACATTGTCCAGTACCTCCCATCATAGTACCCTGGGGATTTGTGGTTGTCACGCCACACGAACCCGTTCTGCAAATCACAGTAAATAAATAAAAATGATGAACCAAATCAAGAAGGCTATATTAATTAATTTTTTTTTTTTTTGTTGAATTTGCAAGAATGATTACCTCGGTCTGGAATTCCAAGCAAGGAATCCATCCCTTGCGAAGAAGGTATTCGACTTCCTTGGCCAATTGCTCGCGAGTGAGTGGTGGAAGGTATGACAGAGTCTCGAACTTCTTCTTTCCAACAGGAGGCCACACCTACACTCACAATAGTACACCATTCAAACACATTACTATGCTCGATTTATTGTTTATTACTTAATGCAATATATATAATTCAAAATTTAACAAAATTTCAATCAATTGAAGCTCCCACTAATTTTTGCTAATCAAGTATTCAAATAAAAATAACATTTGCTAGCTGAGAAATTCTTAGGTATACTTAATTTATTAGACTAATCCAACCATATAGTGAAATCAAATTATACCGTGATATGTATGCAAATTTTTTATTACATTAATCAATATGAATAAAATAATTAATTGAGTATATCATTATTTGATTGGATTCGTTTACAGATAATGTGATAAATTAAATATATTTAACTATTTTTCTAGCTACAACAAGCTTTAATATTTAAAATTTTCATGGTAATGACTCAATTTATATATAACAACGTGTTCCTAAATGATTTTTCAACATGCTTTCTATGCTTTAATTTGTAGTTGTTAACTTATTATTACTTCCGTGTATATCTGTTTAAAGTATATTTTGCGGATCTAGAATATAAATCAGCAAAATCCTTTAAATTTTCTCATAAGACTCCTGTTAACATTGTTCGCATGTTACTACAATTAACCTCTATATAATGTATTGTCCAAATTCAACTCTGAAATGTTGCTAACAATATTCCTTCTTTATAATTAAATTTCATATTTTTCTTGCTTAAATCCGATTCATGAATGAATTTATGAACTAATTTAATCACAGATAGTTAACCTTACAAGCGAATTAGGAAAAGGCAGTAGTAAAGAATAACCTTAATTTCGGAAGTGAATTAGAAAAAAATAATAGTGAAGAATAACCTGCATGCATTGGACGCGGCCACCGTTGTTGGCCAAGGTGGTGATATCGGTGGGGGTCTTGCGGGTGACAGGGAAAGAAGAGCTAGACTTGAGGCCGGTGAATGGCGCAACCATGGTGGATTGAGCAGAGCTAGCTCTGTTAATGCTAGCTACAGTCGCTGTTGATAGCATTGAAGATGCCATTTGCTTTCCTTACTGTACTACTGAAAAACACTGCATGAGCTTTCTGCTTTACCTATTCCTTTATATAAAACCTCTAATCCCCTTCCCCATCTTAATTATTTGTCGTATTTTGTTCATTTCCAATCCAACGGTTGCCATTTAAGTCTTCAAGATGTTGGCCGTTTGATCTTTCCATTACCACATAATGAAAGGTTGATATTGGATGCTAGCCTTATCGTTTGGCACTTCTCTTGATCGTATTGTCCATTACCTTATCTAATCTCTGTCGATTTATGGCCCTTCATTTTGAGGATAGAGGACCATTTCCATTCATTTGCTCTGATATTTTTGAAATTTTATCTTTTTTATATTACAAAATTACCTGCTTAGAATTTTATATATACACTTTTTAGAATGATGGGAATTTAAAAAAAAAAAATTCTTACTAGATCTTTTTTCGGTCAATAATTGTTCATTGATGAATGGCACTGGCAGGAACAAGATGTGAATTTTTTTTTCTTTTAAAAAACATGGGATTTTATTCAAAAGGAACATGGCGTAAGAAGGCATAGAGGCACCACAACATATTGCAGGTCAGGTCATGGGCTAAAAGGTCCCAAATCTTAAGCGCTCCATAGCAGTTGAAATATTGCAAAACTATCCTAGTCATTAACCAGAACTTTCTAGGTATATTCCGATTTGAATGAAAATAGATCTAAAACGAAAAAAATAGGTGTGATTCAAACCCTAGCACTTGCTATTAAGTAATTTTATTTCCACCAATAGAGAAAACACTTGCGATTTCCAATCATAAGTAGATTTTATATATTTTTTTATCCGAATTAAATTTGTTTAAAATTTGATAAAACTCAAATGAATCAATATTAAATAAACTTAGATCTAAAAAATCATTTGAATTTTACTTTTAAAAGGCGGATTGTCCTATGTCCTAATAACTCGTTTGAATAACTCAACCGAAGACCCAAAATTTATTCAACAATGACCATCCAAAAATGACATGAAACCAAAAATGCTTTTCCAGAATCCACCTAACTTGACATGATTGCCAAGTCTCATCATATTACCATGTCTCTAAAAATTTGATTTTTGTAATTGAAGAAATTGGGGGGGGGGGGGGGGGGTGGGGGGTGTGGGAAATAATGTTTGGGTATATTTTTCAATTGAGATCTTATTCCTTTTTCTTAGAAATGTCAGTCTTGATCTTATAAATCTTTTCAGTTCAGTATATTTATTAGATTTTCATTCATTTTTAGATAAAAATCTGACATTAACATTGACATACTGCTAAGGTTCTTGTTTTTATCCTTATTGATTACAAGTAAAAAATTAGAGATACTATTTATATATAGATAGGATCTTGTAAATGAAGGAAAAACCTGCAAAACACAATTAAACCACTTCGTCGATCCATTAAGCCAAAGTGTTGAGTTTTTGTTTCTTTTGATTATTGTATTAAGTACGGTAAATCAAGCACCATTATGTTGTTATTAATTTATTTCTTCTCATCTATTAGATTCTATTTGTTAGCATGATGAATCCGAAAAAATTAATAGATATAATTGATATTTCAAAAATCGAGTACTTGTCAGCTGGAAAATTTGAAGTTGAACACTTCAAGTTCAGTTCAAAACTTTGTCTTGGTATAATAATAATAATAAATCATAGGCATTCATACGGTCTCACATCACGATAAGGAAAGGGTTATAAGCCACACTTAATTTTGAGCTCCAAAATACTCTACGAGTCAATTGCTTTGGGATACCATCATTTCACATTCATTTAACTTTTTATGCCCCAAAATAGACCCACCATATATGTGGCCAATATTATTTATAAAAACATTTAAACAAATTCTAATTGAATAGCCTCTCAAAAAAAAATGGATGTTTTGAGGAAAATTTTGTTTCCTTGCAAAATATGAAAGAATTAAAGGTGGATGTTTAAAGAGATAAGATGGTGATGGAAAAGCAAAATTGATGCAAATTATATTATGGATCCGAATGTATAATATTTTGTGTGTTATTAATTGGTATGACACCGTTTTTTAACTTTGTATTTATCGTATTTTCTTCTTCTTCTTCTTCTTCTTAGAGATAAAAAAAAAACAAAATATGTATACTTTAAATTTATTATTAGAGATAAAAAAAAATTGAATTTGAATATTTGATTTTATTTTTAGTATTTTTAAATATTGTAATTATTGTTATTATTGTTTGGGATAAAAATATTAAATTTTAATTTTTTTATAAAAGAAAATTGTTGAAAATGAAAATATTTGAACTAAACATAAGTAATATACACAAATAAAATCGAGTTGCTGGAGGTTAAACATGATATATTTGGTAAAAATAATAAACTTATAAGTGATAAACCTATTATAAATGATGAATCAATAAGTGATACCTCTAAGTTTAAAAACGATGAACTTTTAGTTTCAAAATGATGAATCTACAAGTTCAAAACGATAAATTTGTAAATGTTGAATCTGTAAAATCTAACAGATGAATCTATAGTTTTAAAAATAATGAATCTGCAAATGATAATTTTAAGTTAAAAACGATGAACCTGTTGTTTTCAAAATGATGAATCTGCAAATTCAAAAATATTATAAACAATGAATTTGTAAATATTGAATTTGCAAAATCTAAACAATAAATATATAGCTTAAAAAAAATAAACTTGCAAATGATACCTGTAAGTTGAAAAATGATGAACATGTAGTTTTTAAATGCTAAAATTTCAAGTTTAAAATGATGAATCTATAAGAAGTATGAATCTACAAATTTAAAATGATAAAACTATGTATTGTAAACAATGAATTTATAAATGTTGAACTTGTAAAATATAAACGATGAATATGTAGCTTCAAAAAAGATAAATTTGCAAGTGATACCTCTAAGTTTAAAAATGATGAACTTGTAGTTTTAAAATGATGAATCTATAAGTTGAAAATAATAAATTTGCAAATTGTAAACAATAAACTTATAAATGTTGAACCTGCAAAATCTAACGGATGAACCTATAGTTTTAAAAATAACGAATCTACAAGTGATAATTGTAAATTAAAAGCGATAAACTTGTTGTTTTCAAATGATGAATCTGCAAATTCAAAAAGATAAACTGTAAATTGTAAATAATAAATTTGTAAATGTTGAACTTACAAAATCTAAACGATAAATATGTAGCTTTAAAAAAGATAAACTTATAAGTGATATATGTAAGTTTAAAAATGGCGAACCTGTAGTTTTCAAATGATGAACTTTCAAGTCTAAAATGATAAATCTGTAAAAAGTAAACGATGAAATTGTAAATGTTAAACTTACAAAATCTAAATAGTGAACCTATACTTTCAAAAAAATAAACCTGAAAGTTCAAAACAGTTAAGCTAAAAGTTGTAAACGATGAATATATAAATTATAAGACATCAAGTTGTAAAAGATGAATCTATAAGTTTTAAACGATAAATATATAGTTTCTAAACGATTAATCTATAAGTTCAAAACAATAAACATATAGTTTATAAATAATAAACTTCTAACTTCTAAACAGTAAACGTTAAAACGATAAATCTGAAGTCCAAAACCAAGAATGTATAAATTCAAATTGATAAACTTATAAATTCAAAAATAATGAAACTGTAAGTTATAACTGATTAACATGTTTTATATTTATTAGTTTATCAAAATTAATTTCCGGAAAAATGCACGCTTTTTTGAAGGAATAAGGTATATAATGTAACTTGGACTCTATCTATAATATAACAACCAAATTTTGGTTATTAATCTTGAAAAGCAGTATCATTAGGCCCAAACCCATTTTGGTTGTTGACGTAGGAGAAGAGAGACATAAATTGGTACCCAAGTAAAATTAACTTTAAACTTTCCTGCTTTCGCAATTGATGAAATCAATATTCTTGCACCTTTTAATCTTTAGTTTTTACTGGTTAAAGTAACACTCTTAGGGATGTATTTCAGACCTATAAGCATATTAGCCTCTATTTTATGGGTCGAATTGCAATTTTGTCTTTATATTTTAACTCAGTACAATTGGACTTTTAAGTTATAATTTAAAGCATATTAAAACTTTTTAAGTTATAAACTTAGTTTTATCAAGTCTCCATGGCAGATTGTCATTCTATGTTAATGTCTTATACATTTCTTAAATCAATTTATCTTCTCCATTATGTATTAAGAACCTTTTATGATAATATTAAACACACAAAATGTACAAACCAATAGCGTTGTTTTGAATAAACATATATGATGAGATTTGTAATGTTTGAGTATATGCAGATTATGTGAATGAGATAATAATAAAAGAGTTGATGTCTTACTGTTTTTAGCTTGTTTATAGTTTTAATGAGAAATTGAGTCAGTTTGACTAACAGAAGGCAAATTCAATTTGTAATTGGGAATTTAACTGGACTAAATATGTAACTTATGTGGCTTAAATAAGTTAAAAATTATAGATGAATTGTACAGAGCTGAATTATGCTTTAACACACACCATAAGGGACCCATACACTAAATTCTCTTTAAAGGGGGGAGAGGGAGAGGGAGAGGGAGAGAGAGAGACTTATCCGTTTGGGCCCTAAAAGATAATTCTTGAAAGGGATAATAATCCCAAGCTTAGGTTTATTATAAATAAATTTTACAAAATTCATAAATTTTTTTTAAAATTAATATAAAAATTAGCATATTTGTAATTATTTACATTCACTTCTTAATTTTATAAAAGTTATTTATATCATAGCCTTAATACTTATTTTCAATATTTTCAACCCCTGTCAAAGAACAGAAAGAGTATGAATGTAAATATGTTAGTTTGATTTTGCTTCCTCTCGATACAAGATGCAAATTACAAAGGATAGCAATTTTTTTTTCTTCTTAAAAATTGAGATTCAAGTGATATTCATATTGGATATCTCTCCTTTTCGACACAATATCAGTGCCATTAAGCTACAATTTATTACAAAAAAATAAAAATTCAAAAACTTAAAATGGTTTAAATAATAATAATAATAATTAATTACAATTCCTCGGTCTCAAAAAAGTCTCAAATCTCTTTTTAGTATATTCCAAATATAATCCCTTTTAATTTTTATACTACAATTAACTTGTAAATTATCTTTTATACTCCTATTTAATTGTCTTATAATCGATAATCTTCTACTTAATTTTTATATTTTTAAATAAAATTATGTTAACTCATTTAACATTTATTATTTGTCAAATTTATTGTTAGCAATTTAGATTTCTCATCTTACATTGATATTAGCCATAATTTTGAATTCTATGATAATAATTAGTCATCTAATACAGATGAAAGGTATAATAGAAAATTAATTAAAACAATTCTTTTAACTATAATACTTGACTTTTGTTACACTGTATTAAAAAAGAAGTGAGACTATATTTTTAAGAATAATAAGTAAATGAAATTGAAATTTAAGGTTTATTATCCTGAGGGGGAGGCAAATTGAGATCAAAAGATGGCAATCCAATGGTACCAGGATTCTTTAGTTGATCAAGCTGTTTCTTACCTCTGCAAAGCAAATACTCGATGTAGATGAAATTCTTCTGACCTACTTCGGTTGAATTTCGCCGGAACTCCGCTGATACAATTGATTTAATCCTCCGCCGTCCCTCTGGCGATTTCAAACGAGCAGCTCGTAGAAATGACCTGTAAAGCCCCAGTACTTGCTTCTGTAATACTGAGAGCTTTGGCCCTCTAGATCCCCCCATGGCATCTTCTCAACATTCATATAAAATCATAAAATTAAATGGATGTTTGCAGTATAAATCAAAAAAATTGAGGACTACAAATCTTCCCTAGATTTATAAAATCTACAGGGAAAAAATAGAATCCAGTCTTCTGCAACAGAAATTTGGAAACTGAAGGTGGTAGACGAAGTTAATTGACTTTAGCTTCAAAGTTCCAAGCTTGGACAATACAAAACCTGGTGGAACTAAAAAGTGAGTCCCATTCTGAACACTGATTAATGAAATAAAGTTTAATGAGTTAATTTATTTAAAAGAAGTAGCATTAAATAATATGTTCAAAATTAAATTAAGTAAAATATGATATAAATTTCACTCAAGAAAAAATGAAATACGCAATTTAAGACCTCAACTGTAACGAAATTTAATTTTTTTTATGTTTAATAATTAAAATAATTACATGTCAGTTTTAAAAATTTTAGTTAAAAAAGTATAGAGAATATCCACAAAATCGAGCACTGATTAGGATTTATCCTTAGTACTAATACATAACAATGTGACAAAATTTTAATTTGTAACAATAATATTTTTCCAATTTTAATTTATATAACAGAAATATCATCCTTACCTAAAGTAATTGGTTTTTCATATTACTTTAATGACTAAATGTTACATCACCATCTACATGAATTATATTTGATGACTAAACATTACATCACCGCTTATATGAATTACATTTGATGACTGGGGGATACATTAATACCTAAATGGAATACATAACTTTTTAATGAATTGTGCCTGAATAAATTAAATTTGTGCTCTTAGAATTACGCTTGGATGAATTTATTTATTTTAGAAAAATGCATTTTAACGTGTGATTATCATAGTATCATCCCAACAAAATTATTGAAACCCAACAAAAATTTATTTAATCATAATTCTTTAAAAAAATTGTATATTTTATGTAGGATGTGATGTGACATCTAGTCATTAAGAGTACTTCCGTGGATGCAGTAATATAGCATATAGTCATCAAATGTATATCATGTAGACAATAATGTGACATTTATTCATTAATGATAACTTGTAAACCTATAAAAACAAGTAATGAAAATATTTATATTACATAAATTAAAGTTAGAGCATATTCGTGTTACAAATTAAAATTAAAAAATATTACTATATATTAATGCTAAGTAAAGCAACCGTCTGTCAAATTTATACGATTTAATAACATCACTATTGCATTATGAATTCTATTACACAAAATTCAAACTAATATTTTAAGAATTTATTTATTTAAGGAATGAATTCCGTGATAAACTACATAAATTGTTTTTATTGGTTAATTGCAATTGCTATTCTCTTAAGTTTTAAATTAGTGTTTACTTCAAGATTCTCAAACCCAACTAGATTAAAAGGTTGAAGGTGGATGTCAGAGATCCAACTAAGATCAAATTGGTCAAAGAAAAACTATGCAAAATATCAAGTTTAAACACATAATACAATCTATAATAATATTCATATTTAATAAATGTAAGATAAAAAAAAAAATCAACAATACAAGAAGGAAGAAACTTGAATTTTAAAACAACAAATAAATACTGCAAAACCTAATATATATATATTGACCAATGTCTGGTTGTTACGTTATTTAAAGGAAAATCAACCTTCTGTTACCGTTATTGTTGCACCTGTTATATTAAATTGTTTATATATTTGATGATTAAGTGTTACATCAATGTCTATATGAATTATATTTGACAACTAGGCAATACATTACCACCTACATAGAATTTTTTTTTAATGAATCGTGCTTAAATGAATTATTTTGTACTTTTAGAAATATGCTTGGATGAATTTGTTTATTTAAAAAAATGCACTGTAATATGTGATTATCAGAGTATTATCACATCAAAATCACTGAAGCGCAACAAAAATCTATTTAATCGTAATTTCTTAAAAAAATTGTGTATTTCATATAAGTTGTGATGTGATAACTAGTCATTAAGTGTAATTATATGGATACAATGATGTAGTATATAGTCATCAAATGTATTCTATGTAGATAAGGATGTGATGCTTATTCATTAAGTATAACTAATAAACCTATAAAAATAGGTAAGGAAAATATTTCTATTATATAAATTCAAGTTAAAGGATATTTGTGTTACAAATTAAAGTTGAAAGATATTATTATATAATAGTGCTAAGTTGAAGAACAGTCTATCAAATTTATCCGATTTAATAACATCACTTTTGTATTATGAATTGTATTACACGAAAATTAAACAAATATTTGAAGAATTTATTTATCTAAATAATGAATTCCTTGATAAACTACAAGAATTGTTTTTATTGGTTAATCACAATTGCTATTCTCCCAAGTTTTAAATTAGTGTTTACTTCAATGTTCTGAAACCAAGTTGGATTAAAAGGCTGATGGTCAGAGTCAGAGATCCAACTGAGATCAAATTGGTCAAAGAAAAATTATGCAAAATATCAAGTTTAAACACATAATACAATCTATAATAATACGTCAATAATAATTTTCATATTTAATAAATGTAAGATAAATAGAAATCAACAATGCAAAAAGGAAAAAGCTTGAATTTTAAATATTGCAAATCCTAATATAATTAATCAATGTCTTCATCAATTATTGTATTTTTTAAATAATGTCTGTCACGTTAATTAAAAGAAAATCAATGTCCTGTTACCATTACCATTGCACCCATTATATCAAACCATTTACAAAATTGATGACTTTTCCATTTCTCGGTAAGCGATTACACTTAATGACGTAGGTAACATTTGGTAACATTCTTAAGGTATGCCATATGCTTACGGAAGACTATTCTTCTCTTCATATGCAGCGGGTGGAACTTTACCTGGTCGTTTAATTTGAAGAACTTTTGAGAAAAAATTTCCGATTTGATGACTAGGTGATACATTACCACTTGTATGAAATACATGTTTTTTTAATGTATTGTGCTTAAATTAATTATTTTGTGCTTTTAGAATTATGCTTGGATGAATTTTTTTATTTAAAAAAAATGTACTATAATGTGTGATTATCAAAATATCATCCAATCAAAATCACTGAAGCACAACAAAAATCTATTTAATCATTATTCTTTAAAGCTCTGGATATGAGTGTACTTGATCCTAGTTTTACTAGCATGCTATATTATTCTCAATCAATGTGGCTTAATCTTGGGTTGTTAAGTGTCATTGACTCGAGGTGCTCGAATGCGCTGATATTTTGTAAGCAGAGTGGCTTAAACTCAGGTTGTTAAACGCCTCTGTCTCATGTCTAACATCTAGATAGTCAAACTTAGAGTTATCGGGCAGGAACAAGTGTAATAATGAAATCTTAGAGAGTCTTGGGCCAACTAAAAGTAATAAAATATATTGATTGTTGTTTGGAGTCTCGAGCTATATAGAAATTTAAATGGATAATAAAAGAAAAAGTATGGTTGTTGTAATATGTGGTAATGAAATGCTAATATCAAGTAAATGATATAGTATTAAGTATGTGAAATTTGTATTTGTATATACGTGGATTATTATGTGATGTCTATAATAAGATAAACATGTCGATATGACTTCAAAATATGTAACAACTAGAATGTATGATTCTATGAATGATTATGAGTTGAATGACATGATATTATATGACATTATATAAATGAAGAATTTTTATGCACATATATACCACTAAACATTAGTTTGCTTAGCGTATGAGTTTTGTACATGCAAGTTCGAAACCGATAGAAATGAGTTGACTGGAAGATTAATAAGCACACTAGAGATCAATCAAAGTGTATCCAGTTTGGGGCGTGTTTACATTATATTATATCGATCGTTAGATCGAGATTTTATCTTTAGGATAGATTTGATGATTTAATTGCATAATTATATTTAAATATATTTTAAATGTAAAAAATTTTAATTTAAAAGTTATTTTTGCAAAACAACTAGTAGCATTTATCGGTATAGTTGGAGGGTTTTCTCAGCTACATCAGATGGTGTTACAAATGTAGTGATGTAGCATATAGTCATCAAATATATTCCATGTAGGTAATGATGTGACACCTATTCATTAAGTATAACCTGTGAACCTATATAAACAAGTAAGGAAGATATTCCTATTACATAAATTAAAGTTGGAGGATATTCATGTTACAAATTAAAATTGAAAGACATTATTATATATTAATGCTAAGTTGAGGAATAGGCTATCAAAATTATCCAATTTAATAACTATGAATTGTATTACATGAAAATTAAACAAATATTTTAAGACTTTATTTATTTAATGAATGAATTCCATGATAAACTGTAACGTCATACCTTATGTATTTAAGTATAGTCTATCCCTATGTCAAATAATCACATATAATATACTAATAAGACATAAGATCATGTTAACAATAATAGTAAAAAAAAAATCTATCACATCCCATAACATCATCCAATGAATCTGCAATTCAACATTAAGGCTTTCACTGCAACATAATATATCATATATATTAAAATTAAATTTTACACATACAGGTTTACGAGTTACATCCATATATATTTCAGAGGTATATTCATATAAGTCCAAAATATAGATAATATTATTTCATGCTCGTATGGAATGTAATGAGAGAGAGTGGTGAGACTCGGTCGGTGACCTTTGTTCCATGTCTTTTATATGTCAACCAAAATGAGCTATCACTTTTCTTTGCCTAAAAAATAATGTAAATTGATGAGTTGCGACTTAGAGAGTATAATCATCAAACAAGTTCTAAAATATCGATCAACTCATAATAACAAATCACAAATATAATGCATACTGTGTATTTCACTTTATTCTTCGATATCATATAATTACCAGTAAAATTAAAGCATATGATCACTATACTTGGCTTATGCTTATGTTTTTCTCATTTCATTTTATTGTGATCAAGTTAAACAGACCTTGCACTGGATTTTTATGTGAACATTTGCATTTACTAGCTAACTTTATCATTTGTTTCATTTGCATAATTATTGGGTCATATGCCTCTTTTTTTGTCTTGCAATGTCAATTAACTAGTCACAACTTTTTTAAGTCCTTATGTATATTCATTTATAACTAAACATTCATCAATCATTATATCCTTATTACATAGATACCTCATATACATCGCATATACTAAATACATACCATGCATACATCATATATGCCACATATATATCTCAATATACTATACATATATCACTTATATATACCATATAAATCATAAATTCTCCATCATCTCCTTATCAAGGTCAAATCAGGACATTCATATGAATCATATAATCACAAGTCAATTCACATTTTATATAGCAAGCAATATCAGTGTGCACTAAAGCTCTATACATAACATATTAAAGTGATAGTCTTACAAAAATTTAGCTAAGATGTAACTCTATAACTTTTATGTTTTGAAAAATTATAGATTCGATCTATAAAGAGTTCAAAATAACCAAACTGTCTTCTTGATCAGCCTAAGGCACTAAGCAAGCATTTCAAATTATGGAATAGTTCCATTCATCGTAATTCAACATAAAAAAACACTTATGAACCTGAAATTCGGTATCATAATATTTAACATATGTATCTACAACTTTCATGTTTCTAGCTACTTAAAATATGGGTTTTATCATATTCAAAATTGGAAAACACAGTGGGTGGCTCAGCTAGCATTTACACCCAAACCAGTTTCACTTAGATTATAATATCTTTTCATATACAACAAATATTACAAAACTATTTATATCTCCATAAATTTAGACATAAACATACAAATTTCATGTTTTACACTTTTTTAGAATTAGCCTCCAAGGTCTTCGAATTCATAGCATAACTTTTTATCATTTAAAGACTCTAAACAACACTTATCAAGGTTAAAACAATCAAAGATAATAAATTACTAAGAACAAACTTGCAAACTTGCAAGAGCTAAATTGGTTGTAAAACTCAAGTGAAACAATGGAAAAAACAATGCTGAAATGGTGGAAGGAGGAGAAATGGGCTAGAGTAGGAAGGCAAAATATTGATATAAGAAGATAAAGTTTACCTCCTCAGTTTTGTCATTTTCTTCATATTTTGTTTCTTCCTTTCTTTGCCTTTTTTCTTTTGTTTTTTTTCCTTTTTGTTTCTTTCCATTTCCATTTTGATTTTCCTTATTTATTTATTTATTTAATATTACTATTATTAGTATATCTTCTATATAGTCCTACTAGTCAATACCAAAATTACAATTTAATCAAATAGTCCAATTTAACTATATTAACTGTCACATTTCATTTATTTGGATCTAGTCATTTTACTTACTTTAGTTTAGTCAATTTATTCAATTTATCTCTAATACATTGTTACCCTCATTTAGGTTATAAGTATACACGTGTAACTCGATAAAATTGCAATATATTTATATATATAGTTAGTGTATGTCATAAACTTATTTCCATGAAATTACATGTGGAATGCACATGTTCAAATGAAATATATGCAAGATGTATATATTCAAATGAGATGTATGTAGAAATGCATATGGGGAAAGTCGAGGATGTTACAATTCTCTCATTCTTTTAAAAATTTTGTCCTCAAAATTTAATACCAGAAAACAAGTGTGGATATTGTCTCTTCATATTTTCTTATATTTCCCAAGTAGCCTCTTCATGTGATTAATTTCCTCATAATACCTTAACTAAAGGTATTTTTTGGTTTCTCAACTGCTTGTTTTTGTATCCGATAATTTCCACTAGTTTTTTTGACATAACTCATGTTATCTACAATCTCAATGTCCTAATCTTTAAGCATATGTGTAGGATCTAATATGTACCTTCTAAGCATGTTCATATGAAACACATTATGAATTTGTGTCAAAAGCTAACCTAAATGCGAATGGATCAACCTTCTCATGAATTTCATAAGGCTTTATGTACCTTGGATTCAATTTACCCTCAATTGAGATAGTTATAGAAATGTTTTCTCATCCAATTTGTATTCAATTTCCCTTTTATATTGATCAACATAACTTTTTTGTCTATCTTGTGCTACCTTTATCATGTTCTTGACAGTTTAATTTTATTCACTGTGTCTTATACTATCTATGGTCCTTCTAAT
Source organism: Triadica sebifera (assembly GCA_023653625.1). Lineage (NCBI taxonomy): Eukaryota > Viridiplantae > Streptophyta > Magnoliopsida > Malpighiales > Euphorbiaceae > Triadica > Triadica sebifera. The sequence goes on from CM042900.1 coordinate 10,846,763, forward strand.
GTATGTGCTCCTTTTTCATGCCAAATGATAGGGCTTCTGCACTTTCTACCATATAATGTCTCACATGGTATCATCTGAATACTGCTATGATATTAGTTGTTATAAGTAAATTCTACAATACTATATATTCATCCCAAGTTTCTCTAAATTCCATAAACATGATTAATTAATATTAAATGTTTGTATTTTGATTTCTCACTTTTATTAAGTCAGAATTTAAACTCTAATCGTATCAACATTGTTTTGATTACAAACTCGCTCAATTTTCGATCAGTTCGGCACATCTGATCTCAAAATGTGCACATTGATCAATGGCCAATCTAACGGCCGTGACATATATTGTTTGTAACGGCCGTATTGTGATGCCCTAATATGGTGTTTGGCCAGAGTGTCTGAATCTCTTCTAGATAGTATATGCATTTGATCAGCCCCTTCCGCAAGTCCACAGCTGTCCTTTCTACAAACTCACAATTTTGGTTTCATCTTGCTATCCTTTACAACTCATGCATGAACCCTAAGTTGTATGGAAAACTGCTTGGGCGTTTCAACCCCTCTAGTTCAACGTAAAAATAGTCTCAGACATTATTGGATCAGTAGAGACTCCATTTCGTGACTGTTTCAATGTCAAATGGGTGAAATTTTACCCAATTGACCTTGTTTCCTTCTTCAAGCCATAAAGCTTCATTTTCTTTTAATTTCTTTTTTTTTTTCCTTTTGAACTAGTAAGAAACATTCATAAAACAATAGAAAGCATCATTGCAAAGGATAGAGCTCTATTTTCTTTTCTTTTTTTATCTTTTTCCCTTTTTGAAGTGGTAAAAACCATCCATTAAACAGTAGAAGCATCATTGCAAAATAGAGAGCTTCATTTTCATTTTGGGACTTTGTTGAAACTGCTTTGCGTTATTTGTATTAATATAACAGTTGTCATTTATAAACTTGTTTTATGGTTGTATGTACTGATGTCCATGACAATAGTAAAATAATAATAGTATTTAAGTAGAATTCAGTTCTAACAAAATTTTTCCCTATGATGTTTTGCATGACCTAATATCTAGATGAAATAGGCATAAATATGCACCTTTTCTATAAATGAACTGTAACTCGCGTGCCAATTAAAAAACTAAATGCCGCTATTTTCATTGCACCTTCAAACTCGGTAGGACAAATAATATAAAATGCGTCATTTCTGTTGTAAGTACATTCTGTACATTCATATTTTCCATTTTATGAACAGAAACCAGAGATAATTAAAGCAGAAGAAAACTAAAGGGCATGTGGAAGGTCTAGTTTTTCCTCTCCAGTATATGGTTCCTCCCTGTTACTGAGAAAAAAAAAAAACAAAAAAAAGGCAGAAGAGTCGCAGCATTGTTGTAAAACGAGTAAAACCAGCTGATATAGGTAAGTATTTAAAAAAAATTAATATCACCTTATATAGCTCAGAGTTGACATCCTATAGAGACAAGTGAACACCATGTAAACCCATGGTGTAGAAAAGTACAAACGTTCGAGCATACCTGCATCGTAGTAGTGGTTTACTAAAATGTAATACACTTTCCTTATATTAACAGAGGGAAAAACAAAAAAACAAAATATTAGGTAACGAAGGCAAGTCAAGCAAAGCATACCTCAGGTAAAAGGAAAGTCAAATTTGAATACACATTTTCATGTAGTACATGTCAATATTTACTTATACATAGACTAAGAAGCGAGAAACAAAATTTTTCATTATGATTGAGAATGAATCATACTTGCTGCCCAGAAGAAAACGTCCACTACGAAGTGTGATTTTGTCCCTGAAGTGCTCCTTGTATCTTTGATCCCTCTCCTAATAACAAGTAAATAAATTTGATTAGGCATGTGATATATAAAAAAAAAACAACAGTAAATCAGATACGCACAATCAAGCAGAGACATTGATTGTGATATGCCTAGACATGTCTAACATATATATGCATGGAGCAGATCTTGTACAATGATATTCAATTGATGCAGGAGCTCAAGTTATTTTTCACAAAACTGCGTTGCACTCTGTTCATACTATCATAAAAGTTTTACATTCGTGGTTATATCTTTCCCAAATATAGGTAATGCCATTTAGATCTTTCAGAATTTTATGCCATATAGAAAGCTTTCAAGTTCAGTTTAAAGGAAAACGGAACCCGTTTCTAGATTGTCCTTATCATGTAACCAAACCATCAACTTCCCCGATTGATCTTTTGATCTCCTTTAAACTATCTTTCATGTACTCTTAGTTTCTCTACTATAAACTGGGCTAGGATTAGCTAATTACATCACTCAATATACACAAAAAGAAAAAGGAAAAAAAAAGTAAGTGATTTTAGGTCATATTTATAAAAATCATTATTTTTTTTTCAGCAGCATCTTGTGCACCTCTCTTGAGCAAGTCCATTTTTTCCACCAACTATATGAACAAGCATAGTTCCATGTTCAGCAAAAAAACACAATCAAGTTCATCTAATAACATCTATAAGTAATCATATTTACACAGTTAAAAACATATTCATTTGGTTTCATTCATTCCACAATGAAACAAAATTACGAGATAATCTGTCCAAGGGAAAAAGAAAAAGAAACTTAGCGAGTATTCTTAAACTTGAACAAGAAAAAATGAAACAATTCCAACCCTAAGAAATGACACAAAAATATGCATGTAATTTGCTATGAATTACTTGATTCTAGGCTTAATTTCAGAGATTGTAGCAGCTGTAAATATGTGATTCTAGGCATAGATTATGGCTGTAAATGAGCTTATTAGGTTGTACATTTCCTATGTATTCTTTATAATGTATAAATCCCCAATCAAGCTTGAGGCAATTATCAAGCTGCTTTGTTCAGACTTCACTCATTCCTCTCTCCCCTCTCTTCTTCTTCTAGTTTTACATGGTATCAGAGCTTGGTTGGTAAGATTCTGTGCCACCAGTTCTCTTCTTCTCTATCCCACTCTGTTCACAAAACCCTTCACCTTCACAACTTATTTCTCTCTCACCGCGTCTACTTGTAGGACTGCCAGATGCTGATCAGTGTACCAGTAAAATTTCATAACTGAAAAGTTCGGGTGAGCCCTTTTCTGGCTGCTGTTTTTGGACACGACTCTTCTAGAAGACCTAACCACACCATTCCAACTTCAGTTGTGGTATTAATTTACTATTCTGACACTGTTCCGATGCTCTGGTACTTTGTTTCTTCTGTCGCAGCAGCCATTATTTGGTAATTTAGTTTAGCTTCAGTTCTATTCGCTCCCAAAATGTCCCTTCAATTTGATCTCCATCAGTAAACTAGCCAAACAACTTAATTGTGGAGTCATATTTGATCCCATTCTGTTTTTATGCAGGACCGAAGTAATGGGAAGATATTCAGCAAAGGTCAGGAGTCATATGGACTATATAATATCTCTTGTCCTATTGCTTCTCCAACTACTTTTACTTCTACTACTTGTGGGACTTCTTCGTAACCACTTGGGACATCCCAATTTTTCTAACTTTCAAAAAAATGCTTCCTAGTCACTCTAAATTGTCTTCCATAGAATGTGGGCCATGCCAACTTGGGAAGCACACTAGGACTTCTTTTCCTAAACAAGAAAATACTAAAACCACATCTATGTTTGACATTGTTCATTCAGACATATGGGGTTCAAGTCACATCAATTTTAACTTGGATTTTCATTATTTTATTACATTTATTGATGACTATTCTCGTTGCACTTAGTTATTCCTCATGAAAAACATATCTAAATTGTTTTCTATTTTTAAAAACTTTTGCGCTAAAATCCATAATCAATTTGGAGTCTCGATTAAAATCTTATGAAGTGATCATGCCTGAGAATATTTGTCTCTCCCTTTTCAGAAATTTATGTCTTATTTGGGGATCATTCATCAATCTTCTTGTCCGTATTCTCCTCAAGAAATGGGTTAGCTGAGCATAAGAATCGACATCTTGTTGAGATAGCCCATACAATGCTCATTCATCATAATGTACCACTACTTTTTGGGGAGATATTATTCTAATTGCATATCATCTGATTAATCGCATACCATCTACCATTCTACAAAGTCAAAACCCTCATTCTATTCTATTCCCAAGGTCAATCATCTTACCTTCTTCCTACTCCTGTGTTTGATTGTAACTATTTGTTCACAATCATATACCTAGTAAGGACAAACTTCAACTTAAAGTCATTAAGTGTATTTGCTTGGGATATTCTCATCACCAAAAAGGTTACAAATGATATGATCCAACTACAAACAATTTTTTTTTATGTCAACAAATGTAACTTCCTTTGAGACAACTCCATACTTCTCTTCAAAGATAACAGATAGAAACAACACAATAAAGGCTCTCCCAGTCCCCGTCATCTTTGTTTCTAAGGTCACACAATCCCAAAATGATAAACCTCTTCAAGTCTACTCTCAATGGTTTCCTATTGTAGATATAGGTCTAATAAGTAATCCAAGTGATTCATCTCCTGTGCCATCATCTTCACTAGCACTGGTCTTGCCTTCAAAGGAAGAGTCTAGCCCTACTATTGCCATCAAAATATATTTGCTCTTCTCATAATCCACATCCTATTCATAATTATTTGAGTTATCATTGTTTGTCACCTTCATACTATGCTTTTGTTTCCAATTAATTTATTGCTGCTATAACGCCCGTGAATTTAGGTCCTAGATCGCGAGTACACCTTAGGGTTGCAATCGCAATGGTTGGAGTCTAAACTCAAGTTAAAAATAATAATTTGATATTTAAGTGGACATTAAAAATAGTGGGTATGATTTTAAGAAGGAAAAATATAATTAAATGCATTTGGGATAAGATGGAAAATGAGGAGGGACCAAAGTGGGAATTTTACCATATGGGTATAAAAGCTTTCTCCTTTCCCTTCTCTTCTCATTTTTTAGTTGTTCACAACCTCTCTCTCTCTCTTCCCAAACCCAAAACCCATTATTCTTGCCCATCTTCTTCTTCTCCTCCTTCAAGCCCTAAAACACTCAAAAATCCATGAAAATAGCTTAATCACGGTCATGAATGACCCTTCATGGTAGTGAACCAAACATAAACATGATGATGAATTGTTGAAGTTACATGCTTTGAATCTGTTTTGAATTATGATATGTCATGACATATACCATTGTAAAAGGCATGTTATGAGTAGGAATGATGAATTGTCGAAGAATGACCATGAACTCATAATATATCATAACGATACGAATTATGTATAAATCCATGATACAATCTCTGGGATGTGAACATGAATACGAATATGACAATAAGAATGTTATGGGATACAAACTTATAAGCCCATTGCTCTAATATAAAACTAGAAATAGGATAGATGACATGTCATGAAGGGGGCCAACAGTACCATAGAATGTGATGATAAAAACAGTATTATGTATTTAAGGACATGATGGTTTAAGCTTTGAAAGCGCCCTTGATCTAGAAAATGCATGAATAATTGATTATGAACTCAATCAATATGGCTTAAGCTCTAGGAGCGCTCTTGATTTGAGAAACTCGGTTCAGCTCATATAGATAGTGGACAGGGTCCGAATAGTCTAGTTTAGAGTATTGGGCAAAATAATAATGACAATATGACGTATTAAATTATGGAATTTATTCGTGAATGCTAATGACATAATGATTATGCTTTACATGATTGAATTCGATTATGATATTTGGCATGGTAAGTTGATAGCATTGGTATAATATGATGCATGGACATACAAGAAATAGATTATGCCATGATTCAGTATGCTTATGCACGAATAAGGACTTTGATGAGTTAAGAAATATATGCTCAAACAATATGTATGATAATTCATTGTTCGGATTGATTCTTTAAATTTGCATGCACATATGTACTACTAAATATTACGTTGTTTAGCGTGTGGGTGTTTTCTCACATGCAAATTCGGAGCTCTTGTAGAGAAAGTTGATAGTAAAAAAGCCTACAGAAGAGTCAAAGGTCAAACCCAGCACTTGAATGGTTGGTGATACACACGTGACATTATTTTGGTTTTGTATATGTCATGGGAATGGGTGTAAATCTTAATTTGTACATGTCTTTTGGGAACATGTGATTCATATTATCATTATATTTTTTGTAAATGTTGACCTAGTGGAAGCCCAAACTTTTATTTTGTTATAGTTATAAAATCTATCTTTTGCATTGTCTTTATATTTCGCAAAGGTTTTTAAATAGACATCATGGTCATGACGTGATAGCAAAGTTTCTAAAAATATTTTTAATTTAACCGGATTTTTGACATGTAGCATCGTAGCATTCTCTTATATAGTTGAAATTATTCTAATTATATAAGAGAGCATTATAGTTTCTATTCCAAAGATTTAGTGGAGCATAGGCCATCCAGGATGGCAACCATGGTTGAGGAAATGACAACTCTTCATGCTAATGATAGTCGGGAGTTAATTCCATTACCACCTAGTAAATCTACAGTTAGTTGTCAATGGACCTATACAATGAAGGTTGGACTTGATGACAAGGTAGACCTTTTGAAAGTTTGTTTGGTTGCAAAAGGGTACACTCAGATTCCTAGAATTGATTATGGTGACACATTCTCTAGTTGCAAAAATTGCCTCTATTCGCCTTCTCAATTCTTTTGTTGGACCATTCAGCAATTGGATATTAAAAATGTCTTCTTACATGAAGACTTGACCGAAGAAGTCTATATGGAGCAACCACCAAGTTGTTGCTCAGGGGGTGTTTGGGTTGGTATGTCAATTGAAAAAATCTTTTTATGGCTTAAAATAGTCTCCAAAAACAATATCCATGGACATGATTTGGAAGGTTTAGTACAGTTGTTCAAAATTTTGTAATGCATAGGAGTGAAGCAGATCACTCGATATCCTACCGTCACACATCTCATGGCAAGTGCATCTATCTAGTGGTATATATAGATGATATTGCTATAATAGGTAACAATCATGAAAGGCTTGCTCAACTCAAACATCTCTTCAGTCAATTTCAGACCAAATATTTGGAAAAATTGAAATATTTTTTGGACATTTAAGTAGCATAATCAAATACAAGCATTGATATCTCACTATGTAGCACGGACACGGACACGGATACGGACACGGACACGGACACGACACGGAGAAACGATATTTCAAAAAAAAATAGGACACGGAAACGTGGGGGAAACGTGTAAATATTAAAAATATAGGGGTAAATTTATAAATAATTAAATTTGAGAATATAATTATTAATTTTTTATTTTTATATAAAATTAAACAAAAATAAGCAAAAGTTAAGAATTTTCATAATAAAAAAACAAAAGTCTAAAATTATTATGATAATAAACTTAAAAAAGAAAGATAAATTTCATCATTATAATTTATAAGTCATAACTCATAATTAAAAGTCTAAAAGTTTTATGACAAATAAGAAATTAAAAGTTGAATCTATCTTTTATGACACTTCCTCAATATTAGAATTTAAGTCTTGAACAGTCTCATTTTCATCTTCAGCAAAAAATACAGCTTCCAACTCTGGTTCATCTAAACTGAGATTAGCAACTTCAAGAACACCTACTTCATCCATGCTTCCAAATTCATCTCCACCAACATCCCACATTTTTGTCTTTTCATTAGAGTATTCTGAGGTGCTTCTTGATAAAAGACGAAGATTATTATGAATATAAACCAAGTCCTCCGCACGTTTTGGAGTTAATTTATTCCTTCTAAATGAATGAATAAAAGAATAAGTACTCCAATTTCTTTCACAACAAGAGGATGAACTGGGTTGTCCAAGCACTTTGAGAGCTAACTTTTGTAGTAAAGGTGCAGATGAACCAAAACAAGCCCACCAATTTCTAGGTTCTGAATCATATCTTGAAGCAATAGAATCTGGATCTCTAAATTGTCCAGTCTTAAGAGAAAAACTAGCAAACTCATCAGTAGCTTTAGCTCGTTCTTCTTGATTGGAAAATATCCTTCTAAAGCACTTGATTCGTTCAGATGATACTTCTGAATCCATATGAGGAGCTAATCTACCTTCTCCCTCTTGAAGCCATTTTTCACTATAGTACCTTCAAAGATAAATTATAAACAAATAAACAAATATAGCAAATGTAAAAGAAAAAAGGTAAAAAAAAAAAAGCGAATTAATTTAGAAAATCACCTTGGATTTAGTGAATGAGCTAAACAATGAAGTGGAGTATTGTTTTTTGCCCAACGCTCAACAAGAATGGAATGAACCACAAAATAGAATGAGGAGAACTCATGTGGTTGCTTTCCTTCGTGATCAAAAATAATTTTCTTCACATTTTCAATCATAAAGTCCCACATCTCATAAATCAAGTGAAGACATGGCTTGTTTGTATCACAAACTCTAATCATTTCATAAATAGGTCCAGTAAAAGCAATAATGTAACTGAGATATTCCCACCAATTCTCATCCAACACTTTATCACGAACAAATCTAGCTTTCCCTTGATCATCATCTCGATATTGCACCCAACTTTCACTCAAAACCATTGTTTCTAAAGCACGTCTTATAAGTTTAAATCTTTTGAGCATGACAACAATAGAAGCAAATCGAGTATCAGCAACTGCAAGCAATCTCAATGAGCTAAATTTATTGAATATAGCTAGTCTCATGGAATGGTTCATGATAAAATTCTTGATTTGTAAAGCATCCCCATGAATTTCTGTTATCCAATGACACTCCTCATATGTATCTTGATTAGTTTCCACATTCTTAGCAGCACATATATTTTTCAAAGCTAGATTAAGTGTGTGCACAACACATGGGGTCCAATAAATATGTGGAAACATGCCTTCAATGATTTCTCCAGCACCTTTACAATTTTTGGCATTATCAGTTATGACATGTACTACTTTTTCATGCCCAATCTCATCAATTACCTCCTTTAATAGATCAGCAATAAAATATTTATCTTTCACTTCACCTGAGCAATCCACAGATTTAAGAAACATAGGATTTGAATCAGTAATAACCATTATATTAATTAATGGTCTTCTTTGTGGATCACTCCATCCATCACTAACAATGCTAACCCCCTTTTCACTCCAAGTGCTTTTGATTGGTTCTAATAATCTGTCAACATTTGCCTTTTCTTGTTGAAGTAATGTGGTTCTTAATTTATTATAACCCGGAGGCACATATCCACCTAATGGATGATTAGCAGCAAATGAATATGAACTCACATAATAGGGATTTCTAGCCAAATTAAATGGTAATCCTCCAGTGTAAAACATTCGAGCAATTTCTGCATCTAATTGATTTCTAGTTTGCATATCAAAAGCTCTACCGAGAGGAGAATCATCTACTCTTTTTCTCTTTAAAGCATCCGAAATATTTAAATCAGTTAACTGCAATGAATGACTAGGTTGAGCAGGCAATCTAACTCGCTTAGGTTGAGAATTTAAAATTCTATTTATGGCTTATTCTTCTATTTTTTTCATCTCAAAAATATCTTCATTTCTAACCTTTTTACAAGGACCAATCCCTTTTCCAGATATTTTTAGTAAATGACATCTTACTCTGGTATAAGATCCTTGCTTTTCTTGACCACAAAAATTACATATCCACTTACAATTTCCTCCACCCTCTCCAGTTTTCTCAAGTTTTTTAACATATTTCCATAAAGGTGATTGATCATCATCCTTCATATTTTTTTTTGGCTCACTACTTATACTTTGGCTTGATGATTTTGAACTTTTTGTACTTCCACCAACAGAATCCATAAACTCAAAATTTGAAAAATTAACCTACATAAAATCAAAATCAGGATAAGATTTATAACCCATTGTCTGCATTTCTCAATGAACTAAAAAAAAAGAGAATGAATATAAACGGCTAATCTTATGTGTTTACAAATCATAATCATAATCTTATGTGTTTACAAATCATAATCCCCGAGCTCCCAACATTACCATTCCACTTAGAACGGCCAAACTGGATAAAGGGTAGAGAATATAGATTAACTCACATAAATTAAACAAAGCAATAATAACAATAACAATGATGATAATCTACAATGGCATTTCTTTTTGCAAGGCAAAATCAATGTAACTTTACAAGTAACATTCGTTGTACTTTCTACAGTCTATACAAGTTCAGCAATTTTATGACAAGCTTTAGCAAAAAATTTTAACACAGGACCCAAATTATTACATCCTTGCTCAAATAAAATGGAAAAAGGAACTGGAGAAAATTTGACCAGACATTTCCATATAGTAAATGATGTCTCAAATGGTGCTGCTATTAGCAAAGGAGCAGAGAAATGGATACATGCTAGACCATACAGGTGTACATATTTTTGGTAAGACTTATTGTTTAAAATTTGTGAAATTCATTTTAATCATCTTGTTTAAAATTGGGGGAAATGAAAAGACGAGCACTGAAAAGCTTTCATTATTATTAATGGATAATTTAGACCGTTGTCACTCCACAGTCCTCTCAAATCTGTAAGTGTTGGCGGGCCTAGAGGGAGACTCTACCATCATTTTCCTCTCCTCTATATATCCCATGTCACTCACATGTTTACCCCCATTTTAGTATAAATTTATCCATAAGGCTAGTTCCAACTCCCACAGCAAGTAAGAAAAAAGCAGAAGAACCTGTTACAGCCCCACGAAAGAACTTGGTTTTCCATATGTCAATTAATCATACAACAAAACATTCTTGATTAAATTGAGCTAATCAGCTAATCCAATTTCCAGAAACAGAGAATCTGTGAACTTACAGTAATGGAAAACACTGATCGGTGCCCAACGTTGACCGGAGATGCAAGGTTCGTTGGAGGAGGCGGCGGCGGCAGCGGCAATGTTAACTGACCTATTCGACGTTGAGACTAAGAACAGAAGAAGAAAAATCAGTTTGTTCACAAAACAAGGGAGAGGGTAAATAGGGTTTTTAAATCTGCAGAAACGCGTTTCCAGCTACAGAAACGCGTCTCCAATTTGGGGAAATTTCGGACACTGCCCCGAAACGTCCCGTTCCCGTGTCTGCCGGTGTCGGTGTCGGTGTCGTTTCCGATACGCTGAAACGCTAGCTACCGGACGTTTCCATGCTTCAGAGATATCTCACAAAGGAAATATGCACTAGATACTCTTAAGGAAATGAGCATGTTGGATTGCAATCCTATGGACACTCCTATGGATCCGAATGTCAAGCTTCTTCCAGGACAGGGAAGCCACTAAAAGATCATGGGCAATATAGGAGATTGGTTGGTATACTCATTCTCACAATCACTCGCCCAAACCCTTCTTTTGCAGGGGTAATTTTCACTGGTAGTACTCAAACTATACGACTCATAACAGCTCAGTACCTTAAGTTTAATTTGTAATATTAAACTCCTTTTAAATTGATTTTGTAACGCAAAACCTCATCTGTTACTCTTCTGTTAAATAAGTTAATAGAATGATGATGTGGATTTTCACCTATGCAAAAAAAATCACACATGCAAATTTCACGTAAGACTAAAAAAATAAAATTTTTTTCTCTCCTCTCAACTTAAATTACCAACATATCCTCATCCTTCAACTCAAAGTACCCTCTTTCCATCGGAGGCACCACCACCGATCTCAATTTCAAGCTATTCTCATTAAAACTGATGAATCAAAACTTTTAAAATCTCAATTTCAATAATCTAATCGTTCATTACAATTTACAAATACAGAGTATTTAGATAAGACAGCAGATCCACAATAGATAAAAGATCAAGTCTTGCTTAATATGCCTATTCAAATACATACTGAAAGAAAGATTTTTCAAGCCAAAAAAAAGCTGTGAAAAACTTTAGTGAAGAAGATTTGAAGGATTATGGCCTCAGCATAAATTGTCACATTTGCGGCAAGGCCCTCCTCAATAGCATTACTAATAAGACAAAAACCCAAATTGATTTTCAGTTTCACTCATTTGGCCTCTTATTCTTCTTCTTCGTCCCTTTTCGAGAAAATTGGTTCTCTACTTAAAGCCTGGATGTTGTTTGTGTGATGGCCTAAAGAGAAGGTTTAGGCTACCTTCTTGCTTTCCCGTCTCCATTCACTTCACAACGTCGATTTCAACCACTTTCCCAACAATGGGTCCTCTCCTCCTCCTCCGGCGATAAGCTTCAATTCAATTTAGTTGTTTTCCCAATAAACAACAAAATCGAAATGGTTTCTTCATTAATTTCAATATGCATGAAGGATAGGTTTTTAACCATGAGAAATGGTTCCAATTTTACTATGTTCCAAACAGGTGTAGTAGGTGTGAGGACTGAGGAACTGCAACATCAACAGTGGAGGAATTAAGGGCAATAGACTGCCAATTTTGGCTCCTTCGCTTGTGGTGGTGCTGCCACCGATAGTTGATCATGTGAGTTCAACATGGGATATATTGAGATCTTTTACTCTTTAGGATGATGAAGATTCTTATTCTTTAATTCGAGGAAGGGATGTAAGCTCCTCAAATGAAGGGAATAGAGTGATTGCAGATAAGGAGAAAAACTCTAAAAATCAAATCTCACGCTGAAATTAATAGCAGATCTCTCGAACTAATTTTAAGAGACAAGTTAGTCGGCTCTTGATGTCATCTTTGAGAACTCAAATTTTGTTGCAGGTCAAGATTCTATTATGTGTGATGAATTTGGTTCCTTTTGTTGTGCAGCAAGCAATAAGCTCCTTTTGATCACATTTGGGTTTGGAAATTGTAGAGTTGATGCCAAAACTTTTGGTAAATGCATCAATAAGGCAACAGAACTTTGAGAACTTTGGTTTTGTCTTTCAATTACAGGTAAATGCATCAATAAGGATAGAGTTGATGCTAGAACTTTGGGTTTGGAAATTGCTTCATTGCGTTTGGTTGCCGAGAAAGTTGTATTCGGTTTGTGAGAAAATGAGAGAAAGCGATAGGAAAGGACAAGGGCGTTTTTGTCTTTTTGTAAATTTTATAAGTTGTCATTTTTAAAAAAATAAATTCCATGTCATTTATTAGAACAATTATTTATTAGATGAGATGAAAATGTCATGTCAACAAACATTAACCCAATTGATGAATTTAGACAAAAAGAGTTTTGTGTTACAAAATCAATTTAAAAGGGGTTTAGCATTACAAATAAAACTTAAGATACAAAATCATTACAAGTCACATAGTTGGAGTACTATCAGTGAAAATTACCCCCTTTGCAGTGAATTTGGTCAGTCAGTTTCTTCAATCTCCATGTGATAGTCATTGGAATACAGTAATACTCATCCTTAGATATATCAAAGGCACTTCAAGACAAGGTTTGTTGTATGAAGACAAGGAACATACACAAATCATCAGACACTCAAATGTTGATTGGGCAGACTCTCCTTCAGATAGACAGTCCACCTCAGGATATTGTATCATAATTGGAGGGAATCTAGTATCATAAAAAAAGTAAAAAGCAAGATTTTATAGCAAAATTGAGTGCAAAAGTCAAACATCGAGTCATGGCCTTAATTACTTGTAAAATTGTTTGGTTAAAACAATTACTTCAAGAATTAAGGTATGGAAATATTGGTCTGATAAAGTTGATTTGTGATAATCAAACATCACTACATATGGCTTCAAATCCAATCTTCCATGAGAAGACAAAACATATAAAAATATATTGTCACTTCATCAGGTAGAAGATTGAGTCTGGATGCATTGTTACTGATTTTGTTAATTCGCATGATCAGTTGACAAATATTCTCACTAACTCTCTCAGGGGACATCAGATGGAATGAATTTGTAACAAGCTAGGAGCATACGACATGTACACTCCAGTTTGAAGGGGTGTGTTATGAATTACTTGATTCTAGGCTGAATTTCAAAGATTGTAGCAACTGTGAATATGTGATTCTAGGCATAGATGATGGCTGTAAATTAGCTTATTAGGTTGTATATCCTATTTTGTAATCTTTATGAAGTATAAATCCCTAATCTAGCTTGAAGGAACAATCAAGCTGATTCATTCAGACTTCACTCATTCCTCTCTCAACTCTCTCTTCTTCTAGGTTTACATAATTCATGATGCTTTTCTATAAGTACTGTATTTAGACATGGAACGAAACCTCAGAACGTATTCTAAAAGAAATAAATGAGACTTGATGAACCTTAAGAATACGTAGACCATGACCACAAAATGATCAAATACGTAAGCATGTGATTAAACAACAAACAAGTTCACAAGAAGAGCACAAGAATAGCTACCTTCTTGGAAAATGCAGCAAAAGGATTTATATCATCCTCATATATTTTCTTGTACTTAGACTCAACATCTGAGGAAAAGCCACTTTCCAGATCCTCTGAATGCTAAAAATTATCAGAAAACAGAAAAAATGTAAGCTACAAAAATGCAATATTAAATAAGCAAAATGCATACAAATATGGAAATTCAGAAAGGTACCCTCTTTGATCCTCTAGAAACTACTTTCTCATGATTGTAATCCTGAACATAACGTATCTTCCCATACAGTTTGACATTATCAGCTTTTGTCTTCTCTAGCTCTGTGGTTAGTAGCCCTATCTTCTCCTTTAATTGTCTTACCTCCTACAACTTTTTAAAGAATTTCCTGATAAGTCACACTGAGTTATGATTTCCAAGCAATATGAATATATTTAATTGCAATATATCATGTGAAAAGTAAAATAAAATAAAATGCATGAATTCTCACACGCACACACAGAGAAAGAAGAGGATCAACTTACTTCTATGTCCTGAATCGGTCTCGCTGATTGCAGATAACATTGAGCATTGAGTTCTGGTCTTGATCTGAGGATACATGTTTCTGTTCTGCACTCTGAATTAAGAGGCAATACATGAACATGACATTCAAGAGGAAAGAAATGAATTACACAACAAAACGGAAGAAACATACAATAGACCACACACATACACACACAGTATTATTATTGTGAGGTAATAGTAAAAATGAACTCTATAGTACTAGCTAGAGGAAATTATGTCATCACCGATCAAGATTATATATGCCTCTTTATTCCCTCTGTATAGAACCACCATGTGACCACTATATGGCCACTTCAGAGAGTTCAGGATAAAAACTGCTCATCAAGCAGATACAACTAATAATTGCTATATCTAAAGTGGTATTTCAATGATTTTAATCCTTGAAAAGCTGATCATTGAATTGACCAATTATTTTTTTTCCCTTGGGGCATATAAATAACTCGATTTTTGTACCTTGATTATGATTCGGTACAACTGGAAGGCCTTGGCTTGCACCAGCTTAATGAGTCAACAATGACTGGCTATGAACTATAGCATTGGCAAGACATCTCATCATTGCAATAAAACCATGTGCATGACCATTGACCACAGCGTTAATGTTCATCATTCCATAAAGCCTAAGAGACAGGTACCTCAGATAACTCTGTCCACCCAGCCTCTGAAAGATCCCAATCATAAAACAGACCACCTTTTTGATCTTTAGAACTATAACCCTGCATTGTGAGGGAAAAGGATTGAAATTTAGATTTTATTTTTACTTTTCAATTTTTCATGGTGTGTTGGAAAGGATTTCTAAAGATGGATAAAACCACAAATATGCAGTGTGAAGGATGGTTTTTTCATTTGATTGTTTTATTATTCGGTTGCAGGATGTTTAATCAATAATATTTTGTAATCAAATAATAAATAATCAATACTATTAGGCCCAAGACTGAATGATTATAATTTCAGGAACCACATTATGACGCAAATCCCATATTCTAAGAAAGAATGACAAGGTAAAACTATTCATTAACCTGCCGACAATCTAGTGGTAACAATAAATTTACAATATTTGCTCAAAACATTCATAAGCCATTGACCCAAACCTTTAATATATCATCTTCTAACTTTTGTATTAATTTTTGTTGTTCATTAACTTTTGCAGTAAGCTCTGCTATCTTGCCCTCAGCTGTTTCCAGCAAAGCCACTCTCTCAGAATGTTTAACCTGAATCCAGCAAAAATCAAAATTAGAACAGACACTCAGAGAATTAGTTATATTGAAGGAGAACCAATTTGTAATACCCAGATATTGAAAAATAAGTTTGAGCCATAGCTTAGGGATAAATGTGGAGGCAAGGCAAGCCATATTCAAATTTCAGATCTAACTGGCCAACTGAAACTAATACAGCATTTTAGCTGATATTAATTTCCTCCAATTAGCTGATATAAGGCAGAAACTCCTGTATACCTTCAATTGCGTTAGTTCATGTTCCATTTTCCAATTCTTATCAAGAAGAAGAGACTCCATTTTGCTCATCTCTTCCCCACTAGTAGCTACTTCCCAATCTTCAGCCTCAATTGAATTGTAGCCCACTGCCTACAGTATGTAACAGTGAAACCATTACTAGATGCTTCATATATAATAAAGTGCAAGACAATGACGCATGCTGGTATTGAGATATTGAAGTAAAACCAAGGTATCTAAACCCAGCCTGGCCTTCAAATTGGTGAGGCTAGAGGATGAAGGGTCAAAGGTTCAAAATGTGGTAGAAATGGGATTAAATTAGAAACAAATTAAATAAAAAAGAATACATAATATATTGTAACAGATACATACAACAATAAAATCTATATAAAAAATATAAACAAATTACTATTTTAAAATTAGTATATTCACTGGAAATCTACAAGCATATAATTAAAATAGCTTTTGTTAAATTTTAATCCAATAAATTTGCTTCTGACAAATAGTTTAAAATTTTTTAATAGAATCAGATTTAAGAAATAAACAAATAGCAAAAACATTCAAATTATCATAAAAAAAATCAAATGGTACATGACAAAATTCATAAATATAATTACAATAAAGAAATCTACAAGATTATTAAATAAAATTTGCAAATTGAAATTTATATGTGTTTAGATCAAATGATTAAATACTAGAGAGAATCCATCTGCCCAGGTTTGACTCTTATAATCTGAAAGCTTGCAATTTTTAGTGAGAGCTGCCACCTCATATTAATTTAAACCCACCCAACTGCTTGAGACCAGACTGGGTTGAGCATTTACATCGCTGCTTTAAAAGCTTTGAGGCTGGTCGTGTGGAAAGAGGGTATTATTCCCAGAGCAGACTCATGACTGGTCTGGTTCCTGGTTATATGGGTTGGATCAGCCAACCCAGTCCAGTAATGAAAACAGAGAGTAAAAATAATAACTGAAGTGCATCATATTTTCCCCAAAATACCCAAAAACAAACATAATCATGTTATCTATTCTCCTAGTCCAGCTGCCAATAAGAAAACTTACAGACTTAAATAAAGAGAGATTCCAAATCAAAAATGAAGAAAGCAGAAGGTTTGCCTTCATTTTGGTCTTTGAAGAAAAGAAAAACTATATTTTGTTTGATTGCTCTTAAACATCCGAAATGAATAACTAATTACATGTCTTAGAGACTCCATTAGGTTATAAGGCAAAAAATTCAATCCTAATACTTCAAAGCATCGTGGGGAAATACCATGAGGAAAAGAAATTATAGACATAAAAGCTTCTTATCCCAAGATGCCGCTGTAGCAGCCAGAATAGCAGGGCATTATTACATATTACTTGTTCCTTTTATTTGCTTTCCCAACTCCAATATTTAGGTCAACAGGGAACAAATATTGCAGTTGGCGATTAGAAATAAGCTTTCTGCATTAGGTGTTTGCTTCAAAAGCCAGACCAAAAAAGCCAACTGGAACTTCTAAAGGAATTTGATTAAACATGTAAAATTTAAATTTCAATAACATTCACGAGGCTGGAACAAAATTAGGCAACAATAACTCCTGAATATTCACAAAAATGTTAAAAAGCAATTTCATTACCTGCAAGATTTTTACTTTTTTACGCAAATCATCCACTAATTTTGAGGTTGGCCTTGCTTGAAGCTCTTTTTTCATCTCCTCAAGAGCAAGTTCCTATTTGCAAAAAAGAGGTATACATGTATGAAATACAAGCAATTCGAGAGGCTTGTTCTATCCCAAAGTGAAGAAACCAGTGCTGGTTATTTTATTAATTTCTTACTTAATATTTACACTCTACATTACATACTTATATACACATTTTGTACACTAAAAAAGAAAATTTCCATAACTGAAGTTTCCATAATTGATTTCCTAGACTTTAGGGAATGATTATTGACGTTGATTATTTCCTAAAAAATCTGACTCACACAAGATTTTCCACACTCCCCCTCAAGCTGGTGAATATAGATCTTCCATTCCCAGCTTACTAATATTTTCATAAAACACGTTACTGCACAGTCCTTTTGTTAACACATCTGCTAATTGATGTCCTGTAGGAATATATGGAGTACAAATCAACCCACTATCCAACGTCTGTCTATCTCTGTGTTTTGTCCGATCATGTTGCATCGGATTATGAGCAATGCTAATAGCTGATTTATTATCACAGTACAATTTCATAGGCCTACTCCATTGGAGCTTCAAATCTTCTAAAATAATCTTGACCCATAACAATTCACATACTCCTACAGCCATAGCTCTAAACTCTGCCTCTGCACTTGATCGTGTTACCACATTTTGTTTCTTACTCCTCCAGGATACTAAATTTCCCCCAAGAAAGGTACAATAGCCTGTAGTTGACCGTCTGTCCAGTGGAGATCCTGCAAAATCTGCATCGGTGTATACTGCCAAACCAATATCAGATGTTTTCTTGAATAAAATTCATTTTCCTGAATGTGCCTTCAAGTAATGAAGAACTCAGCAGGCTGCCTATAGATGAATTTCTTTTGGATCATGCATGAATTGACTGATTACACTCACTGAGTAGGTTATGTCTGGCCTAGTATGTGCAAGATAGATAAGTTTTCCAACAAGTCGTTGACATATTTTTCTATCAACTTTCGTATCTCCAAGTGCTTCACTCAACCTATGATTTTGTTCAAGGGAGTCGCAACCGGTTTACTAGCCATCATACCTATTTCCTTGAGAAGATCAGTAACATATTTCTGTTGAGAAATGAAAATGTCTTGCTTAGACCGAGCCACCTCAATCCCAAGAAAGTACTTCAATCTTCCTAAATATTTTATTTCAAATTCCTTGGCTAGGCACTGCTTTAAAGTATCCTTTTTCTTTCTCATCATTCTCGATCACAATAATGTCATCTACATACACAATTAATGTTGTAACGCCCCCTGAAGTTGAATGTTTTATGAAGAGTGTATGATCTTCTTGACTTTGTTTGTAACCGTTAGTTAACATCACCTTGGCAAACCTTCCAAACCAAGCATGTGAGGATTTTTTTAACCCATACAATGCTTTTTAAACCGATAAACCTTGTTTTCATCACCTCCATTGAACCCTGGTGGAATACTCATGTAAATTTCTTCTTCCAACTCACCATGAAGGAAAGCATTTTTCACATCATATTGCTGCAATTCCCAATCAAAATTAACAGCCAAAGATAATAAAATTCTTACTATATTCATCTTTGCCACTGGAGCAAAAGTTTCTTGATAATCTACTCCATATGTCTGAGTATACCCTTTTGCAACTAGTCTTGCCTTGTATCATTTTAGGGACCCATCAGCTTTAAATTTTACTGCAAACACCCACTTGCAGTCCACTGATTTTTTACCACTAGGTAGATAAACCAATTCCAAAGTTTCATTCTTTTGTAAAGCATCCATTTCAGCCTCCATAATAAGCCTCCAATCTTTCTTTGATAATGCTTCAGACAATGAGTTAGGAATAGGAATAGTGTTTAAAGTTGAAAGGAAACTTTTATGATTCAATGAAAATCTTTGAAAAGGCACAAAGTGAGACAATGGATATAGTGGCCTTTTGGTGCATTCTCGGGTTCCTTTTCTCAAAGCTATAGGTAGATCATGATCAAAATTAAGAGCTGAATTTTGTTCAAGTATTGTTACCTCATTTCCAGGACTTAGTTCAATAGACTGTTCTTGCCTTGTTGCTATCATGGGGTCCCTTCTCCTTGCATACACCTGATCAAACCGAAACCGATCAAAAATCTTATTGTCTCCTTCCTTTTCCTCTAATGACTCTTCAAATTGTGAGATAGGAATCGGATCCAAAGACATTGGTGACACTGAGGTAGTTTCTTTTGATTTAAATGACTCATATGAGGGGGGGTATTTCTAGTGGTGGTAAAGCTGACTCCTTATCTTCAAGTATAGATAACTCCCCTTGAAGATAAGGAGTGGAGAAGTATGGCTTATTTTTAACAAAAGTAACATCAGACGAAACATAAAGTTTCCTAGTGGATGGGTGATAACATTTATATCCTTTTTGATTGGATGAGTACCTCACAAAGACACATTTAAGAGCTCTAGGATCTAATTTTCCTCGCTTATGATTGTGAATATAGATAAATGATGTGCATCCAAAAACTCGAGGATCAAGGTTGAAGGAGGACCAAATGTCAGGATAGAATTGAGACAAAGTTTCTAGTGGACTTTTGAACGCCAAAACTCTAGAAAGAATTTTGTTTATGACATATGCCGATTTTGGTACATTTTATTGAAACAATAAGGTTCGAGTACACTCAAGAGGATGACGGTTTTTTCTCTCCGATACTCCATTTTGTTGGGGAGTGGTGATACAAGAAGATTCATATATGATTCCTTCCTTTTGAAACCACTGGGAAAAAAAATGATTGAAATAATCACGAGCATTGTCTGAGCGGATTTTCTTGATTTTGGTATCAAACTGAGTTTGAATCATTGTATAGAAAGTAGGGAAAATATGACTTGCATCAGATTTATTTTTGAGCAAATATATCCAGTAGACTCTTGTACAATCATCAATAAATGTCACAAACCATCTACATCCTAAGATATTTGGAATGGTAGATGGTCCCCAAATGTCACTATGAATTAGAGAAAAAGGAGAAAAAGATCTTTTATTACATATAGGAAAGGATACACGAGTATGTTTTGCATACTCACAAATGTCACAATGAAAAAATTGGATATCTAGTCCCTTAAACAAAATAGGAAAAATTAATTTTAATGCGGAAAAAGAAACATGACCTAGACGCCTATGATGTAACCAAATGACATCTTTATTTGATGAAGAGAAAAAAGTAGACAAAGTAGACTTAAGTAGTTCCGGTTGACTAGATGTACTCAAGTAGTAGAGTCCATTATGCTCCTTAGCAAGTCCAATCTTCCTCCACGAATCCTTGTCCTGAAATTCACAACAAAAGGCATCAAATATAACACAACAAGTTAGATATTGGGTAAGTTTTTGTATTGAAATAAGATTAGTGGATAGGTAAGGGACATGAACATTTTTAAGGACCAAATTTGGGGTAACCTGGATATCTCCTATTCCAGCCACTGTGGTGGAAGTACCATCAACAACAACACAACAACAACAATTATGAGTCATGTGATCAGTAGCACCAGAATCAAGGATCCAAGCATTCCTAAACTCATTACCTGAAGCATTCAATCCAAGAGAGAATAGAGTCTCACCTGAAAGAGTCATTGAACACATACCCCGGAGTTGATGCTTGAGAATTGGAAGGTGGTGTTGTTTTCTCACTCTCCCCTAGCAAATTTTTAAGGCTTTCAATGTCATGCATACTGAATCCTCCAAGAGTATGAGTTTGAGTTGGGTCTTGAATTGACATATGAGCTTGTCCCGGAGTTCACTTTTGTTGTCCACCTTTTTGTCCCCATTCACGACTACTTGTGGAAGGTTTTCCATGCAATTTCCAGCAATGTTCTTTGGTGTGTCTCGGCTTCTTGCAGTAAGTGCACCAGATTTCATCACGATTCCTCTGCATGCTTGACTGATTAGTCTTGTCTATGGGAGTTTTGTCAAGTGTTAATCCTCATGGCTTGGCACTTAGAAGAACAAAGCTATTTGTCGAGGATGATTCCAACATAATACCTCTGCAACTCTCCTCTGCCCGGACCAAAGACACTGCTTCATTAAGGGAGGGAACCTCCAGTCTTCCCAAAATTTGGATGCGGACAAGATCAAACTCAGAATTTAGCCCAGCTAAAAAATCATATACGCGATACCTTTCTATGAAATTTTTTACAGCCATTGCACAATCACTACACTTTAAATCGATTGTCCGGTAATAGTCCAATTTTTGCCACTGATTTTGCAAAAAATTGGCATATTCAGTCACAGTCTTGGTCCCCTGCTTTGTTCCAGTTGTCTCGGTCTTGATCTCATAAATAAGAGCTGCATCATGAACTTTGGAATATGTTTGATAGAGAGCATCCCAAATTGTCTTTGCTGTAGGAAGAAACATACAAGTGTCACTGATTTCAGGAGTCATGGAATTCCATAACCATGAATAATCATTGAATCTTTTTCGTCTCATGCATCAAAACTTGGTATTCCTCTCTCCGGTCCAGATTTCAATAAATGGCTGAGTTTTCCTTTTCCTTTTAGAAAGGTCTGAACAAGTTGAGACCATTTCAAATAATTTTTTCCATTCAACCTATATGCTGGTTGAATATTTTGAAGTTCTCTTGGGCTGCACACAACCTGTTCTCCTTCAACAATTGAAGAGATGGAATTTTACATAAATGATTTTGATGAAACAACAGTAAGTGATAAAGCAGATTAGAAATAATGGCAATTAAAGCCACGGAAAAAACAGAAACGGAGGCTAAGAAAAAAAAACAGCAATGAAAGCTGAGAGAAATAAGAGTTAAACCAGCAATCAATGGTGGAATCAAATGTCGGTTTGGCAATGAAGGCCGGTGCTGGCGAGAGTTACCCTATCTGCCCAGAAACCCTAGCCGCACAGCTCTGATACCATGTAGAAACCAGTGCTGGTTATTTTATTAATTTCTTACTTAATATTTACAGTCTACATTACATACTTATATACACATTTTGTACACTATAAAAGGAAATTTCCATAACTAAAGTTTCCATAATTGATTTACTAGAATTTAGGAAATAATTATTAACCTTGATTCTTTCCTAAAAAATCTGATTCACACAAGATTTTCCACACAAAGTCACAAAGACTAACCAAAATACTCAGCATTGCTTTCCTATAACAGCTACCGCTATATTTAATAACCACACTCTTCCCCATGTAACAAACTCTGAACAAATTCACTATATTACCCCTAACAACCCAACCCTTGAACAATCTAGAATTACCCTCACCCAAATTCCCAGCATCACAACACACTCTAGGACCCTTTCTTTTCTTTCTAACATAATAAGTAAAATGTCCAGGGGCTTATCACAGGCTTACACTTCTCAAGCTCATCAACTTAAAGGCATTGCAAACTACTAAAACAATAAAGAAAATGTACCTTCTCATTCAGTAACACATTCAACTTTTTGATCTCATTCACATGCTGTTCTCGCTCATTAGTCAAGGTGGTTTCAATATTATGGAGTTCTATGTTATGTTCAGAGATGATCTTCTCCTTAGTGCTCAAAGAATTCTCAAGGACATTATTTGAACCCACACTGTCACTGCAACCATAGCAATTCAGAATGCCTCTAAGCACTGTCATAATGTGACGTATATGGAAGAAAGACATATGAATACAATCATCGTGCAAAATCGATTGTCATTCATATGCATATGAAACCAGATCTTCAATAAGGTAAAAGTGGTCAAGTGCCTCACCTTTTCTTATTTGCAGTCTCTTCATTAGCTGATTGTAATTGAGAACGGAGGAGCCCCTGCAGATGTTTCAGTTATAATTTGGAGCATTAACGAAAAGGGGTCATTCACTACTACAAATAAATTAAAAAAACACTCAATTTAAATACTTGTACTATTGGTTTAGACAAGCAAAAGCTGTTAGTTTGGGTAAGTTGGCAATCATATCATATCAAGCAAGAAGTTATAGAATGAAACCGTTATTTAAAGAAGAGCTGTAAATTACAAACTCCTCCCATCTTTTTTCCCCCATGTATGCATAGTCAACCCTAAATCTAGATTTTAGATCAGAAGCCAGAACACAACCAACACAAACATTGAAAAAACCAGAGAATGAGGGGATCCCCAGTTGGGGTGATGGTATGACGATGAGAAATATATCTTCTATTAGTAATTCAAAAATATTCTGGATCCTAGGGTGCAGCATCTTTGGTATCCAAAAAATAAACAACAATGGACAAGCAAAAGCATATGGATGATTGCTCAGTCCTATAAAGAAAATAAAATTTTGCAGAAATCAAATGTGCAATTGCAGATTTTCTTAACAATTTCAAGATTGGCTCACACACAGCTTGGCAATACATATATTAATATACTGCAATCTTCCCAATAATTCTCTTCTTTTTCAGTCTTCAGTGCAGGCATTTCCCGAGTGGCTTTTCCTTTATGTGTAATACCAATTATAGGACAAACTTTTTGTGTCAAAAATTAACAATCAGGCCAAATGTCACAAGACTGCTTTATCTTTTTCTCCATACAAAGAAAAAGAAAAAAAAAAGGCTAATGTCAATTGAAATTCAAGAGATTGACAGAATGAAGATAATCGTAGAGCAGTTTCCTGTTTTATATACATGGGTAAAATTATCATTGCTCAGATTTGAACAAAGGATAGTGATGTAAGTGATCATTTGAAGACATATAATCCTCAAATATAACCCCCTATACACTTCAAAGGGAGCATAATCAATATGGAGTTCTATAATCAATATGGAGTTCTATAAGACTTTATACACTTTTTAGATTCCACAATCTACAATGAAAAGTGAGAGATTCTTCCTAACATATTTTATTTGCTCTCGGAAGTGCAAGCTCCCATTATTCTGTAAACCTAAGGACATCCTAATATGAAAAAATGAAAAATAGAAGAGCAAGCAGCTATTTTGGAATTTCCAATGTGAAACTGACCACCTCTCTCTCAAGGCTAAGAAGCCGAGTTTGAGCCCTTTCCACTTCATCCATCAGAAGACTGACCTCTGATTGCTTTGCTGCCCTTTCTTCCTCTAATATTTAAAATAAAGCGATGAAAGAAAAAGTACAAAATAATTAAGAGTACATTCAGAATTTGGATGAAAACTTTTGTAATCTTGAAAATGATCCTAGAAGCTGAAATACAAGTTTCTTGTGATAACATCATAACAATATTACAGATGAGATGAATTTTGGTAATTATGATACAATATAGAGACGAAGGATTAGCATACTCACCTGATTGAGCACAAACTTCAAATAATTGGCTTTGAGCCAATTCATGCAATTTCTGCATATTGATAACACTTTCTTTAGCTTGTCGCAGTTGATCTTGCAAAGATTGCTCCCTAACAAGCCAAAGAAGACAGATTTGGGAAATCTATCAAAAAAAAAAAAGCAATATAAAAGATTCTAAAAGACAATAAACAACAAAAACCTATTCTGAAGTGCAATTTCTCAAGATTAGACTGCATTTCCATTTATAACCAACAGTAACTACATAACATATTTCTATAATGTAAGATTTCAGTTGCACGCCACAGAATATTACCTTTCATTTAAAACTTCTAGTGTTTTCTGATTCTCTTCAGCCAAACTACATTGCTTCATCTCCACGATTTCCTTCACCTTTTCCTCCATCTGAGACAAGTACGCGGTAACAAGTAAGAACCGTTTTTTATCATCCCACCAAGAGACTACTTGTTATTAATTGTTAATATAAGAGTGAATATGTGGTGCCTTAAATTATGTGGTTGCATAACAATTGAACCGATAAAATAATTGACAGGAACCTTTTTTATCAAAGAGCCTTATTTGCACAGATCATCCATTTCCCCTCCCAGCCAACCCCAAACCAAGAAAAGTACCAACATGACTTGTTTCATAATAAAAAGCAAAATCTTAATATTGCAGCTCTAGTGCAACTCCAAGGTCTGCAGAAGCTCATTGGCAATGACCTCTGAGCCACAGCACCATAATTTTTTTTGGCAAGTTAGTACTGTATGAACCACTGCTTACCTGTTGCTCTAACTGACGATTACGCTCTTTAAGTCTTCTTATCGTTGCCTGCTGATTCTTTAAGTGAGTTGCTTCCGTCCTGAACTTCTCAAGCTCAATTTTCATCTTCCAGTTCTCAGATCCCAGTTCAGACAATTTCAGATCTTGCCTCTGCAAAGAAGAAAAGTGTGAGTAGAAGGTTAGATCAATACTGACATTTTGCCAGAGGAGTAACAGGATCAGGTCCACAGATGTAGAATGTAATTCCTATACTTGTGATATAGCTGAAGCAACAGGCAATTTAGGATTATCTGTTTCCAAGATGGCAACTTAAATCCATGGTCTACTGTGGTAGCTAATCTGTAACACAAGCCTAAAAAATTAGAAAAAAAAATAGAAAGAAAGAAAAAAAAGCTCCACATCTCATTGTGTCTCTATGTGCTAACTGAAACCAACAGGAGGAGCCTATCACTCAGTCTGCAGTCCCTAGGATAACATTCACTGTGAACATAGGCTACATTCCTACGAGTTATAGTGTTATGGTTCTAGGTTCTAGGGTTGGAGTTATCGCAGTAGTTTAATTCTAATAAGACTAATAGTAATTTAATTATACTAGAACTAGTAGTTTATTCTATTAAGGCAGAATTAGTGGTATTTTCATATTTCCTAGTTTCCTATTTTCATAGATTCCTAAATCATAGCTTTCCTATTTGATTGTAATTCCTAGCTTTCTTATTTTCTAGGCTAATCACCATTTAAAGAGACAAAACTTAATCAATGAAAATAAGTCAGAAATTTCAGAAAAATTAAGAGATTTGGGTCTCTCTCTATCGAGTCCTAAGGTCCAAGTTCCCTTTGATGAATCTGATCACCTGGTGACACGATCTGAGGTACATAACATATAGGCTATCCTAAGAGTTGAAAACTTTAATTTCTGCCATATACAGCTTCATGTATTTTTTTCTCCATAACTTGTAACCCCAATTACAAGCACTATGTATAAATAAGTACAATAGTATATAATGAGTGCTTAAAATAGCTAAAAGCAGTTTGGGAAAAGGACACAAGAAAAGTAACCTCTCCATTTGGATAGGAAATAAAATGATGTCCTAATTATTTTCAAAAATAATGTATTAATTCTTAAAGAGATCTATCATGCCTGATGTATAAAATTTTACAGCAATTTTTGAGAATTGAATTACTACATAGATAACATTATAAAGTAACTCTCATTGCTTCAAGAGAATCAAGATAATTTCATTCCATGTTATTGTCATAAAAAACTACATTGCTGCAATGAAATGCTACAAATTGAGATCCAGTTTTAAGAACAAATGTAAATATTGACCAACTCAATAAAGATGAAGCTAACGCAAATTAATGAAATAGATTTTGTCAAACTATTATAAGTTGCTCAATGAAGAATAAGAATAAAGTTACATAGATTAAGTTTAAAGTTTTAGAGGTTGCTTTACTGTATCCAATTTAAAAATTGCTAAACACTGAAATTTCCACTCATTATATTCCAAGACTCCCAGGAGAAATCTGCAACCATTTAGCATATCAGAAGCAGAGGAATGAAGCAAATAAGATTATTAGATTGGAAAATACATCATTGAGATCCAAATAATTCTCCACAAACAGAAAAAGGCATAGCAATCACCCAAATGCCTAAACCGTCTAACTATTGCATTGTTAAGGATTGAAAATCAACCTACGCCCAATTCATTACCTCGCATATAACTTGATGTCTCAAAATAGAAGAAACCAGTTGATAAAAGGTAAATTAAAAATGGGAAGCATAAAACTTATAGAAATCAAAATTCTATGAGGAAAACAATTGAATGGAATAGTCTGGTACTTATAGCAATTGAAGCAAGAGCTGGATATGGATCTGGAGCCTCATAAAGCTTTTGATATATATTCAGAAAAGCATTTTCTCCAAATTTGGCCCTCTTCTTGGTAACATTATCAACCTCTTCTTGGTAGCCCTTAAGTAACAAATTAAACAAACTTAACTTGTCCTCTGGTGATGCTTTTTGAAATCTGTTAATAGAAAAAAAAAAAAAAACAAACGTTAGGTTCTAATCACTCAGACGTGAACTTATGCAAAGACAATGCAGAGAAAAAGAATAGATCATAAGGAGTCCCTAGCCCTCGGAATACTACATTCCCAATGAATAAAATATTTTGCTGAAAAACAAACGTCCCCAAATTACTCCACTTTTTCCTGCTTCCAGCAGTAGTTTTTCTCATTTTCTATAAATTTTAGTTAATTGGAGATGATACTTCTAGTGCTCTCTGCAAGCTTCCGTCGGTTTTTCAGGCCGTTTTCTTGATTTTCAGCTATCCTAAGTCCTTGTCCATCCAATACACTTTTCTCCTTCTCCAAATCAAATTCTGCAAAAAAGAGAATATAAGATTGGTAAAACATAGTATCAATACTTCCCTACTTTATTTATGATGCACAAAAAAGAGATCTTGACAACCAAAAAATTATGCAGAATGCAGCTTTCCATGTAAAGGGAACTTATGATTTATATTGCCACATAAAGGATAATAAAACAAAATAATTTTAAAATAAAAACTATTTCAAGTATCCAAAAGAAGAAGCGTATGGAATTGCATGTTCCGTCAATCTACCCACATCCATCATCTCACAATTACTTTTATTCTAATTTCATCTGTCATTCTCACAATCATCTACTTTTTTACCACCATATGCCATCCCATTCCATTTGAGTTAGGGAGAAAAATGATCCAAACAACATAAGCAATTCGATAAATGATCCATTGTAAAGTGGCACCTGAATTACAAGGGACTTCAGAAAATGCCAAAAGCATTCTAGGCAAAACATAAGATATTGTGAGGGGGGAATAGTGAAAATGTATTTATCAACGCTAGATCATTCTAAAGATATAGCTTTAAACTGAGCGGAATTGGAGGAAAATGGTCTGAATCGGGGGTGGTGCTGCAAGTGTCTGCATTGCTCTCTTCTATTTCCTTTGGAATATGGAGTTTTATTTTACTCTGCACCCAGTCAATTTTCGAAGTTTTCCACCCATTAAATAATTGGTATAATTTCATTTATCTAAAAATTGTTGATAAATAACGAAAATAGCAAGAAAAATATAAGAAAAGATCAAGATCACAGAGAACACAATATTTAAAAAGGTTCAGCAACATGTCTACGTCCTCGGGAGCAGAGCAGCTAGGTTTTCTTATTGATGGTACAATTAAACAGGGTTACAATACACATGTTATATATATATATAACATGTACGGTAGTATATTACAAAAATACCTATGTACCGTACCGCAAAGGCGTTGCCCCCACACTCCCAACCCACTTAATCCATAACCCATAAAATAGCCAAGAAAACCCCTCCCCCACAAGGACAAATGTTGTCACTGCGCTCCAGCATCTGTCCACTTACTGTGTATATGAGCCACATACAACAAAAACCAATCAACTTGATATTTTTTTAATCACGATATGGATCATAAAACAAAGCCTAAATATTTTTTCTTTAAACCCATCATTTTCTATTACTCCAATCACAATCACCCTAATTTAGCCTAGTTGTTGACTTCGCTATTTCACCGATTCCTTTAAATATTAGTTTCTATTATTTTCCCAGATTACAACGTCATATAACATAGTAACTTTTAACATATTTTTCCCTTTGTTAACTCAAATTTCGCTTTTAGACACCAGAAAAGAAAATAACTTATTTCCATAACAATAATGTTGTCTGTAGTTGCATATTTTTTTCAATTTATGCATAAGTCATAAACATAAATTTCTGTCAACTTTTTATGTGCATACATTTGGCCCACTAGCAATAATTTCTGGATCTGCCACTCACCCCCCAGCTAGTTTGGATTTCCAGCAGAGTTGCACAGAGTCTGACATATAGAACAAGTCTAGCTTAGCATTTCTCAAGCTGTTTCAGGCCGTTGTATTATCCCAAGGATACCTTTGTTACATTTCACTACCTTAGAGCTGGTTCTATCAGGCTATATAGCATTATACACTTTCTGTTTATGAAACTATGTGATACTCGGTTACTCCACAAATATATGTAACTTATTTCTCTAAAAATGTTAATGCAGTGCTTAAATCATGTTTGAACAACAAAAAGCTCTGTGCTCATCATTGTTTTAAGTTGAGGATAAAAAAACACAGATATTTGCAGAATATTACTTGACCAGGTAGCAGTACCCCTTCACGAAAACCTGTAAATGTAGCACAAAATAGATTTAAGCAGACAAATCCGAACTTGAAAGGTTCTCCATTCAGTATACAATCCATAGATATTATAATAATCAAATCCCTTAGACGCTCGTATGCCTAACTACACTACTATCCAGCGGCCCAGACTAAACCAATACACAACTAAAAATTTAGATTTTAAAATAAGCGTCTCACTAATATCTGTTAAACAGAATTCAAGTACAACAGATTTTGACGATATGTAAATTCAAATTAAAGAATTATCACGATCAATAACAGAATTGGTTCTATCTAACATAAAAATATACAGATTAAACAGGCACTGAGATATTGAGTAATTACCTTTCCAGAAATTGGAGACGATGGGAATGGGAAACGATGTCGGGCGGTTCGATTTGTCTCTCTGGGATCCTCCTTGAGAAGCGTCCATTTTTCACAGATTCGGATCTCCTTCCTGGTAATGCTTTGAGTGCGTTGATTTGATTGTCTATGGTTTGCTTTAACTAAAAGTCAAGGCGCGAAACAAATATAGATCTGAGTATTCTGCAATTTTTTTTTCAAAAATATAAATGTAATTTATTTTTTGGTTAAAATTTCAATCCTGAGCCTATCATTTTAGGTTTTATACGTTTATGGTGTTCTGGGCAGTAGTGGTAGTGTTGGCGACTTGGCGTCACCATAATATGCATTCTGCAGTAATGAGTCTAATTATACCTGCCAATCCAATCGGAGGGGGATGGATTCGGATTTGAATTATCCTTAAATCAGTCTTTTCGGGTCAGTTTCAAGTTGTTATGGTGCTTTTTTTAATTGTTCTGGGATTTTTTTGGTGTTGAATGGAATCGAAATAGAACAATTGAATTCGCATCACTTTCGGAATGGGATAGACATTTTTGTGTCAATTTCGGATCAAATTTTATCGGATTGTCCTTAGATAACTTTCCAATGTAATCCTATTATATTTTTTTCTCGACAAAATTGAGTGGACTTATTTTTGAATAATTTAATTATATTATCTTTTTAATAACAACATCAAATCATTTAAATTTATTTATTGATTATTTTTTAAAAATATTAAATTAATTATGTAATCAAGTCGAGTTGATATAATTTTAGATTTTAGTTCGACTCAATTAAAAAAACTTAACTCGAATTTAATTAAATTTTTTTTAATTTTTCGAAATTTAACTCAAAAAATATTCAAAATATTTAAACTCAAATCAACAAAAAGAATTAATGAATAATATATTTGACTCGACTAAATTCGAAATTAACTCAAATTAACTCGACTCGATTAAACTCGAATTATTTAAATATTAAACATATAAATAAAAGTAATTTAATAAAAAAAATAACTCGATTAAACTCGCAAATCTTACGAATATGACATTTTTTTACTTGAGTTACTTTGTAGCGCTTCCTTACCTTACTAGTCGTTAATAGGATACGAAAATGCTACTAAGTTTATCTCTCTTAAAACTAATGTTCAAATTATTGAATTTTTTTTCGAATTTATTATTAGCGAAATATTTATTGCTATATTTTTTTCTTTCCATTTATATATAAAACTAGTAATGAAAATATTTTGATTTAAAAGAACTCATTCAATTAAACCATAATATTTAGAAATATATTTACAAATAATATTAGATATATAAAATTACAAAATGCATTCCTTATAAATCCTACATGCCACAAATTTACATCAAAAGAAATTATTAAAATTTAATTTTTACAACATAATTTCCAAAACATACAAAAAGAATTAGACTGCTGCAATCTGATATTGGGGTTACCTCTTCTTCGGTCGCCCTATCAAAATAGCTATTGTTAAACCTTGAGGAGTATTTTCGTCATTTTGATGATAACAAATAAAATAGCAATAATGTATTTAACATACTTATTTTCTAAGTTTACTAAAAAGGGTATGGAATAAAATAGCAAAAATAGAGAATGAAAGATTAATCCTTGAATGATAAAATTAAGGAAGTAATATGTTCACGCCCGTAACCCTATGTGTCACGCCCGTGAAGAAGATAACCGTCAACAAAACCAACATTTGAAGTTCACGGCCATGAAGGAAGACTGTAACACCCTTTCACCCCAGCAGCTTGTGCTTGGATGAGGGTGTTCTACACTGACATCATCAGTTAAAATATTATTTTCAAAATTTGTATGCATGAAAATCATTCCTATATTTTTTTTTCATTTACTATTTATTTACTTTGCATTATAAAAGAAATATAACATAAAAGTTAAACTACCTTTTTATATAGTAACATGTTTTTTTACAAAACATATTGTTTATTTTACAAATACTACAAAATAAATTTTACAAGATAATATACAAAAGTTGTGAAGTCCACGATGTGTGCAACAGACTGCTTACTGGATTAGGTCACTGCTGGCTTTGTCTACTATCTTCTATTTATTCTTTACTAAATCTGCGTGAGAAAACTCTTACGCTAAGTTGTTGGCTTAGTGGTGCATATAGATAAGACAATAAATTATTTTTAATGTTACATGCATTGTCATATAACAATTTATGATCAAATCATGCAAATATATATTCATAATATTCTAGTATGCATAACATCAATTTATTGTATCTCATTTTATTTAACATAATCAAATCATCATTCTCATGCAAATCATGGTATTCTAGTATGTGTAGACATCAAATTATATTATATTATCTCATACTTATTTATTTTATTACCACCTTATTGTATAACACTAAATCTTTTTTTTATCCATGCCACAATTCATAATTCCATTTTTATTTTCAATAATTCTTTTATGTTCCATAACTTTTTTATTTATGTTTTCATTTATGCCCAGGACACCTATGAACCACTGAATAGGATAACGGAGTTGCCATCCAGACACTTAGAAGTGTCACCCGGGCAATATGATGTGCGCATATAATTGCCAAATCCGGCGTAGATAACCGTGCCAAACTCGGCTAGATAATAATGTCATACCAGACATAAATAACAGTGTCAAACCCGGCGTAGATAACATTGTCAAACCCAGCGTAGATAACATTGTCAAACCCGGCGTAGATAATCATATCATTAATGAATTTAATCATTTTCATCATACTCCCCCCTATTTGGCATGCCAAACTATCATAAGTTGGTTATAGTTAGGTGTTCTAGGGCTTATACAATTTCATTAAAATTCATAACAATTAATTTTGTAACGCTCTTTTACCCTACTAAACGTTAATAGGATATGGAAGTGCTAATAAGCTCATTTGTTTTACAACTAATGTTCAAATTATTGTAATAATTTTTTTCTTCGAGTTTATTATTAGCGAAATATTTATTACTATTTTTTTCCATTTAAATATATAATTAGTGATGAAAATAGTTTGATTTAAAAGAACTCATGCAATTAAAGCATAATATTTAGAAATAATACTAGATTTATAAAATTACAAAATTCATTCTTTATAAATCCTACATGCCACAAATTTACATAAAAAAAGATTCTTAGAATTTAATTTTTACAACATAATTTTCAAAACATACAAAAAGAATTAGACTGCTGCAATATGATCTTGGGGGTTTCCTCTTCTTCGGTCGCCCTATTGGAACAGCTACTTCTATTTATCTGTGCGTAATATACACGTGCTAAGCTTCTATCTTAGTGGTACGTTTGACAACTCTCCAATAATTACATAAATAATTCTAAAATAAAATTTTTGAAACTGCAATTAATTTATTAATCATGCCAAATATTCAATTAATAATAAAACCATTTTCTTCATGCAAAAATATTTAATTCATCAATTATGACATTTCATTCATTAAGTATGCTTGAAATTTCTTAACAATTCAAGATATAAAATTCACAATATCAATTTCATAATTCACATTTTTTTTTCCTGTTATTTATTTAATAGCCCACAACATTTTAGACCGGAACTAAATACTGGATACAAGATTTCTGCTCTCCAGTAGTATACTCGGCGCCTACATAATTATTTTTTAACTCGGCGTTTAACGCCTACATTTTCAATAACAACTCAGCATTTTTTTAGTGCCTACGTAATTTTGAACTCAACACTATTTCTTAGTGCGTACGTAATTTCAACTCAGCACTATTTCTTAGTGCCTACTTAAATTAAATCTCAGCACTATTATTTTTAGTGCCTACATTTCTACCCTTTATTAGCATGCCAACTTATCCTAATTTTTAGTTCTCAACTAGATGTTATAGGGCTTAATTATATTTGTTACCTTTATATTATTTACACATATTATGTAGGTAACATTAATATAAATTCTACATAAATGCAATAATTCTCATTAAATACTTTACAACCTCAAACTTGCTCATTTAATCATTATAACTATAAGAAAAGTCAATTAATATATTTTCTATCACAAAATTTCATAATCAATATATTTGTTTTACAAGTTGTATTATTCTGGACAACATTTCTTTCTTATATTGGTTTGTATTTTTCGTCTATTTTTAGATGGAAATTGGACAAGTGATAAACTAACAAAATATAGGTACATATCTTATCTTTAATTTCCAACTGGAATTACATTAAAAAGAATTGTTTAGCAAAAGTTATGAATTTTCTCCTAAGCTACGTTCACTGCAATCTGCCCAGTATTTTACTGGATAGAATTCTGCCTTATATTGGTTTGTATTTTTTGTCCATTTTTCGATAGAAATTGGACAAGTGATAAACTAACAAAATATAGGTACATATCTTATCTTTAATGTTTAACTGAAATTACATTAAAAAGAATTTTTTAGCAAAAGTTATGAATTTTCTCCTATGCTCCGTTCACTGCAATCTGCCCAACATTTTACTGGACAGAATTCTGCCTTATATTGATCTGTATTTTTTGTCCATTTTTCGATGGAAATTGGACAAGTGATAAACTAACAAAATATAGGTACATGTCTTATATTTACTTTTCAATTGGAATTACACTAAAAATAAGTTTTTTTAACAAAAGTTATGAATTTTCTCCTAAATTACGTTCATTGCAATCTACCCATTATTTTACTGGATAGAATTCTGCCTTATATTGGTCTGTCTTTTTCATCCATTTTTAGATGGAATTTTGACAAGTTACCAATTAGAAAAATGTAGGTACATATCTTATCTTTATTTTCCAACTTGAATCATATGAAAAATAATTTTGTAGCAAAAGTTATGAATTTTCTTCTAACCTATGCTCACTGTAATCTGCCCAATTTTTTTTCTGGACAGATTTCTAGTTCAATGTGTAGTCCATGTTTTACCTAATTCTAGGCATATTCAGATCTAATGGTCTGAATGAAAGTTCAAGACCTATATCTTAAATTTATAACCCAACAAGAATCACTCAGAAATGATTTCCAAAACTCAAGTTATGATCAAAACACTAGACATTGTTCATAAGACGAATTTTCCAGCACATCAATTAAATCATACAATTTCCATTTTAATGCATCAACCTCATATTCTAGTTTTTATTTTCATATTCATGGCATCATTTAATCACCACTTAATTTCTCAATCAAATATCCAGAATTTCATACACATCACAAAATTAAAATCAATATTTTTATACATTGAATTTTTGCTAAATGTACATACCTCAAAATTTTACTTCTCTTCACTTTTCTCTTCCTCTTAGATAGTCTTTTCCTTGCCCTTACTTCCCCTTTGATTTTGGTTCAAAGGTTGTTCATTTCTTTTCCCTAACAATAAATTTTACACTAATCAAACACTTATCTCACTAATCCACCCTTAATCACCATTAACATCTTAATCACCCTAAATTACTAACTTTAATAGCAACTAACCCCAAAATCAAAGAAAAGACAAGAAGAAAAGTGAGAAGATGGAAAATCTAAACTCACCTTTGATGATCTTTAAAATGGCTAAAATTTTCTTTCTCTCTTTTTCTTTTCATTTCTTCCTTCCTCTTCCTTGGTTTTGCTCACTTTACTTCACTTTCTTCATGATCTTACCTTAATCCCCTTTTTTTTCATCTAATCTTAGCTTTAATTGAAGAACAAAAAGAATAACATTAAGGGAGGAGGAGAGTCACGGCCAAAGAAGAAGAAAATGGAGAGAAATGAGTTTGGTCAAGATGAAAAAGAAAAAGAATGGTAAAAAAATGGAAATTTGACTTTTTATAGTTGAATTAGGTGGGTGGTTAGGATTAGTTGTTAATCTTGGTTTCCATTGATCCATTAATTTAAATCACTCTTACTTTATTTTAATTAAAAGAATATTCCTTTCATTAGATAAAGAATATTCTATTTTTATGCCTTCTTATAATTTATGTGCCAAAAACACTGCAATTTCTAATTTCATTCAGCAAAAAATTATTTTTTTCTCAATTTTAATTCCAAACTTCAAAATTCTCAATTAATAATATCCAAAATATTTTTCTCTCATCTTATTATTATTTTAATTTATTTCTTTCATGTCTGAATTTAGACCCGATCGGTTCAGCATGTCGGATTTCGCTCAACCGCGACCGTAGCCTAAATTATCAGACATTACAAATTTCATACTTTTCATGGATGTAATATCTCAAAATAATCACATAATCACTCAATTAAAATAATATTTATATAATATAATAAAGTTCTCATCATTTTACTTATTTCATTCCTTAATTCATATGTTGCCCTGTCACTGGCAGATTTTATTCTCTATTTTGGACCTTAATTTTGGTCCTGTTTCGTTCTGAATTTAGTTACATGATCTTCATACAAAATTTATATATGAATCTTATATTTAATATGCAACTTGAAGCACTTAATTCTGAGTTCTGTATCAAAAGACATGATAATATTAACATTAACTGGTCACTGATAATTTTGCCCAGAATTTTCTGGACAGATTCTAAGTCTGAATTTTATGAATTGTTTTGGACAATTACAGATATACTCAGATATTATGGTCTGAATAAAAATTGTAGCCCTATGTCTTAGTTTTCAAACTGAACAAAGAACACACAAATCCAAGCTCTATAACTCAATTTATAACAGTTTAAGTACTTACTGCTCATTACTAACAATTCTACCCAGAATTTTTGGACAAATTCTATATCTGAATTTTATAAATTTTTTCTGGACAATTACAGATATATTCAGGTTTTATGGTCTAAATGAAAGTTATACCCTTATGTCTTTCTTTCAAACCCAACAAACAATATGCAAAATCGAGTTCCAGAATGTAAGTTATAACAGTTTTAGTGAACATTGCTCATTAATTTCCAACAAGGAACATACAAGATAACCATATTCAATTTTTACCAAACTAAATCCTAAGTCTAGTAAACATGCATCCCTAAGATTTTCATCACAAAATAATATCAATTTAGAATCATCAACATGCCAAAATAATAAAATCATGTAAATAAAAAATAAAAAAAAATAAAATAGGCTATTGCCTTAGGTTATCCACAAACCTCTATTTTTCTCTTTTCTTTCTCTTTTCTTCTCTTTCTCTTTTCCTTTCTCCCTTGATCTAGTTCCTTGTTAACTTGAGTTCCTAAAATTTAAAATCAGATTATTAAAACTTCATAAACCCTAATTTTTCTCTTTTTCCTTACTCTCCTAAGCTTCCTTAGGCATGAAAATGGAATTTTCCATGCCTTTCTCTCTCTTTTCTCACTTTTTTTCACTAGAATCAAGCTTTGGTTATGGCTGTCCAAGGGAAAAACGAAGGCTGGTTTGAGAGGCAGAATGAAAATGGATAAGGAAGAAGAAGAAGAAACAATCAAAAACAAAATGACAAAAGTCATTATGATGAGGGGACACCTAAGCTTCATCTAGAAACTCTCATTAATGTTTAATTCATGCACCTCACTTGGCTAATTGTTGTATGTCATTTGGAGTGTGGTGCTTCAAGAAACGTGGGAGACACTTATTGGTGGAGGATTCTAGATCAAAAGTGATAATGAAGAAGGAAATACAATTAAGAGAAATGTGACAAACTTAATTAATTATGAGACACCTAAGCTTATATACATTAAATGTCTCATTCATGCATGTTATATGGCCAATTAAGGATTGCCACTTGGTGTGGGTGGCCTCCATATTTATTCTATGTCCCAATTCATGCATTTAATTTGTGATTATCCCAATAAATCCTCAAATTTTTCAGTAAATTGCAAATTGACCCCTAAACTTTTCAAAATTTGCAATTTAGTCCTTTACCAAAATTTAACATCTGTAAATATTTGAACACTTTATTAAGTATTTTCCATACTTAATTGCCATTATTTTAATTATTTTTCGATAAAAATCCAATTTTAGACTTCGATCAAACCTACGAGTCAATTTAACAACTCGCGTGACCTTGGTCTAAATTAGCGGATATGACAAAGACAACAAACCGTGAAATACACATTTAAGTCATGCCCATGAATTAAATGTCACGCCCGTGAACCTTCATGTCAAATTCATCCAGAGAGCTTCACGACCAAAGTCACCACTTGGATCACAGCTTGGAAGTTTGTCACGCCAGTGAAGATATATGTCACGCCCGCGACCCAATATTTCAAAACCTTCCAGAATGCTTCACGACTAAGGTCACCACTTCAGTCATGGCTTGGAAGAACAGTCACGCTTATGACAAATATAGTCACGCCCGTGAAATATGAAAGAGAAAAATGTCAGACGCGATTATTTGGGTTGGTGCAACGACTAGTTTCGTATTAAATGCATTCTAACGGCTATAATTCGCCATGAGAGTATAAATGCAAGTCATTTATGAATTCAGTAAAAGAGGATAGCTAATACTTTGAATCAAAATCTTATTGTAAGCTATTTGTACATTTAATACTTTCATAACAAATATATATTCTTTATGAAAATCTTTTTGCTTATTATTCTCTGAGCATTATAGATTTGCAAGTGTTTCTCTTTGTAATCTACTACTCAAGTGAGTTTGGATATTTTGGGTTAAGAGTATAACACTGTAAGGGTTATTTGTGTGAACCTTTAAAACACAAAGAATTGGTTTATTGTGTGAGCCATTAAAACACAAGGGATTTTTGGGTTAGGTGTGATCTATTGTTAGAAACACCATAGTTGGGAGTGAGCTTGTAAAACTCCATTGTAACACTTAGTGTGTTAGTGAAACTCCCAATTGAAATTGGAGAGAGGAATAGAGTTTGTTAACACCTGAACCTCTATAAAAATTCATGTGTGATATCTTCATATCCCTACTCAACTCAACTTTTCTTTCCATACTTAAAAGTTAAACATAATATCCAATTCAACCCCCCTTCTTGGTTCAATATCTGGGCAACATAACAAAATGTAGGCACATGTCGTATCGTTAATTTCCAACTGAAATCATATTAAAAAGAATTTTATAGCAAAAGTTATGAATTTTCTTCTAAGTTACATTCACTGCAATCTGCCTAATATTTTACTGGACATATTTCTACCTTATATTTCTTTGTCTTTTTCATCCATTTTTAGATGGAATTTCGACAAGTGATCAACAAAATGTAGGTACATATCTTATCTTTAATTTCCAATTGTAATCATATTAAAAAGAATTTTGTAGCAAAAGTTATGAATTTTCTTCTAACCTATGTTCACTTGTCTAGTATTTTTTTTCTGGACAGATTTCTAGTTCAAATTTTGAATCCATTTTTCACCTAATTCCAGGCCTATTCTAAGGGTCTGAATGAAAGTTGAAGCCATATATCTTAACTTTCCAGCCCAATAATAATCACTTAAAAAGAATTTCTAGAACTCAAGTTATAATCAGCAAACTAGACACTGTTCATAAGATGAATTTTTCAGCACATCAATTAATTCATACAATTTCCATTTTCATGCATCAACCTCATATTCTAGTTTTTATTTTTACATTCATAACATCATTTAATCACCAATTCATTACTCAATCAAATATCTATAATTTCATGCACATCACAAAATCAAAATCAACATTTTTCTATATTGAATTTTTGCCAAATGTACATACCTCACAATTCTACTTCTCT
Organism: Triadica sebifera; assembly: GCA_023653625.1. NCBI lineage: Eukaryota > Viridiplantae > Streptophyta > Magnoliopsida > Malpighiales > Euphorbiaceae > Triadica > Triadica sebifera. The sequence continues at coordinate 10,886,871 of CM042900.1, forward strand.
TCACTTCTCTCTTCCTCTTAGCTTGTTTTCTCTTTTCCCTTACCTCATCTTTGATCTTGATTCAAGGATTGTTCACCTCCTTGGCCTAACAATAAATCTTTTTACACTAATCACACTAATCCACCCTTCATCATCATTAACATATTAATAGTCCTAAATTACTAACTTTAATGGCAACTAATCCCAAAATCAAAGAAAAGAGAAGAAGAAGAGTGAGAAGATGGAAAATCTAAACTCACCTTTGATGATCTTCAAAATGATCAAAGTCTTCTTTCTCTTTTTCTCTTCTTTTCTTCCTTCATTTTCCTTACTTTAACTCACTTTTCTTCACTTCTTTGATGATCTTGCCTTAATCCCATTTTTTTCATATAATCTTAGCCTGATTTGAAGAAAGAAAAAGAAGAATCAGTGGGGGAGGAAGAGCTCACGAAAAAAGAGAGAAAAGGGAGAGTATTTTCTTTGGTTAAAATGAGGAAGAAGAAGAATAATAACCAAAAAGTGGAAATTTGACTTTTTATAGTTGGATTAGGTGGATGGTTGTGATTTATGGCTAATCTTATTTTCTATTGGTCCATTAATTGAAATCACTCTTACTTTATTTTAATCAAAAGAATATTCCTTTCCTTATAGAGAGAATTTTCCATTTTTATGCCTTCTTAAAATATTTGTGCAAAAAACATTGCAATTTCCAATTTTGTTCAGTGAAAAATTATTTTTTTTTCTCAATTTTACTTCCGAACTTCAAAATTCTAAATTAATAATATCCAAAATATTTTTCTCATATTTTATTATCATTTTAATTTTTTCTTTCATGTCTGAATTTAGACTCCGATCGGTTCGGCGTACTGGATTTCGATCAAACGCGATCGTGGCCTAAATTATCAGGCATTTCAATTTTCCCCTCCCAAAAAACAAATTCGTCCTTGAAATTTACCTTTTTAACTTGAGTGAAATAATTGTGGATATTGAGCCTTCATCACCTCTTCATTTTCCTAAGTTGCCTCTTCTGAATTATGATTTTTCCACATAACTTTTACCAATGGTACCCTCTTGTTCCGTAGCTCTTTCATTTCTCGAGCTAGAATTTCCACTGGCTCCTCTTCATAAGTTAGATCTGGTTGTATCTCTTTAGGTTCTGCTGATATGATATGAGATGGATTCGATCGATATCTTCTCAACATGGACACATGGAATACATTGTGAATCTTTTCTAACTCTAGTGTAGAGCTAATTTGTGTGCCACGGGACCTATGCGTTCAAGTACCTCATAAGGTCCAATGAATCTAGGACTCTATTTTCCCTTCTTTCCAAATTGGAAAATCCTTTTCCAGGAAAATCCTTTTCCAGGAAAATCCTTTTCCAGGAAAATCCTTTTCCAATGTGAGACTTTTAAGAATACTTTGTCACCAACTGTATACTCAATATCCCTCATTTTCAAATCTGCATATGATTTCTGTCTATCAACAGCAGCTTTCAACCTATCTCTTATTACTCTCACTTTTTCCTCTATCTGCTGTACTAGATCTGGACCCACTACTTTCATTTCACTAAGCTCGGTCCAACATACAAGGCTTCATATGGTGCCATACCGATACTGGTTTGGTGACTATTATTGTAGGCAAATTCTATAAATGGAAGATGTTTGTCCCAACTACCTTCAAATTCTATTACACAACTCCTCAACATATCTTCTAATATCTGTATGACCCTCTCTGATTGTCCATCTGTTTGTGGGTAGAAAGTTGTGCTGAAATTGAGTCGAGTACCTATGGCTTGATGCAAACTTTTTCAGAATTTTAAAGTGAACCTCGGGTCTCGATCTGAAATGATTGAAACTGGCATACCATGTAAACGAATTATCTCATTAACATAGATCTCTGCAAATGGTTAAGTGGGTAATTCATCTTGATCGATAGAAAATGAGCTGATTTAGTGAGCCAGTCCACCACTACCCATACTGAATCATGCCTCTTTTGTGTCAAAGGCAAACTAGAAACAAAATCTACTGTAACTCTTTCCCATTTCCACTTCGGAATTGAAATTGACTGCAATAATCCACTTGGTACTTGATGCTCAGCCTTCACTTGCTGACAAGTTAAACATCTGGCAGTATACTCGGTGATATATTTTTTCATTCCTGGCCACCAGTAATATGCCTTCAAGTCATGATACATTTTATTGCTTCCCGGGTGCACTGCATAAATAACATTGTGAACTTCCTTCAAAATATCTTGTTTCAATTCTAGTATGTTTGGTACACATAACCTGCCCATTTGCCTTAAACTCCCATCTGATTCAATAGTAAATTCTAGTTTTTCACCATTTTTAACCATTTTAAAGATTTCCTTTAATTTCGTGTCCTGTTTCTGATTGTCCTTTACTTGTTGGATCAATGTGGGTTGAATCCGTAATTCTGCCAAAATAATATATAAAGAACTTATTATGTCATCTTTTTTTTCTAATCTTGTTCACTTAATAAATTTAAGTTTTAATGTTTACCTGCCAGAGTTTTTCTACTCAGACCGTCTGCTACCACATTGGACTTACCCAGCTGATAATCAATGATACAATTGTAGTCTTTGATTAATTCTAGTCATCATCTCTATCTCAAATTGAGTTCCTTTTGTGAAGGCAAATATTTCAAACTTTTATGGTCTGTATAGATATAACATTGCTCCCCATACAAGTAGTGTCGTCATATTTTCAATGAAAACACAATGGCTATTAGTTCCAAATCATGTGTTGGATAATTTCTCTCATGAGGCTTCAGTTGTCTGGAAGCATAAGTGATTACTTTGCCTTCTTGCATTAGTACACAGCCCAAACCATTAAGAGAAGCATCACTGTACACCACGTAATCTTTTCCCGCAGTAGACTGTGTTAACACTAGTGCTTCTGTCAATATTTTCTTCAACTTATCAAAACTAGTTTGGCACCGGTCTGTCCATTCAAATTTGGTCTCTTTTCTAAGCAATTTTGTCAGTGGTGAAGCTATCATTGAAAATCCTTTCACAAATCTCCGATAATAACCAGCCAAACCAAGAAAACTTCTCACATCTATCACATTCTGAGGCGGTTTCCAGTTGAGGATTGCCTCTACCTTACTGGTGTCGACTCTGATCCCATCGGTTGAGACAATATGCCCTAGAAAGGCCACTTCATTTAACCAGAATGCACATTTTGACAACTTCGCATATAATTGATTCTCTCTCAAGGTATGGAAGACAATACAAAGATGTTTGATTATGTTTTTCTCTGCTTTTGGAGTACACCAAGATATCATCTATGAAAACCGCCGTGAACTGGTCCAAATAAGGCCTAAAGATTCTATTCATTAGATCCATAAATGCTGCTGGGGCATTTGTCAGGCCAAAAGGCATTCCTAAGAACTTGTAATGACCATACCGAGTCCTAAAAGTTGTTTTTGAAATGTCAGATTCCCTAATTCTCAGTTGGTGATAACCTGATCTGAGGTCAATTTTAGAAAATACCCCTGCTCTTTTCAACTGATCAAACAAGTCATCTATCATCGACAATGGATATCTGTTCTTAATTGTCATTTTGTTCAACTGACGATAATCAATGCACAAACGAAAAGTGTCATCCTTCTTTTTCACAAATAGAACTGGAGCACCCCAAGGTGAGACACTAGGCCTGATAAATCCTTTCTCTAACAACTCTTGCAACTGCACTTTTAATTCTTGTAGTTTTGCAGGTGCCATTCTGTAGGGAGTGATCGATATCGGGGTTGTGCCTGGAAAAATATCTATGGAAAACTCTATCTCCATGACAGGTGGTAACCTTGGCAAGTCCTCAGGGAAGATATCTGGATATTCACATACTGTAGGAATCTCCCTGAGATCTAGACTCTCTTTCTTAGTATCTATGATATGTGCCAAAAACGTTTCACATCCCTTTTTGATAAGTTTACTTGCCTTCGTCACAGAAATGACATTAGTCAAGTATGGTTGGTTCTCGCCCAGGACAATGACATCATCCTGCTCTGAATTCTTGAAAGTCACTCTTCTATATTGATAATCCACCACTGCCTTATGCTGAGTTAACTAATCCATCTCCAAGATTGCATCAAACTCACGGAATGCCAACTCTATTAGGTCATCTGGGAATTTTACATTCTGAGTTTTGATTGGACTGTTTTTATAGACTCGACTAATTTTCACTCCATGACCTAAAGGATTTGTCACTAATATATCACAATCTAATTCCTCTACTATCATATTCCCCTGACTAGGTGGTGATATGTATATATATGAATGTGTAGAACCCTGATCTATCAGTGCAAATAAATTAGTATCATAAAGAGAAAATTTACTGATAATGACATCTGGGGCATCCTGCTCCTCACGAGCTCTCATGGCATATGCTCGGGCTCCGGCTCAACTACCTTCTACTCTATTCACTGATTTTGATATACTCTACCAAATTCTGCCGCTTCTAGACTGTCCATGTCCCCTGCCTCTGCCTCGAGTGACATTTTGAACCTGCACTGATACTACACCACATGTACCTCTTTCTCTAGGGCAATCTTTCTATTTGTGCTCAGTAGATCCACATCGTAAGCATGCTCTAGTAATCCACCAATAATCACCTGCATGTGATCTCCCACAATGTTGACATATGACGGATATGAATCTCCGATTACCCGAAGCTGGTACACTAGCTGTAGACCCCTCTGGCCTCGATTATTAGCTTTGCCTAGCTGAAAACATTGGTCTAAAACCTCGTGATTGGAAAAACCTAGGCGTTGTCCGCCCTCTTTTACCTAATGTATGGGCCATGCTAATTGTCAATCTCCGTGGTGGCTCTTTTATCCTTTTTCTCTTTGACCTCTTTTCCACACTGATGGCCGAGGATACTAACGTAGCAAAATCCTCAAGCTGAAGGGCGATAACCATATTCCCAATATCATCATTAATCCTATCCTCAAATTTACGACATTTTTCTGCCTCATCAGCAATGATTCCAATTTCATATTTACTCAGTCTAGTGAATTCCATCTCATATTCAGCCACTGACATGCTTCCTTACTTCAAGTCTTGAAATTCCCTTTTCTTTTCATTCACATAAACTCTAGGCACATATTTCTTGCTAAATTCTGCCTTGAAGAAGTTCCATGAAGGTGGTTTTAGTGTTTGGGCCTTCTATAAGATTGATTTCCACCAGTCATATGCATGATCTTTTAGAAGGGACACGACATATTTGACCTTCTGTTCCTCTGGACACTCAAGTTCCTCAAACACCCTTTCTGTGGACTCCATCCAAAACTCTGAAGTTGTTGGGTCATCCTCCCTCCTTCCCATAAAATCTGTGGCCCCATATTTTCTTAGCTTATCAATCCAGGATTTTGGCTGAGGTGGAGGAGGAGGTGGAGCTGGTTGTGGAACTGCTTGTACTATCAGTTGTAACAAATTTACTATATGCTCCATAAGAGGTTCCTGTCCTAAATTAGCATGTCCTTCTGCTCTCGGTGGAGCTACTACACTCAACCCAGAATCTCTCACTGATGGAGGTTGTCTGAGATTGGCTGAGTCTGAAAGAATGTTACTTAATTCGTCTTCAACACTGTTACTTAGTTCGTCTTCCGAAAAATCTTGTTCCGATCCTGAATCCATATCTACCTATGAACCAGAAGAAGGGACCAAAGTTAGATAATTGTAGTATTTTATGTATATGCATGAGACACATATTCTATTTTACACCCACTATTTAAGAATTAATTAGCCTGATCTCTGATACCACTAAATGTAGTGCTCACTTACCCTACTAGTCGTTAATAGGATATGAAAGTGTTACTAAGCTCATCTATCTTAAAACCAATGTTCAAATTATTGAATTTTTTTTTTCGGGTTTATTATTAGCGAAATATTTATTGCTATATTTTTTTCTTTCCATTTAAATATATAACTAGTGATGGAAATATTTTGATTTAAAAGAACTCATTCAATTAAACCATAATATTTAGAAATATATTTACAAATAATACTAGATATATAAAATTACAAAATGCATTCTTTATTAATCCTACATGCCACAAATTTACATCAAAAGAAATTCTTAAAATTTAGTTTTTATAACATAATTTCCAAAACATACAAAAAGAATTAGACTGCTGCAATCTGATCTTAGGTTACTTCTTCTTGAGTCGCCCTATCGGAACAACTATTTATCTGTGCATGAAACACAAGCGTTAAGCTACTAGCTTAGTGGTACGTTTGACAACTATTCAATAATTACATAAATAATTCTAAAATAAAATTTTAGAAACTATAATTAATTTATTAAGCATGTCAAATATTCAATTAATAATAAAACTATTTTTTTCATGCAAAAGTATTTAATTCATCAATTATAACATTCCATTCATTAAGCATTTTTGAAATTTTAACAATACAAAATATATAATTTGAAATATCAATTTAATAATTTATATTTTTTTTCTGTTATTTATTTGATAGCCCACGACATCTTAAACCAGAACTAAACACTGGATACAGGATTTCTGCTCTCCGACAGTATACTCGGTGCATATATAATTATTTTATAACTCGGCGTTTAATGCCTAGATTTTCAATAACAACTCAGTATCTTTTTGGTACCTACGTAAATTCGAACTCGATACTATTTCTTAGTACCTATGTAATTTCAACTCAACACTATTTTTTAGTGCCTACTTAAATTAAATCTCAGCACTATTATTTTTAGTGCCTACATTTCTATCCTTTTATTTGCATGCCAACTTATCATAATTTCTAGTTCTCGACTAGATGTTATAGGACTTAATTATATTTGTTATCTTTATTATTATTTACATAATATATGTAGGTAACATTAATATAAATTTCATATAAATACAATAATTCTCATTAAATATTTTACAACCTCATACTTGCTCATTTAATCAATATAAATATAGAATAATCAATTAATATATTTTTTATCACAAAATTTCACAATCAACACATATTTACAAGTTGTCCTATTCTAGACAGCATTTCTGCCTTATGTTGCCCTGAATTTTTTTGTCTATTTTTAGATGGAAATTGGACAAGTGATCAACTAACAAAATTTAAGCACATGTCTTATCGTTAATTTCAACTGAAATCATATTAAAACGAATTTTTTTAGTAAAATTTATGAATTTTCTTCTATGTTATGTTCACTGTAATCTGCCCGTTATTTTACTAGGCAGATTTCTACCTCATTGTTTTTTATCTTTTTCATATATTTTTATATGGAATTTGGATAAGTGATCAACTAAAAAAAATATAGGTACATGTCTTACATTTAATTTCCAACTATAATCATATTAAAAAGAATTTTGTACTAAAAGTTATGAATTTGTTTCCAACCTATGTTCACTGCAATCTGCCCAGCATTTTTTTCTGGATAGATTTCTAGTTCAAATTTTGAGTCCATTTTTCACCTAATTCCATATATATTCAGGTCTAATGGTCTAAATAAAAGTTTAAGGTCTATGTCTTAACTTTCCATCCCAATAAGAATCACTCAAAAAGGATTTCAATAACTCAAGTTATGATCAGCAAACTAGACACTGTTCATAAGACAAATTTTCCATCACATCAATTAATTCATACAATTTCCATTTTCATGCATCAACCTCATATTCTATTTTTTATTTTCACATTCGTGACTGTTAAACCTTGAGGGGTATTTCCGTCATTTTGATGATAACAAATAAAATAGCAATATTGTATTTAACATACTTGTTTTTGTAAGTATATTATACATGACATGGATTAAAATAGCAAGAATGGAGATTGGAAGAATAATCCTTGAAAGAAAAAATTCAAGAAGTAGCATGTTCACTGCCGTGACTCTATGAGTCACTCCCGTGAAATGAGCTAACCGTTACCAAAACCAACATTTGAAGTTCACGGCCATGAAGGAAAAACAAACCGTGAAGTGGGCATTTCAATCACCCCCGTGAATAAAGGTGTCAGCCCCGTGAAGATTCATGCATTTTCATCCAAAGAGCTTCACGACCAAAGTCACCACTTGGATCACGGCTGGGAAGCTTGTCACGCCCGTGAATGAGTATGTCACGCCCGTGAATGAGTATGTCACGCCCGTGACTCTATATGTCAAAACATTCTAGAGAGATTCACGACCAAGGTCACCACTTCAGTCACGGCTTGGGAAGAAATATCACTCCCGTGACAAGCATAGTTACGCCCGTGAATAATGAAAGAGAAAAATGTTAGGCGCAATTTTTTGGTTGGTACAATGACTTGTTTCGTATTTAATGCACCCCAATGGCTATATTCAGCCGTGGGAGTATAAATGGAAGTCATTTGTGCATTAAGAACAAAAGAATGAAGAGAATAACAATAGAATAACATATACTTCGAATTTAATTCTTATTACAAGCTATTTGTACTTTCATACTTTGAGAACAAAATCTATTCTCTGTAAAAATCTTTTTGCTCTTCATTTATTGAGCAATTAAGATTTGTAAGTGGTTCTCTGTGTAATCTTTACTCAAGTGAGCTTTGGGTATTTCTGGGTTAAGAGTAGAACACTTATAAGGGTTTGTTGTGTGAGCCTCTAAAACACAAATTAAAAGGCTATTTGTGTGAGCCTGTAAAAACACAAAGTGAAGGTTGTTTGTGTGATCCTGTAAAAACACAAAGTGAAGGTTGTTTGTGTGAGCCTGTAAAACACAAGGAATTGGTTATTGTGTGAGACATTAAAATACAAGGGATTTCTGGGTTAGGTGTGAGCCATTGTGAGAAACACCATAGTTGGGAGTGAGCTTGTAAAACTCCATTGTAACACTTAGTGTGTTAGTGAAACTCCCAATTGCGATTGGGGAGAGGAGTAGGGTTTGTTAACACCCGAACCTCTATAAATCTTTGTGTCAGATTTTCTCTATCCCTCCTAAAATTAATTATTTATTTCCGCATCTTAAAGTTTAATTTTTTGAAACTCCAATTCAACCCCCCCTTCTTGGCCTAATATCTGGGCAACAATTGGTATCAGAGCTTTGTCTAGCATCGAAGCCTAAAAAACGCTAGTAAAGAGTAAGATATGGCTAGTGAAGGATTCCAAAGTCTCAAACCTTACTTTGATGGAGCAAATTATGCCCATTGGAAGTTTAGGATGGAGACATGGATAGTGAAGGAATTGAAGTCTGGGATAGTGTACGAAAAGAATGGACACCACCAACCAGAAGAGAAGCTGATGGTGAAGATGAAATCCTATCAAGAGATGATTGGACAGAGCCTCAAAGAAGAGCAAATTTCAAAAACAAGAAGGCAATGACAATCCTATCAAGCTCATTATCTATTGAAGAATGTGGGAGAATACAACACTGCTCAACACCATACAACATGTGGAAGACATTGGAGAACTATCATGAGGGAACTAAGCAAGTCAAATCCAAGAAGATTCAACTTCTAACCTCAGAATATGAGCTCTTCAAGATGAAATCCAATGAGTCAATCACTGACATGACCAACCGTCTTCTAGCCATTATAAATGGAATGAGGAAACTTGGGAAGCATCTGAGTTTGAAAGATGTAAACAATAAAATCCTGAGAAGTCTTCCTCTTAAAGACTATGGTTCAAGAGTTACTGGCATAGAAGAAGCAAATGAAGATATGAGCATCATGAATACTGATGTGCTGATTGGCAAACTTCTCACACATGAGATGACAGTGAAGAGAGATAGAGAGCTTGAAGCAGAGCCAAAGAAAAGAAATCCCTTAGCACTCAAAGCCTCTACTTCAAAATATCAAGAAGATAGTGAAGATGATGAAGAAATAAGTGATGATGAAAATGAGGACATTGCTATACTTTCAAGGAGATTAAAAAGAATCATTGAGAAGAAAATGAGCAACTCCAGAAAATTCAGGCAAAGAAACCTCAAACAAACTCCTAATGATACACAAAGAAGTAAGGAAGAGGTAAAATGCTATGAATGTGGAAAGAAAGGACATATCAAACCAGAATGTCCAAGCCTCAAGAAGCATAAGAGCAAATACCAAAGAGACAATGGGGAGAAAGGTCACAAAGCCACATGGGATGACGAAAGATCTTCAAGTGAAAAAGATGATAATGAAAGTGAAGAGGTCAACCTATGCTTCATGGCTATTGAGGATCACGTCTCGGATAAAGTAAGATCACTACACTCATACTCTTTCAATAATGATAGTAGTGATAATGATAGTAATAGTGATAGTGATGATAATGATGATGAGCAAAGCTTAATAGAAGAATTAAATATAGAATTAGAGAAATATAGAAGTAAATTTAGTACTTATAGAAATAACATCTCTAATTTAAAAAATAAGATAGATGGTTTAGAAAAGGAAAACATAAAGCTTAAATCATCTAATGAATCTCTCCAAAAGTCATTAGATGAATACTCATCAAGACCCTCAACAGCTTCATTGTTAAAAAAAAAATACTTTGAAAAATGAAGTTGAGGAACTTAGAAATTCCATTTCTAAATTTCACAAAGGTAAAGAGATCTTAGATACTCTCATTATGTCTCAAAAATCACCCTTAATTAGACATGGTCTAGGATTTAAAGACACATCATCATCTTCTCACAAAACTATATTTGTAAAGTCTAAAGAATCTCACATCTCTACACCTGTTAGAACAACACTAAGAAATAAGAATGTTAAACATTCTATACAGAAAAAGAATAATCATGCCTTTATGTATAAGAAGCATGCATCTAGAAAAATACAAATTAATCATGATTGTGCATGCCATTGTTCTCAAAATCAGTCTAATAGAATTATGGCATTCAAATACATAGTAAGACCAAAAAGCAAGTTTAGACCGAAACAATGTAATTATTGTATGAAAATTGGTCACATAAATAAACATTGCTGGATAAGGAAGGCTCATTAGGAACCTTCATGTGCTAACCTCCAAAGACCCAAACTCATTTGGGTACCTAAAAATCATACTTGAATTGTGATTTTATAGGTATACCTCAAGTCCACAATAAACAAAAATGCTTGGCTAGTAGACAGTGGATGCTCAAGGCATATGACAGGAGACAAAGAACTTTTCAATGAAATCAAAAGTATTGATGGAGGTAAAGTTACCATTGGAAATAATGCAAAGGGTAAGGTAATTGGCATTGGTTCAATTGGTATTAATGGTAGTACTTTTATTAAGGATGTCTTACTTGTTGATGGCTTGAAACATAACTTGTTAAGTGTAAGTCAATTATGTGATAGAGGAAACAAAGTAATCTTTACTTCAAATGAATGTCTTGTGATCTCTATCGATGGTCAAGAAATATTTAAAGGAAATAGAGATATCAATACATACATAATAAACTTACATGAACTATCTAACCATTCCTCTAAGTGTCTTGTGACTACTAGTGATGAATCTTGGCTGTGGCATAGAAGACTTAGTCATGCTAACATGGACTTAATACAAAGTCTCAGCACAGGAGAACTCGTAAAAGGACTTCCAAGAGTGAAATATGAAAAAGGCAAGACATGTGATCCTTGCCAGAGAGGAAAGCAACACAAGTCATCTTTCAAAGCCAAAAACATAGTAAGTACTTCAAAACCTCAACTCCTGCATTTAGACTTGTTTGGACCTACTAGAATTGCTAGCTTAGGAGGAAAACATTATGCATTTGTCATCGTAGATGATTACTCTAGATTTACTTGGGTAATTTTCTTAGCTCAAAAGAGTGATGCTTTTGAAAATTTCAAAAACTTTGCTAATAGAGTTCAAAATGAAAAAGGGTACTGCATTTCAAAAATAAGAAGTGATCATGGGAAAGAATTTGGAAATGAAAACTTTGAAAGCTTTTTTCTTGAACATGGCATTTCACATAATTTCTCATCTCCTAGGACACCTCAACAAAATGGGGTAGTTGAAAGGAAAAATCGAACTTTAATTGAAATGGCTAGAACAATGCTTAATGAATATGAATTACCAACTTATTTTTGGGCAGAAGCCATAAACACTGCATGTTATATTTCAAATCGAGTTTTCAAAAGACATCTTTTAAACAAAACCTCATTTGAGCTATGGAATGGAAGAAAACCCTTGATATCATACTTTAGAGTATTTGGATGCAAGTGTTTTATATTGAACATCAAGGATAATCTTGGAAAATTTGCCTTTAAGTCTGATGAAGGTATCTTTTTAGGATACTCTACAACCAGCAAAACATATAGAGTATTTAATAAAAGATCATTAACGGTTGAAGAATCCATGCTTGTTGTTTTTAATGAATCTAGTAGACTTGATCTTGTGAAAGGTAGTGTTCTTGATGATGTTGTAGGTAATATGGAAATACTTGATATTGGAAATGGGAAAGAAGAAAATGATCAAGAAAATTTATTACAAAATGACACTCTACCTCAAAATCAAGAACAAAATGATCAAGAACTTCCAAAATAATGGAGAATGACGAAAGATCATCCAAAAGAGCAAATAATTGGTGATCTATCAAGGGGAGTAAGTACTAGATCTCATTTCAAACATTTAGTCACTGACATTGTTTTTATTTCACAAATTGAGCCTAAAAATAATGATGAGGCTCTTAATGATGAAAGTTGGGTAATTGCCATGCAAGAGGAACTCAACCAATTTGAGAGAAATAAGGTATGGAACCTAGTACCTAGACCCAAGGATCATCAAATCATAGGTAGCAAATGGGTATTTAGAAACAAATTAGATGAACAAGGGTTAATAACCAGGAATAAGGCTAGACTAGTTGCAAAAGTATATAATCAGGAAGAAGGTATAGATTATGATGAAACATATGCACCTGTAGCTAGATTAGAAGCCATAAGAATACTTTTAGTATATGCATGTCACATGAATTTCAAAATTTTCCAAATGAATGTGAAAAGTGCATTTCTAAATGGCTATATAGATGAAGAAGTGTATGTAGAACAACCACCAGGTTTTGAAGGCTATGATTTGCCAAATCATGTTTTTAAACTTTCAAAAACTTTGTATGGTTTAAAACAGGCCCCAAGAGCTTGGTATGAAAGGCTAAGTTCTTTTTTATTAGAAAATAGTTTTACAAAGGGAAATGTTTACACTACACTATTCATCAAAAAGCATAAGCATGATATACTAATTGTTCAAATTTATATTGATGATATAATATTTGGTTCTACTAATGAATTACTTTGTCAAGAATTCGCTAAGTGTATAACTAGAGAATTTGAAATGAGCATGATGGGAGAACTTAAGTATTTCCTTGGTCTACAAATAAAGCAAAACAATGAAGGCATATTCATCAACCAATCCAAATATGCCAAAGATTTAATTAAGAAATTTGGTATGGAAGGATGCAAAAATTCCAAAACTCCTATGAGCACATCAACAAAATTGGACAAAGATGAAAAGGGTAAGAGCAGTAATGAAAAGCTGTATAGAGGTATGATCAGATCACTTTTATATCTTACTGCTTCTAGACCCGATATTATGTATAGTGTTTGCTTGTGTGCACGATTTCAATCATGTCCTAAAGAATCTCATTTAAATGCAGTAAAAAGAATTTTAAAATATTTACATGGATCTTTGCATTTAGGTTTATGGTATCCTAGAAATTCATCTTTTTATATTATAGGATATTCAGATGCAGACTATGCTGGTAGTCTTTTAGATAGGAAAAGTACTTCAGGTACTTGTCACTTCATTGGAGAATGTTTAGTTTCTTGGTTTAGCAAGAAACAAGTTTCAGTTGCTCTCTCAATTGCTGAAGCAGAATATGTAGCAGCTGGATGTTGTTGTACACAAATTCTTTGGATGAAACAACAACTTAAGGACTATGGTCATGAGATGAACCATATACCTATCAAATGTGACAACACAAGTGCTATAAATCTTTCAACGAATCCTATTCAACACTCAAGAAGTAAGCATATTGACATTAGACACCACTTTATTAGAGATCATGCTCAATATGGAGATGTTGCATTAGAATTTATAAGCACAGAAAATCAATTAGCTGATATTTTCACTAAGTCTCTAAATGAGGAAAGATTTAATTTCATTAGAAGAGAACTTGGTATGATTGATGGATTAACCTTGTGATTGCAAAAATATGAAATTTTAATTGTTGATCTTAAATCATATCACAAGTTATAAGATAGAATTTTTGATGAAAATTCATGTTTTAAGGAATAGAATCTTTGTTGAAATGATCTAGTCTTGTTTTAGGACTTAATTTTATTTGATGAAAATTTTAGGAGAGTCACGCCCGTGACTTAAATGGCCTAAAGAGGCAGTGTCGTTCACGACATGGTTCACGGCTTCAAGTGGTGAAGCTTATCTTCACGATTTCATTCACGCCCGTGAAAAAAGCCTTTCACGCCCGTGACGAATTTTCACTCCTGTAAACCATTACACCCCAAAACTCACAGAAGCTTTCACGCCTTGAGTCACGGCTTGCTTCACGGGCATAAGTGGTGAAATTCAACATTTCACGCCCGTGACAATTTATTCACCCCCGTGACAGATGATTATTCACGCCCGTGACATTATTCACGTCTTCATTCACGGGTGGAACACTCCTTCAGCAAACCGTGAACACGACCATTTATGCCCGTGAATGTATCGAATATATAAAAGAAGAGCCGGTTATATTTTTCATTTCAACTCTCCAAACTCCCAAAACCGCTCTCATTTACACACATTCATTGAGACATTGAAGATTCCGGCCCCCAAGACTTAAACTTTCCCTATAAATACCACCAAAAGTTTGAATCTTCATAAAAAATCATACATTTCTAGGGTTTTCCATAAAACTTTCTGTCAAAATTTTTCCAACTCCATCACAAATCGATTTCTTCAAAAATGGAGACTACTTCATCCAAGGAAAAAAGAAAGAAGTCCCATGCTCCTAGGAGGTATGCAGATTACCTTATGAACCGCATTCCGGAGCAATGTCATCCTCGGTATGCAAATTTGAAGAAGAGACCCCTACTGTCATCAAGGTCCTTCGAATGGCAGACAGTCCGAAGTCTCGGGCTTGAGATGGCTATGACAGAGCAACTACAAGCCTGTCATCTGAAAGATTTTATGGAAATTCACCGGCCGACCTTGAGGGAGCCAACACTGGAATTCCTCAACACCTTGCAGATTTCACCAACTGGAGTGGTGAAATTCCAACTCTGCAACAATCCCAACACCCTCAGTGCCATCGAATTTGGGGAATTGTTCAGCCTACCATCTGATGGCATCCTGAATGATACTGAGGTAGAATTCTCTGTCCCTCTAGCATGGACACATTTTGGCTATAATTGTAGCTGGGACGTTAAGAAGACAAAGAGCACTCATCTCGTGGCCCCAGTGCACAGGTATTTGCATAGGTTCTTAACCTATAGCATATTTGCTAGGGGAGAAAGCAACGAGACTATTAGGAAGTCAGAACTTTTCCTCCTTGAGATGGGTCGCAGAGGACTCACAGTGGCATTTTCTATATGGTTTGCTAACCATCTTCTCTCCATTGCCACCAAGCCTACTAGAGATATCTTGATTGGGGCATATGTCACCCACATAGCCGTGAAGCTTAATTATCTGAAGCTAGATGTGCATCACTTCAACCTCATCCCTGGACATCCTCGAGATCGCTTGGATGTCAAGTCCTTCATAAAGATAGGAGCTGCTATTAGAATCATTTTCCAGAACGATATCTTCTACCGCTTTATTGACACTGTTGGAGAGATCATCTGGGAAGATAATGACATGGAGGACTTTAAAGCAGGCCTCCAAGGAGTCCAGCAGAAGAAGAGGGCTCGAGTTGAGGAAGCACCTCCAGTAGCCGAGCAGGACATCGGACAGTCCTCGGCTTCCACACCAACCTTAGCGTAGCAGAGCACCACGTTTTGAGCAGCTGCAGACTTTGATGAATGAGAGGTTGGAGAACCTCAAAGACTTCATGGAGTCTCGGATGGACAGCCTTGAGGCTGAAGTGGCTAGGCTTCGTGATAGGATGCCCGGCTAGGAGTTAGGCTAGAGTGTAGCCTAAATTTGTTTGTCTTTTGCTTATGTATTTTGTTTATGTTTATTAGTGTGTAGGAAATTTTTAAATTTCCTTTCTGAACATTTAACTTTGTTTGAATCTTTTTCTTTAATTAATATATTTGCTTTTGTTTACCTCATTGATTTATCTTTATATCCTTTTTGATTGATGACAAAAAAAGGGGAGAAAACTAGCAATATTATAGGGAAAATGGTATCAAACTAGCAACATAAGAAGAAACTAGCAATATATATTAAGGTAAATGAATTTTGAATCAAATATTAAAATTGAATTGACTTTGAAATAGATTAAAAATGATTAGAAATCTTGATTCAAAATTTCATATGCAAAGTATATGATTGAAAAATTGAACTTTATATACATAAGATATACCTTAAGTATACTTTGCATATACCTTCATGCAAGTTACAAAAATAAATATGCCATGATATACCTTAAGTATACCTTACATATACTTCATGCCTTAAAAAGGAATTATGGTATATATTGGATATACTTCTCAAATAACTTGCATATACTTAAAATCTAGTTAAGTTTATTTCAATGCTACATCATTATTTACTATTCTTGCACATTATAAATTTTTTATCCTAAGTATATTTTGAGGGGGAGACTTCTCAAAATCACATATTGCTAGATTATTTTTCACCATCAAAAAGGGGGAGATTGTTAAACCTTGAGGGGTATTTCTGTCATTTTGATGATAACAAATAAAATAGCAATATTTTATTTAACATACTTGTTTTTGTAAGTATATTATATAGGACATAGATTAAAATAGCAAGAATGGAGATTGGAAGAATAATCCTTGAAAGACAAAATTCAAGAAGTAGCATGTTCACTGCCGTGACTCTATGAGTCACTCTCGTGAAAGGAGCTAACCGTTACTAAAACCAACATTTGAAGTTCATGACCATGAAGGAAAAACAAACTGTGAAGTGTGCATTTCAGTCACCCCCGTGAATATTCATGCATTTTCATCTAGAGAGCTTCACGACCAAAGTCACCACTTGGATCACGGCTGGAAAGCTTGTCACGCCCGTGAATGAGTAAGTCACGCCCATGACTCTATATGTCAAAACATTCCAGAGAGCTTCACGACCAAGGTCACCACTTCAGTCACGGTTTGGGAAGAAATGTCACTCCCATGACAAGCATAGTCACGCTCGTGAACAATGAAAGAGAAAAATGTTAGGCGCGATTTTTTGGTTGGTACAACGGCTAGTTTCGTATTTAATGCACCCCAATGGCTATATTCAGCCATGGGAGTATAAATGGAAGTCATTTGTGCATTAAGAACAAAAGAATGAAGATAATAACAATAGAATAACATATACTTCGAATTTAATTCTTATTACAAGCTATTTGTACTTTCATACTTTGAGAACAAAATCTATTCTCTGTAAAAATCTTTTTGCTCTTCATTTATTGAGCAATTAAGATTTGTAAGTGGTTCTCTGTGTAATCTTTACTCAAGTGAGCTTTGGGTATTTCTGGGTTAAGAGTAGAACACTTATAAGGGTTTGTTGTGTGAGCCTCCAAAACACAAATTAAAAGGTTGTTTGTGTGAGCCTGTAAAAACATAAAGTGAAAGTTGTTTATATGATCCTGTAAAAACACAAAGTGAATGTTGTTTGTGTGAGCCTGTAAAACACAAGGAATTGGTTATTATGTGAGCCATTAAAACACAAGGGATTTTTAGGTTAGGAGTGAGCCATTGTGAGAAACACCATAGTTGGGAGTGAGCTTGTAAAACTCCATTGTAACACTTTGTGTATTAGTGAAACTCCCAATTGCGATTGGGGAGAGGAGTAGGGTTTGTTAACACCCGAACCTCTATAAATCTTTGTGTCATATTTTCTCTATCCCTCATAAAATTAATTATTTATTTCCGCATCTTAAAGTTTAATTTTTTGAAACTCCAATTCAGCCCCCCCTTCCTGGCCTAATATCTGGGCAACAATGACATCATTTAATCACCAATTCATTACTCAATCAAATATCCAGAATTTCATATACATCACAAAATCAAAATCAACATTTTTCTATATTGAATTTTTGTCAAATGTACATGCCTCACAATTCTACTTCTCTTCACTTCTCTCTTCCTCCTAGCTTGTTTTCTCATTGTCCTTACCTCCTCTTTGATTTTGGTTCAAGGATTGTTCACCTGCTTGGTCTAACAACAATTGTTTTACACTAATCACACTAATTCACCCTTAATCACCATTAACATATTAATAACCCTAAATTGCTAACTTTAATGACCACTAACCCCAAAATTAAAGAAAAGAGAAGAAGAAAAGTGAGAAGATGGAAAATCTAAACTCACCTTTGATGATCTTAAAAATGATCAAAGTATTCTTTCTTTTTTCTCTTCTTTTATTCCTTCCTCTTCCTTACTTTAACTCACTTTTCTTCACTTCTTTGATGATCTTGCCTTAATCCCATTTTTTTTCATATAATCTTAGCTTGATTTGAAGAAAGAAAAAGAAGAACAAGTGGGGGAGGAAGAGCTCATGGCAAAAGAGAGAAAAGGGAGAGTATTTGCTTTGGTTAAGATGAGGAAGAAGAAGAAGAATAACCAAAAAGTGGAAATTTGACTTTTTATAGTTGGATTAGGTGAGTAGTTGTGATTTATGGCTAATCTTGTTTTTTATTGGTCCATTAATTTAAATTACTGTTTTTTTATTTTAATCAAAAGAATATTTCTTTTCTTAGAGAGAGAATATTCCATTTTTATGTCTTCTTAAAATATTTGTGCCAAAAATACTGCAATTTGCAATTTTGTTCAGTGAAAAATTATTTTTTTCTTAATTTTATTTCCGAACTTCAAAATTTTAAATTAATAATATCCAAAATATTTTTCTCATATTTTATTATCATTTTAATTTTTTTCTTTCATGTCCTAATTTAGATTTCGATCGGTTCGGCTTACATAATTTCGGTTAACTGTGATCGTGACCTAAATTATCGGGCATTACGTACTTGATCTCGAGATCAACTTTATTAAATTCAAGTTAAATTTGAATATTTAACTAGTCAAACTCAAGTAGCTCACAAGTAGTTTAACTCATTTACATCTTTACATATATGTTGAATTTATTTTAAGAATATTAAGAATAAAGAGTTTATACTTTACAGCTAAATTTTATAATTAAAGTGTATAAAAAATTAAAAATTAAAGTTTATAAGTATAATCTACATCAATTTTCCATTTAAAATAAAATTAAAAAAAAAGTAAGGTTCTTTCAAAAAAAATTAAAGTGCGGTTTAATTAAACTTTAAATTGAATGATTAATGGTCATTTGATTATTGACTTTAAATTGATTTCAATGAATTAAATTAAAAATGTTTCATTAAAATTAGTTGGATAAAATTGAGATTCAAGTAATTAAACTCAGGTTCAATTGATTAATTAAATTTAAATTGATTAAATTAGAGTTCATTTGATTAATTGAACATAAATTATATTTAATTAATTAAATTAGATTTCAATTTATTAAATTAAATTGATTTTATTGAATATAATTAATTAAACTTTAATTAATTAAATTGAAGTTCAATTGATTAATTAAATTTAAAATGATTCAATTGAACTTAAATTAAACTTCAATTAATTGAATAGAAATTTATTAATTGAACTTAAATTGATTAAGTTGAACATAAGTTGAAATTCAATTAATTAAATATAAATAGATTAATTTAACTTAATGGATTCAATTTGATTCAATTAATTAAATTGGAGTCCCATAGAATAATTGAACTTAAATTAATTAAATTGTGCTTCAATTGAACTTAATAATATTAAATTAAATTTCAGTTGATTAATTAAACTTAAATTAATCAAGTTAAACTTAAATTGAATGTCTTCGTTGGAGATTCATTTAATTAATTGAATTTAAATTGATCAAATCGGAATTCAATTAATTAATTGATTTGAACTTAAATTGATTCATGAGTTTAAATTGAATTTCAATTGATTAAAATGAGTTCAATTGATTAATTGATCTTAAATTAATAAATTGAACTCAAATTAAACTTTAATTTATTAAATTAAATGTGATTAGTTGTCCTTAATTGGATTAAATTGAGATCAATTTCATAGATTAAATAAAATTAATAACTAAATACAATTAGATTCAATTGAGATTCAATTGATTAATTGAAGCTAGTTTGATTAAATAAGCATAAATTTAACTTCAATTAATTAAAATTAATTTTAATTGATTAATTAAACTTAAATTAGACAATAGAAATTGATTAATAGAAATAAAAATTAATTTGAGTTTAGATTGAGAGTAAATTACACTGTTGGCCCCTAAGCATTTTGGTCCTTGAATATTATATTGTAAAATTTATTATCTTATAGAAGATGTAATTGTATGGTCCAAATAATAGGTAGCCGGTAAAATAAAGACGAGCTAGTAACATGGGTGAATTATACATGGGACCCACAATTTGTTAATTGGAAATAATATTGATTCTCATCTCACCCATGTCTCACTTCCATTATCACTCTAAATTAAGGTTGTTAAAAAAAAAGGTATCTAACTAAATTAATTGTTCCAACTCAAATCAATTCATTCAAAAGGTTAAAATGATTTTTTATTGAATTGGATAAATTTTATTTAACTGATTTGTATTTTATGGGTTGGATTAATATAAAATTCATTGAATGTGTCAGGTTAGCTTAATTATCTAATTGCTCCCCTTCATCTATTATTTTCCTTTCTCTATTATTATCCTCTTTCTATTTGTTACTCTTTCTCACCGCCATTTATGAATTTCAACTTCTATAATATCTCCATTTCTCAAAATCAACACCTTTCAACAAATCGTCATAATCGAACTGTCTAATGACCATTAAAAAAATATACATTATATATTTTCTCCTCCCTTTCTATTGCAAAAGCAATCTACCTTTCCACTTAATTTTTCTTTATTTTCTATATTTCCAAACAGATCCCTCCCCCTTCCTTTATTTCTCTGACAATCTGACACATTTCAACAACTTTTGAATTGTACTTCTTTTGTCATTGTTTACAAGGTTTTGTCATTTTTCTCTCAAAGGCTCAAAGAAACCTTTTATTTTTTGTTCTCTTTCTTTCTTCAATCATGCTTTAAAATTAATTTCCTCAATTGTCAATCAATTCCAATTCCAATATTATCAATTTTATTGGCCAATGTCTGACAACAATTATTCCGTGGTGGATGTTCCAATGTGAAGTCAAGTCACAGCTGAATGTCGTAGGCATTTGAGCTATACAGGATAAAGGTAATACTAATTACTTCTCTATCACCAATTGGTTTTAGGTGAAATAGTAAGCAGCTGAGGTCTACAACTAATATTAAAGTCGAGATCACGGATTCGATTTTCAGCCGAGGTAATTGCTGAGGGGGAGATTATTGGCTAAGATGTGGTAGCAATTATCCCATGGTGGAGGTCCTAGTGTGAGATCAAGTCATACTCAAATGACATGGGCACTTGAGCTAAATAGGATAAGACTAATGGTAGCGTCTTTCCTATCATCAATTTGTTTTAGGTAAAATGGTAAGTAGTTGAAATTCACAACTCGATTCTACCTTCTCCATAAAGACAAAACAAATCGACAAAGATGTTACTAGCAGAGATTCATTGGAAGGCATCGACGATCTTTCGACCAAGTGTACCAATTTTTCCATCACCAAAGGTACAGTCTCCTACAACAACAAGAACAGTGTTGAGGAAGATTTATGTGTAATAAAAAGTATGGATTCATTATTTTCTATTTAATTATGAAATAATATGTATTTTCTAAAAAAAAGAAAGTAAAAACAACATTAAATTGGAAAACTAAGATAAGCTGTAGGCCCACCTTGCGGGCTAGCTGGGCTGCCCAGCAGTAGCCCGTAACAGGCCCAACGCGCCTGCAGCTTCCATTTGTTGGCCAACGATAGTTTTTGGCCATAATTAGGCCAATTACTACTCATTAGTTACCATTTTGTCCATTTTGACTTTTCATCTTATTTTTTAATTTGATTCAAATAGAAAAGACATCAAATGGCAGAAAATCGACATGAAAATATTTTTTTGTGAAAAAAAATATTTTTAAGACAACAAAAACTCACTCAAGAACATTTTCAAGGCTAGCACTTTGAATTTGTTCAAACCATTATCATTAGAGACATCCTAGTGTGGATTGTTGTGGTTTGCTACAACCCAACAAAGTGAAGATTTGAAAAAAAAATAAAAATTACAAGGTATAATTTTTAACATTTACATTTATATAAATTAGTTTTAATTGTACAACTATGATATTTTGTTTTGGGTTTTGATCACTACGTTTATGAATATGATTCATTCTTCAAAACCCAACACAAAGGATTCACCACTCTTGATAGGAGTGTATACCCATGGCCTCTTATCATGGTCATTACTCGGGAATCTTTGGTCAGAGTGGGAATGTCATAAAGATAATTTTCAATGACATATCTAATAAAGTAATAAGACTCAAGGAAAAGAACTAACATTACTTTGACTAGACGTGACGTAGTCAGTCTAGTGGGAGTTGACACATTTCCATACTCTGAACCAAGTGGGGTATAGAATGGTGAAAGAAATAACTGCACATAAATTGTCTATGGAAAGGTTCGTAGTCAAACCACTGACTTTTCTTTCAATTGGGGGTCATGATGTGTTGCTAGATACCGCTCATGATCTGCTTAAATTAATTGTTAATTTAAGTGGCCAACATAACCGGGAACCTAATGGGTCACACGCATTAAAGATATGGAGAATGAGTAAAATGGTGTTGGATAGGATCCAAAATATGAGAGAATTATTTCGGGATGGATCGCATGAAAAAATCGTTCAGGAGGGTCACATGCCCATACGGGCTAGGCATGCTGCTGGCCTACCTAACGGGCCAGCTGGGCTGCCCAGCAGCAACCCACAGCAGGCCCAGTGTGCTGCTGCCTCCCACCCGTTGGCCAGAGGTAGATTTTGGCCTTAATTAGGCAAATTATGACCAATTACTATTTATTCATTTCCCTTTTCTCCATTTTTTAACTTTTCATATTTTCTTTGAATTTGATTCAAATAGAAAAGATATCAAATGACAGAAAATAGACATAAAAATATTTTTGTTGTGAAAAAAATATTTTTAAGACAACAAAATTCTCTCAAGAATACTTTCAAAGCTAGTACTTTAAATTTGTTCAAACAATTTATCTTGATAGTTTCTTCTTCATTCTTTGCGTGGATTATCATTAGAGACATTCTAGTGTGGATTGTTGTGGTTTGCTACAACCCAACAAAGTGAAGATTTGAAGAACAAATAAGAAATTACAAGGTATAATTTTTAACATTTATATTTATATAAATTAGTTTTAATGGAACAAGTATGATCTTTTGTTTTGGATTTTGATAATTTTATTTTTCCACTGCATTTATGAATATGATTCATTCTTCAAAACCCAACAAAAGGAGCAAAGGAAAAGAAAAAAAAAGTAAAGAAAAAGAAAAGAAAAAAAAGGAGGTTTGTGCATAACATGAGGCAATAGCCTATGTCTTATTTTTTTTAGTTGCATGATTTGAGCATTTGGCATGTTAATGATTCTTAATTAATATTATTTTGTGGTAAAAATCTTGGGGATGCATGTTTTCTAGACTTAGGATTAATTTTGGTAAATATGTGTGTTCTTTGCTGGAATTGATGAGCAGTGAGTACATAAACTGTTATAACTTAAGTTATGGAATTCAGATTTGCATGTTCTTTGTGGGTTTGAAAGCTATGAAATAGGGCTTCAACATTTATTTAGACCATATAATCTAGATATATCTATATTTTTCCAGAAAAATACATAAAGTTTAGACCTATAAGCTGTCTAGGAAATTCTAGGTAAAATTGTTAGTGACCAGTAAGTGTTAATTTGATAATATCTTTTGATACAAAACTACAAATTAAGTGATTTAACTTGCATACTAAAGCTAAGATACAAAACTAAAATTGTTAAGAAGACCCTATAATTTAATTCAAAGTTTAACAAACCAAAATTAAGGTCCAAAACTGAGCACGAAATCTGCCAGTGATAGGGCAACATATGAGTTAAGGAATGTAATGAGTAAAATAATGTGAACCTTGTTATATTATGCAAATACTATTTTTATTGAGTAACTGTATGATTAATTGAACCTTTACATATATGAAATGGATGAATTTAATAACTATGATTTTTAATGACATTGAGTAAGCCCTAGAACACCTAATTAGAACTAGACTTAGGATAGTTTGGCATGCCAAGTAGGGGGGAGTATGATTCATTCCATTAATGGTACAATTAATGTAGCAAGTGATGGCACTATTATTGAAGCTGGTGATGACACTATTATTGAAGTCGGTGATGACACTATTATTAAAGCCAGTGATGACACTTATTAATGCGCAAATCATATTGCCCGGGTGGCACTCCTAAGTGCCTGGATGACAACTCCATTATCCTAGTCAGGGGTTCATAGGTGTTGTGGGCTATAAAGAAGTGATTGAAAACAAAAAGGGAATCATGAATTGTGAAATGGATAATAATGATGATTTGATAAAGTAAAACAAATATGAGATATGATAATATAATTTGATGTTTATGCATGCTAGAATACTACAAGATCTATATTTGCACAAAAAGATGATTGGGAAAAAATTGATATATGACAATGCATATTGCATAAATAGTTTATTGACTTATTTATATGCACCACTAAGCCTAGAGCTTAGCATGGGACTTTCATTCCTCGCAAATATAGTGAAGATTAAGCGGATGATAGTAGGTAAAGGTAGTGGTGCCCTAATCCAGTAGAATAGATTGTTTCAACCACTTTGGGTCCCATAACTTTTGTATTTATAATTTGAATTTTATTTTATAGTATTTGTACAATAAACAACTCGTTTTGTAAATAACATGTTATTATATAAAAGGTATTTTGTCTTTCTTGTTATGATTTCTTTTACACTACAAAGTAAATAAATAGTAAAGAAAGAAAAAAATAATATACAAGTGTCTTTTATTTATACATATATATGAAACAATGTTTTTAATTGATGAAGTCAACATAGCACTCCCTTATCCAAGCACGTATTGCTGGGGTGAGAGGGGTGTTCCACTTAGTGATGTTGGATACCGACCCACTAGGAGAACTTCTAATGGGTTCTCTCCGATTCATAGTGAGGGCTATGGGTTCACAATAAAATAGTGGGAGTTATAATGCTCATCTATTAAAGACCTAATATTCATGAATTTAGTACATTATCTAACATGATCTTTCTTTACATCTAGGTTGCTAGAATCATGTCATCAAATGTGAACTTACACTCAATTCTCGATTCCAATAAATTGACTGGCTCGGGCTTCCTTGATTGGCTAAGGAATTTGACAATAGTTCTAAAAATAGAAAAAATAACCTATGTCTTGGGAGAGCTACTTCTCTCTCCTTCTATTAATGATGCATATATTGATGAATAATTGGCATATAAGAAGCATGTGGATGATAGTGAGTTGGCAGGTTGCATTATGCTCGCCTCTATGTCTCTCGAGCTTCAAAAGCATCATGAGACTATGGATGCAAATACCATTGTATATCATCTAAGGGAGCTTTTTGATGAGCAAGCTTGAACTGTGCGATATGAGATATCTAAATTACTCTTTAGCTCCAAGATGGTAGAGGGGATATCTCTAATGCAATGTACATTGATGATGAGGAAGAAAGGCATAAAGACGACATCAATAGGGACTTACTTCCATTATGGCAAGAGTTGCCAAAGTAAGATGAACTGCAAGGCCTATTTGGAGTTTTTAAAGAAGAAGAAGGATAAGACATTGTATGCACCTTCTACTTCAAATATTTATGTCATTGAAGTTAATATTGTTTTTATTAATAATGCATGGGTATTGGATAACGGATGTGGCTCACACATATGTACTGATATATAGGGCCTAAGGAACAATAAATAACTCAAGAAATGAGAGTTAGACATACGTGTTGGCAATGGAGCAAAAGTTGCTACATTGGCTATAAGAAATTATGTATGACACTCCTAAGTGGGTTTGTTTTAAAATTAGACAATTGTTATTATGTTCCAGTTTTGACAAAGAATATTATTTATGTTTCTTATTTAAATAGAAAAGGTTTTCATTTGACTATTAATAATAATGGTTACTCTATATGGTTGAATGATATTCTTTATGGAACTAGTGCATTATGTAATAGGATTTACATTCTTGATATGTCTAATTCAATTTTTAATATCAATAATAAAAGAAAAAATATAGATAACCTAAAACCATCATATTTATGGCATTGTCGTCTTGGCTATATAAATGAGAGATGCATGACTAAGTTACACAGAATGGTGACTTAAGATTATTTGATTATGAATCATATGACACATGTGAATCTTCTTTGTTAGGAAAAATGACAAAATCACCTTTTAGTGGAAAGGGTGAATGTGCTAATGGGCTATTGGACCTTGTATATACAGTGTATGTCAACCAATGTTCGTGCACGTTGGAGGTAGTTTTATCTACATCATTACTTTCATTAATGATTATTCACGATATGGGTATTTGTATCTGATGAGACACAAATATGAAGTTTTTGAAAAGTTCAAAGAATTCATAAATGAAGTAGAAAAACAACTTGGTAAAAGTATTAAAGCATTTAGATCAGATCAAGGTGGTGAATACTTAAGCTAAGAGTTTCAAGGTTATCTAAGAGATAATGAGATTTTATCTCAATGGACTCTACCTTACACACCACAACATAATGGTGTGGCTGAAAGGAGAAACTGAACTTTTTTAAACATGGTGAGATCAATGATATGCTTTGCAGAATTGCCTAAGTCCTTTTGGAGTCATGAACATGAGTCTTCTATTTATATATTAAATAGAGTCCCTTCTAAGTCAGTTGAGGTTACACCATATGAGATATGGACTAATAAGAGACTTATTATTTCTCACTTGAAAGTATAGGATTGTCTTACTTATGTTAAGCAGACGATGTCAGATAAGCTAAAAGCTAAGTCTAATAAGTGTTCGTTTGTGGGATATCCAAAAGAATCATTTGGATATCAATTCTACCACACTTTGGAACAAAAAATGTTTGTTTTAAAACATGTTGTCTTCTTAGAGAAAGAGTTTCTTCTAAAAAAAGATAGTGGGAGCAAGATTGAACTTGATGAAGTTGAAGATGCTTAAACAGATGCAGATCCACTGATAGAACCCGAATTTGTTACTCATAGAGATGAAGTAACAACTACACCTTCTGAAACACAAGAACTTCATAGATCAAGTAGGACACACATTATTCCTGAAAGATATGGAGTTCTCATAAGTGAACAGAATGACATATTGCTCATAGAGGATGATGAGCCTACTACCTACAAAGAAGTTCAGAATTGTTTAGAATATGAGAGATGGCTAAAAGCCATGCAATCAGAGATGGATTCCATATTTGAAAACCAAGTGTAGACTTTGGTTGACCCATATAAAGGGATTAAATCCATTGGGTGCAAATGGATCTTTGAAAAGAAGATTGACATGGAAGGTAATACAATTACCTATAAAGCTAGGCTGGTAGCTAAAGGATATTGTCAAAGACAAGGTGTTGACTATGACGAAACTTTTTCTCCAGTTGTTATGCTTAAATCCATCAAGATACTTCTAGCCATTACTGTAACAACCTCAACTTCCCACATATGCATTTTTACAGGCATATCAGTTGAACATATGCATTTAACATGTATTTCACTTGATCACTACATTCTATGTGCATTGTTATAGGAACAAGTTCATGACATGCACTAGCTACGTGTCCTAGTATTTGACAATTGTGTTGAATTGCACGTTTCCATTTTATAATTTAGTTGGGAATGACATGAAAATGGAATTTATGTGAATAAAATTATTAGATCAAATTAATGAAGAAAAATGAAAAGAAGCAAGACAAAAAAAAAAAGAAAAGAAAATGAAGGAAAAAAACAAAAGAGAGAAGATGACAAAAGTGAGGAGGTGAGAGGTGGACCTTATCTTCCTCCTCACCATTCTGCCTCCCTCACTTCAAATTCATTTCTTCTCCTTCTTCCACCATTTCAGCCTTATTTTCTTCCATATTTCACTTAATTTGTGCAGAAAAGTTATCCCTTTCAAGTTCATTCTTGGTAAGTAATATTCTCTCCATTGTTCTAGTGATATTTGAGCTGTTAGGGTTAAGTTGAAGTAGTATTTTGCACCCTAATTTTGATACTAATAGGAACTGATTCTAAAAAAATTTATAACATGAAAGTTATTCCTTTATGTCTTAGGTTTATTTATATATAAATATGTTTTCAAGATTTGGTGTATATAAAAATTTATTGGCATCTTATTAGAACTGGTCCAAGTGTGAACCCTAGCTGAGTTAGCTACTGTGTTTGTTAGTTTTGAATATGCTAGAGACCATATTTTAGGAAGCTCAAAACATGAAAGTTGTATAATATGTGTTATATAGTTATACCAAAATTTAGCTTTATATGTCTTATGGATGTGGAGTTATGGTGAATGCAACCATGACTGTTCCATAGTTGAACTACCTACTTAGTGCTCTGGGTAGACCTAAAAACCTGTTTGGCCATTTTGCGCTCATTAGAGTTGAATTATGTAAATTATCAAAATATGAAAGTTATAGGTTTATGTCTTAGATAAATTTTAGTATAAATATTACCTTAATATATTATATATAGAGTGAGATAGGGCCTTCAAAAGATATACTGGTCCCGAAACTATCTCTCTTCTGGACTAGTGAAATGTTTCTTATAATTTGAAGACCTTAGAGACATTAATGATAAAAGTTATAAACATTAAAAATGTTCCATTTTAAGCTATCTAAGTGTATACCAAGTTTAATTATAATATGAGTTACATATTGTAAGATATTAGGGACCAAAATTGGTACTCTAAAACTACCAAAGGGCAAAAATAGTGCAAAAAATAGAATACAATTGGAAATTTCCGCAAATATTGTACAATGCTCCAATTTCTATAAAATTTGAGTATGTTATATAATTATATGTTAATTTTAATTAGGAATAAGAATCACATAAATTGGACATTTTTGGAAAAAATTATTGGCTAATCAGTTTCATAAGGTTACACTACCCTATAGGAAAAACCCTTACTATGTATATGAACTATGCACATTTATTTGTTTAAGCAATATTAAGTTTTTTTAGTCATAAATTAATGAATTACATTTCTATATTAGGCAAACAACAAATTGTAGACCCATAAGGAGGGGATATACCATAAGTTAAGGGTCAGAATCAAATAAGAAAGGTAAGTTTAATTATCAAATGATTTCTTTAGTGCATATGGACATTGCTTGCTATGTGAAATGTGATTATGTGATTTATATGATTGCCCTTATTTGACCTTGATAATGGGATGATGAATAATTTGTGACATATGTGGCATATGTATGGTATATTTGAGGTATATATGTGGCATACGTGATGTATGCATGGTATTTATGTAGTATATGTGAGGTATATGCGTGGCATATGAGGTATATATGCGGTATATGTATGGTACATGTAATAAGGATACAATAGTTGATGAATTCTTAGTTACAAATGCATATGCATAAGGACTTAAAAAGACATTGTGTCTAGTTAACCGTCGTTGCAAGGCAAAAAAAAAAGGCATATGACGCAACAAATGTGCAAATGAAATAAACGATTAAGCTAGCTAGCAAATGCAAATGTTCACATGAAAACTTGAGGCAATGTCTATTTAACTTTGTCATAATAAAATGAAATAAGCAAAGCATGTGCGCACGTAAAGAGTAATGATTATACGCTTTAATTTTACTAGTAACTATATGATTCTGATGAATGAAATGGAATACATAGTATGCATTAGATTTTTAATTTGTTACTATGAGTTGCTTGGTAGTTTAGAGCTTGTTTGATGATTACTCTAATTGAGTACAACTCATCAAATTACATCATTTTTTAGGTAAAGGAAAGTGATAGCTTATTTTGAGTGGAATATAGAAGACATGGAGCACAGGTCACCGGCCGAGCCTTATCACTATATCTCCTTGCATTCCACACGAGCATGAAAACATGTCATCTATATTTTGGACTTATATGTTTGAACATGTATAGTCACTCTAGATTAGTTTTAAAATGTATAAATGGAAGCAACTCGTACTCCTTCGAATGTAAAGTTTAACTTTTAATAGATGTGATATATTATATTATGGTGAAAACCTCAATGTTGACTTGCGAAATCATTGAATGATATTACAAGATATGATGGAAAAAAATTACTATTACTGTTAATATGATCTTATGTCTTGTTAGTATGCCATATGTGATTATTTGACACATGAATAGGTTTTACTGAAATGCAAAAGGTATGATGTTACAATTACTGCTCATAATGACTATGAGTTTTGGCAAATGGATGTCAAAACAACTTTCCTTAATGGAAATCTGACTGAGGATGTATACATGATACAATCTGAGGGTTTCATATCAAGTGATGGCAAAAAGGTATGCAAATTGTAAAGATCCATTTATGGATTGAAGTAAGCATCCAGGAGTTGGAACATCCGATTTGATGAGATAATCAAAGAGTTTGGTTTCTCACAAAATGTGGATGAATCTTATCTTTATAAGAAAGTTAGTGGGAGTGCAGTCGTATTCCTAGTATTGTATGTAAATGACATACTTCTTATAGGAAACGATGTCTCAGTTCTTAGTCAAAATTTGGCTTTATAAGAATTTCTCCATGAAAGACCTTGGAGAAGTGACCTACATGCTGGGAATAAAGATCAATAGAGATAGATCTAAAAGGTTGCTTGATCTTTCCCAATCTACATATATAGATAAGATGCGAAAGAGGTTTTGCATAGCATGGAATAGTCCAAGAGAGGATTAATTCTAATGACTCATAGGATTACCCTCTCTAAGTCTATATGTCCGAAGACACAGGATGAACAAACATGCATGAGTAGGATTCCATATGCTTTAGCTATTAGATCAATCATGTCTACTATGTTATGTACTAGACTTGACGTAACATCCGGTGATTTAGGCCCTAATTACGCGTGACTGTAGTGGGTTGCGCTGGTTCAATCGAAGTCCAAATTTTAACCCATAAAAATGATTAATAATAAGGAAAAATAATTAAGGGTATTATTATTTGGGAATTTAAAAAGATTAGTGCTAAAACTGGAAAAAAAATTTCCATATGGAAAAAATCAATATTATTGTAATTGTTGGGGGAAAAAGTGTGAAGATGAGAAAATTGGTGAAAAATCATGAATTTCTCAAAGTTTAAAAGTTAATTAAGATTAATTAAGTTAATGCACCAATGAAAATTAGGATTAATTTTAATTAGTGGGACCCATTCCTTAATTTTAGTCAAAAAGATGACAAATTCTACATTCTTCCACCAAAAAAAAATCTAACTCGTCTTCTTCCTCTCTTCACCTCTTTGTACCGTCCACCTCTCCCTCTAAAAGACACCATTTTTTGATTCAATTAAAGCTTGAAAAAGAGAGAGAAAAATTAGTTTTGATAGAGAAAAATTTCAGAATTAAAGAGTTCTTGCCATAAAGGGATTTAAGGAGCAAGAACGAAAGAAGAAAGAAGAAAAGAAAAGGAAGGAACTTTGGGATAGATTCGGGCCACCTTGGAGAACCATTAAGGTGAATTTATTCTTC
This sequence comes from Triadica sebifera, assembly GCA_023653625.1. Classification (NCBI taxonomy): domain Eukaryota; kingdom Viridiplantae; phylum Streptophyta; class Magnoliopsida; order Malpighiales; family Euphorbiaceae; genus Triadica; species Triadica sebifera. The sequence goes on from CM042900.1 coordinate 10,918,643, forward strand.
TTAAATTCAACCTTTTTCCTTCCATTTGATACCCATAACAATGATAGATATGATTAGGATTGGTAGATGAAGGTTATTTGGCAAGAATGAAACTAGAATTTGATATTTGGAACTAGTTTAAGAAAAGTAAAGTTAAACTTTTAATTAATGATAATTGATGTTAGTTAATTATTTTATGACTTGAAAACTAGAGTAAGATAACTCTAGTGGAGGAATGAGGGGCGGCCTTGGTTAAGGTAATTTCGAGAAATTGAAATTAACCTAGGAGCAACACAATTGTTGATAAATGAAGTGTGATTAGAGTGTTGATTTGAAGAAAATAAATTGGGACCTATGATAAGGTTTTTGGGCAGCTATGACATATCAAGAATGAAGTCTAACCTTAGTAAATTTTGGCTAAATTAAAGTATAAAACATATTAGTAGCGTTAGAAATTTATGTAGGCATGAAAAGTTTTGATAATGAATTATAGGAATGAGATATGGTATGGTTGTGCAGGAAAACCATGTGAGCAAATGAGAGGCCCTCAAAAGAGTGACAAAGGCAAGGAGAAAGTAAATTAGTAAGGGGAGGAAAAGAAGGAAAAAGGGAAGCTCCAAGGCTGATTAGGTATGTGTTTCATTGATAAAAATCTTACATGTTGTTTAAATGTGTGAAATTATGTATTAATGTTGATATGAATGTGGTTTGACATGGAATGTTATTAATTGTTGCTTTTAATGTTTTTTTTATAGTAATGAGACCAAATGGTGTGAAATCATTAAGATATGTGAATATAATTGTGATATGGAAACTTTGGCATAAAAATGAATCATATGATGGATGTAATTAGTAGATAGGTTTGTGCCCATTGATGACCAGACTATATAAATCTTGGAGCAGTCATAACTATTTTGATCATAACAAATGTTCTAGTAATGATATTAAGGTGAACTTAGTTAGAAATGAAAGTGAACTCATAAGGATAAAACTTTCATTCAAAACCTGAGTTAAATTCTAATTGCAAATGGGCTAAAAATTTAACACAAAATCCCAGACCTGTAGGTACCCAGAAAATACTGAGTAAAACTAATGGAACGCCTTTTAGTAAAAAGACTATTTTGATGGAAAACTTGGATTTAAATGATTTTTGATGCATCTGAAAGCTGAGATTAAAAGGCCATAACTTCAAATTCGAATTATAAATGGGTTAAAAATGAGGGCCAAAATCTGCCACAGACAAAAATTTGATATATTGGACTTTTGCATTGGTATGATGAAATATGTATTAATTAATGTGAATTTTGATTTTAATTGTAATTATAAATGTTTAATAAATTATTTATGTATGAGGTTCTAATGCAATAACAATAGAAACAAATAATAAAAATAAATAAACATATATGTGAAAATTTAACATAATTATCATTTTTGAAAATATTGTGAATAAATATAAAAATAATTAATCCCTAAGACACCTAATCTAGAATTAGAATACAAAATGGGTTGTCATGCCAATCAGGGGATTTAAGGCACTCGGTACCAAATATAAAAGTCGGTAATGACAAATTTATTAATGCGCTCGGAGCAAAATTATTAAACCGGTAATTACAATATTACAAAAGCCAGTAATGACACTATTATAAAAGCGCTTGGTGCAATATTATGAAAGCTGGTAATGACAACTCCATTATTCCTATTAGTTAGTTCGGCTATAGGTGTTATGGGCACAAAGATAATGAAAAACAATAATAATATAAAAGTATGTCATTGAATAATGTTGTGCTAAATTAAAATTGTTAAATATTATATGTTTGATGACATTTATCTGATTTCATATAATTGTTTTATTTTATGCCTTATTTGTGGAATTATTAAATGACATGTAAGAAAATATATGTATGTAAGATTTTTATCCTTGAACCACCACTAAGCTAGGAGCTTAGCGTGGGTGGTTTTCTCTCGTGCAAGTTCTAAAGAAAAGTCGTAGATAGGATAATTGTTAGAAGAAGAAGGGTACTCGGATGAAAAGCGGCTTAAAGCCTTGGACTATTTTTGTATATTTTATCAAAAATTTTGTAAATTAAATTATAGTTCTATTTCATCTAGTATATATTAGGGATGAGTACCTTGAATATAATGTACATAGTTTGAATGTAAAATAATATATTTTATAAATAAATAAAAATTTGAATATTAGTGCTTGTAATAATTTTATTTATTGAGGCTCTTAATGATGAAAATTGGGTGATTGCTATGCAAGAGGAACTCAACCAATTTGAGAGAAGCAAGGTATGGACCTTAGTTCCTAGACCCAAAAAGCATTAAATCATTGGTAGTGAATAGGTAGTTAGAAATAAACTAGATGAACAAGGTTCAATAACTAGGAATAAGGTTAGGTTAGTTGCAAAGGGTTATAATTAAGAAGAAGGTATAGATTATAATGAGTCATATGCTCCAATAGCTAGATTAGAAGCCATAAGAATTCTTTTAGCATTTGCATGCCATATGAATTTTAAACTCCTTCAAATGGATGTCAAAAGTGCTTTCTTAAATGGTTTTATAAAGGAGGAGGTTTATGTAGAACAACCCCTGGGTTTTGAAAGCCATAATTTGCCTAATCATGTTTTTAAACTTTCAAAAGCCTTTGTATGGTTTGAAACAAGCTCCAAGAGCTTGGTATGAAAGACTAAATTCTTTCCTTTTAGAAAATAAATTTTCAAAAGGAAATGTTGACACAACTTTATTTATTAAAAAACATAAGCATGATATTCTAATTGTTCAAATTTATGTTAATGACATCATATTTGGGTCTACTAATGAATTGCTTTGCCAAGAATTTGCTATGTGTATGACTAGGGAATTTGAAATGAGCATGATGGGTGAGATTAAGTTCTTCCTTGGTCTACAAATAAAATAAAGCAATAAGGGCATATTCATCAATCTAAGTGCGCGCTAAAGATTTAATCAAAAAATTTGGAATGGAATGATGCAAAAATGCCAAGACTCCAATGAGCACATCAACAAAATTGGACAAAGATGAAAAAGGGAAGAGTATTAATGAAAAGCTCTATAGAGGTATGATCGGATAACTTTTATATCTTACTGCCTTTAGGCCTGATATAACGTACAGTGTATGCTTATGTGCTAGATTTCAATCTTGTCCTAAAGAATCACATTTGAATGTTGTGAAAAGAATCTTAAAATATTTACATGTCACATTGCATTTAGGCTTATGGTATCCTAGAAATTCATCCTTTCATATCATAGGATATTCAGATGCAGACTATGTCGTCAGTCTCTTGGATAGAAGAGTACTGTAGGCACTTGTCACTTTATTGGTGAATGCTTATTCTCTTGGTTTAGCAACAAACAAGTTTCAATTGCCTTTTCTACTGCTGAAGCTGAATATGTAGCAGCAGAATGTTGTTGCACTCAAATCCTATGGATGAGACAATTTAAGGATTATGGTAATAATTTGGACCTTATACCCATCAAATGTGACAATACAAGTGCCATAAACCTATTTAAGAATCCTATTCAACACTCTAGAAGTAAGCATATTGACATAAGACATCATTTTCTTAGAGACCATGTTCAATATGAAGATGTTGTATTAGAATTTATCGATACAAACAATCAATTGGCAGATATTTTTCCCAAATCTCTTAATGAAGAAAGATTTTGCTTCATAAGAAGAGAGCTTGGATGCTTGATGGATCAACCTTATCTTAAGTATGATTGTCAATTGTCAACCTTAAGTGTTAATTTCCTTCATATGATGCTCTTTAATTGACTAATTTTTGAGGTATGAAGTGGTGAACTTGATGGGAATATATGTTTTAAGGCATAGAAGCATTTTAGAATCTTTTAGTCTTATTTTGGACTTAGTTTTATTAATTGAAGATTTGAGGTAATTCATGCCCGTGACACTTATTCACGACCGTGATCCTAATCACAAAAAGCTCCAGTAGTTTTCACGCTTTGCTTCACGACATCCTTCACGGTTGGAGGTTGTGAAGACTATGTTTCACATCCATGACTCTTTTCATTCACTCCCGTGAAACTCTTTATTCACGCCCGTGACACTTATTCACGACCATGAACATTAACAACAAATAATTATAGAACTGTTCACACTTTGTTTCAAGCATTGCCTTACGGTTAGAAGTAGTGAAGATTGCTCTTAACGACCATGGCTCCTTTTGTCACCACTGTGAAATTCATAAGTAATGCCTATGACTATTTAATGTCATGACCATGAATCGATTCATATCCTTTATCACGGCTAGAGCGCCTATTCAACAAACTATGACCCCGACTATTCACGTCCGTGATGGATGATTCACGGTCGTGAATCTGTTGACTATAAAATAGGATTTCTACCCTTTTTCACATTTCCAACTTTAAACATTCTCTCAATTAAAGCTCTCATTCAATATTTCTCACAAAAACTGGCCTCCTCATATTCATTTCAATCTATAAATTCATCCAAACCACTGTCTTTGAAGAATCTCAACATCTCTAGGTTTATTCTCAAAATCCTTGGTTCGAAAATCATTCTCCAAATCCCTATTCCTAAATTATCACAATGGAACCTGACTCATCTAAAGGCAGAAGGAAGAAATCCCATGCTCTGAGATGCCACACGGACTACCTTTTCAACATCATTCTGGAGCATTGCCATATAAGATATGTTGTTCTAAAGAAAAGACCACTACTTTCATCTAGTTCCTTCGAATGGAGTGTTGTCAGGACTCTCGATCTTAAGACAAGCATGATAGAACATTTGCAGGCTTGTCATCTTAAGGATTTCATAGACATTCATCGGCCAATGCTAAGGGAATCAACTATCGAGTATCTTAGCACATTGCAAATCTCTCCCACTGGAACTGTAAAATTCCAACTCTGTAAGCATCTAAATACACTTTCAGAAGTAGAGTTTGGCACTATCTTCAAGCTTCCCTGAAATGGCATTCTTAATGAGAGCGAAGTGGAATTCTATGCCAATCCGGCATGGACTCATTTTGGGTTGGAATGTAGCTGAGATGTGAAGAAGACCAAGAGCACACATCTTTGGTTCCCTGTGCATAAATATTTACATAGGTTTCTTACCTATAGTATATTTTCTGGAGGAGATAACAATGAGGCAATCAGAAAATCGGAGCTCTTCCTATTGGAAATGGCATGAAGAGGTCTAACAGTAGCTCTATCTCACTGGTTTGCAAATTATCTTCTTTCAATTGCAACAAAGCCATGAAGAGATATCTTGATTGATGGGTATGTGACTCACCTTTCCATTGAGCTTGGGTATCTAAAATTCGATGAGCATGATTACAATCTTATTCCAGCACATCCTTGAGACCAGCTAGATGTTGAATCCTTCATAAAGATGGGAGCAGTTGTTCGCATTATTTATGAGAATAATGTCTACTACCATTTCACCACTCCAACTGGTGAAATTGATTGGGAAGGCCAGGACAATGATGATTTCAAAGCTAGCCTCTAGGGTATCCAACAATGAAAATGAGCTCGAGTCGAAACAACGACACCAGAGGTTGAGCAAGAGATTAGTCAATCATCGACTTCTACCACACCCATCTTGGCACAACAGGTTGTTGATCTATTAGCACCTCGCTTTGACTTAATGCAGGCGTCCATTGATGAGAGGTTGGAAAACCTCAAAGACTTTATGGAATCTAGTATGGATAGCCTCGAGGTAGAGGTAACACGCCTTAATGATGGTCTATCAGGCTTGAAGCCCAATTAGAGTCGTAGTTTTCATGTAGTAGATTTATTTTTAATGTTATAGGACTTCATGTTTTGTTTTAAAACTTTGTACTTCTTCTCCTTCTTTTAATACAATAATCTTTTTATCAATTCATTTTTTTTGTTGATGACAAAAGGGGGAGAACCTAGCAATATAGCAATATATATGAAAATGTATGTGTGGTTAAATGCAAATGTGTGGTTAATAGATATATATTTTTATGCAACTTCTTCAGATAATATGCCTAACATATACCTCACATATACATTGCATATACATAACTAGTTAGCAAATAACTTTGATATACTTAGGATATACCTTGTGTTAGAGGAGTGCTCTAAAGGCAATCACCTTTGGCACTTATTATACAAATTTATTTGATTAATAAAAGGCTTTTTCATTAATTTGATGTTCATTTGATATATGACTTGATAAGTGATCGTAAATCAATTAATGAAGTCCTTGATACATAACATAGCATGAAGAAAATTATGACGAGATCATAATATTGAGATTCTTATCATGGATAATTATGTTAGTATCAAAATTATCCCTAGTCATAGGATTAATGAGACGAGACATTATTAATCCGGACAGAGTAGCACATGAGACACTCATTGATTGGATCGAGTAGTAGATCTCATAATCTATAAACATGAGATATTTTGAGTTAACATGTGGATGCTTGCTAAGTGTAGCTAAGTACATTGGATGACCAGCTATGAGACAATCATATGGATAATCTATTCAAATGTCAATGATAGTCTCATCATAGCAATGGTGCAAGTATCCTTAAAGTTGTGGTACTCAAGGATATCTTGAATATTGATTTTGTATTTTGATACTATTCCTTGTTGCCTCAGGGAGGTTGGTCATAGGGTGGTGATTGGATACAACTTGAGGTATTTGAAGGTAATTGGGTTACCAAAAAAGAATTCATCACTCCTGATAGAAGGAGTGTATACCCACGGCCTCTTGTCATGTCATTACTCATGAATCGCTGGTTGAAGTAGAAATGTCATAAAGCTTCAATGACATATCTAATAGAGTAATGAGCCTCAGGGACAAGAACTAACATTACTTGGGCTAGACATGACATAGTTAGTCTAGTGGGAGTTGACACATGTCCATACTCTGAATCAAGTGGGGTATAGAATGGTGAAAGAAATAATTGCACGAAAATTGTCTATGAAAAGTTTCGTAGTCAAACCATTGACTTTTCGGTCAATTGGGGGTCATGATGTGTTGCTAAATACCGCTCATGACTTGCTTAAATTAATTGTTAATTTAAGTGGCCAATATAACCGAGAATCTAATAGGTCACATGCATTGAAGATATGGAGAATGAGTAAAATAGTCATGGATATGATCCAAAATATGAGAGAATTATTTTGGGATTGATGGTGATGAGATCGCACGGGAAAAATAATTTGGGAGCATCACGGGTAGTACAGATCCGCGTGGGCTAGGCAAGCTACTGGCCTTCCTAGTGGGCCAGTTGGGCTACCCAGTGGCAGCCTGCAGCAGGTCCAGTGCACTACTGCCTCCCTTCCATTGACCAACGGTTGAATTTGGCCTTAATTAGGCCAATTATGGCCAATTACTATTCATTTATTTCTGTTTTCTCCATTTTGACTTTTTTTTTATCTTTTCTTTGAATTTGATTCATATAGAAAAGACATCAAATGACAGAAAATAGAAATGAAAATAGTTTTTGTAAAAAAAATATTTTTAAAATACTACAAAATTCTCTCAAGAACACTTTCGAAGTTAGAACTTTGAATTTGTTCAAATTTTTTTTTTGATAGTTTCTTCTTCATTCTTCGTGTGGATTATCATTAGAGACATCAATATTGTGGATTATTGTGGTTTGCTACAACCCAACAAATTGAGGATTTGAATAACAAATAAGAAATTATAAGGTATAATTTCTAACATCTATGTTTATATAAATTAGTTTTAATGGCACAAATATGATCTTTTGTTTCGAATTTTGAAAATTTTATTTTTTTACTGCGTTTATGAATATGATTTATTCTTCAAAATCCAACATTGGTACTAGAGCTCCTTTGTGTCATTAAAATTAATTTTAATTGAAAGTGCAATGGGATTGCATGTTATTGATGATTTTGGATCAATAGGTGTCGAAAAATTGAAATTAATTTGTAAAATATATTTTACATATTTTTCTATCTCTAATATGATCATGGGATGACTAAGGATGATTATTTTGATTGAAAATTGATTTGAATGTGATTCAAATAATTAATTTCAGAATTATTTCAAAAATGCCTAAAATTGCCTTGTTTATGAACATGTGTTGTTGTTTAGCTTAATTGATGGAGCTGTTTATATTTTTCTTGTAATTTTATTATGAAAAAAATTATTTAGACATACGGAGAATATATTTTTTCCACTGGAATTATTCAATAATTAAGTAAAAATTATTTTAATTAATTTTTCAAACAAACATAAAAACGAGACTGTTTTACAATATCCGATGGGGCTGTTTTGTTTGATTTTTTTGTATGTATTTATTTTGTTTCCAGCATCTTGAAATATTTTTTATGTGATAAAAAATATGTTATTTTGGTGTTAGATGCATGCAAAAATTATATTTCAAGCATTTAAATTTTTAAAAAATTCTAAATGTCGAATGAGTCATTTTGAGCGTCTAAGTGTGTTCGTTCGTTTATCTTAGTAATTTTGGCTTGTGAAAAAAATATTTTGATGAACTTGAGCTGACCTAAAGATTATTAGAATGATTTTTTGAAGTTCTAGAAAATTTTAGAATTTTTGGAAATTAATTTTGAATTAATTTAAGTTGTGCAATTGTAATTCTAGTATGACTAGAAATTAGTATGTATATTAAAATTAAATTGTTTAATTTTAACATCATAACATTCTGATTTTAAGGAGAATTAATTTTGAATTAATTATAGAAATATAAAATTTAATTTAATTTGATTAAATATTAAATTCCACTTTAAAATGACATATAAAATTAAATTAACCGAAAGAACACAAATAGACAATTTATGTTCAAGCGTTGAATCGATTTACAAATTGAAATCCAAAATTGTCATTTTTATTTTGTGCATTAGAGAATGCATGTTAGGGGTGTATGAAAAGGCATGATGGATGATTATGGTCTTAGGCCCAATGTGATTGAGCATGCATGAAATTATTTTGTTTTATGGTAAATAGCGTATGCGTGTCCCTACTTCTCTTTCTTTCTTATGTATTTCTCTTCTCAACTTACTCCCCTCAAATGTAAATTGAGGTTTTCTATAATTTGAAATATGTAATTATATTATATAGGATGAGGATAGAATGAAGATACAAAGGAGCAAGAAGCAAAAGAGGATGTACCATAAACAAGAAGACTTAGAAATAGGAATTTAATTTCTATTTTGGGTTGTAAATTCATTCATATACCTAGGTAAGACCTAGTCAATTTCTCTTTGGCTCAAAAGATTGAATTTAGTATGTCCATAATCATGCCATATAGTTAGTGTAACTATCTTTATATATCCATGTGATGAATGTATGATATATAAAAGTATGAAATAATAACTTAATGAGACTTAACAAAGAAATCCCTCGTTAAATAAACAATTAAGTCATACGCCTTCCATTAATATGGGGAGAACTAGAGTTCTTCTAGAGTTAGGATTGTTGAGTTGCCTCAAGCTCACTCTATAAGAATATGTTAAATCCATTGAAATTAGATTTCACGATTAATGGGTTAGACTTAATCGATATTATTAACTTGTTGGATTTGCGCCAAGGTTAATGTGTATTGGAGGCAAAGTTGAGTTTGTATACATGAGATGTACCCATATCAAGAGTTGATAACCCAATTTATATGCACACATCAATAAGTTGATAGCACAAGATTTGATAGTTGCATGAATAATGCAATTGGTATGAATTAGAAACCTACCAACCAAACTAAGGATAACTTGTTGAGTTGCCTTAAGGCTATTCTTATCTAGTTGGATATCGACCCACTAGGAGAACTTCCATATAAGCTCTCTCGGGTTCATAGTGAGGGCTATGGATTTGCAATAAAATAGTGGGAGTCATAATGCAATTTATTAAAGACCTAATAAATATACATTTTATGTACATTCTAACATGTTCTATTTTACATCGAGGTTGCTAGAATCATCATCATGATAAGTGAATTTGTAATCACTAATGGAATCAAATAAGTTGATTAGGCCTAATTTTTTGCATTGGCTAAGGAATCTGAGAATAGTTCTCAAATCCAAAAAGATTGGCTATGTCCTAGATGAGGCATTCCCTAATCCCCCCCTTTATTACTCTTATTTTTAGTAGAGAATTTTGTGTGTGCTTTGAACTTAGTCTTTAAGGCTACTAATTCAATGGAAGAAGTTTATGATATACTAGCTTTAACAAATAATTACTAGGTGAAGATTAATATGTTGATGCTTCATTAAAACCTAAACTATGTCTTGTAAAATGTGGTCTTTTAAATAAAATAATCGTATCCAAACTTTTCTTTCCTTTATGTGTAACACCCCTTACCTTTCATATATAGTCACATAAGAAATTCTATAAGGTTTATTAATAAATTTTTTTAATATATATATATATATATATATATAAACATGAGAAGAATACAATTAAATTAATATATTACATTAGCAAAGAAACAAACTTGCATCCTCTAGCTATTCTCATCCCTTGATTTTCATTTACAACTCATGCCCATACAAAATAAATTATATACATTAAAATACGTCAAGAAAAATATATAAAGTATATGTAACAAAACTCACTCTTGTTAGGTCAATGCCACTGGTGCTAGATGCCATCAGAAGGTGTACACCCTCTAATATTTTTTATATATGAAAACATTTCTTGTTCATTTAAAGTAAAATTTATTATAATTTTTGCATTATTGAATTTTATGATAACTATTAGAGGGGTGCTCTAAAGGCAATCACCTTTAGCACTTATTGCACAAATTTATTTGATTAATAAAATACTTTTTCATTAATTTGATGTTCATTTGATATATGAATTGATAAGTGATCTTAAATCAATTAATGAAGTCCTCGATACATAACATAACATGAAAGAAATCATGATGAGATCATGATATTGAGATTCTTATCATGTGTAATTATGTTAGTATCAAAATTATCTTTAGTCCTAGGATTAATGAGATGGGACATTATTAATCCAGACAGACTAGCACATGTTACACTCCTTGATTGGATCGAGTAGTAGATCTCATAATCTATAAACATGAGATGTTTAGAGTTAACATGTGGATACTTGCTAAGTGTAGCTAAGTACATTGGATGACCAACTATGAGACAACCATATGGATAATCTATTCAAATGTCAATGATAGTCTCATCATAACAATGGTGCAAGTATCCTTAGACTTGAGGTACTCAAGGATATCTTGAATATTGATTATGTATGTTGACACTATTCCTTGTTGCCTCAGAGATGTAGCTCATAGGGTAGTGATTGGATACAACTTAAGGTATTTGAAGGTAATTGGGTAACCAACAAAGGATTCACCACTCTTGATAGAAGGAGTGTATACCTATGGCTTCTTGTCATGGTCATTACTCGGGAATCTCTAGTCAGAGTGGAAATGTCATAAAGATAGTCTTTAATAACATATCTAATAGAGTAATGAGCCTCAAGGACAAGAACTAACATTACTTGGACTAGACGTCACATAGTCAGTCTAGTGGGAGTTGACACATGTCCATACTCTGAACCAAGTGGGGTATAGAATGGTGAAAGGAATAATTGCACGAATATTGTCTATGGAAAGGTTCGTAGTCAAACCACTGACTTTTCGATCAATTAGGGGTCATGATGTGTTGCTAGATACAACTCATGACCTGCTTAAATTAATTGTTAATTTAAGTGGCTAACATAGCTAGGAACCTAATGGGTCACACGCATTGAAGATATTGAGAATAAGTAAAATGGTCTTGGATAGGATTCAAAATATCAGAGAATTATTTCGGGATAGATCGCGATGAGATCGCACGAAAAAATCATTCGAGAGGGTCACGGGCCCGTACGGGCTCGCGTGAGCCAGACAGGTTGCTGGCTAGCCTAGCGGCCTAGTTGGGTTGCACTTATTGGCCAACGGCAGATTTTGGCCTTAATTAGGCCAATTATCGCCAATTACTGTTCATTTATTTCTCTTTTCTCCATTTTTGACTTTTCATCTTTTCTTTGAATTTAATTCAATTAGAAAAAACATTAAATGGTAGAAAATAGACATGAAAATATTTTTTTGTGAAAACAATATTTTTAAGACACAACAAAATTTTCTCAAGAACACTTTTAAAACTAGAACTTTGAATTTGTTCAAACCATTTCTCTTGATAGTTTCTTCTTCATTTTTCGCGTGGATTATCATTAGAGACATCCTAATGTGAATTGTTGTGGTTTGCTACAACCCAACAAAGTAAAGATTTGAAGAACAAATAAGAAATTACAAGGTATAATTTTTAACATTTATATTTATATAAATTAATTTTAATGGTACAAGTATGATCTTTTGTTTTGGTTTTTAAAAATTTTATTTTTCCGCTACGTTTATGTGTATATTCATTCTTCAAAACCAACAATAACTACATGTCACAGAGTTATCTTATATTCACAACTATTATTATTATTATTATTATTATTATTATTATTATTATTATTATTATTATTATTATTATTATTATTATTATTATAACGGTCAATTCCTTATAAAAATATTTCATACTAAAAAGCATATAAAGTCAATTTAAATCACAAATGACATATATTATAAGTTAATACACAAACCTCTATTGTAGTCTGCAGGAGCCTGCTAGTTCCTTCCCTTTATCTAATTTTGGTGTCTATTATGACGATGAACCTGAATAACCATTAAATTCTTAATTAACTACAAAATTATATTTAACATATATTATATTGCAAATAAAGCTTATAGATCATTTTCCCCTCTCATATATCAAAATTTTGTATCAGTATTATTTCTTATTACACACATTTGATGCGTAACTTGAGACTCCAGTCGCCTAAAAAGCTTCCTAGTATGATCAAAAATTTCTAAAATTATTTTCTTAATATAATGTTTAATTTTCCTTATTTTTCCTATTCCATAAATATTTTCTACAATTTTGGGCCTTAAACATAAAAATCTTGTCTCACAATTTTTTCCATTATCTCAATATAACATTCCCTATATCTCAATATATTTAATTTAATATTCTATCACCAACTAGAAATCATGCATTTTCGGTCTAGTATTGCCTTAATTTGAATGCAAAATACAAAACTGCAATGGCATGTCTAATGGGCTTTATTTCCATTCCAAATACATTTTTAACATTATTAAATACTATTTCCTCACTTAAAATGTTTGAATTTAGGCTCTGATTGTAATACTTCTACCTATTTAGTACGAACGACCGCGAGACTCATGTATAACAATTAAACCCTAAATCGCAAGTACACTAGAAAGATTTCATCCTTGAAATCATACATGATTGATTATCATGGAAAAGTTGTGGGTATTGATTCTGCATCACTTCTTCGGTGTCTCATGTTACCTCTTTATTTGAATGTCTATGCCACAATATTTTTTCTAGAGGTACTTGCTTATTCTAGAGTTATTTCACTTCTTTTGCCAGAATAGTTACATGTTCTTTTTCATAAGTTAAATCTATTACCTGTTCTTTTTCATAAGTTAAATCTAGTTGTACCTCGATGTCTTCTACTTGTATAACATGGGATGGATCCAATTCATACCTTATGAGCTTAGACACATGAAATACGTTATGCATTTTATCTAGCTCAGGAGGAAAAAGCCAATTTATAAAGTACTAGTCCCACACGCTTTATCACTTACTATCCTAAGTCTATCTTTAATTATCTTCATCTTTTATTATGTTTGTTGAACTAAATCTGGCCCTAATATCTTTGGCTCACTAAGCTCTATCCAACACACTAGAGATATGCACTTTCTCCCATATAATGCTTCATATGGAGTCATGCCAATACTGACTTGATAATTGTTATTATATGCAAAATCCACTAGTGGCAATTATTTTTCTCAACTTCCCTTAAACTGTATTCCACAGCTTCGTAGCATATCCTTTAACAGTTGGATTACCCACTTTGATTGACCATCTGTTTATGGATGGAAAACTATACTAAAATGGAGATAAGTACCCAATGATCCCTAAAGACTCTTCCAAAAGTGGGATGTAAACCTAGGATATCAATTAGAAATAATAGACAGTGGTATACCATGTAGTTAGACTATCTCTTGTACATATATTTATGTTAATCTATCTATCCAGTAGTCAATCCATACTGGCAGAAAGTGCACAAATTCCTAAGTCGATACCGGTCTCACCCCAACAAACACTACACTCTGACTCTGATACAAACAATCTCTCCTTAAATGACCTGTCACTCTATATTGACAGTAAGCCCTTGTAAGTATCCAACACTCTCCAACATGGTACTTGCCACACTACTAGCATAAGGGGTATGTTGTAGATCTTCCCCTTACTAAAGTTAGAACACTAGCAGATGAGGGTATCGTACCTGCTGACTGACCTCGTTTACTAAATGCACTCTACCCTAGGGTTTCAGTCTAAAATCTACCTTCAAAAGATGTAAGAGCAGACATAACTGATCTCCGCAAAATCTCCACCATATCTTTAAACAACTCCTTTCTGGCTGAACCTAGAATTGAAGCATGTCTATCTCTCCTGCCATGTTTATGTTATCTATGTGATCTATCAGATGTACCAATAGATGTACTTCCCTCAATTGTGTTGTGTTGCCCAAAAAGATCAATAACATCTGTGATTAGTGATATATATGATTCAAGAGTCTCCTCCTTATCATGTCGTAATTTCTCATGTTAGAGAAGTGCTCTAAAGGCAATTACCTTTAGCACTTATTGTACAAATATATTAAATTTGAGTCACGGTCTCATCAGAAATCTAAACATGTACTAAGAAGATACCATTTGATTAGAGAAATTAGTGGCAGGAATGAAGTAAACATAGAAAGAGTGCTCATCGATCAAAATATTGTTGATCTCTTGACTAAGCCACTTCCCTAGAAGAAATATGATTTTCATGTACTCTCCTATAGAATTAAATATAAAGGCGATTGGCTTTAGTGCAAGTGGGAGGTTGTTAGAGAAGTAATCTAAAGGCAATCACCTTTAGCACTTATTGTACAAATTTATTTGATTAATAAAAAATATTTTCATTAATTTGATATATGAATTGGTATTGATCTTAAATCAATTAATAAAGTCCTTGATACATAACATAATGTTGAACCTAGAGGGATATTTCCATCATTCCGATTCTATCAAATAAAATAGCAATAATGTATTTAATATACTTGTTTTCTAAGTTTATTGAATAGGGTATGTAATATGATGCAAGAATGGAGAATGGAAGACTAACATTAAAAAGACAAAAATTGAATAAATAACATGTTCAAGCCCGTGACCTTTTATGTCATGCTCGTGATGAAGCTTAGCGCCAACTACCTAACATTTAAAGTTCACGGCCATGAAGGATCATAGAAACTATGAATGATCATATCAGTCATGCCTGTGAAAGAAAGTCATGCCCATGAGAAAACATGTCAAATTTCTCCAGAGAGCTTCACGGCCAGAGTCACCACTTGGACCACGGCTTGGAATGATGTTTACGCCCGTGAAAGAATAATTTCATGCCCATGATCAAACACTTCAAATCATTCCAGAATGCTTCACGGCTAGAGTCACCACTTAAGTCACAATTTGGAAGAACTTTCACAACCATGGTACACATATTTACGACCGTGAATGAGAAAAGAGAAACATGTCAGGTGCGAAATTAAGAGTTGGTGCAATGACTATTTTCGCATTAAATGCAACCAAACAACTATAATTCGCCATGGAAGTATAAATGCAAGTCATTTATGAATCCAAAAAAAGAGAATAGCAAATACTTCGAATCATAATCTTGTTGTAGCCATTTGTGCATTTATTACTTTCAAACAAACATTAATTCTCTGTAAAAAATCTATTTGCTCATTATTTTCTGAGCATTATAGATTTGTGAATGTCTCTCTTTGTATGGGTTAAGAGTAGAACATTTGTAAGGGTTATTTGTGTGAGCCATTAAAACACAAGGAATTGGTTTATTGTGTGAGCTATTAAAACACAAGGGATTTCTAGGTTAGATGTGATCCATTGATAGAAACACCATAGTTGGGAGTGAGCTTGTAAAACTCCATTGTAACACTCAGTATGTTAGTGAAACTCCCAATTGAGATTGGGGAGAGGAGTAAGGTTTGTTAATACCCGAACCTCTACAAAATTTCCTGTGTGATATCTCCTTATCCCTACTCTACTTAACTTTTCTTTCCGCACTTAAAAGTTAAGAATTTTTAATATCCAATTCAACCCCCCTTCTTGGTTCAATTTCTGGGTAACAATTGGTATCAGAGCTTAGTCTAGCATTGAAGCCTAAACAGTGCTAGCAAAGATCAAGAAATGGCCAATGAAGGATTCTAAAGTCTCAAGCCTTACTTTGATGGAGCAAAGTATGCAAATTGGAAGTTCCGAATGGAGACATATCTGGATAGTGAAGGAATTAAAGTTTGGGATAGTGTTAGGAAAGAATGGACACCACCAACTAGAAGAGGAGTTGATGGTGAAGAAGAAATCTTGTCAAGAGATGATTAGACAAAGCCTCAAAGAATAGCAAATTTCAAAAACAAGAAGGCAATGACAATTCTCCCAAGCTCATTATCCATTGAAGAATGTGGTAGAATACAACACTGCCCAACTGCATATAACATGTGGAAAACATTGGAAAACTATCATGAAGGAACAAAGTAAGTTAAATACAAGAAGATTCAACTTCTTACTTCAGAGTATGAACACTTCAAGATGAAATCTAATGAGTCAATCATCGATATGAAGAATCATCTTCTAGCCATAATAAATGACATGAGGAAGCTTGGGAAACACCTGAGCTTGGAAGATGTAAATAACAAAATTCTGAGAAGTCTTCCTCTCAACGATTACGGTTCAAGAGTTGTTAGTATAGAAGAGGCCAATGAAGACATGAGTGTCATGAATACTGATGTGCTTATTGGCAAACTTCTAACATATGAAATGGCAGTGAAAAGAAATAGAGAGCTTGAAGCCGAGCCAGAAAAAAGAAATCCACTAGCACTAAAAGCCTATACTTCAAAATCTCAAGAAGAAGTTGAAGATGATGAAGAAAAGAGTGATGATGCAAATGAGGACATTGCTATGCTATCAAGAAGGCTGAAAAGAATTATTAAGAAGAGAATGGGCAACTCTAGAAAATTAAAGCAAAAAAATTTCAAACAAGCCTCGAATGACTCTCAAATGAGAAAAGAGGAAGTAAAGTGCTATGAATGTGGGAAAAAGGACATATTAAACTATAATGTCCAAGGCTCAAGAAGCACAAGAGCAAATACCAAAGAGACAATGAGGAGAAAGGCCATAAAGCTATATGGGATGACAAAAGCTCTTCAAGCGAAAAAGATGACAATGAAAGTGAAGAGGTCAACCTATGCTTTATGGCTATAGAGGATCACATCTCGGATAAGGTAGGATCACTTCACTCATACTCATTCAATAATGATAGTAGTGATAATGATAGTAATAGTGAAGATGATGATGAGCAAGGCCTAATAGAAGTATTGAATCTAGAACTACAGAAATATAGAAGTAAATTCAATACTTATAAAAATAACATTTCTAGTTTGAAAATCAAAATGGATGTTTTAGAAAAGGAGAACTTTGAGCTTAAATCATGTAATGAATCTCTTCAAAAATCATTAGATGAGTACTCTACAAGACCCTCAACTAAATGCTTGCTTAAAGAAAACAATATTTTGAAAAATGAAGTTGAGGAACTTAGAAACTCCATTTCAAAATTTCACAAGGGAAATGAGAGTTTAGATACTCTCATTGTGTCGCAGAGACCACCCTTAATTAGACATGGTCTAGGATTTAAGGGTACATCATCTTCATCTTACAAGACTACTTTTGTTAAGTCAAGTGAACCCCACATCTCCACATTTGCTGTAACAGCCCCAAGGGCTAAGTGAACAATATACACTAAATCTTATATACATAAGAGGGATGATCAAGGGTTGGTAAGCCTAAGAAGGAAACCTCAAAAGGCTAATCATGCCTTTATGTATAAGAAGCATGCACCTAGAAAAGCACCGAGTCATCATGCTTGTGCATGCCATTGCTCTCAAACTCTACCTAATAAAAATATGGCATTCCAAAGCATTGTAAGACCAAAAAGCATATTTAGAGCTAAACAATGTAATTATTGTATGAAATTTGGTCACATAAATAAACATTGTTGGATAAGGAAGGCTCATTGGGAACCTTCACGTGCTAACACCCAAGGACCCAAGCTCATTTGGGTACCTAAAAACAATACTTGAATTGTGATTCTATAGGTATGCTTCAAGTCCACAATAAACAAAAATGCTTAGCTAGTAGATATGGATGCTCAAGGCATATGACCGGGGACAAAGAACTTTTCAATGAAATCAAAAGTATTGATGGAGGTAAAGTAACCTTTGGAAATAATGCTAAGGGTAAGGTAATTGGGATTGGCTTTATTGGTATTAATGGTACTACTTTCATTAAAGATGACTTACTTGTTGATGGTTTGAAACATAACTTGTTAAGTGTAAGTCAATTATGTGATAAGGGAAACAAAGTAATATTTACTTCCAATGAATGTCTTGTAACCTCTATTAATGGCCAAGAGATATTTAAAGGAAGTAGAGATGTCAATACCTACATAATAGACTTACACAAAATATCTTATATTTCCTCCAAGTGTCTTGTGACTTCTAGTGATGAATCTTAGCTGTGGCATAAAAGGCTTGGTCATGCATGCATGAA
The DNA here is from genome assembly GCA_023653625.1 of Triadica sebifera. Lineage (NCBI taxonomy): Eukaryota > Viridiplantae > Streptophyta > Magnoliopsida > Malpighiales > Euphorbiaceae > Triadica > Triadica sebifera. The sequence continues at coordinate 10,937,383 of CM042900.1, forward strand.
TTTAATTCAAAGCCTCAGCAAAGGAGAGTTGGTAAAGGGACTACTAAAAGTCAAATTTGAAAAAGACAAGACATGTGAACCTTGCCAAAGAGGAAAATAACACAAGTCATCCTTGAAATCCAAAAACATTGTAAGTACCTCAAAACCTCTACAACTCCTGCATCTAGATCTTTTTGGACCTACTAGGATTGCAAGCTTAAGAGGTAAACACTATGCCTTTGTCATTGTCAATGACTACTCTAGATTCACTTGGGTAATTTTCTTAGCTCAAAAAAGTAATGCCTTTGAAACTTTCTGAAACTTTGCTAAAAGAGTTCAGAATGAAAAAGGATATTATATTTCAAAGATAAGAAGTGATCATAGCAAAGAATTTGAAAATGAAAACTTTGAAATTTTTTGTCTAGAGCATGGCATTTCACAGAATTTTTCCTCTCCTAGGACACCTCAACAAAATGGAGTGGTCGAAAGGAAAAATCAAACTTTAATTGAAATGGCTCGAACAATGCTCAATGAGTATGGTTTACTAACTTACTTTTGGGCTGAAGCCACAAATACTGCATGTTATATTTCAAATGGAGTTTTCAAAAGACCTCTCTTAAACAAAACTTCATTTGAGCTATGGAAAGGAAGAAAGCCCATGATATCATACTTTAGAGTATTTGGATGCAAGTGTTTCATATTGAATAGCAAGGACAACCTTCGAAAATTTGCCTCCAAATCTAATGAGGGTATATTTTTAGGATACTCCACCACAGGCAAAGCTTATAGAGTCTTTAATAAAACATCATTAGCTGTTGAAGAATCTATGCATGTTGTTTTTGATGAATCTAGTAAGCTTGATCTTGTGAAAGGTAGTGTTCGTGATGATGTTGTAGGTACAATGGAAAGATTTGATCTTGAAAATGAAAAAGAAGAAAATTATTAAGAAAATTCACATCAAGATGACTCTCTACCTCCAGCTCAAGAGGAAAACAGGCAAGAGCTCCCAAAGGAATGGAGATTGACAAAAGATCACCCCCAAAGAGCAAATCATTGGTGATCCTACAAGGGGAGTAAGTACTAGATCTCATCTCAAACCTTTAGTTTCTAATCTTGCCTTTGTCTCTCAAATTGAGCCAAAAAATATTGATGACGCTCTTAATGATGAAAGTTGGGTGATTGCTATGCAAGAGGAACTCAACCAATTTAAGAGAAGTAAGCTATGGACCTTAGTTCTTAGACCCAAGGAGCATCAAATCATTGGAAGCAAATGAGTATTTAGAAATAAACTAGATGAACAAGGTTCAATAACTAGGAATAAGGCTAGATTAGTTGCAAAAGGATATAGTCAGGAAGAAAGAATAGATTATGATGAGACCTATGCTCCTATAACTGGATTAGAAGCCATAAGAATACTTTTAGCATATGCATGCCATATGAATTTCAAACTCTTTCAAATGGATATAAAAAGTGCTTTTTTAAATGGCTTTATAGAAGAAGAAGTTTATGTAAAACAACTGTAGCGATGCAACACCCCCTCAGCCGACCAACACGTGCACGGATAAGGGAGCGCTACTGCCTGTCTTCTTTACTTCTTCAAATCACTCTTATTATTATTTTACCTTTATTTTCTCAGCACTCATGTATATATATAGATATATACAAAAACAAGGTATAATTTATTTACATAAGATAGAAATTTTAAACATCAAATTAATTATTAACAAACTTTAAAAGTAAGTTTTACTAACTCTAAAATTTTTTAATATAAAAAACCAAATACAAAAATTCAAAGCTTGTAACCCACTTTCTCAAGGTTCGGATGCTTTACTTGAATAGGATCACTGCTTGCTTTATCTATCACCTTCAGCTACCTTTCTATATCTGTGCAGAAGGAAACTCCCATGCTAAGCTCTAAGCTTAGTGGTGCATATAAATAAGGCAATATACTATATCATGCAACAAGCATGAACATATATCATTTTTATGCATTAAATGTTTGCATGCTATTTCTATCAACATGTTACTATTTCATACAAGTATACATATTATGCTCACATATACAATGTTATTCTCATTTATCCTTGATGGTAAATTACTCTATTAATCTCTTTATTATTGTATCTCTATCTCATATCATCATCATTTTCTTATTCTTTTCTTTTATTATTTTCTGACATATCCTCATTATCTTGCCCACAGTACTCTAAATTTGGACTAACTAGATACGGGTTATGGATTAAGGGTGCTCCCATAGCTATAGCTACCTTGTCCACTATCTGGCTCATAAGAGCTTCTCAAATGAATGGCGCTCCCAGAGCTTAAGCCATATTGATTGAGTATAATTTCATCATAAATGAATAACCGGACCAAGGGCACTCCCCGAGCTTAAGCCACCTTGTCCTCATTTACATATGCTCATCAGAGCTTCTTAAGACAATAGCGCTCCCAGAGCTTAAGCCACATTGACCGAGCATCTCAGACCAATGGCGCTCTCCGAGCTTAAGCCACATTGGTTGAGGAATAGTACGGTACTGTTCGCCTCTTTAATGACATGTCATCTATCCTGATTCTAGTCCGCAAGTAGAGTAATGGGCTTTTTTATATTTTCAAATCAATCATAATTCTCAAATTTCAACACATCAATATTCTCATATTTATCAACATCTCAATTTTCTTGTTTTACAAACTTATAGTCATACGCATACATACTGGATAACTTCTTTTCATTTATTTAACTAAGTACATCAATATTCTCATGCTTATCATCTGCATCAGATTTCATATATCATCCATGACAATTCACATATTTCATCCGTGACAATTCATTTTTCTATATCACAACATAACACGTTCTCTCATCAATATATATATATATATATATCATTCTTATTTCACTGGATAGACAATGACTTTCATTTACTTACCTGAATTCCTCATTTGATAATCACATTCATAATTACAAATACAGAGCATTCACAACCGTGATTACTAATTTCACGCCTGTAATCCCAAGTCGTGAACATTACTGAAATGAATCGCCCAAAAGCATTCACGGTCGTGATTACTCATTCACGCCTGTGAATAAGCTCACGTCCGTGATTCCAACCCGTGAATGCTTCTGAAATGAATAGTGCCATTTCCACACAGAAGTCACAATTGTGATACAATCAGTCACAACCGTGAACCCTCAGGTTCACGCTTGTGACTTTCAGTAGGAAATCTGCATATTCACTTTTCATTCATTCTAACATTATCCAAATCATACCAAATTCTATTTCATGCATTTCTAAGGTTCTTTACTCAACTTATTACTTTCTAATACATGTAAATGTCTTGATCATACAAGATTTTCTAACATGCATCATTAATTCAATGTCACACAAGGATCTCATTCATACATGTCTAAACCTAAGGTTTCATGCCATAATCCTCATCATTCTTGAAATGCATTTATCTAAAATCATGTTCAACATGCATTATTTAAAAAAAAAAGGCTATTGCCTTAAGTTATGCACAAACCTTAATTCTTTCTCCTTCACTCTTCTAGGTAGCTTTCTCTTTTCCTTTGCTCTTTAGAGCTTGTTCCTTGTCACTTGGAACTCCTACAACATCATAAATCATTATTATCATATGATTTTCTCAAGACCCTAAACTCCCTTATTCTCTCTCAAAACCCTAGTTTCTCTCTCTTTCCACATAAGTCTTGGATGAACTCAAAATTCAAACTTCCTTTAAGAAAAGATGAAGAAGAAGAAGAAGAAATGCTTCTTACCTTACTATTTTCTTCACCAAATCACAACTTTGGAAATTTTCTCTCTCTACCAAACTTGATTTTTCTTCCTCTTTCTTGTTCTTTCCAGCTTCCTTAGGAGTTATGGGCCATGAAGATCACTTTGTCTTGCTCTTTCCCTTCTCTTCCCTTCCTTTCTCTCTCTAGAATTCAAGATTGGCTATAGAGGAGATGGGGCTGGTGTGACTGGTAGAAAAGAGAGAGAAGAAGGCAGAAAATGAAGGGAAGAAGAAGAAGAAAAGAAGGCATTAAATAGGCTACCCATAAGTCTTCATGTGGGACCCACCATTTTGACCATTTCTTGACATTACGCTTAATGAACCCATTAATCTCATTCTTCCTCAATGAATGGCCGACCAAACCTATTAAAATGTCCTCAAAATTAATATGTTGATTAGCAATTAATCTTATTAATCCTCCAATTTTTGGTAAATTGCAATTTGACCCCTTTTCTCTAAATCAACTTCTTTAAAATTTATAATCACTTAATGAGGCATTTATCATTTAATTTAGCCATTATTTGATCTATTTTTGTAAAAATCCGAATTTAGACTCCGATCGGTCAAACGCGTCAACTTCACGACACGTGCGACTCGGAGCCTAAATTAGCGGATATTACAACCACTAGGTTTTGAAAGCTATAATCTGCCCAACCATGTATTTAAACTTTCAAAAGCTTTATATGGTTTGAAACAAGCCCCAAGAGCTTGGTATGAAAGACTAAGTTCTTTTCTTTTAGAAAATAATTTTACAAAGAGGAATGTTGACACAACTTTATTTATTAAAAAGAATAAGCATGATATTTGGGTCTACTAATGAATTGCTTTGCCAAGAATTTGCTAAGTTTATGACTAGGGAATTCGAAATGAGCATGATGGGTGAGCTAAAATTCTTTCTCGGTCTACAAATGAAACAAGGCAATGAGGGCATATTCATCAACCAATCCAAATATGCCAAAGACTTAATTAAGAAATTTGGAATGGAAGGATGCAAAAATGCCAAGACTCCAATGAGAACATTAACAAAATTAGACAAGGATGAAAATGGTAAGAGCATTAATGAAAAGGTCTATAGAGGTATGATCGGATCACTCTTATATCTTACTGCCTCTAGACCCGATATAATGTATAGTGTATGCTTATGTGCTCGCTTTCAATCATGTCCTAAAAAGTTATTGCATCTAGGTTTATGGTATCCTAGAAATTCATCCTTTCATATTATAGGATATTCAGATGCTGATTATGATGGAAGTCTCTTGGATAGAAAGAGTACTTCAGGTACTTGTCACTTTATTGGTGAATGCTTAGTTTCTTGGTTTAGCAAGTAACAAGTTTCAGTTGCTCTTTCCACTGCTGAAACGGAGTATGTCGCTGTAGGATGTTGTTGTACACAAATCCTTTGGATGAAACAACTTAAGGATTATGGTCATAGTATGAACCATATACCTATTAGATGTGACAATACAAGTGCTATAAATCTATCTAAGAATCCTATTCAACACTCTAGAAGTAAGCATATTGACATAAGACATCATTTTATTATAGATCATGTTCAATATGGAGATGTTGTATTGGAATTTATAAACATAGACAATCAATTGGCATATATCTTCACTAAGTCTCTAAATGAAGAAAGATTTAATTTCATAAGAAGAGAGCTTGGTATGATTGATGGATTAACTTTATGATGGCCAAATTTGTCAAACCTTGATTGATAATCTTGTGTTATTCTTTCATCTTTTATGGTATGATGTGGCTAACTTGATAGAAATATATGTTATAGGGGATAGAAGCACCTTAGAAATCCTTTGGTCTTGTTTTAAACTTAGTTTTATTTAATGAGGATTTTAGGCAATTCACACCCGTGACATATATTCACGACCGTGATCATAATTGCTAAAAGCTCCAGTAGCTTTCACACCTTGCTTCACGACATGTTTCATGATTGAAGGTAGTGAAGACTATGTTTCACACCCATAACCTTTTTCTATCACTCCCGTGAAACTCTTTGTTCACGACCATGAACATTTCCACTAAATACTTATAGAAGCGTTCATGCTTTGTGTCACGGTCACAAGCAGTGAAGATTGTACTTCACGACCGTGACTCATTTGTCACCACCGTGAAATTTCATCATTCACACCTGTGATCATTAACTGTCACGACCGTGAGTCGTTTCATATTCCTCATCAAGGGTAGAATGCCTCTTCAGCAAACCATGAGCATGACATTTCACGACCGTGAAGATGTTGGCTATAAAATGTTTTTTGCCATTATTTCTCTCATTTCCAACTCTCAAACTTCTCTCATTTATCACCATTCAATACCATTTCAAAGATTTCGGCCCCCTAACAACATTCTCCATCTATAAATACCTTCAAAAATTGTTTCCATCATCAGAAATCAAAACTCACTAGGTTCTATTCAAACATCCCATTAGATTTTCTCTCTTCAAGAATCTATTTCACAATAAAAAATGGAACCCAACTCCTCCAAAGGCACCTGAAAGAAGTCTCATGCTCCAAGAAGGTACATAGACTACCTTCTCAATATCATTCCAGAGCATTGTCATCCGAGGTACTTGGTTCTCAAGCAAAAACCACTCATTTCCTCTCAATCATTTGAGTGGCACACTGTGAGGACCTTTGGTCTCGAGACAAGCATGACGGAACAACTCCAGGCATGTCATCTAAAAGATTTTGTTGATTTACATCAACCAATGCTAAGGGAACCTACCCTCGAGTTCCTTAGCACCCTGCAAGTCTCTCCCACCGGCACTATGAAATTTCAACTCTATAAACATCCGAATACCTTCACTGCAAAGGAATTTGTTGACATGTTCAACCTTCCATCTGATGGTATACTTAATGAAAGTGAGGTGGAGTTCTATGCCACTTAAGCATGGACTCATTTCAGGCTTGACTGCAGCTGGAATGTCAAGAAGACGAAGAGCACCCACCTTTAGTCACCAGTGCACAAGTACTTGCATAGGCTTCTGACCTATAGCATTTTTTCTAGAAGGGACAGCAACGAATCAATTTGGAAATCTGTGCTCTTTCTCTTGGAGATGGACCGAAGAGGCTTAACAGTGGCTTTATCTCGATGGTTTGCAAACCATCTACTATCTATTGCTACGAAGCCCTCCGGAGACATTTTGATTGGTGGGTACGTGACTCACCTTGATATAAAGCTTGGGTATTTGAAGCTAGACGAGCACCACTTGAATCTCATACTAGCACATCCTAGAGACCGGCTAGACGTCCAGTCGTTTATCAAAATAGGAGCAGCGGTTCGCATATTTTATGAGAATAACATCTACTACCGCTTCACCAACACAGCTAGTGAGATTATTTGGGAGGACAACGATTCAGATGACTTTAAAGATGGCCTCTAAGGAATCTAGTAGAGGAAGAGAGTTCGAGTTGAGATGGTGACCCTAGAGGTTGAGCAGGAAATTGGACAATCCTCGGCCTCCACATCGAACTTGGCTCAGCAGGTGGCTAATCTATTGGCACCAAATTTTGGTCAATTGCAGGCTTCGATTGATGAGAGGTTAGAGAACCTCATGGATTTCATAGAGTCTGGCATGGAGAGCCTCGAGATGGAAGTAGCTAGCCTTAGAGATGGGATGTCCGACTCCAAATCTAGCTAGACTATTGTTTTTTGCTTTGTTAATTTCTAGTATTTCTAATGTAGGACTTTAAATTACTTTTCAAAAACTTTGTACTTTTTCATTTGATATTAATATAATTGCATTAGTTTTCCCTTATTATTTATCTCTTATATTTTTTTGTTGATGACAAAAGGGGGAGAACCTAGCAATATAATTGAATTAAATGAATATGCAAGTAGTTATACTTTGAATACTAGCAATAAAATTGAATTAAATGAATATGCAAGTTATACTTTGAATATACCTTAAATATACTTTGCATATACTTAATTAGTTATAAGTAAAAATTTTGTATACATTGGATATACCTAAACTAGGAAGCAAACATCCATGCTATACTTCACCATTCTTAACAATCCTTGCACTTCAGTAATTTTTTATCTTAAGCATCTTTTGAGGGGGAGATTTCTCAAAAGCACATATTGCTAGATTATTTTTCACCATCAAAAAGGGGGAGATTGTTGAACCTTGAGGGATATTTCCATCATTTTGATGCTAACAAATAAAATAGCAATAATATATATAACATACATGTTTTCTAAGTTTATTGAATAGGGTATGTAATATGATGCAAGAATGGAGAATGGAAGACTAACCATAAAAAGACAAAAATTGAAAAAATAGCATGTTCACGCATGTGACCTTTTATGTCACGCCCGTGATGAAGCTTAGCGCCAACTACCCAACATTTAAAGTTCACGGCCATGAAGGATCATAGCAGCCGTGAATGATCATATCAGTCACGCCCATGAGAAAACATGTCAAATTCCTCCAGAGAGCTTCACAGCCAGAGTCACCATTTGGACCATAACTTGGAAGAATGTTCACGCCCATGAAAGAATAATGTCACGCCCATGATCAAACACTTCAAATCCTTCTAGAATGCTTCATGACCAGAGTCATCACTCAAGTCACGATTTGGAAGAACTTTCACGACCATGACACACATATTCACGACCGTGAATGAGGAAAGAGAAACACGTCAAACGCGAAATTAAGTTTTAGTGCAATGGCTATTTTCACATTAAATGCAACGAAACGGCTATAATTCACCATGGAAGTATAAATGCAAGTTATTTATGAATCCAGAACAAGAGAATAGCAAATACTTCGAATCAAAATCTTGTTGTAGCCATTTGTGCATTTATTACTTTCAAACAAACATTAATTCTCTGTAAAAAATCTTTTTGTTCATTATTTTTTGAGCATTATAGATTTGTGAGTATCTCTCTTTGTAATCTACTACTCAAGTGAGTTTGGGTATATTGGGTTAAGAGTGGAACACTTGTAAGGGTTATTTGTGTGAGCCATTAAAACACAAGGAATTGGTTTATTGTGTGAGCCATTAAAACACAAGGAATTTCTGGGTTTGGTGTGATCTATTGATAGAAATACCATAGAAGAGAGTGAGCTTATAAAACTCCATTATAACACTTAGTGTGTTAGTGAAACTCTCAATTGAGATTGGGGAGAGGAGTAGGGTTTGTTAACACCCGAACCTCTATAAAATTTCCTGTGTGATATCTCCCTATCCCTATTCTATTTAACTTTTCTTTCCGCACTTAAAAGTTAAGAATTTTTAATATCCAATTCAACCCCATTTCTTGGTTCAATTTCTGGGCAACACATAACTTGAAGGAAATCATGATGAGATCATGATATTGAGATTTTTATCATGTTTAATTATGTTAATATCTAAATTATTCCTAGTCATACGATTAATGAGATGAGATATTGTTAATGCGGATAAACTAGCACATGTTGTACTCCTTGATTGAATCAAGCAGTAGATCTCATAATTTGTAAATCTGAGATATTTAGAGTTAACATCTGGATAATTGCTAAGTGTAGCTTACTACATTGGATTGTAGCGCTCCTTTACCCTATTGGTCGGTAATAGTGCAGAAAAGTACTACCTAGCTTATTATTTGAAAATAAATGCTTGATTTTTTTTTTTAAACTTCAAGTTTGATATTTGTGGAATATCTATTATTATTTTTTATATTTATTTAATTCATTTAAATGTATATCTACTAATGAAAATAATATTGACTTGAAAGTACTTTTACATTAAGGTAAAATTACTCACAATTACATTAACAAAATATTACTAATTATATTAATTATAAATTTATATCCTACATACCACATATTTACAACAAAAAGGAAAAAATCTTAACATTTATTAATACAATATAATATCCAAAATACACAAAAAAGAAAAGTGTTGTAATTTGATTTTGGGATTCTTCTTTCTTTGGTCGGTACTAATACAACAACTACTTCTACTAACGTGCACAACTTAGTGGTACTTTTAGTAACTATCCAATAATTACACATTTTTCTCAAAAATAAAATTTTTATCATTTACAAGTAATTTTCTAAGTATGCCAAAATATTCAAATTAAATAAAAAACTATTTAAATCATGCAAAATACATAATTGATCAGTTACAAAATTTCATTCATTAAGCATATTGAAATTTATCAACAAGAAAGTAAGACATACAGTTTATAATCTTATTTTAATAATTTAATTATTTTTTTCTCTTTATTTATCTGATAGCCCATGACATCTTAGACCAAAACTAAACACTATATACAAGATTCCTGCTGTCTAGCAGTATACTCAAAGTCTACTTAATCATTTGGTAACTCGACATTTAACATTTATATTTTCAATAATAACTTAGCATATTTTCTATGTTTACGTAATTTTGAACTCAATACTATTTTTTAGTACCTATATAAATTAAATTCAATACTATATTCTAGTACCTACATTTCTACCACATTATTGGCATGCCAACTTATCCTAATTTCCAATTCTTGACTAAGTGTTATAGGGCTTAGATATATATAATGCTAATATAAATTCATAAAAATGACATAAATCTTCATTAAATATATTTTAACATCATTCTCACTCATTTAATCATTAAAAACTTAAGAAAGGTCAAATAAAGCATTTTTCTATCATTATACTTAACAATTTAATCATATAATAAAGTTGCCCTGTTATGGGATGAATTGATGCCTTATATTGTACTGCATTTTTTTTATCCATTTTTAAATGGAATCTAGACAAATGAACACCTAACAAAATATAAATTAATATTTTATTTTTAATTACCAACTAAAATCACATCAAAACGAATTTTTTAGCAAAAGTTATAGATTTTACAAGTAGCTATATTTATGTCCATTCTACCTAGTATTTTACTAGACATATTTTCAGTTCGAACTTTGAGTCAATTTTAAAACTAAATACAAGCATATTGAGGTTTGATGGTCTAAATAAAAGTTAAAGCTCTATATGTTAAATTTCCAATCCAATAAAAAAATATTAAAAAAGAATATCCAGAACTCAAGTTATGCACTAAAACATAGATATTGTTCATAAGACAATTTCTAGCAATTTCAATTAATCATACAATTTCCTATCTTCATGCATCATCAATATAAACTCAATTTTATTTTCATATTTATAGTATCACTTAAACACCATTTCACCACTCAATCAAAATATTAATAATTACTTACATAATTACACATAATATCATACTCAACATAACAACACAATCAATAATAATATTACATTTAACATTCTTTTACCATATTGAATTTTTGCCAAAAGTACATACCTTAAAAAGTCTCATTTTTCTTCACCCTTCTCTACTTCCTAATTGGCTTTCTCCTTGCTCTTATTTCCTTTTTGATTATGGCCCAAAGGTTGTTCACCTTCTTGTCCTAACAACAAAGTCACACATATATTTCAATTTATATCTTATGCTTTAATGTTATATATGAACATAAAGCTTACTTAAACCTCTAATCACCTTTACCCCATCTTAAGTGCATAAACTACTTCTCTAATCTATTATTAACCCTTAACTCACACTAATTAACTCTTAACCTCCATTAACACATTAATAACCTTAATTAACAATTTTAATGGTAAACAACTTCAAAATGGGACTAAAGAGGAAGTGAAAAGTAAGAAGAGGAAGTGAAAAGTAAGAAGATGAAGAATCTAACATCTCCTTTGAAGATTTTTAAGATGGCAAAAAATTCCTCCTCCTATCTTTCTTTTCTTTTCAACCTTTCTCTTCCTTTGTTTGGCTCACTTTGTTTCACTTTCTTGATCATCTTCCTTTAATCCTTATTTTTCTATCTAAATCTTGGCTTTAATTGAAGAAAAAAAAAAAAGAAGAATGGAGGCTTAAGGTTATGGAAATGAGAGAGAAAAATGAAGAGACATTTCTGCTTAAGATGAGGAAGAAGAAGACATTAAGGCAAAAAGTGAAAATTTGACTTTTATAGTTAGATTAGGTTGGTGGTTAGGATTAATTAGATAATCTTTTCTCTCTTTGGTCCATTAATTTAAATCAATCTTAATTTTTTTAATCCAAAAAATATTCATTTCCTTAGATAAAAGAATATTCCCTTTTTATTCCTTCTTAAAAATATTTGTATGAAAAATACCATAAATTCAAATTTTGTTCAGCAAAAAATTATTATTTTCTAAATTTTAGTTCTGAACTTCAAAATTCTCAATTAATAATATCTAAAATATTTTCTCATATTTTATTACCATTTTATTTTTTTCTTTCATATTTGAATTTAGACTTCGATCGGTTCGACACACTGAATTATGGTCACATGTGACTGTGGCCTAAATTATCGGACATTACATGGATAACCTGCTATGAGACAATCATATGGATAATATATTCAAATGTCAATGATAGTCTCATTATAGCAATGGTGGAAATATCCTTGACTTGAGGTATTCAAGGATATCTTGGATATTGATTATGTACTTTGATATCATTCCTTATTGCCTCCGAGAGTTTTCTCATAAGGTGGTGATTGGGTATAGCTTGAGGTATTTAAAGGTAATTGGGTAACTAATAAATACCCATGATAGAAGGAATGTATACCCATGACCTTTTGTCGGGGTCATTACTTGAGAATCTCTAACCAAAATGGAAATGCCATGAAAATTTCTAGATTCACAGCCATGAAAGGTGGGTTTATAGGCGTGAATGGTGTAAAATGCATTTTTTATTGCTAAAGCATACCCATTCACGGGTAGCTTTATGATTGGGTTCATGGTTTGGTTGACGCTCGTGAATGGGTCATCACAACCGTGAATGTGTGCTAATTCACAGGTTGGATCACGACTTGTTTCACGGGGGGAACTACCTCTGAAGTTGTGCTTCACCGCCATGAATGCGGGCACAAAGCTATTTATGATTTTTGCCTAGATAATGAACCAAGAAGGGGGGTTGAATTAGATATTAAATAAAAAATTCTTAACTTTAAGTGTAGAATAAAATTAAATATAGTAGGGATGAAGAGATATCACACATGAGATTTATAGAGGTTTGGATATTAACAAACCCTACTCCTCTCCCCAGTCTCAATTGGGAGTTTCACTAACATGCTAAGTATTATAATGGAGTTTTACAAGCTCACTTCCAACTATGGTGTTTCTATCAATGGCTAACACCTAACCCAGAAATTCCCTTGTGTTTTAATGGCTCACACAATAAACCAATTCCTTGTGTTTTATGGCTCACTCAATTAACCCTTACAAGTGTTTCACTCTTAACCCAATATACCCAAACTCACTTGAGTAATTGATTACAATGAAAACACTCACCAACCTATAATGCTCAAAATTTATGAACAAATAGGTTTTCACAGAGAATAAAAGTTTTGTTGAAAGTAATTAATGCACAATGGATACAATAAGATTTTTGATTCGAAAGTAATTGTTGTTCTCTTATTTATGATTCATAAATGACTTGCATTTATACTTCCTCAGCGAATTGTAGCCGTTTGGATGCATTTAATGCAAAAATAGCCGTTGAACCAACTCTTAATTTCATGTCTGACATGTTTCTCTTTCGTCATTCACGGTCGTGAATATGTGTGTCACTATCGTGAATATTCTTCCAAGCCATGGCGCAGGTGGTAACTCTAGCCGTGAAGCATTATGGTAGAATTTGAAGTGTTTGATCACAGGCGTGAATATCCTTCCAAGCTGTGGTCCAAGTGGTGACTCTAGTCGTGAAGCTCTCTAGAAGAATTTGACATGTTATCTCACGGGTGTGACTATCTTTCATGGGCATGAATGATTTGATCATTCACGGTTGGTATGATCCTTCATGGCCGTGAACTTTAAATGTTAAAGAATTGGTGCTAAGCTATATCACCGACATGTTATAATCAATCACGAGCGTGAACATGCTATTTTTTCTTATTTTGACCTTCAAATGTTGTTTTTCATTCATGCATCATATTCCATACCCTGTTCAACAAACTTAGAACACAAGCATTGTTAAATACATTATTGTTACTTTATTTGTTAGCATCAAAATGATAGAAATACTCCTCAAGGATCAACAATCTCCCCCTTTTTGATGGTGACAAATAATCTAGCAATATGTGCTTTTGAGAAGTCTCCCCCTCAAAAGATGCTTAAGGCAAAAAGTAATAGAGTGCAAGAATTGAGCAACGTAGAGCATGGATCTTTGCTTGCTAGTTAGGTATATGCAAGGTATATTCAAAGTATATCAAATTGTTTGCTTAACTAGTTAAGTATATGCAAAGTATATTCAAAGTATATCAAATTGTTTGCTTAACTAGTTAAGTATATGCAAAGTATATTCGAAGTATATCAACACATTTGCATTCATATATTGCTAGATTCTCCCCTTTTTGTCATCAACAAAAATAAACCATAAAGTGAAAATGATGTAATTATATTAATACCAAATAGAGGAAGTACAAAGTATGGAAAATAAAATTAAAATCCTACACTCAAAATACTAGAAACTAGTAAACAAAATGAAAAAGCTAGGTCTCTAATCCATCTTGACTCATACTTGATTTCTTTCCTGGATTCCTTGGAGGCCAGCTTTGAATTCATCTGAATCTTGGTCTTCCCAATCAATTTCATCAGCTGGAGTGGTGAAGCGGTAATAGACATTATTCTCATGGATTATTCAAGCAACTGCTCCCATTTTTATAAAAGACTCGACATCTAACCGGTCTCAAAGATGTGTTGGAATGACGTTGAAATTGTGCTCATCGAGCTTTAGATACCCGAGCTCAATTGCAAGGTGAGTCACATGCCCACCAATCAAGATATCTCCCGATGGCTTTGTTTCAATTGAGAGAAGATGATTTGCAAACCATCAAGACAAGGCCACTATTAGACCTCTTCGTGCCATCTCTAGGAGGAAAAGCTCGGATTTACAGATTGCACCATTGCTATCGCCTCTTGCAAAGATACTATAGGTAAGAAACCTATGTAAATATTTATGCATGGGAGACCGAAGATGGGTGCTTTTACTCTTCTTCACATCCCAGCTACAATCTAATCCAATATGAGTCCATGCCGGATTGGTATAGAATTCCATCTCACTCTCATTGAGGATACCATCTGAGGGAAGTTTGAAAATTGTGCCAAACTCCGTTGCTGTGAGAGTGTTCGAATGCTTACGAAGTTGTAATTTGATTGTTCTGATAGGAGAGACTTTTAAAGTTCTAAGGAACTCGAGAGTTGGTTCCCTTAGCATTAGCTGATGAATATCCACAAACTCCTTGAGATGACAAGCTTGTAGTTATTTTGTCATGCTTGTCTCAAGACCGAAGGTCCTAACAACATTCCACTCGAAGGAACATGACGAAAGTAAAGGCCTTTTCTTAAGAACGACATATCTCGGATGACAATGCTCTGAAATGATATTGAGAAGGTAGTCCGTGTAGTGTCTCGGAGCATAGGATTTATTCCTTGTGCCTTTTGATAAGCCAGGTTCCATTGATGATTTTAGAACGGGTTTTTGGAGAGTGAGTTTCTGATAAGGGAATTTGAGGATAACCTTGTGATGTGATTTTTGAAGAAAGAAAGGAGTTTTGAAGGTTTTTATAGATGGAAAAGGATATGAGGGGGCCAGAATCTGTGAGAAGTATTGAATGAGGGTGATAAATGAGAGAATTTATAGAGATTGAAATGAGAGAAAATGGCAGAAAACTATTTTATAGTCAACATAGTCACGGTCATGAATAGTAAATCACGGGCGTGAAATGTCATGGTCACAGTTTGTTGAAGAGGCGCTCTAGTCGTGATGAAGGATATGAAATGATTCACTGTCATGACATTAAATAGTCATGGGGGTTACTTGTGAATTTTCACGGTGGTGACAAAATGAGTCACGGTCGTGAAGTACAATCTTTACTACTTGTGACCGTGAGGCAATACGTGAAACAAAGCGTGAACGGTTCTATAATTATTTGGTGTTAATGTTCATGGTCGTGAACAAAGAGTTTCACGGGAGTGAAAGAAAAGAGTTATGGGAATGAAACATAGTCTTCACTACTTTCAGCCATGAAGTATGTCGTGAAGTAAGACATGAAAGCTACTGGAGCTTTTGGCGATTATGATCACGACCGTGAATATATGTCATGGGCATGAATTGCCTTAAGTCTTCAATAAATAAAACTAAGTCTAAAATAAGAATAAAAGATTTCTAAGGTGCGTCTATCCCTTATAACATATATTTCCATCAAGTTAGCGACTTCATACCTTAAAAGATTAGACAATAAAAGACAACATATAAAAAAAATTAACATTCAAGGTTCGACAAATTTGACAATCATACTTAAGATAAGATTAATCCATCAAGCATACCAATCTCTCTTCTTATGAAGATTAATCCACGGGCATGACTTTCTTTCACAGTCGTGACTGATATGATCATTCACGGTTGCTATCATTCTTCATGGTTGTGAACTTTAAATGTTGAATAGTTGGTGCTAAGCTTCATCACGGGTGTGACATATAAGATCACGGGCGTGAACATGTTATTTCTTCATTTTTTTTCTTTTTAAGATTAGTCTTCCATTCTCCATTCTTGATATCATGTTCCATACCCTGTTTAATAAACTTAGAAAACAAGTATGTTAAATACATTATTGCTATTTTATTTGTTAGCATCAAAATGACAGAAATACCCTCAAGGTTCAACAATCTCCCCCTTTTTGATGGTGACAAATAATCTAGCAATATGTGCTTTTGAGAAGTCTTCCCCTCAAAAGATGCTTAAGATAAAAAAAAAATACTGAAGTGCAAGAATGATGAGGTGTAGCATCAAAATATGCTTCCTAGTTTTAGGTATATGCAACTTATATGCAAGATATATCCAATGTATACCAAAATTTTTCCTTAAAGCAACTTAAGTTTATGCTAAGTACATTTAAGGTATATTCAGAGTATATCAAGTGCATATTCATTCATGTAACTTGCATCAAGGTATATGCAAAGTATACTTAAGGTATATAAAGCTCATTTGCATGCTTGCATATTCATTTGATTCAAAATAAGTATTGCTTTTAACTTTAAACACAATATATTGCTAGGTTCTCCCCCTTTTGTCATCAACAAAAAGAATAACAAAATGATAAAACATAATGGAAAACAAAAGCAATTATATTAATATAGAAAGACAAATACAAAAGAAATTGAAATTCTGAAAGGAAATTGAAATTCCTACAGGAAACAAGCTAGAAAATAACATAGCTAACATAAAGTTTAACCGGACATCCTATCTGTAAGGCAAGTTACTTCTGCCTCGAGGCTCTCCATGCGAGACTCCATGAAATCCTTGAAGTTCTCTAACCTCTCATCCATTGAAGCCTGCAATTGCTCAAACCGTGGTGCCAAGAGGTCAGCCACTTGCTGAGCCAAGTTTGGTGTGGAGGCAGAGGATTGTCCAATTTCCTGCTCAACCTCTAGAGGTGCCACTCAACTCGAACTCTCTTTCTCTGCTGGATTCCTTAGAGGCTAGCGTTAAAGTCATCCGAGTCATTGTCCTCCCAAATAATCTCACCAGCAGTGTTGGTGAAGTGGTAGTAGATGTTGTTCTCAAATACTATAAGAACAACTGCTCCCATTTTGATAAAGGACTCAATGTCTAGTCAGTCTCAATGATGTGCTGGTATGAGGTTGAAATGGTGTTCCTCTAGCTTCTGGTACCTCAGCTTGATGGCGAGGTGAGTCACGTACCCACCAATCAGAATGTCTCCGGAGGGCTTGGTGGAAATTGACAAAAGATGGTTTGCAAACCATCAAGATAAAGCCATTATTAGGCCTCTTCGGGCCATCTCTAGGAGAAAGAGCTATGACTTCCTGATCAATCCATTGCTGTCTCCTCTGGCAAAAATGCTATAGGTTAGAAACCTATGCAAGTACTTGTGCACTGGGGATCAAAGGTGGGTGATTTTCGTCTTCTTGATGTCCTAGCTGTAGTGAAGCCCGAAGTGAGTCCATACCTGAGTAGCATAGAACTCCACCTTACTCTCATTCAGAATACCGTCAGAGGGAAGGTTGAACATGTCTCCAAACTCTGTAGCATTGAAGGTGTTCGGATGCTTGCAAAGTTGGAATTTTACCATGCTGGTAGGAGAGACTTGCAGGGTGCTCAGGAATTCTAGAGTTGGTTCCCTCAGTGTCAGTTGATGGATATCAATGAAGTCTTTTAGATGACAAGCCTGGAGTTGTTCCGTCATGCTTGTCTCGAGGCTGAGTGTTCGAATGGTTTGCCACTCAAATGATTGAGAGGAAAGGAGGGGCCTTTGTTTGAGAATTGAGTATCTAGGATGACAATGCTTCGGAATAATGTTTAGAAGGTAATATGTGTACCTTCTTGGAGCATGGGACTTCTTTCTTGTACCCTTGGAGGAGCCGGTTTCCATTTTTGATAGAAAAATGAACTTTTGAAGAGTGAAAAATTTGATGGAATTTTTGGAGTAAATCTTAAGGTGTTTTATTTCTGATGATGGAAAAGGTTTTTGAAGATATTTGTAGATGGAATGAGTTGCTAGGGGCCCGAAATCTTCAAAATGGTATTCAATGGTAATAAATGAGAGAAGTTCGAGAGTGGAATGAGAGAAATAACGACATAAACATTTTATAGCCGACATCTTCACGAGCATGAAATAGTATGTCACGGGCGTGAAATGTCATGTTCACGATTTGCTGAATAGACACTCTACCCATGAAGAGAGAGGTGAAATTATTCACGGTCGTGAATGATGAACTATCACGGTGGTGACAAACGAGTCACGGGTGTGAAGTACAATCTTCACTACTTATGATTATGAAACAGAGCTTGACACAAAGTGTGAATGCTTCTGTAAGTTTTTGGTGGAAATGTTCACGGTCATGAAAAAATGTCACGGGCATGAACAAAGGGTTTCGCGGGGGTGATAGAAAAAGTTTATGGTCGTGAAACATAGTCTTCACTACCTTCAACTGCGAAGCATGTCGTAAAGCAAGTCGTGAAAGCTATTGGTTCTTTTGGCGATTTAGATCACAGCCGTGAATATATGTCACGAGCGTGAATTGCCTAAAATCCTCATTAAATAAAATTAAGTCTAAAACAAGACTAAAGCATTTCTAAGGAGCTTCTATCCCCTATAACATATATTTCCATCAAATTAGCTACCTCATATCTAATAAGTTGAGACAAAAAACACAAGATTATAATTCAAGGTTTGACAATTTTGGTAATCATAAAGTTAATCCATCAATCATACCAAGCTCCCTTCTTATAAAATTAAATCTTTCCTCATTTAGAGACTTAGTGAAGATATCTGTCAATTGATTGTCTTTGCTTATAAATTCCAATACAACATCTTCATATTGAACATGATCTCTAATAAAATGGTATCTAATGTCAATATGCTTATTTCTAGAGTGTTGAATGGGATTCTTAAATAGATTTATGGCACTTGTATTGTTTTATCTAATAGGCATATGGTTCATATTATGACTATAATCCTTAAGTTGTTGTTTCATCTAAAGGATTTGTGTACAACAACATCCTGCTGCCATATATTCCGCTTCAGCGGTGGAAAGAGCAACTGAAATTTGTTTCTTGCTAAACCACGAAACTAAGCATTCTCCAATAAAGTGACAAGTACCTGAAGTACTTTTTCTATCTAAAAGACTTCTAGTATAATCAGCATCTGAATATCCTATAATGTAGAATGATGAATTTCTAGGATACCACAAACCTAGATGCAATGAGCCATGTAAATATTTAAAAATTCTTTTTACTGCATTTAAATGAGACTCTTTAGGACATGATTGAAAATGAGCACATAAGCATACACTATACATTATGTTGAGTCTAGAGGCAGTAAGATATAAAAGTGATCCGATCATACCTCTACAAAGCTTTTCATTAATGCTCTTACCCTTTTCATCCTTGTCCAATTTTGTTGATGTGCTCATTGGAGTCTTGGCATTCTTGCATCCTTCCATTCCAAATTTCTTAAGTAAGTCTTTGGCATATTTGGATTGGTTGATGAATATGCCCTCATTGCCTTGTTTTATTTGTAGACTGAGGAAGAATTTTAGCTCACCCATCATGCTCATTTCGAATTCCCTAGTCATACACTTAGCAAATTCTTGACAAATCAATTCATTAGTAGACCCAAATATGAAATCATCAACATAAATTTGAACAATTAGAGTATCATGCTTATGTTTTTTAATGAATAATGTAGTGTCAACATTCCCCTTTGTAAAGTTATTTTCCAAGAGAAAAGAACTTAGTCTTTCATACCAAGCTCTGGGGCTTGTTTCAAACCATATAAAGCTTTTGAAAGTTTAAATACAAGATTGAGCAAATCATAGCTTTCAAAACCTGGTGGTTGTTCTACATAAACTTCTTCTATAAAACCATTTAAAAAGGCACTTTTTACATCCATTTGAAAGAGTTTGAAATTCATATGGCATGCATATGCTAAAAGTATTCTTATGGCTTCCAATCTAGCTACAGGAGCATAAGTCTCATCATAATCTATTCCTTCTTCCTGTTTATATCCTTTTGCAACTAATCTAGCCTTATTCCGAGTTATTGAACCTTGTTCATCTAGTTTATTTCTAGATACCCATTTGCTTCCTATGATTTTATGCTCTTTGGGTCTAGGTACTAAGGTTCATACCTTACTTCTCTCAAATTGGTTGAGTTCCTCTTGCATGGCAATCACCCAACTTTCATCATTAAGAGCCTCATCAATATTCTTGAACTCTTCTAGCAAAATTTTTGAAATTTTCAAAAGCATCATTCTTTTGAGCTAAGAAAATTACCCAGTAAATCTAAAGTAATCATCTACAATGTTAAACCTTGAGGGGTATTTCCGTCATTTTGATAATAACAAATAAAATAGCAATATTGTAATTAACATACTTATTTTCTAAGTTTATTAAACAGGACATGGAATAAAATAGCAAGAATGGAGATTGGAAGAATAATCCTTGAAAGACAAAATTAAGGAAGTAGCATGTTCACGCCCGTGACTCTATGTGTCACGCCCGTGAAAGAGCTAACTATTACCAAGAACCAATATTTGAAGTTCACGACCACGAAGGAAGAACAAACCGTGAAATAGACATTTAAGTCACGCATGGGAATTAAAGTGTCACGCCCGTGAATGTTCATAGCATTTTCATCCAGAGAGCTTCACGACCAAAGTCACCACTGAAATCATGGCTGGGAAGTTTGTCACGCCCATGAATATGTATGTCACACCCGTGACCTAATGTTTCAAAACATTCCAGAGAGCTTCATGACCAAGGTCACCACTTCAGTCACGACTTGGGAAGAAATGTCATGCCTGTGACAAACATAGTCATGCCCGTGAATGATGAATGAGAAAAATGTCAGATGCGATTATTTGGTTGGTACAACGACTAGTTTCATATTAAATGCACCCTAATGGCTATAATTAGCCAATGGAGTATAAATGGAAGTCATTTAAGCATTTAGTACAAGAGAATAGTAAATACTTTGAATCAAAAATCTCATTACAATCTATTTGTACATTCAATACTTTGAGAACCAAAATCTATTCTCTGTAAAAATCTTTTCGCTTTTCATTTATTGAGCAATTAAGATTTATGAGTGTTTCTCTATGTAATCATTACTCAAGTGAGCTTTGGGTATTTCTAGGTTAAGAGTAGAATACTTGTAAGGGTTAGTTGTGTGAGATTCTAAAACACAAATTAAAAGGTTAGTTGTGTGAGCCTCTAAAACACAAATTAAAAGATTGTTTGTGTGAGCCTGTAAAAACACAAAGTAAAGGTTGTTTGTGTGAGCCTATAAAAACACAAAGTAAAGGTTGTTTGTGTGAGCCTCTAAAACACAAATTAAAAGATTGTTTGTGTGAGCCTGTAAAAACACAAAGTAAAGGTTGTTTGTGTGAGCCTATAAAAACACAAAGTAAAGGTTGTTTGTGTGAGCCTGTAAAAACACAAAAAAATGTTATTTGTGTGAGCCTGTAAAACACAAGGAATTGGTTATTGTGTGAGCCATTAAAATACAAGAGATTTCTGGGTTAGGTGTGAGCCATTGTGAGAAACACCATAGTTGGGAGTGAGCTTGTAAAACTCCATTGTAACACTTAGTGTGTTAGTGAAACTCCCAATTGTGATTGGGGAGAGGAGTAGGGTTTGTTAACACCCGAACCTCTATAAAGTTTAATTTTTTGAAACTCCAATTCAACCCCCCTTCTTGGCTTAATATCTGGGCAACAATTGGTATCAGAGCTTAGTCTAGCATCGAAGCCTAAAAAGCGCTAGTAAAGATTAAGATATGGCCAATGAAGGATTTCAAAGTCTCAAACCTTACTTTGATGGAGCAAATTATGCCCATTGGAAGTTTCGGATGGAGACATATCTGGATAGTGAAGGAATTGAAGTCTGGGATAGTGTACGAAAAGAATGGACACCACCAACCAGAAGAGGAGCTGATGGTGAAGAAGAAATCCTATCAAGAGATGATTGGACAGAGCCTCAAAGAAGAGCAAATTTCAAAAACAATTCTATCAAGCTCATTATCTATTGAAGAATGTGGGAGAATACAACACTGCCCAACAACATACAGCATGTGGAAGACATTGGAAAATTATCATGAAGGAACTAAGCAAGTCAAATCCAAGAAGATTCAACTTCTGACCTCAGAATATGAGCTCTTCAAGATGAAATCCAATGAGTCAATCATTGACATGACCAACCGTCTTCTAGCCATTATAAATGGAATGAGTAAACTCGGGAAGCATCTGAGTTTGGAAGATGTAAACAACAAAATCCTGAGAAGTCTTCCTTTTAAAGACTATGGCTTAAGAGTTGCTGGCATAGAAGAAGCAAATGAAGATATGAGCATCATGAATACTGATATGCTGATTGGAAAACTTCTCACACATGAAATGGCAGTGAAAAGAGATAGAGAGCTTGAAGCAAAGCCAGAGAAAAGAAATCCCTTAGCACTCAAAGCCTTTACTTCAAAATCTCAAGAAGAAAGTGAAGATGATGAAGAAATGAGTGATGATGAAAATGAGGACATTGCTATGCTTTCAAGAAGATTAAAAAAAATCATTGAGAAGAAAATGAGCAACTCTAGAAAATTCAGGCAAAGAAACCTCAAACAAACTTCTAATGATGCACAAAGAAGTAAGGAAGAGGTAAAATGTTATGAGTCTGGAAAGAAAGGACATATCAAACCAGAATGTCCAAGGCTCAAGAAGTATAAGAGCAAATACCAAAGAGACAATGGAGAGAAAGGTCACAAAGCCACATGGGATGACGAAAGCTCTTCAAGTGAAAAAGATGATAATGAAAGCGAAGAGGTCAACCTATGTTTCATGGCTATTGAAGATCATGTCTCGAATAAGGTAAGATCACTACACTCATACTGTTTGAACAATGATAGTAGTGATAATGATGATGATGATGATGATGATGAGCAAAGCCTAATAGAAGAATTAAATCTAGAATTAGAGAAATATAGAAGTAAATTTAGTACCTATAGAAATAACATCTCTAATTTAAAAAATAAGATAGATGGTTTAGAAAAGGAAAACATAAAACTTAAATCATCTAATGAATCTCTCTAAAATTCATTAGATGAATACTCATCAAGACTCTCAACTGCTTCCTTACTAAAAGAAAATAATGCTTTGAAAAATGAAGTTGAGGAACTTAGAAATTCCATTTCTAAATTTGACAAAGGTAAAGAGAGCTTAGATACTCTCATTGTGTCTCAAAGATCACCCTTAATTAGACATGGTCTAGGATTCAAGGACACATCATCATCTTCTCACAAAACCATATTTGTTAAGTCTAAAGAACCTCACATCTCCACACCTATTAGAACAACACCAAGAAATAAGTATATTAAACCCTATATACATAAACAGAATAATCATGCCTTTATATATAGGAAACATGCATCTAGAAAATCTACAATTAATCATAACTGTGCATGTCATCATTCTCAAAATAAATTTGATAGAAAAATGGTATTCAAAAATATTGTAAGACCAGAAAACAAAATTAGACCAAAACAATGTAATTATTGTATGAAAATGGGTCACATAAATAAATATTGCTGGATAAGAAAGGCTCATTGGGAACCTTCATGTGCTAACCTCTAAGGACCCAAACTCAAATGGGTACCTAAAAATCATATTTTAGCATATGCATGTCATGTCACATGAATACTTTTGATGTTATTTGATTAAACCCTATAAGAATACTTTTGATGTCATCATATTAAACCCTATAAGAATACTTTTAGCATATGCATGTCACATGAATTTCAAACTTTTCCAAATGGATGTGAAAAGTGCATTTCTAAATGGTTATATAGAAGAAGAAGTGCATGTAGAACAACCACCAGGCTTTGAAAGCTATGATTTGCCAAATCATGTTTTTAAACTTTCAAAAGCTTTGTATGGTTTGAAACAAGCCCCAAGAGCTTGGTATGAGAGGCTAAGTTTTTTTCTATTAGAAAATAGCTTTACAAAGAGAAATGTTGACACCACATTATTCATTAAAAAACATAAGCATGACATACTAATTGTTCAAATTTATGTTGATGATATAATATTTGGTTCTACTAATGAATTGCTTTGTCAAGAATTTGCTAAGTGTATGACTAGGGAATTTGAAATGAGCATGATGGGAGAGCTTAAGTATTTCCTTGGTCTACAAATAAAGCAAAGAAATGAGGGCATATTCATCAACTAATCCAAATATGCTAGAGATTTAATTAAGAAATTTGGTATGGAAGGATGCAAGAATGCCAAGACTCCTATGAGCACATCAACAAAATTGGACAAGGATGAAAAGGGTAAGAGCATTAATGAAAAGCTTTATAGAGGTATGATCGGATCACTTTTATATCTTACTGCTTCTAGACCCAATATAATGTATAGTGTTTGCTTGTGTGCACGATTTCAATCATGTCCTAAAGAATCTCATTTAAATGTAGTAAAAAGAATTCTAAAATATTTACATGGATCTTTGTATCTAGGTTTATGGTATCCTAGAAATTCATCCTTTTATATTATAGGATATTCAGATGCAAACTATGCTGGTAGTCTTTTAGATAGAAAAAGTACTTCAGGTACTTGTCACTTTATTGGAGAATGCTTAGTTTCTTGGTTTAGCTTAGTTTCTTGGTTTAGCAAGAAACAAGTTTCAGTTGCTCTCTCAACTGCTAAAGTAGAGTATGTAGCAGCTGGATGTTATTGTACTCAAATTCTTTGGATGAAACAACAACTTAAGTACTATGGTTATGAAATGAACCATATACCTATTAAATGTGACAATACAAGTGCTATAAATCTTTCAAAGAATCCTATTCAACACTCAAGAAGCAAGCATATTGACATAAGACACCACTTTATTAGAGATCATGTTCAATATGGAGATGTTGCATTAGAATTCATAAGCACAGAAACTCAATTAGCAGATATTTTCACTAAGTCTCTAAATGAGGAAATATTTAATTTCATTAGAAGAGAACTTGGTATGATTGATGGATTAACCTTGTAATTGCTAAATTATGAAATCTTAATTGATTATCTTAATTATGTATCATATCACTAGATATAAGGTAGTAATTTTGATACAAATTTATGTTATAAGGAATAAAATCTTTATTAAAATGATTTAGTCTTGTTGTTAGGACTTAATTTTAGTTGATGAAAATTTTAGGGGAGTCACGCCTGTGACACATGTTCACACGCGTGACTTAAATAGCCAAAAGAGGCAGTTTCATTCACGACATGGTTCACGACTTCTAGTGGTGAAGCTTATTTTCACGGCTTCATTCACTCCCGTGAAAAGACCTTTTCACGTCCGTGATGAATTTTCACTCCCGTGAAATTTTTCACCCCAAAACTCACAGAGGCGTTCATGCCTTGAGTCACGGATTGCTTCACAGGCATAAGCAGTGAAATTCAATATTTCACGCCTGTGACTATTATTTCACCCCTGTGTCAGTTCATCATTCATGCCCGTGACATTCAAAGGTCACGACCTTGAATATATTCACGCCTTCATTCACGGGTGGAACACTCATTCAGCAAACCGTGAACACGACCATTCACGCCCGTGAACACACATTTCACGCCCGTGAATGTATTGAGTATATAAAAGAACAGACGGTTATTTTTCTCATTTCAACTCTTCAACTCCCTAAAACCGCTCTCATTTACACATATTCAATGAAACATTGAAGATTCTGGCCCCTAAGTCACAAACTTTTCCTATAAAAACCACCAAAAGTTCAATTCTTCATAAAAAATCATACATTCTTAGGGTTTCCTTAAAAAAACTTTTCAGTCAAAATTTTCTCAATCCATCACAAGTCTACTTCTTCAAATTCAAATGGAGACTGCATCATCAAAAGGAAAAAGAAAGAAGTCTCATGCTCCTAAGAGGTATTCAGATTATCTCATGAACTGAATTCCGGACCAATGCCATCCCCGATACTCCACTTTGAAGAAAAGGCCTCTACTTTCATCAAGGTCCTTCGAATGCAAAAAGGTTCGAAGTCTCGGGCTCGAAACGGCTATGACAGAGCAACTCTAGGCCTATCATTTAAAAGAATTTATGGAGTTTCACCAACCGATTATGAGGGAGCCAACACTGGAATTCCTTAGCATTCTGCAAGTGTCAACTATTGGAGTGGTGAAATTCCAACTTTGTGACAATCTAAACACCCTCAATGCCATTGAATTTGGGGATGTAACACCCTCTTATATAGTTAGGAATAATCCCAACTATATAGGAGAATGTCACCTGCCTATTACCTTAAAATTTGTTTGAATTAAAGTTTCTTCCATTTTAGTTATTATATTTTCATATGTTAACTAATATTTTTTTTTTTCATGATAGCAATATGTCATTCAATTAATGAATCTATTTTATATGCGGAATTAACAAATCGTGACCACATTTTTTAAACATATGTTTGGGCTTTCATTATCCCCATGCTTACAAAATACATATAATCCAAATAAAATTTCATGTTCCCAACATAAAAAGACATGTAAAACTTTTGAAAACCATAATTATACTCATCACCCATGACATATGGAAAGGAACAAAATGCATGTCATGTAAAACACCAACCCTCTGATGTGGATTTACTTTATTTGACTCTGTATGGGCTTGCTTCTCTTCCTGTCAACTTCTCTCTATAGGCTCCGAACCTGCGTATGGGAAAATACCCACACGCTAAGCAACGTAATGCTTAGTGGTACATATGTGCATAAATATTCATACATACACTTATGATATATCATAAAAATTCCATGTTCATATTATCCAATTTTGCATATAAATAATCACAAATAATAATCCATACATCATAATTCTTTTTATAGCAATATAAAAACAAGAAATGAATTTATCATATATCAATATGGAATATTGCATACCTGGTTTACTGGTTCAACACATATACATGTCATAATTTACAAAGGTAAATTCATATTCATATTCATACCTCATTTATGAATTCTATTTCCTTGTTTCATTTACCTGATAACTAATTTTTTTTCCATATTTCATTTTTTAAAATATTTTATATTTTATAGCCCCAAAACTCTAAATCCGGACTATTTGGATGCGGATTGTGAAACAGGAGCGCTCTCACCCGAGCTTAAGCCACCCTGCTCACTATCTGTATCTGTATGTATAATTGCTCAACCGTGCTTCTCAAGTCAAGAGCATGCTCACCCGAGCATAAGCCATCTTGACTGAGTAAAATAAATAATTGCATGCATTTAGGATCAAGGGCGCTCTCACTCGAAATTAAGCCACCTTGTCCATATAATGAAAATTTTCATAACATCATAATTTCTACAGTACTGTAAACCCCTCAATGACATACCATCTATCCTATTTCTTGTCCTAAATTAGAGAATTGGGCTTAATTGATGTTCTCATATTATTATTTATATAAATCATCAAAATTCCCATATTCATAAAAATTTTCGGTTTACATGCCCTATACATATAAAAATTTCTCAATCTCATTTGAAACCTCAAAACACAACACATCATATTAATTTAATCAATACACAATAATAATTTTAAATATAACTATTATCACATTATTTAAAATTAAAACACACACACACACACACACACACACACACACACATATATATATATATATATATATATATGTCACCCATTATTTAAAATACCAAATTACTAAATATTTATTTCTGGACAGATTTCTGCCCTGATTTGGGATTGCACATTTCACCTATTTTTTATTCGAATTTTACCTTATGGTATTCTATAAAGTTTTATATTAATGTCTTATCTTTTATATACAAAAATAATCATATAAATCTGAATTTTCTAGCTAAAGTTATGTCCAAATAACTGTATAGTGCTCAATAAAAATATGTCCAGTATTTTTCAGAATATTCTTAGGTCCGAGATTTTGTATCAAATTTTAGGTACAAAATAAACCGTAACTAGCATTTATACTTTTCATACAGTTTTTGTATATATGTGTCTATTTTAATTTCCAACTAGTTTCATCTCAATCTAAGTTCCAGAACAAAAGATATAAGCAAAATACCATAGCATGTTCAGAAAATAACAACCCAGAATTTTCTGGGTACTTTCAAATCCGAGATTTTGTAAAACTTTTTAGACCAACCTATAATCCGATATAGTATTTAAAACCTTCACAAAGGTTTTAGGTATATGTGTCTAGTTTCATTTACAACTAATTTCATCCCGATCTAAGTTCCAGAACAAAGGATATAAGCAAAATACCATAGCATGTTCAGAAAATAATTACCCAGAATTTTCTGGGTACTTTCAAATCCGAGATTTTGTAAAACTTTTTAGACCAATTTAGAGTCAGATATAGTATTTACAATCTTAACAAAAGTTTTAGGTCTATGTGTCGAGTTTTATTTCTAACTAATTTTATCCTGATCCAAATTCTAAAACAAAAGATATGGTCAAATAAATCAATACAATTCCAAATGAATTTTTAACAAAATCAGCAAACACAACAAGTCATTTGTTCACTCTTCCATCAATATCAAACATCATTGTAATGCAAATAAAATACACAAAGGAATAAATATGCTCATATGTACAAACATTGACACAATGAAGTCTAAACCTTGACACAACTAAGTCTTAACCTCTTCAAACCTTAAGCTATTATAGTTATTTTATGTTTTTTTGAGAGAGGAAGAGGAAGGAGAGGAGGAAGAAAATGAGTGAAAGAAGAGAGAATTTGTGTATGGAAGAGTGGGAGGGAGGCTAGGGTTCTGAAATTTAGAAGAAGAAGAAGAAAATAATATTTTTATACTCATGGTAAATACCCTATTAGGTCCCCCCTTATTTTTGCCAAATATCCACTTAAATCCTTGGTTTTATCTTATTATTATTAACTTACCCAACCTTTTTATTTATTTTATTTAACACACATAACTTAATAAAACTTCACTTATAAATATTTTTATTATATTTTATTTCCAAATTTAGTCTCAAATAATTTTAATTACGATCATTAAATATGTTAATTATCCAACCCTAAATTGACGGGCGTTACATTTCTCTCCCCCTTAATAAATTTCGTCCTCGAAATTTACCTGATTGTTTATGTTGAAAACAATTGGGGATATTGTGCCTTCATCACTTCCTCCCTTTTCCATGTTGCTTCTTCAGTTGAATGATTCCTCCATAACACTTTGACTAATGGGACTCGTTTATTCCTTAACTCCTTCACTTCATGAGCCAAGATCTCCATTGGTTCTTCATCGTATGTTAAATCTGGCCTTACTTTGATGCTGTTGGTTGGAATAATATGAGAAGGATCTGATCAGTACATCCTCAGCATGGAAACATTAAAGACATTGTGGATCTTGCTCAACTCTGGCGGTAAAGCAAGTCTATAGGCCACTGGTCCAATTCTGTCTAAGATCTCAAAAGGTCCAATAAACCTAGGGCTTAACTTGCCCTTCTTTCTAAATCTAAGGACCTTTTTCCAAGGGGAAACCTTGAGAAACACCTTGTCTCCCACTTCGTACTCTATGTCTCTCCTTTTGAGATCTGCATATGATTTTTGCCTATCTGAAACCGTCTTCAACCTTTCTTGTATAATCTTCACCTTTTCTTATGTTTCTTGGACTAACTCTGGTCCCACTAGCTTCTTCTCACTGAGTTCTGTCCAACACAATGGTGTTCGACACCTTCTACCATAAAGTGCCTCATAAGGAGCCATTTCAATGCTTGACTGATAGCTGTTGTTGTAGGCAAACTCCATTAATGGTAGGTATTTGTCCCAACTTCCCTCAAACTCTATTACACAACCCCTCATCATGTCTTCCAAAATCTGAATCACCCTTTCTGATTGTCCATCAGTCTGAGGATGAAAAGCTGTGCTAAAACTAAGCTTGGTACCCAAAGCTCTTTGCAGACTACCCCAAAACTGATAAGTGAACCTGGGGTCCCTATTTGAAACAATGGAGACTGGCACTCCATGAAGCCGTATTATTTCATTTACATATAACTCCGCTAACCTGCTTAATGGGTAGTCCCTCCTGATAGGCAAGAAGTGAGCTAACTTCGTTAATCTATCCACAATCACCCATACAACATCATATTTTTTTGGTGTCAAAGGCAACCCAATCACAAAATCCATGGTTATTCGTTCCCATTTCCATTCTGGAATCGTGATTGGCTGTAACAACCCTAAAGGTATCTGATGTTCTGCCTTGACTTGCTGACATGTTAAGCACCTGGTGGTGAATTCTATGATCTCATTTTTCATATCTGACAACCAATACTTATTCTTCAAGTCACGATACATCTTGTTACTTCCTGGGTGCATGACATATTTTGTCTCATGTGCTTCCTTTAAGATCCTCTGTCTCAAATCTTCCACATTAGGTACGCATAATCGACCTTGGTAGTATAAACTGTTATCTGAACTAATTGTATAATCAGGTCTCTCCCCCTTAAAGACTGACTCAGCTATCTCAACCAACTTATTATCTTGTTTTTGTGCATCTTTGATTTCTTGGTTGAGAGTCGGACGAATGTATAACTCTGCCAAAGTCTTTCGGCTTAATGCATCGGCCACAACATTGGCCTTACTTGGATGGTAGTCGATCACACAATTGTAATCCTTGATCAACTCGAGCCATCTTCTTTGTCTTAAGTTCAATTCCTTCTGGGTAGGAAGATACTTTAAACTCTTGTGGTCGGTGTAAATAAAACACTTTTCCCTGTACAAGTAATGGCGCCATATCTTTAAAGCAAAAACAATGGCAGCCAGTTCAAGGTCATATGTGGGGTAATTCTTCTCATGTGTCTTCAGCTGTCTAGAAGCGTAAGCTACTACCTTACCCTCTTGCATCAGTACACATCCCAATCCATTGTGAGAAGCATCGCTATAGATGAAATATTCCTTATCCGGGACTGGTTGTGTCAAAACGGAAGCCTCAGTCAACATCTTCTTAAGTCTCTCAAAGCTGTCCTGATATTTCTCTGTCCACTCAAATTTCACATCTTTCCTCAGTAATCTAGTCAAAAGAGAAACAATCATTGAAAAGCCCTTAACAAACCTCCTGTAATAATCGGCTAAACTGAGGAAACTCCTGATTTCTATCACATTACGGGTAGGGTTCCAACTCATAACTGCCTCTACTTTGCTGGGATCAACTTTGATGCCATCTGCTGACACAATGTGTCCAAGGAAAGCCACATCATCGAGCCAAAACTCACATTTTGAGAGTTTGGCATAAAGCTTCTGTTCCTTGAGGGTCTGCAAAACTATCTTCAAATGTTGACCATGTTCTTTCTTATTCTTGGAATACACTAAGATATCATTAATAAAAGCCACCACAAATAGATCCAAATATAATCTGAAGATTCGGTTCATCAAGTCCATAAAGGCTGCCGGAGCATTTGTCAAACCGAAAGGCATCACAAAAAACTCATAATGCCCATATCTGCTTCTAAATACTGTCTTAGCTATGTCCTTTGTCTTAATTTTTAATTGGTGGTACCCTGATCTCAAATCAATCTTTGAGAAAACTCATGCACCCTTTAGCTGATCAAAAAGATCATCAATTCATGGTAACAGATATCTGTTCTTAATAGTCACCTTGTTCAACTGTCTATAATCTATGCACAACCTCATAGACCCATCTTTCTTCTTTACAAACAATACCGGTGCACCCCATGGAGACACACTTGGTCTGATAAAACCCTTATCTAATAACTCTTGCAGCTGTACCTTTAATTCCTTCAACTCTGTCGGTGCCATTCTATATGGTGCAGTTGATATTGGTGTTGTACCCGGAGTGAGCTCTATAGAGAATTCAATCTCTCTATCGGGAGGTAGTCCTGATAAGTCATCTGGGAACACTTCTGGGAATTCATTCACTATAGGGATATCCTTAAGATCTGGACCTCCCTTCTTAGTATCAATCACGTGAGCTAAGTAGGCCTCACACCTCTTTCTGATCATTCTTTGAGCCTTTATCATAGATATCACTTGAGCAGGTGGTAGAAACCTTTCACCTTCCACTACTACCTCTTCTAGTTCTGGAGTTTTAAGAACAACTGTCTTAGATCAACAGTCCACTACTGCCTTAAGTTTAGAAATCCAATCCATGCCCAAGATAACATCAAACACGTGGAATGGCAATTCAATCAAATCTGCTAAAAATTCTTTCCCATGCACTATCAAAGGGCAACTTTTGTATACCCGGTTAACAATTACACTGTGTCCCAGGGGATTTGTGACCTCAATCTCATATTCTAGATTTTCGCTCATCATACTGTTTTGACTAGGTGTGCTCGTGCATACATAGGAATGTGTAGAACTAGGATCTATTACAACACATAAAACTGAGTCATGTAAAGAAAACATACCCACAATCACATCAGTGGTTGTTTGGTCCTCTCTGGCCTTCATAGCATATGCCCTAGCTGGAGTCCTACTGGGTCCCGGCCTGTTGATTTAGGTCCTGCTTGACCTCCTCTAGTCTGAGTCTAATTCTGAATCCAAGCTGATCCTGCAGTCTGTGTAGGTGCACTAGTAGTCATCATAGAGCAATCTCTTTTAATATGGTTCTTGGACTCACATCTGAAACAAGCACCTGTGACCATCCAACATTCTCCTCCATGGATCTTGTAGCAGGTACCACAAATTGGAGTGCTCTCTCGGGTAGCCTGTGTATGTATGCTACCGGCTGCAGATGTAGCCCTGGAGGGCTGCCCCCTCCTATGAAGTCCACCCGGTGTATAACTCCTATTATGTCCCTGACTCCTTCCATAAGACTGTCCTAGGTAGTATCGACCCTTCTTGCCTATAGATTGAGCCACTGAGTTACTGTCTGCTTAAAAGCTTCCTCTGCTCTCTTTCTCTTTCTCTTTTCAACACTAACTGCGGATGCAATTAGTTGAGTAAAGTTGACATGCTGAAGTGCACTCACAAAATCCCCAATCTCTGTATTGAGGCCATCCTCAAATCTTCTACACTTATCTCTCTCACTCATGATAATCTCAGAAGCATACTTACTCAATCGAGTAAACTCTCTCTGATACTCTATCACTGTCATCTTGCCTTGCTTAAGGTTCAGAAACTCCCTTTTTTTCTCATCGATGTAAAATGGAGGAACATATTCTTCTTTGAACTTAGTGATGAAGAATTCCCATGTCATAGGCTTTGGAGCCTCTGGTTTCAAAAGAACTGACTTCCACCAATCATAAGCATCTTTCTGAAGCAGAGATATGACATATCTTGCTTTTTGGTCAGTAGGAACCTCAAGCTCATCAAGGACTCTTTCGGTCTTTTCTAACCAATATTCTGCTGTAGCAGGATCATCATCTTTCGTACCCAGAAAATTGGTGGCACCATACTTACGAAGCTTGTCCATCTGTACTTTCGGTTTCAGTGGTGGAGGTGGAGGAACTAGAGCAGGTTGTGGTACCACTCTTGCAATCTGTTGCAGTAAACTAGCCATCTGCTGCATCAAAGGGTTTTGGTCCTGCTCGGCATGTCCAGGAACCTGCTGGGTTGCAGCTGGTATAGCATTCGGACCTTGAACACTAGCTACACTGGGCTGGTTCGGTGCTCCAGTATTAGGAGAGCTATTGCTTTCAGTAACTTCGTGCGCCTGAATTTCCATACCCTCTTCTAATCCTACAAGTCGACAGAGAAGTAGCCCATGTCAGAGTCATATGAGACATACAATGCATGCATGATAAACCTTTAGTCCACTTAGGTCTAGGATTGCCTAAACCTGGGCTTTAATACCACTAAATGTAACACCCTCTTATATAGTTAGGAATAATCTCAACTATATTGGAGAATGTCACCTGCCTATTACCTTAAAATTTGTTTGAATTAAAGTTTCTTCCATTTTATTTATTATATTTTCATATGTTAACTAATATTTTTTTTTCATGATAGCAATATGTCATTCAATTAATGAATCTATTTTATATGCGGAATTAACAAATCGTGACCACATTTTTTAAACATATGTTTGGGCTTTCATTATCCCCATGCTTACAAAATACATATAATCCAAATAAAATTTCATGTTCCCAACATAAAAAGACATGTAAAACTTTTGAAAACCATAATTATACTCATCACCCATGACATGTGGACAGGATCAAAATGCATGTCATCTAAAACACCAACCCTCTGATGTGTATTTACTTTATTTGACTCTGTATGGGCTTGCTTCTCTTCCTGTCAACTTCTCTATATAGGCTCCAAACCTGCGTATGGGAAAATACCCACACGCTAAGCAACGTAATGCTTAGTGGTACATATGTGCATAAATATTCATACATACACTTATGATATATCATAAAATTCCATGTTCATATTATCCAATTTTGCATATAAATAATCACAAATAATAATCCATATATCATAATTCTTTTTATAGCAATATAAAAACAAGAAATCAATTTATCATATATCAATATGGAATATTGCATACCTGGTTTACTGGTTCAACACATATACATGTCATAATTTACAAAGGTAAATTCATATTCATATTCATACCTCATTTATGAATTTTATTTCCTTGTTTCATTTACCTGATAACTAATTTTTTTTCCATATTTCTTTTTTTAAAATATTTTATATTTTATAGCCCCAAAACTCTAAATCCGGACTATTTGGATGCGGGTTGTGAAACAGAAGCGCTCACACCCGAGCTTAAGCTACCCTGCTCACTATCTGTATCTGTCTGTATAATTGCTCAACCGAGTTTCTCAAGTCAAGAGCGCTCTCACCCGAGCTGAAGCCATCTTGACTGAGTAAAATAAATAATTGCATGCATTTAGGATCAAAGACGCTCTCACCCGAGCTTAAGCCACCTTGTCCATATAATGAAAATTTTCATATCATCATAATTTCTACGGTACCGTAAACCCCTCAATGGAATGCCATCTATCCTATTTCTAGTCCTAAATTAGAGAATTGGGCTTAATTGATGTTATCATCTTATTGTTTATATAAATCATCAAAATTCCCATATTCATAAAAATTTTCGGTTTACATGCCCTATACATATAAAAATTTCTCAATCTCATTTGAAACCTCAAACCACAACACATCATATTAATTTAGTCAATACACAATAATAATTTTAAATATAACTATTATCATATTATTTAAAATTAAAACATATATATATATATATATATATATATATATATATATATATATCACCCATTATTTAAAATACCAAATTACTAAATATTTATTTCTGGACAGATTCCTGCCCTGATTTTGGATTGCACATTTCACTTATTTTTTATTCGAATTTCACCTTATGGTATTCTATAAAGTTTTATATTAATGTCTTATCTTTTATATACAAAACTAATCATATAAATCAGAATTTTCTAGCTAAAGTTATGTCCAAATAACCGTATAGTGCTCAATAAAAATATGTCCAGTATTTTTCAGAATATTCTTAGGTCCGAGATTTTGTATCAAATTTTAGGTACAAAATAAATCGTAACTAGCTTTTATACTTTTCATACAGTTTTTGTATATATGTGTCTAATTTAATTTTCAACTAGTTTCATCTCAATCTAAGTTCCATAACGAAAGATATAAGCAACATACTATAGCATGTTCAGAAAATAACTTCTGGGTACTTTCAAATCCGAGATTTTGTTCAAATTTTTAGACCAATGTAGAGTCAAATATAGTATTTACCATCTTTACAAAAGTTTTAGGTCTATGTGTCTAGTTGCATCTACAACTAGTTTCATCCCGATCCAGATTTGAGAACAAAAGATATAAGCAAAATACCATAGCATGTTTAGAAAATAACTACCCAGAATTTTCAGGGTACTTTCAAATCCGAGATTTTGTAAAACAATTTAGACCACTTTAGAGTCAGATATAGTATTTACCATCTTCACAAAAGTTTTAGGTCTATGTGTATATTTTCATTTTCAACTAATTTCATCCTGATCCAGGTTCCAGAACAAAAGATATAATCAAAATACCATAGCATGTTCAGAAAATAACTATCCAGAATTTTCTGGGTACTTTCAAATCCGAGATTTTGTAAAACTTTTTAGACCAATTTAGAGTCAGATATGGTATTTACAATCTTCAAAAAAGTTTTAGCTATGTGTCTAGTTTCATTTCCAACTAATTTTAACCCAATCCAAGTTCCAGAACAAAAGATAGGGTCAAATAAATCAATACTGTTCCAAACAAATTTTTACCAAAATCAGCAAACACAACAAGTCATTTGTTCACTCTTCCTTCAACATCAAACATCATTGTAATGCAAATAAAATGCACAAAGGAATAAATATGCTCATATGTACAAACCTTAACACAATGAAGTCTAAACCTTGACACAATGAAGTCTTAACCTCTTCAAACCTTAAGCTATTATAGTTATTTTATGTTTTTTTGAGAGAGGAAGAGGAAGGAGAGGAAGAAGGAAATGAGTGAAAGAAGAGAGAATTTGTGTATGGAAGAGTGGGAGGGAGGCTAGGGTTCTGAAATTTGGAAGAAGAAGAAGAAAATAATATTTTTATACTCATGGTAAATACCCTATTAGGTCCCCCCTTGTTTTTGCCAAATATCCACTTAAATCCTTGGTTTTTATCTTATTATTATTAACTTACTCAACCTTTCTATTTATTTTATTTAACACACATAGAAAAGTTTAAAGTAGGCCTCCAAGGAATCCAGCAGAAGAAAATGGCTCGGGTTGAGGAAGCACCTCCAGTGGCTGAGCAGGACATCGGACAGTCCTCGGCTTCCGCACCGAATTTAGCGCACCAGGTGGTTGACTTCTTGGCACCACATTTTGAGCAGTTGTAGGCTTCGATGGATGAGAGATTGGAGAACCTCAAAGACTTCATGGAGTCTCAGATGGACAACCTTGAGGCAGAAGTTGCTAGGCTTCGAGATAGAATGTTCGGCTTAGGCTAGATTGTAGCCTAAATTTGCTTGTTTGCTTCTTTATTTACTTGTTTTTTTTTGTTTTGTTGTGTGTAGGAAATTTTAAATTTCCTTTCTGAACTTTATTTCACTTTGTTTGTATTTTCCTTTATTAAATATATTTTCTTTTGTTTATCTTTTTGATATCTTTATATCCTTTTTTGATTGATGACAAAAGGGGGAGAAACTAGCAATATATTATAGGGGAAAAACTAGCAATATATTAAGATAAATGAATTTTGAATCAAAAATTAGAAATGAATTTATGAATTGACATTGAAATAGGTTAAAAGGGATTAGATACTTTAATTCAAAATTAATATGCAAAGTATAAAATTGAGAAATTGAGCTTTATACACATTAGATATACCTTAAGTATACTTTGCATATACCTTCAAGCAAGTTACAAAAATAAATATGCCATGATATACCTTAAGTATACCTTACATATACTTCATGCCTTAAAAAGGAATTATGGTATATATTGGATATACTTCACATATAACTTGCATATACTTAAAAACTAGTAAGTTTATTTCAATGCTACATCATTCTTTACAATTCTTGCATTTTATAAATTTTTTAACCTAAATATCTTTTGAGGGGGAGACTTCTCAAAAGCACATATTGCTAGACTATTTGTCACCATCAAAAAGGGGGAGATTGTTAAACATTGAGGGCTATTTCCGTCATTTTAATGATAACAAATAAAATAGCAATATTGTATTTAACATACTTGTTTTCTAAGTCTATTAAACAGGATATGGAATAAAATAGCAAGAATGGAGATTGGAAGAATAATCCTTGAAAGACAAAATTAAGGAAGTAGCATGTTCATGCCCGTGACTCTATGTGTCACGCCCGTGAAAGAGCTAACCGTTACCAAGAACCAACATTTGAAGTTCACGACCATGAAGGAAGAACAAACCATGAAATAGACATTTAAGTCACACCCATGAATTAAAGTGTCACGCCAGTGAATGTTCATAGCATTTTCATCCAGAGAGCTTCACGACCAAAGTCACCACTTGAATCACGGCTGGGAAGTTTGTCACGCCCGTGAATATGTATGTCACGCCCGTGACCTAATGTTTCAAAACATTCCAGAGAGCTACACGACCAAGGTCACCACTTCAGTCACGACTTGGGAAGAAATGTCACTCCCGTGACAAACATAGTCACGCCCGTGAATGATGAAAGAGAAAAATGTCAGGCAAGATTATTTAGTTGGTACAATGGCTAGTTTCATATTAAATGCACCCTAACGGCTATAATCAGCCAAGGGAGTATAAATGGAAGTCATTTAAGCATTTAGTACAAGAGAATAGCAAATACTTTGAATCAAAAATCTCATTACAATCTATTTGCACATTCAATACTTTGAGAACCAAAATCTATTCTCTGTAAAAATCTTTTTTCTCTTCATTTATTGAGCAATTAAGATTTGTGAGTGTTTCTCTCTGTAATCATTACTCAAGTGAGCTTTGGGTATTTCTAGGTTAAGAAACACTTGTAAGGGTTAGTTGTGCGAGCCTCTAAAACACAAATTAAAAGGTTAGTTGTGTGAGCCTCTAAAACACAAATTAAAAGCAAGACATCTTTAATAAAAGTAGTACCATTAATGCCAATTGAGCCAATGCCAATTACCTTACCCTTAGCATTGTTTCTGAAGGTAACTTTACCTCCATCAATACTTTTGTTTTCATTGAAAAGTTCTTTGTCTCCTGTCATATGCCTTGAGCATCCACTGTCCACTAGCCAAGCATTTTTTTTTATTGTGGACTTGAGGCATACCTATAGAATCACAATTCAAGTATGGTTTTTAGGTACCCAAATAATCTTGGGTCCTTGGGGGTTAGCACATGAAGGTTCCTAATGAGCCTTCCTTATCCAGCAATGTTTATTTATGTTACCAAATTTCATACAATAATTACACTATTTAGGTCTAAAAATGCTTTTGAATGCCATATTTCTATTAGACTGAGTTTGAGAATAATGGCATGTACAATCATGATGAATTGATGCTTTTCTAGGTGCATTCTTCTTATACATAAAGGCATGATTAGCCTTTTGAGGTTTCTTTCTTAGGCTTACCAATCCTTGATTATTCCTCTTATGTATAGAAGATTTAGTGTATTTTGTGCATTTATCCCTTGGTGCTGTTCTAGCAAATGTGGAGATGTGAAATTCATTTGACTTAATAAAAGTAGTCTTGTGAGAAGATGATGATGTACCCTTAAATCCTAGACCATGTCTAATTAAGGGTGGACTTTGAGACACAATGAGAGTATCTAAGCTCTCCTTTCCCTTGTGAAATTTTGAAACGGAGTTTTTAAGTTCCTCAACTTCATTTTTCAAAGTATTGTTTTT
Organism: Triadica sebifera; assembly: GCA_023653625.1. Classification (NCBI taxonomy): domain Eukaryota; kingdom Viridiplantae; phylum Streptophyta; class Magnoliopsida; order Malpighiales; family Euphorbiaceae; genus Triadica; species Triadica sebifera. The sequence goes on from CM042900.1 coordinate 10,977,066, forward strand.
TTTAAGCAATGATTTAGTTGAGGGTCTTGAAGAGTATTCATCTAATGGCTTTTGAAGAGATTCATTAGATGATTTAAGCTTAAAGTTCTCATTTTCTAAAGCATCCATTTTGATTTTCAAATTATAAATGTTATTCTTATAAGTATTGAATTTACTTCTATATTTTTCTAGTTCTAGATTCAATACTTCTATTAGGCTTTGCTCATCATCATCATCTTCACTATTACTATCATTATCACTACTATCATTATTGAAATAGTATGAGTGAAGTGATCTTACCTTATCCGAGACGTGATCCTCTATAGCCATGAAGCATAGGTTGACCTCTTCACGTTCATTGTCATCTTTTTCACTTAAAGAGCTTTCATCATCCCATGTGGCTTTGTGACCTTTCTCCCCACTGTCTCTTTGGTATTTGCTCTTGTGCTTATTAAGCCTTGGACATTTCGGTTTAATATGCCCTTTCTTTCCACATTAATACCACTTTACCTCTTCTTTACTTCTTTGTGCATCATTAAAAGTCTGTTTGAGGTTTCTTTGCTTGAATTTTCTAAAGTTGCCCATTCTTTTCTCAATGATTCTTTTCAGCCTTCTTGAGAGCATAACAATGTCCTCATTTGCATCATCACTCTTTTCTTCATCATCTTCAACTTCTTCTTGAGATTTTGAAGTAGAGGCTTTTAGTGCTAGAGGCTTTCCTTTTTCTGGCTCTGCTTCAAGCTCTCTATCTCTTTTCACTGCCATTTCATGTGTGAGAAGTTTACCAATAAGCACATCAGTATTTATAATGCTTATGTCTTCATTTGCCTCTTCTATACCGGCAACTCTTGAACCGTAATCTTTAAGAGGAAGACTTCTTAGGATTTTGTTATTTACATCTTCCAAGCTCAGGTGCTTCCCAAGTTTTCTCATGCCATTTATGATGCCTAGAAAACGGTTGGTCATGTCAGTAATTGACTCATTGGATTTCATCTTAAAGAGCTCATACTCTGAAGTAAGAAGTTGAATCTTCTTGGATTTAACTTGCTTAGTTCCTTCATGATAGTTTTCCAATGTTTTCCACATGCTTAAGTTGTTGGGTAGTGTTGTATTCTGCCACATGCTTCAATGGATAATAAGCTTGAGAGAATTTTCATTGCCTTCTTGTTTTTGAAATTTGCTCTTTTTTGAGGCTCTGTCCAATCATCTCTTGATAGGATTTCTTCTTCACCATCAACTCCTCTTCTAGTTGGTGGTGTCCATTCTTTTCGAACACTATCCTAGACTTTGATTCTTTCACTATCCAGATATGTCTCCATCTGAAACGTCCAATGAGCATAATTTGCTCCATCAAAGTAAGGCTTGAGACTTTGGAATCCTTCATTGGTCATATCTTAATCTTTGCTAGTGCTGTTTAGGCTTCGATGCTAGACTAAGCTCTGATACCAATTGTTGCCCAGATATTGAACTAAGAAGGGTGGTTGAATTGGATATTAAAAATGTTAACTTTTAAGTGCAAAAAGAAAAGTTAAGTTGAGTAGGGATATGAAGATATGACACAAGAATTTTTATAGAGGTTCGGGTGTTAACAAACCCTACTCCTCTTCCCAATCTCAATTGGGAGTTTCACTAACACTCTAAGTGTTACAATGGAGTTTTACAAGCTCATTCCCAACTATGGTTTTTCTAACAATGGATCACACCTAACCCAGAAATCCCTTGTGTTTTAATGGCTCACACAATAAACCAATTCCTTGTGTTTTAAAGGCTCACACAAATAACCATTACAATTGTTATACTCTTAACCCTAAAATACCCAAACTCACTTGAGTATATGATTACAGAGAGAAACACTTACAAACCTATAAGGTTCAGAGAATGATGAGCAAAAAGATTTTCACAAAGAATAAATGTTTGTTTTGAAAATATCAAATGCACAAATGGCTTACAACAAGATTTTGATTTGAAGTATTAGCTATTCTCTTATTCTGGATTCATAAATGACTTGCATTTATACTTCCATGGCGAATTATAATCGTTTGATTGCATTTAATGCGGAAATAGTTGTTGCACTAACTCTTATTTTCGCGCTTGACTTGTTTCTCTTTCCTCTTTCACGGTCGTGAGTATGATTGTCACGGTCGTGACTATTCTTCCAAGCCATGACTTGAGTGGTGACTTTGGCTGTGAAGCATTCTGGAAGGATTTGAATTGTTTGATCACAGGCATGACATTATATCTTCATGGGCATGAACATCCTTCTTAGCGGTGGTCCAAGTGGTGACTCTGGCCGTTAAGCTTTCTGGAAGAAATTGTCATGTCTTCTCATGGACGTGACTTTTTTTCACGATCATGACTAATATGATCATTCATGATTGCTATCATTCTTCATGGCTGTGAACTTTAAATATTGGATAGTTGGCACTAAGCTTCATCACGGGCATGACATATAAGGTCACGGGCATGAACATGCTATTTCTTCATTTTTTGTCTTTTTAAAATTAGTCTTCCATTCTCCATTCTTGCTATCATGTTGTATACCCTATTCAATAAACTTAGAAAACAAGTATGTTAAATACAATATTGATATTTTATTTGTTAGCATCAAAATGACGAAAATACCTTTTAAGGTTCAACAAAAACTATGTCTTATATCAATATGCTTACTTCTAAAGTGTTAAATGGGATTCTTAGATAGGTTTATGGAACTTGTATTGTCACATCTGATAGGTATATGGTCCAATCTATGACCATAATCCTTAAGTTGTTGTTTCATCCATAGGATTTGAGTACAACAACATCTTGCTGCCACATACTCCGCTTCAGCGGTACAAAGAGCAACTGAAACTTGTTTCCCGCTAAACCAAGAAACTAGGCATTCACCAATAAAGTGACAAGTGTCTAAAGTACTCTTTCTATCCAAGAGACTTCCAGTGTAATCAGCATCTGAATATCCTATGATATGAAATTATGAATTTCTAGGATATCATAAGCCTAGATGCAATGAGCCATGTAAATATTTTAAGATTATTTTCATAGCATTCAAATGTGATTCTTTTGGACACCATTGAAATTGAGCACATAAGAATACACTATACATTATATCTGGCCTAGAGGCAGTAAGATATAAGAGCGATCTGATCATACCTCTATAGAGCTTTTCATTAATGCTCTTACCCTTTTCATCTTTGTCCAATTTTGTTGATGTGCTCATTAGAGTCTTGGCATTTTTGCATCCCTCCATTCCAAATTTCTTAATTAAGTATTTGGCATATTTGGATTGGTTGATGAATATGCCCTCATTGCTTTGTTTTATTTGTAGACCAAGGAAGAACTTAAGCTCACCCATCATGCTCATTTCAAATTCCCTAGTCATACACTTAGCAAATTCTTGGCAAAGCAATTCATTAGTAGACCCAAATATGATGTCATCAACATAAATTTGAACAATTAGAATATCATGCTTATGCTTTTTAATAAACAAAATAGTGTCAACATTTCCCTTTGAAAAATTATTTTCTAAAAGAAAAGAACTTAGTCTTTCATACCAAGCTCTTGAAGCTTGTTTCAAACCATACAAAGCTTTCAAAAGTTTAAATACATGATCAGGAAAATTATGGCTTTCAAAACCTAGTGGTTGTTTTACATAAACTTCTTCTTCTATAAAATCATTTAAGAAAGTACTTTTGATAGCCATTTGAAAGAGTTTGAAATTCATATGGCATGCATATGCTAAAATTATTCTTATGGCTTATAATCTAGCTACCGAAGCATAAGTCTCATTATAATCTATTCCTTCTTCTTGATTATATCCCTTTGCAACTAACTTAGCCTTATTCCTAGTTATTGAACCTTGTTCATCTAGTTTATTTCTAAATACCCATTTACTTCCAATGATTTGATTCTCCTTGGGTCTAGGAACTAAGGTCCATAACTTACTTCTCTCAAATTGGTTGAGTTCCTCTTGCATACCAATCACCCAACTTACATCATTAAGAGTCTCATCAATATTTTTAGGCTCAATTTGGGAGACAAAAGCAAGATTAGAATCTAAATGTTTGAGATGAGATCTAGTACTTACTCCCTTTGTAAGATCACCAATGATTTGCTCCTTAGGGTGATCTTTTGTCATTTTCCATTCCTTTGGGAGCCTTGCTTGTTTTCCTCTTGAGCTTGAGGTAGAGAGTCATCTTGATGTGAATTTTCTTGATCTTTTTCACCTTTTTCATTTTCAAGATCAAGCTTTTCCATTGTACCTACAATATCTTCAAGAACACTACCTTTCACAAGATCAAGCTTACTAGATTCATCAAAAACAACATGCATAGATTCTTCAACAACTAATGACTTTTTATTAAAGACTCTATAAGCTTTGCTAGCGGTGGAGTATCCTAAAAAGATACCCTCATTAGATTGAGAGTTAAATTTTCCAAGGTTGTCCTTGCTATTTAATATGAAACACTTGCATCCAAATATTCTAAAGTATGATATCATGGGTTTTCTTCCATTCCATAACTCAAAAGAAGTTTTGTTTAAGAGTAGTCTTTTGAAAACTCGATTTGAAATATAACATGCAGTATTTGTGGCTTTGGCCCAAAAGATCTAGATACAAAAGTTGTAGAAGTTTCGAGGTACTTATAATGTTTTTGGATTTGAAAGAGGACTTATGTTGTTTTCCTCTTTGGCAAGGTTCACATGTCTTGTATTTTTCAAATTTGAATTTTGGTAGTCCCCTTACCAGCTCTCATTTGCTGAGGCTTTGAATTAAATCCATGCTTGCATGGCCAAGCCTTTTATGCCACAACTAAGATTCATCACTAATAGTCACAAGACATTTAGAGGAAAGGTTAGATATTTTGTGTAAGTATATTATGCAGGTATTGACTGTTAGAGGAGTGCTCTAAAGGCAATCACCTTTAGCACTTATTGTACAAATTTATTTGATTAATAGAAAGGCTTTTTCATTAATTTGATATTCATTTGATATATGAATTGATAAGTGATCTTAAATAAATTAATGAAGTCCTTCATACATAATATAGCATGAAGGGAATCATGATGAGATCATCATATTGAGATTCTCATCATGTACAATTATGTTAGTATCAAAATTATCCCTAGTCGTAGGATTAATGAGACGGGACATTATTAATCTAGACAGACTAGCACATGTTACACTCCTTGATTGGATCGAGTAGTAGATCTCATAATCTATAAACATGAGATATTTAGAGTTAACATGTGGATGCTTGTTAAGTGTAGCTAAGTACTTTGGATGACCAACTATGAGACAATCATATGGATAATCTTTTCAAATGTTAATGATAGTCGCATCATAGCAATGGTACAAGTATCCTTAGACTTGAGGTACTCAAGGATATCTTGACTATTGATTTTGTATTTTGACATTATTCCTTGTTGCCTTAGAGAGGTAGCTCATAGGGTGGTGATTGGATACAGCTTGAGGTATTCGAAGGTAATTGGGTAACCAACAAAGGATTCACCACTCTTGATAGAATGAGTGTATACCCATGACCTTTTGTCGTGGTCATTACTCAGGAATCTCTGGCCAGAGTGGAAATGTCATAAAGATAGTCTTCAATGACATATCTAATAGAGTAATGAGCCTCAAGGACAAGAACTAACATTACTTGGACTAGACGTGACGTAGTCAGTCTAGTGGGAGTTGACACATGTCCATACTCTGAACCAAGTGGGGTATAAATTGGTGAAAGGAATAATTGCACAGAAATTGTCTATGGAAAGATTCATAGTCAAACCACTGACTTTCTAGTCAATTAGGGGTCATGATGTGTTGCTAGATATCGCTCATGACCTGCTTAAATTAATTGTTAATTTAAGTGGCCAACATAACCGGTAACCTAATGGGTCACATGCATTGAAGATATGGAGAATGAGTAAAATTTTCTTGGATAGGATCCAAAATATGAGAGAATTATTTTAGGATGGATCGAGATGAGATCGTACCAAAAAATCGTTCGGAAGTGTCACGGGCCCACGCCATTTTTTTTGAATATTTGTTTTGTTGATACAACGGAATTCTTTCATCTCGAAGTTCATCCAACGATAAATCCAATCTCAATTAATTATAAAACTATGACACAATCAAACCCGAACGAACAAAATGTTGAATTCCCTATTCACTGCAAGTTGGTTATACATCAGTGCGGGTTTAGCTTACGATGTATTTGGAAGCCCTCATCCAAATGAATATTTTACAGAGAGCCGATAAAGAATTCCATTAATAACTGGCCATTTTGATCCTTTGGAAAAAGAGAGCAGTTATTTTTTTATCGAAATCAAAGGAAAAACCCGAAGAATGGATTTTTGTCACATAAGAGTAAATTGTAGAAAGAATGATTTTTTTGTCACATAAGAGTAAATTGTAGAAAGAATCATGCAGAAAATTAGGGCTAAGCAGGCTGCTGGCCAGCCTTGCGGGCCAGTTGGGCTGCCCAGCAGCAGCCCGCAGCAAGCCCAATGTGCCTGCAGCTTGCATCCATTGGCCAACGGCTATAATTAGCCATAGGCCAATTATGGCCAATTACTATTTATTAGTTGTCATTTTCTCAATTTTTGACTTTTCATCTTATTTTTGAATTTGATTCAAATTGAAAAGACATCAAATGGCAGAAAATAGACATGAAAATTGTTTTTGTGAAAAAAATATTTTTAAGACAACAAAAATTCTCTCAAGAACACTTTCAAAGCTAGCACTTTGAATTTGTTCAAACCATTTTCTCTTGATAGTTTCTTCTTCATTCTTCGCGTGGATTATCATTAGAGACATCCTAGTGTAGATTGTTGTGGTTTGCTACAACCCAACAAAGTGAAGATTTGAAGAACAAATAAAAATTACAAGGTATAATTTTAACATTTACATTTATATAAATTAGTTTTAATGGTACAAGTATGATCTTTTGTTTGGGGTTTTAAAAAATTTTATTTCTCACTGTATTTTTGAATATGATTCATTCTTCAAAACCCAACATTGGTATCAGAGCCTCCTTGTATCCATTAAAATTAATTTTAATTGAAAGTGCAATGGGATTGCATATTTTTGATGATTTTGGATCAATAGGTTTTGAAAATTGAAATTAATTTGTAAAATATAATTTTCACATTTTTCTTTCTTTAATCAGATCATGAGATGATTAAGAATGATTATTTTGATTGAAAAATAATTTGAATGTGATTCAAATAATTAATTTCGGATTTATTTCAAAAATGCCTAAAATTGCATTGTTTATGAATATGTGTTGTTGTTTGGCTTAATTGATGGGGCTGGTTGCATTTTTCTTAAAATTTAATTATGAAAAAATTATTTAGACATATTGAGAATATTTATATGCCTCTGGAAGTATCTAATAATTAATTAAAAATTATTTTAATTAATTTTTCAAAGAAACACAAAAATGGGACTGTTTTAGCTTATCCGGTGGGGCTGTTTTGTTTGATTTTTTTGTATGTGTTTATTTTATTTTTAGCACCTTGAAATAATTTTTATGTGATTAAAAATATGTTAATTTGATGTTATATATATGCCAAAATTATTTTGCAAGCATTTGAAATTTTAAAAAATTCTAGATATCGAATTAGTCATTTTGAGCGTCTAAGTGTGTTGGTTCGTTTGTCTTAGTAATTTTGGCTTGTGCCAAAACTATTTTGATGAACTTGAGATGACCTAAAGATAATTAAAATGGTGATTTGATATTCTGGAAATTTTTATAATTTTTGGAAATTAATTTTGAATTAATTTAAGTTGTGCAATTGTAATTCTAGTATGAATAGAAATTGGTATGTATATTAAAATTAAATTGTTTAATTTTAACATCATAATATTCTGATTTTAAGGAGAATTAATTTTGAATTATTTCTAAAAATATGGAATTTAATTTAATTTGATTAAATATTAAATTCCACTTTAAAATGACAAATAAAATTAAATTAACCGAAAAAACACATATAGACAATTTCGATTCAAGTGTTGAATCGATTTACAAATTGAAATCCAAAATTGTCATTTTTATTTTGTGCATTAGAGAATGCATGTTAGGGGTGTATGAAAAGGCATGATGGATGATTATGGACTTAGGCCCAATGTGATTGAGCATGCATGAAATTATTTTGTTTTATGGTAAATAGGGTCTGCGTGTCCCTACCTCTTTTTCTTTCTTATGTATTTCTCTTCTCATCTTACTCCCCTCAAATGTAAATTGAGGTTTTTTATAATTTGAAATATGTAATTAGATTACATAGGATTAGGATAGAATGAAGATACAAAGGAGCAAGAAGCAAAGGAGTTGGTACCATAAACAAGAAGACTTAGAAATAGGAGTTTGATTTCTATTTTGGGTTGTAAATTCATGCATATACCTAGGTAAGACCTAGTCAATCTCTCTTTGGTTCAAGAGATTGACTTTAGTATGTCCATAATCATGTCATATAGTTAATGTAACTATCTTTATATATCAATGTGATGAATATATGATATATAAAAGCATAAAATAATAACTTGATGAGACTTAACAAAGAAATCCCTCACTAAATAAACAATTAAGTCTTATGCCTTCCATTAATATGGGGAGAACCAGAGTTCTTCTAGAGTTAGGTTTGTTGAGTTGCCTCAAGCTCACTCTATAAGAATATGTTCAATCCATTGAAATTAGATTTCATGATTAATGGGTTAGACTTAACCGATATCATTAACTTGTTGGATTTGCGCCAAGGTTAATGTGTATTGGAGGTGAAGTTGGATTTGTATACATGAGATGTACACATATCAAGAGTCGATAGCGCAATGTATGTGCACACATCAATAAGTTGATAACACAAGATTCGATAGTTGCATGAATAATGCAATTGGTATGGATTAGATACCTACCAACCAAACTAAGGATAGCTTGTTGAGTTGCCTCAAGGTTATTCTTAGCTAGTTGGATATCGACCCACTAGGAAAACTTCCATATAAGTTCTCTCGGGTTCATAGTGAGGCTATGGATTCGCAATAAAATAGTGGGAGCCATAATGCCATTTATTAAAGACCTAATAAACATGCATTTTATATACATTCTAACATGTTCTATTTTACATCTAGGTTGCTAGAATCATCATCATGACAAGTGTGAATTTGCGATCGCTAATAGAATCAAATAAGTTGACTGCGCCCAATTTTTTGGATTGGCTAAGGAATTTGAGAATATTTCTCAAATCCGAAAAGATTGGCTATGTCCTAGATAAGACACTCCCTAATTCCTCTGCTGCTAATGCTTCTGAAGATGTTCAGAAGGCATATCAAAAGCATCTCGATGATAGTGAGATGGCAAGCTGCATTACGCTTGCTACTATGTCAACTGAGTTGCAAAAGCAGCATGAGGCTATGGATGCTAATTCTGTAGTATACCATCTAAGAGAGCTTTTTGATGAGCAAACACATTCCAAAAGTTCGAAACTTCAAGGTTGCTCTTCCGCAATAAGATGGTTGAGGGGACATCTCCAGTGCAATATGCATTAAAGATGAATGGCTATATTGAGGGGTTGGCCACCTTGGGATTTGTGATGGACCATGGCAAGGATGGCCATTGCAAGAGAAACTGCAAGACTTACTTGGAGTCCTTGAAAAAGAAGGCATCTGATGCCCCATCTACTTCAGGTATTTTTGTCATTGAAATTAATATTGTTTCCAATAATAATATATGGGTATTAGATACCGGTTGTGGCTCACACATATGCACTGATATGCACGGGCTAAGCAAGCTACTGGCCGGCCTTGCGGGCCAGCCCAGCAGACCCAGCGCCCCTGCAGCTTGCATCTGTTGGCCAACGGTTGTAATTGGCCATAATTAGGCCAATTATGGCCAATTACTATTCATTAGTTGCCATTTTCTCCATTTTTTACTTTTCATCTTATTTTTAAATTTGATTCAAATTGAAAAGACTTCAAATGTTAGAAAATAGACATGAAAATTTTTTTTGTGAAAAAATATATTTTTAAGAGTAAAAATTCTCTCAAGAACACTTTCAAAGCTAGCACTTTGAATTTGTTCAAACCATTTTCTCTTAATAGTTTCTTCTTCATTCTTTGCGTGGATTATCATTAGAGACATCCTAGTGTGGATTGTTGTGGTTTGCTATAACCTAACAAAGTGAAGATTTGAAGAACAAATAAAAATTACAATGTATAATTTTAACATTTACATTTATATAAATTACTTTTAATGGTACAAGTATGATCTTTTGTTTTGGGTTTTAAAAAATTTTATTTTTCGCTGCGTTTATGAATATGATTCATTCTTCAAAACCCAACATTGACATCTATACTTCCTTTAAATATCTCTTGGCCATTAAAAAAGGTTACAAGACATTCGTTAGAAGTAAAGATTACTTGGTTTCCCTTGTCACATAATTGACTTACACTTAACAAGTTATGTTTCAAACCATCAACAAGTAAAACATCTTCAATGAAAGTAATATTATTAATACCAATAGAGTCAATGCCAATTACCTTACCCTTAACATTGTTTCCAAAGGTTACTTTACCTCCATCAATACTTTTAATGTCATTGAATAGTTCTTTGTCTTCGGTTATATGCCTTGAGCATCCACTATCTACTAGCCAAGCATTTTCTTTTATTGTGGACTTGAGGCATACCTATAAAATCACAATTCAAGTATCATTTTTAGGTACCCAAATGAGCTTGGGTCCTTGGGGGTTTGTGACGCCCTGCTTATATATTAGGAATAATCCCATATATATAAGAAGAATGTCACAAGCTTAACTCGATAATCTGCTCAAATTGAATTTTTTTTCATTTTAAATAACTTAATATATTTATTTATTTTGGTTTAGGCAAATTATTATAATTAAAAATATATAAATATAAATATATATATATATATATATATATATATATATATCCTTATATTGTATACACATATGGCACCCGATTATGTTACATAATTATTTACATACATAATATTAATATATGAGATTTGTCTACCACACCAAATACATAGTCAAACTAAAACAAAACATAATAATACATAACCAACCCTCTAATTATGCTTCTTGTGTCTCTGCTGATATGGGCTTGGATTTCCTTCTTGAACACTTCACCTTCTACCGTCTATAGTTCCAATTCCCGCGTGAGAAGAACTCACGCTAAGCTAACTCTAGCTTAGTGGTACATATAGGTATTAAGCTTTTTTTCCAAGCAGTCACACAAATGCATGTCTCAAATAATTCATGATACACTTAATTTTTATTTCATATAAAAGAAATAACCACATCACATAACAGTATAAACATAAAAATCATATTCAATAACTAAATTCTCATTACCTCTTGTAAGCATTTCATGTTTTGTCACTTATGTCAATAATAAATTTTTTTCACATTTCATTTCATAGTCTTAAATTAATATCAGCCCAAATCTCATTCCCGGACTGTCCGGATATGAGGTGTGAAATAGGGGCGCTCACGGAGCTTAAGCCACCCTACTCACTATAATCTCAAGTCAAGGGCGCTCGCGGAGCTTAAGCCACCTTGACTGAATATAATTATGTCATCTGTGTATAATCAGGATCAGGGGCGCTCCCAGAGCTTAAGCCACCCTGTCCCTAAATAATATCCATATTGGTACCGTAATTCCCCCCTTAATGGTGCACCATCTATCCTATGTTAGTCCTCAGGTAGAGAAATGGGCAATTAACACAATTAATTACTTGTTTCTATAACCAATACTCATTTCATATTAACATAATCATATATTCACAATTTATTTCAAAACCATGTAATAGCATAATATTTTATCAAATGTTAACACAATATTAAGTTCATAGTTAATAACATTCTTACAATCTTAAAACATGCCATAATATATAATTTCATCATTGTGACATGTAATTTATGTCATACTCACAATCATGCATAAAGGCAAAACAAAATACATATATGTATAAACCTCGATAGTATTTTCCTTTTTCCAAAATATAAGTTCAGAGCTTGTTCACTTTTGTTGGTCTTCTTCTTGTTGAAATCCTAATTTAAAAATATAATTAATTAATAGCTTGATAAAATATTTATTCTTAACATAACTTAAATAAATAATTTCAATTTCTATTAAGCTAGAATAAGACCTCTAAAGACTGTTGGATTAATAAATTTTCCTACACTTATCAAATTTGTATGATTCTTGATTCTGATTAACTATAACATGTAAAACTAAAATATACTAAAATTTTAGAATTTTTGAACCTTTACATAATTTTTGGTATAATTTTAAATATTGACCTGTTTTCTACCCTTAGGCAGTTTCAAGGTACCCAATTCAAAAATTCATAACTTTCAATGTGTAGCTTCAATTATTCTGAAACTTTTTATACAGTTATATACGTTAATCAGAAACATTTTTTTATGCTCATTTCCTGATTCAGTATCTAAGGGTCTCAAATGTGAGAGGATATATAACTGGTTGAACATAGAGTATCAACCCGACCAATTTAATTGTTCAGCTCATACCTCACAAAATACATGACATTTTAAGATGAAACTTTCACATAAATTTAGATAAGACATAGGAGTAAAACTTTTATGTTTTGAACTTTGGCCAATTCGATCTAAAAATAGGTGAAATATAAGGACGAAATTACTGGAACTGCACAGGTATATGAAACCAGTTCAATCAAGGAACAGTCATGGTTAATTTCAGAATAACTAAACCTACACAAGATAAATTCATACGATATTTTGCAGAGACCTCAATAACATATATACCTACAACTTTCATGTTTTACACAAACTCAGAATAATCCAATAAGATGGTCAATTTTTACAAAAACCGTAGGTTATTTGGTTGATACGTATTCCAGAACCAGTTTCACCCCAATAACCATATCTCTTCATATACTCAAAAGTGTTCAATAAAATTTGGCAGAGAGATACACAAGACATATATGAACAAATTTTATGTTTAACACATCCCAAAATTCGAGTCACAAGATAATCAAAAAAAGAGTGCAATATTCTATCAAAATATAACCTAAACAGTTCTAATAACACAATAATCATGGGGAAAATATTTCTTACCAAGATCAGATTTAATTGGACTGATTTTTGATGCAATTCTTGAAGAAGATGATAAGTAATTTGATCTGATATATGGAGGAAGAAAAAGGGAAGAAGAAGAAGAATAAATGAAGGAGAAAAGAGAATTTGGGATTCAGCCCCTTTTTCCCGTTTTTGTATTCTGCCTTTTTTTTTTTGCTGCTGTCCATTTTACTGTTCATTTTAATTTTTTTTTTTAATTTTAATTTTCTTCTTCTTCTTCTTCTTATTATTATTATTATTGTTATTATCATCTTCACATAATTGTTTATAGCTAATATTTTTAATTTTATTTAATCAAAATCACAATTTAATTATATGGTCTAAATTATTCAAATTAAACTCTAATTAGTGGGTGTTATAATTCTCTCCCCCTTAAGATGTTTCGTGCTCGAAACATACCTATGTATCGTCATTGAACAGGTGAGGGTATTGAGCTTTCATCACCTCCTCGCTTTCCCATGTTGCTTCTTCAATTGCATGATTCATCCATAGTACCTTCACTAATGGTACTCGCTTGTTCCTCAGTTCCTTAATTTATCTTGCTAAAATTTGGACTGGTTCTTCTTCATATGTCAAATATTGTCTTACTTGAATGCTTTCAGCAGGTATGATGTGATTAGGATCTGATCTATATCGTCTTAACATTGAGACATGGAAGACATCATGTATTTGACTCATCTCCGGTGGTAAAGCGAGTCTATAAGCAACAGGTCCAACTCTTTCTAATATTTCATATGGTCCAATGAACCTTGGACTTAACTTGCCTTTCTTTCCAAATCACAAAACTTTCTTCCAGGGAGATACTTTAAGAAAAACTTTATCACTCACTACATATTTAATGTCCCGTCTCTTGAGGTTAGCGTATGATTTTTGTCTATCTGTAGCTGTTTTAAGTCTTTCACGAATAACTTTCACTTTTTCTTCTGTCTCTTGCACTAGGTTAGGTCCTATAAGTTTTCTCTCACTGAGCTCTGTCCAACATATATGTGTTCGACACTTCCTACCATAATGTGCCTCATATGGAGCCATCTGGATACTAGACTGATAGCTGTTATTATAGGCGAATTCCATTAAAGGAAGATATTTGTCCCAGCTACCTTTAAATTCGATGACACAACTTCTCATCATATCTTCTAGAATCTGAATGACTCTTTCTGACTGTCCATCTGTCTGCGGATGAAAAGCTGTGCTGAAATTGAGCTTAGTACCTAGAGCTCGTTGTAGACTACCCCAAAATTGAGATGTGAAACGAGGATCTCTATCAGACACAATAGAAACAGGCACTCCATGAAGTCGTACAACTTCATTCATATAAATTTCTGCCAATTTATTCAGTGGATAGTCCTTTCTGATAGGTAAGAAATGTGCTGACTTTGTAAATCTGTCCACTATAACCCATACAGTATCATGTTTCTTTATAGTCAAAGGCAATCCAGTCACAAAATCCATAGTGATCCGTTCCCACTTCCATTCTGAAATAGAAATTGGATGTAGCAACCCCGAAGGTACTTGATGTTCCGCCTTGACCCGCTGACAAGTTAAACATTTTGAAGTGTACTCTGTGATGTCCTTTTTCATACCTACCCACCAGTATCTGCTCTTCAACTCTTGTTACATCTTGTTACTCCCTGGGTGCATAGCATATTTGCTTTCATGGGCCTCTCTAAGAATCCTCTGTCTAAGATCTTCTACACTAGGCACACATAATCTGTCTTGATAGAACAATCCACCATCTAAGTCCATAGTGAATCCAGGTCTTTCCCCCTTAGAGATCAACTCAGCTAATTCAATTAACTTTTTGTCTTGTCTTTGTGCATCCTTGATTTCCTGCATAAGAGTGGGTTGAAGGTGCAACTCGCCACCATCTTTCTGCTCAAAGCATCTGCTACTACATTAGCTTTGCCTGGATGATAGTCAATCACACAATTATAATCCTTTATTAGTTCTAGCCATCTTCTCTGCCTCAAATTCAATTCTTTCTGTGAGGGAAGATATTTCAAACTATTGTGATCTGTATAAATAAAACACTTCTCCCTATATAAATAATGGCGCCAAATCTTCAATGCAAAAACTATAGCTGCCAACTCCAAATCATGGGTAGGATAATTCTTCTCATACGGCTTTAACTGTCTAGAAGCATAAGCAACCACCTTTCCATCTTGCATCAATACACAACCCAATCCATTATGAGAAGCATCACTCTAAATGACATACTCCTTATTAGGAATCGGCTGTGTCAAAACAGGGGCCTTAGTGAGCATACTTTTGAGCTATCAAAACTAGCTTGACACTTATCTGTCCACTCTAATTTAACATCCTTTCTTAATAGTCTTGTTAAAGGAGAAGCCATCATTGCAAAACCCTTGACAAATCTCTGATAATATCCAGCTAAACCCAAGAAACTTCTGACCTCGGTCACATTCCTTGGAGGTTTCCAACTCATAATTGCCTCAACTTTGCTAGAATCCACTTTAATGCCTTCTGCAGAGATAATGTGTCCAAAAATGTCACCTCCTTTAACCAAAACTCACATTTTGAGAGTTTGCCATAAAGCTTATATTCTCTTAGAGTCTGTAATGCTATTCTCAAATGCTTTTCATGTTCTTCCGAATCTTTAGAATACACCAAAATATCATCAATGAAAACAACAACAAATTGATCAAGATGTGGCCTGAAGATCCTATTCATAAGATCCATAAATGCTGCTGGAGCATTGGTCAGCCCAAATGGCATAACCAAAAACTCATAATGACCATATCTGGTTCTGAATGCAGTTTTAGCAATATCCTCCGTCTTCACCCTTAATTGATGATAACCAGATCTCAAATCTATCTTGGAAAATACTCCTGCACCTTTCAGTTGGTCAAAGAGATCATCAATCCGCGGTAATGGGTACTTGTTCTTGATGGTCACCTTATTCAACTGTCGATAATCAATACATAGCCTCAAAGATCCATCCTTCTTTTTCACAAACAATACTAGTGCACCCCATGGGGATGTAATTGGTCTAATGAAACCTTTATCAAGGAGTTCTTTCAATTGTGTCTTAAGTTCTTTCATCTCTAATGGGGCCATTCTGTATGGTGTCTTTGATATAGGCATAGTTCCTGAAACAAGATCAATAGTAAATTCTACCTTTCTCTCCGGAGGTAACCCAAGTAAGTCATCAGGAAAGACATCTGGAAATTCATTTACCACCGGGATATCTTCAAGATTTGAACCTCCTTTTCTGGTGTCAATCACATGGGCCAAATAAGCTTCACACCCTTTTCTCATCAATCTCTGGGCTTTCATTATGTATATGACTCGAGGATGTTGTGAAAATAACTCCCCTTTTACAATAATTGCCTCATGATTTTCTTTTTTAAGTACCACAAATTTAGACTTGCAATCCACCACTGCTTCGTGACGTGAGAGCCAATCCATGCCTAATATGACATCATACTCATGGAAAGGCAACTCAATCAAGTCTGCAGAAAACTCCTTCCCATGCACAACCAAAGGACAATTCCTAAATACTTTATTCACTATTACACTGTGACCCAAAGGATTCTTAACTTCAATTCCATATTCTAGGTTTTCTTTAATCATATTATGCTGACTAGGTGTACTAGTGCAAATATAGGAATGTGTGGAACCCGGATCTATGAGTGCACAAATGTCAAAGTCATATAATGAAAACATACCAACAATAACATATGTTGCCGCCTGATCTTCTTTAGCTTTCATGGCATAGGCTCGGGCTGGAGCTCTGCTAGATCCAGGTCTATTCACTGTCTCTGAAACAGCCTGCCTCGGTCGGCCTGGTCCTCATCTGAACTGAACTCCAGGCTGAGTTGGAGCTGACCTAGTAGTCTAAGTAGGTGTACCACCTGTCAAGAGTGGGCAATCCCTCCGTAGATGTTCTTTGGACCCACATATATAGCAAGCACCTGTGGCACGCCAACATTCCCCCCGATGGCTCCTATTGCAAATGGGACATACCGGTATAGCTTCCTTACTAACATGAGGTTGTGAACTGGCTGTAGCAGAAGGTACCTTAGAGGGCAGCCCCCTCCTAAAAGACCCTGTCTATGAATAGCTAAAACTTTTTCCATGTCCTCTATTCAGTGAACGGCTAGTAAAGAAACAACTCTTCTTTCCAGTAAATTGAGTCTCAGAAGTAGCTGACTTTTTGAAAGATTCTTCTATTTTCCTCTTTTTCCTTTTTTCAAGGCTGAGTGCTGCAGAAACTAGCTGAGAAAAATTATTATGCTGAAGAGCAGTCACAATATCTCCAACCTCTTCATTAAGGTCATCTTCAAATCTTCTACATTTATCTCTTTCATTTGCAATTAATTCAGGGGCATACTTGCTCAGTCTGGTAAAATCCCGCTGATACTTAGTCACTGACATTTTACCTTGCTTGAGATTCATGAACTCTTTCTTTTTCTCATCAATATAGATCAACGGAATATACTGCTCTTTAAATTCAGAAAGGAAGGAATCCCATGAGACCGGTTCCACCATATCTGGCTTGGTAAGAACTGGTTTCCACCAATCATATGCCTCATCTTGGAGTAGAGAAGTAGCAAATCTAACTTTGTCATCTATTTCCACTTGCAACTCTTTAAAAATTCTTTCAGTCTTTTCCAACCAATACTCAGCTGCAGCTGGATCTTCATCTCTCTTACCATAAAAATCTGAAGCCCCATACTTACGAACCTTATCAATTGTTACTTTTGGTCTAGGTGGTGGCACTGGGATAGATTGAGGAATGGCTCGTACCATCTGTTGGAATAATCCAGTCATCTGTTGTATAAATGGATTTTGACCAGGGTCAATCTGTTCTGCTGCATGCGGTGGGGGATTTGGAGCAGCATCTTGCCTTTGCACACTTGCTGCACTAGGCTGATGAGGTGTCCTAGTATCAGGAGAGCCGGTACTCTCAGCCAAATCTCGTTCATCAGAAGACATCTTCCTACAATCCTACAAGTTGCCAAGAAGAAAGCCCATATCAGAATTATATAAGACACATGTATATTTAAACCTCATATCTTATTTCACACCTAGGCCTAGAAACGCCTAAACCTGCTCTGATACCACTAAATGTGACGCCCCGCTTATATATTAGGAATAATTCCATATATATAAGAAGAATGTCACAAGCTTAACTCGATAATCTGCTCAAATTGATTTTTTTTTTCATTTTAAATAACTTAATATATTTATTTATTTTGGTTTAGGCAAATTATTATAATTAAAAATATATAAATATATATATATATATATATATATATATATATATATATATATATATATATATATATATATTGTATACACATATGGCACCCGATTATGTTACATAATTATTTACATACATAATATTAATATATGAGATTTGTCTACCACACCAAATACATAGTCAAACTAAAACAAAACATAATAATACATAACCAACCCTCTAACTATGCTTCTTGTGTCTCTGCTGATATGGGCTTGGATTTCCTTCTTGAACACTTCACCTCCTACCGTCTATAGTTTCAATTCCTGTGTGAGAAGAACTCACGCTAAGCTAACTCTAGCTTAGTGGTACATATAGGTATTAAGTTTTTTTTCCAAGCAGTCACACAAATGCATGTCTCAAATATTTCATGATACACTTAATTTTTATTTCATATAAAAGAAATAACCACATCACATAACAGTATAAACATAAAAATCATATTCAATAACTAAATTCTCATTACCTCTTGTAAGCATTTCATGTTTTGTCACTTATGTCAATAATAAATTTTTTTCACATTTCATTTCATAGTCTTAAATTAATATCAGCCCAAATCTCATTCCCGGACTGTCCGGATATGGGGTGTGAAATAGGGGCGCTCACAGAGCTTAAGCCACCCTACTCACTATAATCTCAAGTCAAGGGCGCTCGCGGAGCTTAAGCCACCTTGACTGAATATAATTATGTCATCTGTGTATAATCAGGATCAGGGGCGCTCCTAGAGCTTAAGCCACCCTGTCCCTAAATAATATCCATATCGGTACCGTAATTCCCCCCTTAATGGTGCACCATCTATCCTATGTTAGTCCTCAGGTAGAGAAATGGGCAATTAACACAATTAATTACTTGTTTCTATAACCAATACTCATTTCATATTAACATAATCATATATTCACAATTTATTTCAAAACCATGTAATAGCATAATATTTTATCAAATGTTAACACAATATTAAGTTCATAGTTAATAACTTTCTTACAATCTTAAAACATGCCATAATATATAATTTCATTATTGTGACATGTAATTTATGTCATACTCACAATCATGCATAAAGGCAAAACAAAATACATATATGTACAAACCTCGATAGTATTTTCCTTCTTCCAAAATATAAGTTCATAGCTTGTTCACTTTTGTTGGTCTTCTTCTTGTTGAAATCCTAATTTAAAAATATTATTAATTAATAGCTTGATAAAATATTTATTCTTAACATAACTTAAATAAATAATTTCAATTTCTATTAAGCTAGAATAAGACCTCTAAGGACTGTTGGATTAATAACTTTTCCTACATTTATCCAATTTGTATGATTCTTAATTCTGATTAACTATAACATGTAAAACTAAACTATACTAAAATTTTAGAATTTTTGAACCTTTAAATAATTTTTGGTATAATTTTAAATATTGACCTGTTTTCTGCCCTTAGGCAGTTTCAAGGTACCCAATTCAAAAATTCATAAATTTCAATGTGTAGCTTCAATTATTCTGAAACTTTTTATAACGTTATATAAGTTAATTGGGAACATTTTTCATGTTTAACTCATTTCCTGATTCAGTCTTTAAGGGTCTCAAATGTGGGAGGATATATAACTGGTTCAACATAGAGTATACCAGTTTAATTGTTCAGCTCATAAATCACAAAATACATGACATTTTAAGATGAAACTTTCACATAAATTTAGATAATACATATTAGTAAAACTTTTATGTTTTGAAATTTGACCAATTTGATCTAAAAATAGGTGAAATATAAGGACAAAGTTACTGGAACTGCACAGGTATATGAAACCAGTTCAATCAAGGAACAGTCATGGTTAATTTCAGAATAACTCAACCTACACAAGAGAAATTCAGAATAACTCAACATATATACCTACAACTTTCATGTTTTACACAAACTCAGAATAATCCAATAAGATGGTCAATTTTTACAAAAATCGTAGGTTATTTGGTTGATACGTATTCCAGAACCAGTTTCACCCCAATAACCATATCTCTTCATATACTCAAAATCGTTCAATAAAATTTGGCAGAGAGATACACAAGACATATATGAACAACTTTTATGTTTAACATATCCCAAAATTCGAGTCACAAGATAATCAAAAAAAGAGTGCAATATTCTGTCAAAATATAACCTAAACAGTTCTAATAACACAATAATCATGGGGAAAATATTTCTTACCAATATCATATTTAATTGGACTGATTTTTGATGCAATTCTTGAAGAAGATGATAAGTAATTTGATCTGATATATGGAGGAAGAAAAAGGGATGAAGAAGAAGAAGAAATGAAGGAGAAAAGAGAATTTGGGATTCAGCCCCTTTTTCCCGTTTTTGTATTCTGCCTTTTTTTTTGCTGCTGTCCATTTTACTGTTCATTTTAATTTTTTTTTTTAATTTTAATTTTCTTCTTATTATTATTATTGTTATTATCATCTTCACATAATTGTTTATAGCTAATATTTTTAATTTTATTTAATCAAAAACACAATTTAATTATATGGTCTAAATTATTCAAATTAAACTCTAATTAGTGGGTGTTTCAAGGTTAGCACATGAAGGTTCCCAATGAGCCTTCCTTATCCTGCAATGTTTATTGATATGACCAAATTTCATACAATAATTACATTGTTTAGCTCTAAATATGCTTTTCGGTTTTACCATGCTTTTAACTACCATTTTCCTATTAGGTAGAGTTTGTGAGCAGTGATATACACATGCATGATAACTTGGTGCTTTCTTAGGTGCATGCCTCTTATACATAACAACATGATTGACCTTTTGAGGTTCCCTTGATCATTCCTTTTATAGATAGAGGATTTAGTGTATGTTGTGCACTTAGCCCTTGGGGCTTTACCTCTAATATGGAGATGTGGGGTTCACTTGACTTAAGAAATGTGGTCTTGTGAGATGAAGATGATGTTCCCTTAAATCCTAGACCATGTCTTATTAAAGGTGGTCTTTAAGACACTATGAGAGTATCTAAACTCTCCTTGCCTTTATGAAATTTTAAAATGGAGTTTCTAAGTTCCTCAACTTCATTTTTCAAAACATTGTTCTCTTTAAGCAAGGATTTAGTTGAGGGTCTTGAGGAGTACTCATCTAATGATTTTTGAAGAGATTCATTAGAAGATTTAAGCTCAAGATTTTCCTTTTCTAAAACTTCCATTTTGTTTTTCAAACTTGAAATGTTATTTTTATAAGTATTGAATTTACATTTATATTTTTCTAATTCTAGGTTCAATGCTTCTATTAGACTTTGCTCATCATCATCTTCACTATCACTATTATTATCACTACTATCATTATTGAATGAATATGAGTAAAGTGATCCTACCTTATCCGAGACTTGATCCTCTATAGCCATGAAGCATAGGTTGACCTCTTCACTTTCATTATCATCTTTTTCACTTGAAGAGCTTTCGTTATCCCATATGGCTTTGTGACCTTTCTCCCCATTGTCTTTTTGATATTTGTTCTGCCATTTCTTGAGCCTTGGACATTCTGGTTTGATATGTCCCTTCTTCCCACACTCATAACATTTTACCTCCTCTTTATTCCTTTGAGAGTCATTTGAGGAGTGTTTGAGATTTTTTTGCTTGAAGTTTTGAGTGTTGCCAATTCTCTTTTCAATTATTATTTTCAGTGTTCTCGAGAGCATCGCAATGTCCTCATTTGCATCATCACTCTTTTCTTCATCATCTTCAAATTCTTCTTGAGATTTTGAAGTAAAGGCTCTTACTCCTAGAGACTTTCTTTTTTCTGGCTCGGCTTCAAGTTCTCTATCTCTCTTTACTGCCATATCTTCATTGGCTTCTTCTATACCAACAACTCTTGAACCATAATCTTTGAGAAGAAGGCTTCTCAGAATTTTGTTGTTTACATCTTTCAAGCTCAAGTGTTTTCTAAGCTTTCTCATGTCGTTTATGATAGCTAGAAGACGGTTCGTCATATCGGTGATTGACTCATTGGATTTCATCTTGAAGAGTTTGTACTCTGAAGTGAGAAGTTGAATCTTCTTGGATTTAGCTTGCTTTGTTCCTTCATGATAATTTTTCGATGTTTTCTACATACTATATGCGGTTAGGCAGTGTTATATTCTACCACATTCTTCAAAGGATAGTGAGCTTGCGAGAATTGTCATTGCCTTTTTGTTTTTGAAATTTGCTCTACATTGAGGCTCTATCCAATCATCTCTTGAAAGGATTTGTTCTTTGCCATCAACTCCTCTTTTGGTTGGTGGTGTCCATTCTTTCCGAATGTTATCCCAGACCTTAATTTATGCACTATCGAGATATGTCTCCATCTGGAACTTCCAATGAGCGTAGTTTGCTCCATCAAAGTAAGGCTTGAGACTTTGGAATCCTTCATTGGCCATTTCATGATCTTTGCTGGTGCTTTTTAGGCTTTGATGCTAGACTAAGCTCTGATACCAATTGTTGCCTAGATAATGAACCAAGAAGGGGGGTTGAATTGGATATTAAATAAAAAATTCTTAACTTTAAGTATGGAATAAAATTAAATAGAGTTGGGATGAAGAGATATCACACACGAGATTTATAGAGGTTCGGGTATTAACAAACCCTACTCCTCTCTCCAATCTCAATTGGGAGTTTCCCTAACACACTAAGTGTTACAATGGAGTTTTACAAGCTCACTCCCAACTATGGTGTTTCTATCAATGGCTAACACCTAACCCAGAAATTCCCTTGTGTTTTAATGGCTCACACAATAAACCAATTCCTTGTGTTTTATGGCTCACACAATTAACTCTTACAAGTGTTTCACTCTTAACCCAATATACCCAAACTCACTTGAGTAATTGATTACAATGAAAATGCTCACCAACCTATAATGCTATGAATTTATGAACAAATAGGTTTTCAAATAGAATAAAAGTTTTGTTGAAAGTAATTAATGCACAATGGCTACAACAAGATTTTTGATCCGAAAGTAATTGTTGTTCTCTTGTTTAGGATTCATAAATGACTTGCATTTATACTTCCTCAATGAATTATAGCCATTTGGATGCATTTAATGCAAAAAATAGCCGTTGAACCAACTCTTAATTTCGCGCCTGACATGTTTCTCTTTCCTCAATCACAGTCGTGAATATGTGTGTCATGGTCGTGAATGTTCTTCCAAGCTGTGGCTCAGGTGGTGACTCTAGTCGTGAAGCATTCTGGAAGAATTTCAAGTGTTTGATCACAGACATGACTTTATACTTTCACAAGCGTGAATATCTTTCCAAGCCGTGGTCCAAGTGGTGACTCTGGCCATGAAGCTCTCTAAAAGAATTTGACATGTTATCTCATGGGCATGACTATCTTTCACGAGCGTGATTGATTTGATCATTCATGGTTGGTATGATCCTTCATGGCCGTGAACTTTAAATATTAGAGAGTTGGCGCTAAGCTATATCACAGGCATGAACATGCTATTTTTTCTTATTTTGACCTTCAAGGGTTGTCTTTCATTCTTCCATCATATTCCATACCCTGTTCAACAAACTTAGAACACAAGCATTGTTAAATACATTATTACTACTTTATTTGTTAGCATCAAAATTACGAAAATACCCCTCTAAGTTCAACTATGATGAAAATTTTATTTGTTTGTTTTTTAATCGAAATTGATTCATTGTGAGGCGGTAGGCCTCGATTGCATGCTTATTGTGTGGTATGAAAATATATGTTGTGAAAATGATTGTGCAAATCATGAGATTTATATAAAAATGGTAATGGTTAATATGAATATATGCGTGTAACATTGTAAGCCTAATGCTCTGACTAGGATTTGAGCTGGAATAGATGACATGCCATTGAGAGAAGTTTGGTATCGAGTGACCTATGTTGGTCATATATTTGAAGGCCCAGAAGTTAGTAGATAGAATGCCTCAGTGGGTTATATATTGTGAAAGTCCAGAGGTTAGCGGATAGAGTGCCTTAGTGGGTTATATATTTAAAGGCCCAGAGGTTAGCAGACATAATGCCTTAGTGGGTTATATATTTTAAAGCCTGGAAGTTAGTGGATAGAGTGCCACGGTGGGTTAAGTTACTCATATCTATTTTAGTCTACTTATGAATAAGGTGGGCAAAGGTAAGTTACTTGATAAATTCTATGTGTAATAAATACTTGTATGACACTAAAAGAATGTTTGAGATGCTTTCTGGTGTTGTGTATTATATTTATATAATTTTGATGTCATGTCATATAGTATACGAGCTAATGCATGTGGGGACTTTTAGGTAAGTCATCCTAGTAGCTCAACGAGTATATCATGCATATTATGTTATATGTTGTTATATGCCTTGCACATTGTTATGTACCACTAGGCATAAGTTGCTTAGTGTATAGACTTTCCATGCGCAGGTTTGGAGCTTAGAGGAGGATCGATAAGGGAGGACGCCTAGTGATCAGAGTCGAGGATATATAGTCGAGGTGGATGATATGCTATTGTATCTTATTTTTAGTCGTTTTGTTATGGGTTGGATAATTATAGCTTTACATGTTGTATTTAAGAAAATATGTAGTTTTATAACTACTCATTTTGTAAAACCTTGGGCTTGTTTATGCCCATATGATTTGTATTAATCTTTTATTTTATTGAGCTCGATTTCATGATTTTAATATTGCTTTTATTTTTTTAAGTCATTATAGCCATGGTGCATGAAACTTTTAAAAATTATGACGTTTTAATGCATGTGCATTGTAGTATCTTTTGGTATAATTGGCTTTAGTCTTAATTATATCAAAGGGTGTTATAGGTCGCTTGATAAGCTTCTTGGCACAACCAAAGATTTCCAAAATTATTTACTTCATATAATATTTAATTTTCCTTATTTTTCCTACACCATAACTATTTTCTACAATTTTGGGTCTTGAATCTAAAATTCTTGCCTCAAAATTATTCCTACTATCTCAATATAACATTCCCTATGTCTCTGTATTTTAATTAAACTTTCTATCCCTAGCCAGAAACCAAAAAATATTGCATCCTTTCACATTTTTCGATTTGGCTGTTACCTAGATTTGTGTGCCAAATATAAAACTACAATAATACGACTAATAAGTTTTATTTCCATTCCAAATATGTTATTAACATTATTAAATAATATTTCATCACTTAAAATGTATGTATTTAGGCTCTAATCGTAACACTCCTATCCACGTAGTACAACCAACAACATGACTCGTGTATAATATTATGAAATTTTGAAATAGAATTCCTAAACTTATCAACTTCATTTTTCAATGTATTATTTCCTTAAGTAAAGATTTAGTTGAGGGTTTTGAAGAAATCACATTTGATGATTTCTTAAGAGAATCATTAGAGGTTTTGAGCTCAAAAACAAACTTCTATAAATTTTCTAAATCAGTTTTAAATTTTGAGCCACTATTTTTATGAAACTCAACTTTCTTTTTATACTTTCTACCTCTAGGTTTAAGACTTTTAAAAGATCATTACCATCATTATCATCATTAACACACAAATCATATCAATGGTAAGAATAAGAGCCTAAGTCATTAATAGAGTTGTCCTTTAAATCCAAGAAGCACGTGTTAGCAATTTCTTTTTCATTTTCCTCATTTTCATTTGAGGAGCTATCATCCTATGTTGCTTTTTTGCCTTTACCCCCATCTTTCTTATGGGATTTTTCTTGTACTTCTTGAGCCATGGACATTTAGGTTTGATGTACCCCTTTCTGCCATATTCATAGCACTTCAACTTTTCCTTTCTTGCGTGAAATTTCTAGAATTTGAGGTATAACACCACAACTATTAATGATTCTCTTTATCTTTCTCAAGAGCATAGCAATTTCCTTATCGTCTTCTTTATTTTTCTCTTCATCATTTGGAATCTCCTATTGAGATTTTAAGGTAGATGCTTTTAGTGCTAAAGCTTTTTTCTTTTCCAATTCTCCTTCAAGTTCTCTATCTCTGATAATGGCCATATCATATATTAGAAGCTTGCTAATGAGCACATTGGTAGGAATGTTGCTCATATCCTCATTGGCTACTTCTATACCGGCCACTCTCAATCCATAATCATTCAATGGAAGACTTTTTAAGATTTTTTTGTTGACATCTTCCAAGCTAATATGCTTTCCAAGTTTCTTCGTGCTATTTATGATGGCTACAAGATTGTTTGTCATATTAGTGGACTCATTTGGCTTCATCTTAAAGTGCTCATATTTCGCATGTCTTCCACATGAAATAAGTAGTTAGACAATGTTGAACTTTACCACACTCTTCAATAGATGGAAAACTTGTTAGGATAGTCATTGCTTTTATGTTTTTTCCATTGACTCTTATTTGATCCTCTGTCCAGTCATCTCTTAAGATAATTTCTTCTTCATCATTTGTTCCTCTCTTGATCGGTGGTGTCCACTCTTTATGCACCCTAACCCAAACATTGATCTCCTCACTATTAAGATATACCTCTATCTTGAACTTCCAATGGGTGTAGTTAGACCTATCAAAGTAAGGCTTGAGACTTTGAAATTCTTAATTATCCCTTTCTCGATCTTTGTTAGAACTTGTTAGGTTTTGATTCTACACTTTGATCTAATACCAATTAATGCCAAGGCAACCACCAAGAAAGGGGGATGAATTGGTGGCAAATTAAATTTTTTAGCAAAGCAAATTGATAAGCAATATTAAAAGTATAAAGCAAAAGAGAGAACACAAACAATTTATAAAGGTTTGAGTATTAACAAGCACTACATCATCTCCCCAATCTCAATTGAGTATTTTCACTATCTCACTCAAGAAGATACAATAAAGTTTTTTCTAGCTCACTACTAACTAGTTGTTTTACTCTTGGATCACATTGAAACCAATTAACTCTAGTGTTTTAATGGCTAACACCATAAATAATTTCTTGTGTATATGGCTTCCACAAAAAATCTTAATCACAATTTAATACAAAAATTATTGGAAAATTAAATTGAAAAAGTATAGCTATAACACCCCTTTACCCCACTGTAGTTCAGCAAGGTAAGTGAGTATTACTCGTCTTACTATTTTATAAAATTAATGAAGTGAAGTAAATTTTTTTTAACAAAAATATTGTAGACATTGAAATAAAAATTATTACAAGCATAAATACTCAAAATTTTATTTATTTATAAAGTACATTAATTTACATTCAAACTATGCTCTTTTACATAGTGACTCATATATTTAATACACATTATATGAAATAAAAACGATATTTTAATTTACAAAGTTTTTAACAAAATATACCAAAAAGAAAACCAAATCTGTTAGCTGCTTTCCTCCGGGTACCCTTCTTCTTCTGATAATTTTAATTTCTACGGCTACCCTTCTAACATGCACGAGAGGAAACCACCCGCGCTAAGCTACTAGCTTAGTGGTGCTTCAATAATAAAAATTTTACATACATATATATTTTCTCACATATTAATTAACCATTTAATAAAGAATGCATAAAATAAAAAATTATATAAAATCAATAAATTTCAGTAAATACTCAATATTTAACAACTTTAATTCATATAACATTTATAAAAATCATGTACTTCAATATTGTTATTATTATTATTATTATTATTATTATTTTCTTATGCCCATAACACATATAACCGAATTAACTAATAGAAATAACAGGTTTGTCAATTCCAGCTTTTATAATGTTGCGCCAAACACTTTAATAATTTTGCATTACCAGCTTAATAATTTTGCGCCGAACCCATTTATAAATTGTCGTTACTGACTTTTATATTTGACACCGAGTACCTAAATTCTCTGATTGACATACCAAACTATTCTCTATTCTAGTTCTAGCCTAGGTGTCTTTGGGCTTAACTATTTTTATATTAATTCATAATATTTTCAAAAATGACAATATTAATCAATTACCATAATTATGCTTATTTATTTTTGTTCTTTATTCCCATTATTATTGCACTATAATCTCACACATAAATAATTTGTTAAATATTTATAATTATCATCAAAGTAAATATTCACATGGATTATTACATATAATCATCACAACACATGCAAAAGCCTAATATTTTATATTTTTACCTATGGCATATTTTGAACTTATTTTTGGGCTTCATTTTTAGCCCACTTATAATTCGAATTAGGAGTTCTATCTTCTAGAAATTTTTAGCTTATTGTCTTAACTTTCAGATTCATTAAGAATTAATCAAATCCCAATTTTCTATCATAAGTTATGATTAATTGAATACTACATCATCACATAAATCTCTACCCAGAATTTCATAGACAGATTCTAGGTTTGAACTTAATGCATTTTTCTGAAAAACTCTAGACATAATTAGATTTTATGTCTAAATAACAATTAAATCCCTATTTCTTAGCTTTCATTTACAATGAAGAACATACAAAACAGAATTCCAGAACTCAAGTTACCATCAAAATAGTCAGGGCCTTTCCTGGAATTCTATACCCGAGTCATCAATTGGCATCAATCCACTTTCCAACCACTTTCCAACCACATTCATCATTTGCATTCATTTTGATACTAAAAGTTCCATATGTTAACTACATTCATATATCTCAATTATTTCGTACCCTTTTGTTTCCATTGCCATATAAAATATCAAAAGCCACAACAAATCACACAACATATTACAAACACATACATATCAAACCTTAATATATCACTCTATACATATTAACAAAATGTAAGATTTTTATCAATGAAGCACATACCTAATTAGCCTTGATTCTTCCCTTAAACCTTGTTTTCCTTCCTTTATTAGGTAGCTTTCTCCTTGCCTTTGTCACCCTCTTGAGGGCCTCTCACTTGTTCACTTATTTTTCCTACACAACCATACCATATTTCAATTCCAATATCCATTTTCAATTATTTTCATGTCTACATTATATTCTAATGCTCCTAATTTGTTTTGCACCTTAATTGAGCTAAAATATACCAAGGTTAAACTTACTTCTTCACATGTCATGGCTTCCCAAAAACCACATCCTAGTTACCACTTCATTTTCTTCAGTTCAACACTCAATTCACACTTAATCTATCACCAATTGTGGTGTTTCTATGTTAATTTCAATTTCCCCTAAATTTTTTTAACTATGGAAGCCCCTTATTCATCCCTTAACATCATTTTTCTCTAGTTTTTAAGTCATAAAAAAATTAATTGACATCAAATATCATCAATTCAAAGTCTAACTACAACTTTCATCAACTAATCACAAACTTAAATTACTAATTCCAATCTTGCAACATAACCTAAATCTAACAAACCTAATCACATATATCATCAATATCGATTTCAAATGGAAGGAAAAATATTGAATTTAATAAGAATAAACTCACCTTAAGGATCTTCCAAGTGGTCCGAAATTCCCCTTAATTTTTCTTTCTTTCCTTTTCTTCTTTCTTCCTTCCTTCTTGCTCCTTTGGTACCTTTTATGGTAAGAACTCTTAAATTCTGATTTTTCCTCTCTCAAAACTAATTTCTTTGCTGTCTTTTTCAAGCTTGGATTGAATGAAAATTGAGGCTTATGGAGGGACTAAGGTGGACAGCCAAAGAGATGAAGAAATAATAAGATGATGACTTAGATATTTTGGGTGGAAGAATGGAGAATTCCTCCCATTTTTTACTTTTATACTTTGATTAGGGGGTGGGTCCCACTAATTAAAATTAATCCTAATTCTTATTGGTTCATTAATTTAATTAATCTTGATTAACATTTAAACTTTGATGAATTCCATATTTGCCACATCTTCCTCCATATTCACACTTTTTCCCCAAACAATCTCCATAATACCGATTTTGTCCATAAAAAATTTTATTTTTTTCTAATTCTACCCCTAATCTTTTTAATTCCCAAATAATAATACCCTTAATTATTTTCTCTTATTAGTCATTTTTTTATAGGTTCAAATTTAGACTCCGATTGAACTTGTGTACCTCACTACGGCCACTCGCAATCGGGGTCTAAATTACTGGATGTTACAATTCCACATAAACGGGCGTGACTGTTCTTCCAAGCCGTGACTGAAGTGGTGACCTTGGTCGTGAAGCTCTCTGGAAGGTTTTGAAATATTGGGTCACGGGCGTGACATATATCTTCACGGGCGTGACAAACTTCCCAGCCATGATCCATGTGGTGACTTTGGTCGTGAAGCTCTCTGGATGAAATTGTTATGAAGGTTCACGGGCGTGACATTTAATTCACAGGCGTGACTTAAATGTGCATTTCACAGTTTGTTGTCTTCCTTCATGGCTGTGAACTTCAAATGTTAGTTTTGGTGACGGTTAGCTTTGTCACGGTCGTGACACATAGGGTCAAAGGCGTGAACATGCTACTTCCTTAATTTTATCTTTCAAGAATTAATCTTCCATTCTCCATTCTTGCTATTTTATTTCATACCCTATTTAATAGACTTAGAAAAACAAGTATGTTAAATACAATATTGTTATTTTATTTGTTATCATAAAAATGATGGAAATACCCCTCAAGGTTTAACAATCTCCCCCTTTTTGATGGTAACAAATAATCTAGCAATATGTGCTTTTGAGAAGTCTCCCCCTCAAAAGGTACTTACGATAAAAATTGATGAAATGCAAGAATTGTAAAGAATGATGTAGCATTGAAATAAACTTTCTAGTTTTTAAGTATATGCATGTTATATGCAAAGTATATCCAATATAAACCAAAATTCTTTTTATGGCATGAAATATGTGTAAGGTATATTTAGAGTATATCAAGGCATATTCATTTATGTAACTTGCATTAAGGTATATGCAAAGTATACTTAAGATATATCTAATGTGTATAAAGCTCAATTTCATACTTGCATATTTATTTTGAATCAAATTTTAAGTATTGCTAATTTCTCCCTACTTAACTCAATGTATTATTTGATTCAAAATTCATTTATCTTAATATATTGCTAGGTTATCCCCTTTTTTTCATCAACAAAAAGAATATAAAGATACCAAAAGAAAAATAAAGCAAATATATTAATGTTAAAAGAGAAGTACAAACCAAAGTAAATAAAAGTCAGAAAGGAAATTTACAATTTCCTGAAAACAAATAAAAACAAGCAAAATAAACAAGCAAACAAACATATTAAGGCTACCATCTAGCCTATCACCTAGCCGGACATCCTATCCCTAAGTTGAGCAACCTCTGTCTCAAGGCTGTCCATCCGAGACTCCATGAAGTCTTTAAGGTTCTCCAACCTCTCGTCCATTGAAGCTTGCAGCTGCTCAAATCGTGGTGCCAAGAGGTCAACCACCTGCTACGCCAAATTCGGGTGGAAGCCGAGGATTGTTCGATGTCCTGCTCAGCCGCTGGAGATGCTTCCTCAACCTGAGCCCTTTTCTTCTGCTGGATCCCTTGGAGGCTGGCTTTGAAGTCCTCCGAATCATTATCTTCCCAAATTATCTCCTCAACAGTGTCTGTGAAGTGGTAGTAAATATTGTTCTCATGAACAATTCTAACAGTCGCTCCCATCTTAATGAAGGACTCGACATCCAATCGATCTCGAGGATGCCCTAGGATGAGATTGAAATGATGGTCATCCAGCTTCAAATAGCCAAGCTTCAAGACCATATGGGTCACATATCCACCAATGAGTATATCTCCTGTAGGCTTAGTGGCAATGGATAGAAGATGGTTTGCAAACCATCTAGAAAGCGCCACGGTGAGACCTCTTCTGGCCATCTCAAACAGGAAGAGCTCAGATTTTCGAATGGTCTCATTGCTTTCTCCCCTAGCAAATATGCTATAGGTTAGAAACCTATACAAATATTTGTGCACTGGGGACCGGAGATGAGTGCTCTTGGTCTTCTTGACATCCCAACTGCAATCTGTGCCAAAATGAGTTCATGCTCGAGTCGCAACGAATTCCACTTTGCTGTCATTGAGGATGCCTTCCAAGGGTAGATTAAATAATTCCCCAAATTCAATGGCACTAAGGGTGTTCAGATTGCTGCAGAGTTGGAATTTCACGAATCCAGTAGGAGACACTTGCAAAGTGCTCAAAATTCCAGGGGTGGCTCCCTCAATATGGGCTGATGAATGTCCATGAATTCCTTCAAATGACAGGCCTAGAGTTACTCTGTCATTGTCATTTCAAGCTCGAGAGTGCAGACGATTTGCCATTCAAAGGACCTCATGAAATGAGAGGCCTTTGCTTCAAGGTTGAGTAGCGAGGATGGCAATGCTTCGGGATTCTGTTCATGAGGTAGTTTGAGTACCTCCTAGGAGCATGAGACTTCTTCCTAGTTCCTTTTGATGAGCCGGTTTCCATTTGGATTGAAGAAATGAACTTTGTGGTGTTTGGAAAAGTTTGACAGAAAATTTGAGGAAACCCTAAAGAAGTATGATTTTTGATGAAGGAATGGACTTTTGATGGTATTTATAGCAAAATTTTGTGACTTGGGGGCCGGAATCTTCAATATCTCATTGAATGTGTGTAAATGAGAGTGGTTTCAAGGAGTTGAAAGGTTGAAATGTGAAAAATAATCGGCTATTTTCTTATATACCCGATGCATTCATGGGCGTGAAATATGTGTTCATGGGCGTGAAGAGTCATGTTCACAGTTTGCTGAATGAGTGGTCTACCCGTGAATAAAGTAGTGAAAATGTTCACGGTCGTGACCTTTGAATGTCATGGTTGTGAATGATGAATTGTCATAGGGGTGAAACAATCGTCACGGGCGTGAAAGGTTAATTTCACTACTTATGCCCGTGAACCAAAGCGTGACTCAAAGCGTGAACGTCTCTGTGAGTTTTTTAGGTGAAAATTTTCAAGAGCATGAAAATAGGTCACAGACATGAACAAGGCTTTTCACGGGAGTGAATGAAGTCATGAACATAAGCTTCACTACTTGAAGCCGTGAAGGATGTCGTGAACGACACTGCCTCTTTTGGCTATTTAAGTCACGGGTGTGAATTCCCTAAAATTTCCATCAAATAAAATTAAGTCCTAAAACAAGACTAAATTATTTCTATGAAGATTCTATCCCTTATAACATAAAATTTTCATCAACTTTACTACCTTATATCTAGTGATATGATACAAAATCAAGATTATCACATAAGATTTGACAATTTAGCAATCACAAGGTTGATCCATCAATCATACCAAGTTCTCTTCTAATGAAATTAAATCTTTCCTCATTTAGAGACTTAGTAAAAATATCTGCCAATTGATTTTCTGTGCTTATAAATTCTAATCCAACATCTCCATATTGAACATGATCTCTAATAAAGTGGTGTCTAATGTCAATATGCTTACTTCTAGAGTATTGAATGGGATTTTTTGAAAGATTTATAGCACTTGTATTGTCACATTTAATAGGTATACGGTTCATATCATGACCATAGTCCTTAAGTTGTTGTTTCATCCAAAGAATTTGAGTACAACAACATCCTGCTGCTACATACTCTGTTTCAGTAGTTGAAAGAGCAACTGAAATTTGTTTCTTGCTAAACCAAGAAACTAAGCACTCTCCAATAAAGTGACAAGTACCTGAAGTATTTTTTCTATCTAAAAACTACCAGCATAGTCTGCATCTGAATATCCTATAATATAGAAGGATGAGTTTCTAGGATACCATAAACCTAGATGCAATGATCCATGTAAATATCTTAGAATTCTTTTTACTGCATTTAAATGAGATTCTTTTGGACATGATTGAAATTGTGCACACAAGCAAACACTATACATTATGTCGGATCTAGAAGCAGTAAGATATACAAGTGATCCGATCATACCTCTATAGAGCTTTTCATTAATGCTCTTACCCTTTTCATCCTTGTCCAATTTTGTTGATGTGCTCATAGGAGTCTTGGCATTCTTACATCCTTCCAATCCAAATTTTTTAATTAAATCTTTGGCATATTTGGATTGGTTGATGAATATGCCCTCATTGCTTTGCTTTATTTGTAGACCAAGGAAATACTGAAGCTCTCCCATCATGCTCATTTCAAATTCCCTAGTCATACACTTAGCAAATTCTTGACAAAACAATTCATTAGTAGAACCAAATATTATATCATCAACATAAATTTGAACAATTAGTATATCATGCTTATGCTTTTTAATGAATAATGTGGTGTCAACATTTCCCTTTGTAAAGTTATTTTCTAATAGAAAAGAACTTAGTCTTTCATACCAAGCTCTTGGGGCTTGTTTCAAACCAAATAAAGCTTTTGAAAGTTTAAAAACATGATTTGGAAAATCATAGCTTTCAAATCCTGGAGGTTGTTCTACATAAACTTCTTCTTCTATATAACCATTTAGAAATGCACTTTTCACATCCATTTGAAAGATTTTGAAATTCATGTGACATGCATATGCTAAAAGTATTATTATGGCTTCTAATCTAGCTACAGGTGCATAGGTTTCATTATAATCTATACCTTCTTCCTGATTATATCCTTTTGCAACTAATCTAGCCTTATTCCTAGTTATTGAACCTTGTTCATCTAGTTTATTTCTAAATACCCATTTGCTACCTATAATTTGATGATCCTTGGGTCTAGGTACTAAGGTCCATACCTTACTTCTCTCAAATTGGTTGAGTTCCTCTTGCATGGCAATTAACCAACTTTCATCATTAAGAACCTCATCAACATTTTTAGGCTCAATTTGAGAAATAAAAGCAAGGTCAGTGGCTAAAAGTTTGAAATGAGATCTGGTACTTACTCCCTTCGAGACATCACCAATGATTTGCTCTTTTGGATGATCTTTTGTCATTCTCCATTCTTTTGGGAGTTCTTGTCTGTTTTCTTCTTGGGTTTGAGGTAGAGAATCATTTTGATGTGAATCTTCTTGATCATTTTCTTCTTTACCTTTTTCAAGATCAAGTCTTTCCATGTTACCTACAACATCATCAAGAACGCTACCTTTCACAAGATCAAGTCTACTAGATTCATTAAAGATAACATGCATAGATTCTTCAACAGTTAATGATCTTTTGTTAAATACTCTATATGCTTTGCTAGTTGTAGAGTATCCTAAAAAGATACCTTCATCAGATTAGAGGCAAATTTTCCAAGGTTGTCCTTGGTATTCAATATGAAGCACTTGCATCCAAATACTCTAAAGTATGATATCAAGGGCTTTCTTCCATTCCATAGCTCAAATGAGGTTTTGTTTAAAAAAGGTCTTTTGGAAACTTGATTTGAAATATAACATGCAATGTTTGTGACTTCTGCCCAAAAGTAAGTTGGTAAACCATACTCATTGAGCATTGTTCTAGCCATTTCAATTAAAGTTCGATTTTTCCTTTCAACTACCCCATTTTGTTGAGGTGTCCTAGGAGATGAGAAATTTTGTGAAAAGCCATGTTCAAGACAAAAGCTTTCAAAGTTTTCATTTTCAAATTCTTTGCCATGATCACTTCTTATCTTTGAAATACAATACCCTTTTTTATTTTGAACTCTTTTAGCAAAGTTTTTGAAATTTTCAAAAGTATCACTCTTTTGAGCTAAGAAAATTACCCAAGTAAATCTAGAGTAATCATCTATGGTGACAAAGGCCTAATGTTTACCTCATAAGCTAGCAATTTTAGTAGGTCCAAATAAGTCCAAATGCAGGAGTTGAAGAGGTTCTGAGGTACTTACTATGTTTTTGGCTTTGAAGGATGACTTGTGTTGCTTTCCTCTTTGGCAAGGTTCACATGTCTTGCCTTTTTCATATTTGACTCTGGCAGTCATTTTACTAGTTCTCCTGTGTTGAGGCTTTGTATTAAGTTCATGTTAGCATGACCAAACCTTTTATTCCACAGCCAAGATTCATCACTAGTGGTTACAAGATACTTAGAAGAATGGTTAGATAATTCATGTAAGTTTATTATGACATCTCTATTTCCTTTAAATTTCACTTGACCATCGATAGAGATCACAAGACATTCATTGGAAGTAAAGATTACTTTGTTTCCTTTATCACATAATTGACTAACACTCAACAAGTTATGTTTCAAGCCATCAACAAGTAAGACATCTTTAATAAAAGTAGTACCATAAATACCAATAGATCCAATTCCAATCACCTTACACTTAGCATTGTTTCCAAAGGTAACTTTACCTTCATCAACACTTTTGATTTCATTGAAAAGTTTTTTATCTCTTGTCATATGCCTTGAGCATCCACTGTCTACTAGCCAAGCATTTTTGTTTATTGTGGACTTGAGGCATACCTATAGAATCACAATTGAAGTATGACTTTTAGGTACCCAAATGAGCTTGGGTCCTTGGGGGTTAGCACATGAAGGTTACCAATGAGCCTTCCTTATCCAACAATGTTTATTTATGTGACCCATTTTCATACAATAATTACATTATTTCGGTCTAAACTTGCTTTTTGGTCTTACAATATTTTTGAATGCCATATTTCTATCAAACTGATTTTGAGAATAATGGCATGCACAGTCATGATTAATTGATGCTTTTCTAGATGCATGTTTCTTATACATAAAGGCATGATTATTCTTTTTATGTATGGAAGGTTTAATATGCTTATGCCTTGGTGTTGTTCCAACAAGTGTTGAGATGTGAGGTTTACTAGACTTAACAAAGATGGTTTTGTGAGAAGATGATGATGTGTTCTTAAATCCTAGACCATGTCTAATTAAGGGTGATCTTTGAGACACAATGAGAGTATCTAAACTCTCTTTACCTTTGTGAAATTTAGAAATGGAATTTCTAAGTTCCTCAACTTCATTTTTCAAAGTATTATTTTCTTTAAGTAACGAATATGTTGAGGGTCTTGATAAATATTCATCTAATGACTTTTGGAGAGATTCATTAGATGATTTAAGCTTTATGTTCTCCTTTTCTAAAACATCTATTTTATTTTTTAAATTACAGATGTTATTTCTATAAGTATTGAATTTACTTCTATATTTCTCTAATTCTAGATTTAATTCTTCTATAAGACTTTGCTCATCATCATCATCATCACTATCATCATCATTATCACCACTATCATTGTTTAAAGAGTATGACTGTAGTGATCTTACCTTATTCGAGACTTGATCCTCAATAGCCATGAAGCATAGGTTGACCTCTTTGCTTTCATTATCTCTTTCACTTGAAGAGCTTTCGTCATCCCATGTGGCTTTGTGACCTTTCTCCCTATTGTCTCTTTGGTATTTGCTCTTATGCTTCTTGAGCCTTGGACATTCTGTTTTGTGCATCATTAGAAGTTTGTTTGAGATTTCTTTGCCTGAATTTTCTGGTCTTGCTCATTTTCTTCTCAATGATTCTTTTTAGTCTTCTTGAAAGCATAGCAATGTCCTCATTTTCAGCATCACTCATTTCTTCATCATCTTCACTTTCTTCTTGAGATTTTGAAGTAGAGGCTTTGAGTGCCAAGGGCTTTCTTTT
This sequence comes from Triadica sebifera, assembly GCA_023653625.1. NCBI lineage: Eukaryota > Viridiplantae > Streptophyta > Magnoliopsida > Malpighiales > Euphorbiaceae > Triadica > Triadica sebifera. Next base: position 11,014,820 of record CM042900.1, read on the forward strand.
CTCTGGCTCTGCTCTAAGTTCTCTATCTCTTTTCACTGACATTTCATGTGTGAGAAGTTTGCCAATTAGCACATCAATATTCATGATGCTCATGTCTTCATTTGCTTCTTCTATGCCAGTAACTCTTGAGCCATAGTCTTTAAGAGGAAGACTTCTCAGGATTTTGTTATTTACATCTTCTAGACTCATATGCTTCCCAAGTTTCCTCATTCCATTTATAATGGCTAGAAGACGATTGGTCATGTCAGTGATTGACTCATTGGATTTCATCTTGAAGAGCTCATATTCTGAGGTAAGAAGTTGAATCTTCTTGGATTTGACTTGCTTAGTTCCTTCATGATAATTTTCCAATGTCTTCCACATGTTGTAGGTTGTTGGACAGTGATTGACTCATTGGATTTCATCTTGAAGAGCTCATATTCTTCCACATTCTTCAATAGATAATGAGCTTGATAGGATTGTCATTGCCTTCTTGTTTTTGAAATTTGCTCTTCTTTGAGGCTCTGTCCAATCATCTCTTGATAGGATTTTTTCTTCACCATCAGCTCCTCTTCTGGTTGGTGGTGCCCATTCTTTTCATACGCTATCCCAGACTTCAATTCCTTCATTATCCAAGTATGTCTCCATCCGAAACTTCCAATGGGCATAATTTGCTCCATCAAAGTAAGGTTTGAGACTTTGGAATCCTTCACTAGCCATATCTTAATCTTTACTAGCGCTTTTTAGGCTTCGATTCTAGATAATGCTCTGATACCAATTGTTGCCCAAATATTAAGCCAAGAAGGGGGGTTGAATTGAAGTTTTAAAAATTTAACTCTAAAGTGCGGAAATAAAAATTAATTTTATATGGGATAGAGAAATTTGACACAAGGATTTTTATAGAGGTTCGGGTGTTAACAAACCCTACTCCTTTCCCCAATCGCAATTGGGAGTTTCACTAACACACTAAGTGTTACAATGGAGTTTTACAAGCTCACTCCCAACTATGGTGTTTCTCACAATGACTCACACCTAACCCAGAAATCCCTTGTGTTTTAATGGCTCACACAATAACCAATTCCTTATGTTTTACAGGCTCACACAAACAACCTTTATCTTGTGTTTTAGAAGCTCACACAAACAACATTTACTTTATGTTTTTACAGGCTCACACAAACAACCTTTACTTTGTGTTTTAAAGGCTCACACAACTAACCCTTACAAGTGTTCTACTCTTAACCCAGAAATACCCAAAACTCACTTGAGTAATAAATGATTACAAAGACAAACACTTACAAATATTTATTGCTCAATAAATGATGAGCAAAAAGATTTTCACAGAGAATAGATATTGGTTATGAAAGTATTAAATGTACAAATAGCTTGTAATAAGATTTTGATTCAAAGTATTTGCTATCCTCTTCTACTGAATGCATAAATGACTTGTATTTATACTCTCATGGCTAATTATAGCCATTAGAGTGCATTTAATACGAAACTAGCCATTGCACCAACCCAAATAATCGCGCCTAACATTTTTCTCTTTCATCTTTCACAGGCGTGACTATGTTTGTCACGGGCGTGACTGTTCTTCCAAGCCATGACTGAAGTGGTGACCTTGGTCATGAAGATCTCTGGAAGGTTTTGAAACATTAGGTCACAGGCGTGACATATATCTTCATGGGCGTGACAAACTTCCCAGCCGTGATCCATGTGGTGACTTTGGTCGTGAAGCTCTCTGGATGAAATTGTCATGAAGGTTCCTGGGTGTGACATTTAATTCACGAGCATGACTTAAATGTGAATTTCACGGTTTGTTGTCTTCCTTCATGGCCGTGAACTTCAAATGTTGGTTTTGGTGACGGTTAGCTTTGTCACATTCGTGACACACAGGGTAACGGGCGTGAACATGCTACTTCCTTAATTTTATCTTTCAAGGATTAATCTTCCATTCTCCATTTTTGCTATTTTATTCCATACCCTGTCTAATAGACTTAGAAAAACAAGTATGTTAAATACAATATTGCTATTTTATTTGTTATCATCAAAATGACCGAAATACCCCTCAAGGTTTAACATATATCTCTTTAACATTGAGACAAGAAACACATTGTGGACCTTATCCAATTATGGTGATAAGGCCAATCTGTAAGCCATTAGACCCACATGTTCAAGTATTTCGTATGGTCCAATAAACCTAGGACTCAGTTTCCCTTTTTTACAAAAACGAAGTACTTTCTTCCAAGGTGAGACTTTCAACTTGTCTCCAACAGCATATTCAATGTCTTTCCTCTTCAAATCAGCGTAGGACTTTTGTCAATTTTAATCGATCTTGGATTAATTTTACCTTCTCCTCTGTTTGTTTCACTAATTCTAGCCCCATTAACTTCTTTTCACCAAGTTATATCCAGCATAATGGTGTCCTACATCTCTTGCCATACAAAGCTTCGTATGGTGCCATGTCGAGGCTAGTTTGATAGCTATTGTTATATGCAAATTCCATCAGTGATAGGTACTTATTCCAGCTACCCTCAAAGTCAATTACACAACTTCTAAGCATATCTTCCAGCAATTGAATAACTCGTTCGGATTGCCCATCTATTTGTGGGTGAAATGTTGTACTAAAAGTAAGTCAGGTCCCCAATGCTTGCCGTAGACTTTTCCAAAATTTTGATGTGAACCGTGGATCTCGATCAGAAATAATAGATACTGGCACCCCATGCAATCGAATTATCTCATTGACATATAATTCTGCTAACCGGCTCAACGAATAATCCATCCAAACTGGCAGAAAGTGAGCCGATTTAGTAAGCCTATCAATAATTACCCATACTACATCATGTTTCTTTTGTGTCAAAGGAAAACCAGATACAAAATCCATCGTAATACTTTCCCACTTCCATTTTGGAATTGCAATAGGTTGCAATAATCCAGATGGTACCTGGTGCTCTGCTTTCACTTGTGGGCATGTCAAGCATTTTGTAGTGTATTCCATGATATCTTTTTTCATTCCTGACCACCAATAATGAGTTTTCAAGTCTTGATACATTTTATTGCTTCCTGGATGCATGGAATAAGTTGTATTATGTGCCTCTTTTAGAATTATTTGCTTTAATCCGCTATCATTTGGCACATACAATCGTCCTTTATAACTTATGCTTCCATCATCTTCAATCTTAAATTCAGGTCTCTCCCTCTTTTTCACAACCTCAGCAATTATCATCAATTTCAGATCTTGCTTCTGAGCTTCTCTCACTTGTTGCCTTAAAGTAGGTTGGACTCGTAACTCTGCCAGTGTTTTTCTACTTAAGGCATCCGCTACTACATTAGCTTTGCCTGACTAATAATCAATAATACAATTATAATCCTGGATTAACTCCAACCAGCGTCTTTGCCTTAAGTTCAACTCCTTTTGTGTGGGCAAATATTTGAGGCTCTTATGATCTATGTATATGTAGCACCGCTTGCCATACAAATAATGCCGCCATATTTTTAAAGCAAACACTATTGCTGCCAACTCCAAATAATCTGTAGGGTAATTTAGTTCATGAGACTTCAATTGCCTAGATGCATAAGCAACTACTTTACCCTCTTGCATTAATACATAGCCTAGCCTATTATGAGAGGCATCACTGTATATCAAAAAATCTTTCCCTGGAGTAGGTTGGATCAAAACAGGTGCTTCAGTTAGCATGACTTTTAGCTTCTCAAAGCTTGCCTCACACCGATCTGTCCACTCAAACTTAGTTTCTTTTCTGAGTAACTTAGTAATTGGTGCAGCTATGCTTGAAAATCCCTTCATAAACCTTCTGTAGTAGCCAGCTAATCAAAGGAAACTCTAGACTTCTGTTACATTGCGAGGCGGCTTCCAACTTAGAATGACTTCTATTTTGTTAGGATCAACCCAGATTCCTTCACCTGAAATAACATGCCCTAAGAATCCCACTTCTTCCAACTAGAACTCACATTTTGACAGCTTTGCATACAATTGATTTTCCCTCAAAGTTTGCAGTACTACTCTGAGATGTCTATCATGTTCTCCCTTGTCCTTCGAATACACCAGGATATCATTAATAAAAACTACCACAAACTGATTAAGGTAAGGCCTAAAAATTCTATTCATCATATCCATAAAGGCAACTGGTTTATTCGTTAAGCCAAGCAGCATAACTAGAAACTCATAGTGGCCATATCGAGTCCTGAAGGCTGTTTTGGACACATCTAATTCTTTAATTTTTAGTTAGTGATACCCAGATCTTAGATCAATCTTAGAGAATACTCCTACTCCCTTCAATTGATCAAACAAATCATCAATTCTAGGTAGGGGGTATTTATTTCTAATTGTCACTTTGTTCAATTGTCGATAATCAATACATAATCGAAGGGTGTCATCCTTCTTTTTCACAAACAACACTGCAACACCCCGTGGTGACACACTAGGTCTTATGAACCCCTTGTCTAGCAATTCTTGCAATTGAACCTTGATCTCTCTCAATTCTGCAGGTGTCATTCTATAAGGAGTAATTGATATCGGGGTTGTACCAGGAATTACACCAATAGCAAACTCTATCTCTCTACCTGGTGGAAACCCCAAAAAATCTTCAGGAAACACATTTGGGAACTCACCACTGTGGGGATGTCCTTCCTAGTATCGATCACATGGCCAAATATGCCTCACGTCCCTTCCTAATGTATTTCTGAGCTTTTAATGCAAAAATAACACTGGTCAAACATGTTTGATCTTCACCTTGAATGATGGTGTCATCTTGCCCGGGAATTTTAAGTACAACTTTTCTAGATTGGCAGTCGACTATAGCTCTATGCTTTGTCAACCAATCCATACCCAGAATAACATTGAATTCATAAAAAGGTAATTCTATTAAGTCTACTAGAAATTCTCTACCCTGAATTATTATTGAACTATTTCTATAAATCTGATTCACTTTCACACTATGTCCCAGCGGATTGGTTACAACTATCTCATATTCTAAGGTCTCAGGTATCATCTTCCCTTGTCTAAGTGTAGTTGTGCTTACGTATGAATGCGTGGAACCAGGATCTATCAATGCATGTAAATGAAAATCAAATAAATATAATTTACCAACTATGATGTTTGGTGCATCCTGGTCTTCACGGGCTCTAATCACATATGCCCGAGCTAGAGCTCTACTACCTCTAGGTCTATCAACTGTCTCTGATACCTCCTAACTCTGTCCAGTACGACCACCTCCAAATTGGCCTCGACCTCTACCATGGCTCTGTACCGGTGCCATAGTTTGTGCTGGTGCCGTAATGCCTGTACTAAGTCTAGGACAATCTCTCTTTATATGGTCAGTAGCTCCACATCTCAAACATGCCCCAGTTAACCACCAAAACTCTCCTATATGAGATTTGCCACAATGCTGACACACAGCTGGAGCTGGTCTCTTGGGAAATGATGCTGGTGAACTAGCAGATGATGCTGCGGGTCTAAAATGCTAACCCCTCCTACCAAAAAATGTCTGCCCAGCCACCCATGACTGAAATGGTCTGGGTACTATCCGTCCTTTCCTACCCGATGTCTGGGCCACAGTAGCTGTTGATTTCTTGGACAACTCTTCTGTCTTCAGCTTTTTCCTCCTTTCAACACTAATGGCAGAAGACACTAGCGTAGTAAAATCTGTATGCTGGTGGGAAGCCACTAAATTTCCAATCTCTTCATCAAGACCGTCTTCAAATCTACGACATTTATCAGCTTCATCTCCAATAATCCCAGTAGCATACTTGCTCAGCCTAGTGAACTCCATCTCGTACTCAGCTACTGTCATACCCCTCTGCTTCAGATTAAGAAATTCTCGTTTTTTCTCATCCGTATAAATTATTGGCACATATTTCTTTTTAAACTCTGCCACAAAGAAATCCCATGTCTGAGGGTTTGGAGTCTGAGGTTTCGCTAACACCAACTTCCACCAGTCATAGGCATGCTCCTGAAGGAGGGATACTACATATCTAACCTTGTACTCCTCCGGACATTGCAGCTCCTCAAAAACCCACTCTATCTTTCCCAACCAAAATTTTGTTGCGGCTGGGTCATCCTCTTTCTTGCCGATAAAATTTGTAGCCCCATATTTTCTTAATTTATCAATCTGAGGTTTCGATTGAGGTGGGGGAGGTGGTGGAGCTGGTGGTGGCACAACTTGTGCTATCTACTGTAACAAGGTAGCCATTTGTTGCATAAGGGGTACCTGACCCAGATCAATTTGCTCTTTAACATGTTGTGGAGCTATCACACTAGGCTCTGAGGCTCTCATTGATGTTGATTGTCTGTGAGTAGCTGAATTAGCTATATTATCACCCCCCATATTCTTCGTGACTTCCCCTTGATTTCGTATCCATTAAAACCTATATTGTCAGAAGAAGTGTCCCTTATTAGAATTTACCAAATTAAAACAATGCAAATACTGAAAATATGCACTTATTTTTCTATACCCACTAATTAAGAATCGTTAAAACCTATAGCTCTGATACCAAAAATTGTAACACCCCCTTACCCTACTGTAGTTCAGCAAGGTAAATGAGCATTACTCGTCTTAATGTTTTATAAAATTAATGAAGTGAAGTAATTTTTTTTAAATAAAAATATTGCAGACATTGAAATAAAAATTATTACAAGCATAAATACTTAAGATTTTATTTATTTATAAAGTACATTAATTTACATTCAAACTATGCTCTTTTACATAGTGACTCACATATTTAATACACATTATATGAAATAAAAACGATAGTATAATTTACAAAGTTTTTAACAAAATATACCAAACAGAAAACCAAAGCTACTAGCTGCTTTCCTCCGGGTACCTTTCTTTTTCTGACAATTCTAATTTCTACGGCTACCCTTTTAATCTGCGTGAAAAGAAACCACCTGCGCTAAGCTACTAGCTTAGTGGTGCTTCAATGATAAAAATTTGACATACATATATATTTTCTCACATATTAATTAACGATTTAATAAAGAATGCATAAAAAAAAGAATTATATAAAATTAATAAATTTCAGCAAATACTCAATATTTAACAACTTTAATTCATATAATATTTATAAAAATTACATACTTCGATATTATAATAATAATAATAATAATAATAATTATTATTATTATTATTATTATTATTATTATTATTATTATTATTATTATTATTATTATTATTATTATTATTATTATTATTATTATTATTATTATTATTATTTTCTTGTGCTCATAACACCTATAACCGAATTAACTAATAGGAATAACGGGGTTATCATTTCCGACTTTCATAATATTGCACCGAGCGCTTTTATAAAAATGTAATTATCGGCTTAATAATTTTGCACCTAACGCATTTATAAATTGTCATTACCGGCTTTCATATTTGGCACCGAGTGCCTAAATCCCCTTATTGGCATGTCAAACTATTCTCTATTATAGTTCTAGCCTAGGTATCTTTGGACTTAACTATTTTTATATTAATTCACAATATTTTCAAAAATGACAATATTAATCAATTACCATAATTATGCTTATTTATTTTTGTTCTTTATTCCCATTATTATTGTACTATAATCTCACACATAAATAATTTCTTAAATATTTATAATTATCATCAAAGTAAATATTCAAATAGATTATTACATATAATTATCACAACACATGAAAAAGCCCAATATTTTATGTTTTTACCTATATCAGATTTCGAACCTATTTTTGTGCTTCATTTTTAGCCCACTTATAAGTAGAATTAGGAGTTCTGTCTTCTAGCAATTTTTAGCTTATTGTCTTGGCTTTAAAAAGCATCAAAACTTACTCAAATTCCTATTTTTTATCAAAAGTTATGATTAATTGAATATTGCATCATCACATAAATTTCTGCCCAAAATTTTCTGGACAGATTTTAGGTTTGAACTTCATGCATTTTTCTGGGAAAATCTAGACATAATTAGATTTTATGGTCTAAATAACAATAAAATCTATGTTCTTAGATTTCATTTACAATAAAGAACATACAAAATGGAATTCCAGAACTCAAATTATCATCAAAATAGTCAGAGCTGTTCCTGGAATTATGTACCCAAGTCATCAATTGGCATCACTCCACTTTCCAACCACATTCATCATTTGTATTCATTTTGATACTAAAATTTTCAGATGTTAACTACATTCATATGTCTCAATTATTTCATACCCTTTTGATTCCATTGCCATATAAAATATCAAAAGCCACAACAAATCACACAACATTTTACAAACACAAACATATCAAACCTTAATATATCACTCTATACATATTAACAAAATGTAAGATTTTTATCAATGAAGCACATACCTAATCAGCCTTGATTCTTCCCTTAAACCTTGTTTTCCTTCCCTTATTAGCTAGCTTTCTCCTTGCCTTTGTCACCCTCTTGAGGGCCTCTCACTTGTTCACTTATTTTTCCTACACAACCATACCATATTTCAATTCCAATATCCATTTTCAATTATTTTCATGTCTACATAATATTCTAATGCTCCTAATTTGTTTTGCACCTTAATTGAGCTAAAATATACCAAGGTTAAACTTACTTCTTCACATGTCATGGCTTCCCAAAAACCACATCCTAGTTACCACTTCATTTTCTTCAGTTCAACACTCAATTCACACTTAATCTATCACCAATTGTGGTGTTTCTATGTTAATTTCAATTTCCCCTAAATTTCTTTAACTATGGAAGCCCCTGATTCATCCCTTAACATCATTTTTCTCTAGTTTTTAAGTCATAAAAAAATTAATTGACATCAAATATCATCAATTCAAAGTCTAACTACAACTTTCATCAACTAATCACAAACTTAAATTACTAATTCCAATCTTGCAACATAACCTAAATCTACCAAACCTAATCACATCTATCATTGACATGGATCTAAAATGGAATGAAAAAGGTTGAATTAAGAAGAATAAACTCACCTTAATGATCTTCCAAGTGGGCCGAAATTCCCCTTAATTTTTCTCTCTTTCCTTTTCTTCTTTCTTCCTTCCTTCTTGCTCCTTTGGTACCTTTTATGGTAAGAACTCTTAAATTCTGATTTTTCCTCTCTCAAAACTAATTTCTTTGCTCTCTTTTTCAAGCTTGGATTGAAGAAAATGGAGGCTTATGGAGGGACTAAGGTGGACAGCCAAAGAGGTGAAGAAAGAATAAGATGATGACTTAGATATTTTGGGTGAAAGAATGGAGAATTCCTCCCATTTTTGACTTTTATAATTTGATTAGGGAGTGGGTCCCACTAATTAAAATTAATCCTAATTCTTATTGGTTCATTAATTTAATTAATCTTGATTAGCATTTAAACTTTGAGAAATTCCATATTTGCCATGTCTTCCTCCATATTCACACTCTTTCCCCAAACAATTTCCATAATACCAATTTTGTCCATATAAAATTTTATTTTTTTCTAATTCTACCCTTAATCTTTTTAATTCCCAAATAATAATACCTTTATTTATTTTCCCTTATTATTAGTTATTTTTTATGGATTGAAATTTAGACTCCAATTGAACCTGCGCACCTCACTACGGCCACGCACAATCAGGGCCTAAATTACTGGATGTTACAATAGCCACCTAGAGATCGTTGTTCTTTTTTATCAATGGCCATTTGGTAAGGTATTTATAGAGTTTTCTCACCAGTTAGTCATTAGGAACTATTGCTTCAATTATTTCTAATGTTCTAATACATATAAAATTAAAAAAGTTCTTTGTGGTCAATTCGCAGTCGCAAATTCACATATCACGATCATGAGTTTTGAATATCACATGCTCCAGTGACACGTAGCAGCTTTTGATTGGCTTCTTATGCAACGAATATGTCAGGTTGAACTTTGCAATCAGTAAAGAAGGTCGCAATCAATGAGCTTTGTGATCGAGAACTAACATAGAATGAATAGTGTATTGGTTGAGGTTAGTTAGCAGTCATGAATCAGAGTTGACCCTAGTAAGATAAAAGCTATTTTTAACTAGAAGCCACCTTGAAATATAACTAAGTTAAGGAGTTTCCTTGGTTAATAGGTTATTGTAGATGCTCTATGAAGGGTTTTTCATTGATAGTTGCTCCCATAACTCGATTACTATGTAAGGATGTGAGGTTTGAGTGGATAGATAGGTGCCAAGCCAGTTTTGACTTCTTAAAAGAGATTGTTGAACCTTGAGGGGTATTTTCGTCATTTTGGTGATTAACAAATAAAATAGCAATATGGCAATTTAACAATGTTTGTGTTCTAAGTGTGTTAAACAGGATAATATCTTGATCAGAATTTGAAGCAAGATTGAAAAAGAACTTATGAAGATTAAAAGATTTAGTAAAGTCACGCCTGTGACTAATTATGTCACACCCGTGAATATAGCTGAGCTCCAACTTTTCACCATTCAAAGTTCACGGTCATGAAGAATCATACCAACCGTGAATGATCATTCAGTCACACCCGTGAAACAGTATTCATGCCCGTAACAAAACATGTCAATTCTTCTAGAGAGCTTCACGGCCAGAGTCACTACTTGGACCACAACTTGGAAGAATATTCTCGTCCCTGAACGTATAAATTCATGCCCTTGATCAAACAATTCAAGGTTTTCCAAACAGCTTCACGGCCAGAGTCACTACTATATATATATATATATATATATATATATATATATATATATATATATATATATATATATATATATATATATATATATGTTTTCTTCAATCAAAGATATCATTTTATGAAAGTTTATGTTTATGATATGTTTCATTAATGTTGAACCTTGAGAGGTATTTCCGTCATTTTGATGCTAACAAATAAAATAGCAATAATGTATTTAACATACTTGTTTTCTAAGTCTATTGAATAGGGTATGGAATATGATAGCAAGAATGGAGAATGGAAGATTAATCTTAAAAAGATAAAATTGAAGAAATAGCATATTCACGCCCGTGACCTTATGTGTCATGCCTGTGATGAAGCTTAGCACAAACAATTCAACATTTAAAGTTCACGGCCATGAAGAATGATAGCAACCGTGAATGAACATTTCAATCACGCTCGTGAGAAGACATGACAAATTCTTCAAGAGAGCTTCACGACCAAAGTCACCACTTGGACCATGGCTTGGAAGGATGTCACGCCCATGAACAAATACTTCAAAACCTTCCAGAATGTTTCCCGGCCAAGGTCACCACTCAAGTCACGGCTTGGAAGAACAGTCACGACCGTGACACACATAGTCACGACCGTGAAAGATGAAAGAGAAACATGTCAGGCACAATTATAAAGGTTGGTGTTGTAACACCCCCTCCACCCAGCAGCTCGTGCTCGGATAAGGGAGTGCTACCTCTTACTGCATCGATTAAAAGATCATTTTATTTAATTGTATGTAAATGAAAATCACTCATATATTTTTTTTCTTTATTTACTATTTGTTTACTTTGCAGTATAACAAAAATTATAACATAAAAGATAAACTACATTTTTATATAATAACATGTTGTTTACAAAATGTGTTGTTTATTTTTCAAATACTACAAAATAAAACTCAAACCATAATTACATAATTTGTGTGACCCACAGTACTTAACACGAGTTGCTCTACTGGACTTGGATCACCGTGTCTTTGTTCAAAATCCTCAGCTACCTCTTTAAATCTGCGTGGAAGGAAACTTCCACGCTAAGCTCTTGGCTTAGTGGTGCATATTGATAAGGCAATAAACTATTTTTAATGTCACATGCATTGTCATATAAAAATTTATGATCAAATTATGCAAACATACATTTCGTAATATTCTAGTATGCATAACATCAATTTATTGTATCTCATTTTGTTTAACATAATCAAATCATCATTCTCATGCAAATCATGGTATTCTAGCATGTATAGACATCAAATTATATTATATTATCTCATACTTATTTATTTTATTATCACCTTATTGTATAACACTAAATCTTCTTTTTATCCATGCCACAATTCATAATTCCATTTTTATTATTCATGTGACAAATCATAATTCTCGTTTTACTTTCAATAATTCTTTTATGTTCCATAACTTCTTTATTTATGTTTTCATTTATGCCCAGGACACCTATGAACCACTGACTCGGATAACGGAGTTGCCATCCAGGCACTTAGGAGTGCCACCCGGGCAATATGATGTGCGCATATAAGTGCCATTACCGGCGTAGATAACCGTGCCATTACCGGCATAGATAACCATGCCATTACCGGCGTAGATAATCATACCATTAATGGATTTAATCATTTTCATCATACTCCCCCCATTTGGCATGCCAAACTATCCTAAGTTGGTTCGGTGTTCTAGGGCTTATACAATTTCATTAAAATTCATAACAATTAATTTCATACTATTCATGTATATAATATCTCAAAATAATCACATAATCACTCAATTAAAATAATATTTACAGAATATAACAATGTTCACATCATTTTACTCATTTTATTCCTCATCTCATATGCTGCCCTGTCACTGGCAGATTCTGTTCTTTTCCTTGGACCTAAATTTTGGTACTGTTATGTTCTGAATTTAGTTACATGATATTCTTAACAATTTTATCTCTGGATCTGAGCTTTAATATAAAACTTGAATCACTTAATTCTGAATTATGTATCAAAAGATATGATAAAATTACCACTGACGGATCACTAAACAATTCTGTCCAGAATTTCCTGGACAGATTCTAAGTCTGGAATTTATGAATTTTTCTGGACAATTACAGACATATTCAGATATTATAATCTAAATAAAAATTATATTCTTATGTCTTAGCTTTCAAACAAAACAAATAACACACAAATCCAAGCTCCATAACTCAAGTTATAACAGTTTAAGTACTTACTGCTTATTACTAACAATTCTGCCTAGAATTTCTGGACAGATTCTATGTCCGACTTTTATGAATTTTTCTGGAAACTTACAGACATATTCAGGTTTTATGGTCTAAATGAAAGTTATAGCCCTATGTCTTATCTTTCAAACCCAATAAACAAAATGCAAAACCAAGTTCCAGAAAGTAAGTTATAACAGTTTAAGTGAACACTGCTCATCAATTTCTAGCAAGGAACATACAAGATAATCACATTCAATTTTTACCAATTTAAATCCTAAGTCTAGCAAACATGCATCCCCAATATTTTTCATCACAAATAATATTAATTCAAAATCATCAATATGCCAAATAATTAAATTATGCAATTGAAACAAAATTAAAATAGGCTATTGCCTTAAATTATGCACAAACCTCTCTTTTTCTCTTTTCTTTCTCTTTATTTTTCTTTCTCCTTTCCTTTCTCCTTTGAGCTAGATCCTTGTCACTTTGAGTTCCTAAAATTCATAAAAAGATTATTAACACTTCATAAACTCTAATCTCTCTTTCTCCTTACTCTCTTAAGCTACCTTGAGCATGAAAATGGAAGTTTCCATGTTTTTTCTCTCTTTTTCTCACTTTCTTTTACTAGAATCAAGGTTTAGCTATGGAGGAAGAAGGGAAAACGTGGATGGTTTGAGAGAACAGAATTTTTCTCAATGAAACATGGATAAGGAAGAGAAAGAAGCAATCAAGAACAAAGTGACAAAAGTCATTAAAATGGGGGACACATAAGCCACATTCTAGAAACCTTAATTAATACTTCATTCATGCACCTCACTTGGCTAATTGTTGTATGCCACTTGGTGTGCTATGCTTCAAGAAACGTGGGAGGCAATTAATTGATAGGAAATTATGGATCAAGAGTGATAATGAAGAAGGAAATACAATTAAGAGCAAAGTGACAAAATTACTTAATTAATGGAGACACCTAAGCATATTCTAGAAACTTTCATTAATTTCCAATTCATGCATGTCAATTGTCTTCTTAAATTGTGCCACTTGGTGTGGCCAACCCCTTTCCATGTGTTTAATGTCCCAATCATGCATTTAATTTATGATTATCCCAATTAAATCCTTCAATTTTCGGTAAATTGTAAATTGACCCCTAAACTTTTCAAAATTTGCAATTTAGTCCTTTACCGAAATTTAACATCTTTACATATTTTAAACACTTTATTGATTATATTCCATAATTAATTGCCATTATTTTGATTATTTTTCGATAAAAATCCAAATTTAGACTTTAGTCAAACCGATGAGTCGATTTAACAACTCGCGTGACTTAGGTCTAAATTAGCGGATATGACAGGTGCGATGACTAGTTTCATATAAATGCATTCTAACAGCTATAATTTTCTATGGAAGTATAAATGCAATCATTTATGCATCCAGAACAAGAGAGAGAACAAGGAGAACAAGAGAACAAGAGAATAGCTAATATTTTGAATCAAAATCTTGTTGTAAGCCATTTTGTGCATTTGATATTTTCAAAACAAATATTTATTCTTTGTGAAAATATTTTTTCTCATCATTTATTGAGCAATATAGATTTGTAAGTGTTTCTCTCTCTAATCATCTACTCAAGTGAGTTTTGGGTATTTTGAGTTTAAGAGTAGAACACTTGTAAGGGGGTGTGAGCCTTTAAAACATAAGGTAAAGGTTATTTCTATGAGCCTTTAAAACACAAGGAATTGGTTATTGTGTGAGCCATCAAAACACAAGGGATTTCTGGATTAGGTGTGATCCATTGTTAGAAACACCATAGTTGGGAGTGAGCTTGTAAAACTCCATTGTAACACTTAGTGTGTTAGTGAAACTCCCAATTGAGATTGGGGTGAGGAGTAGGGTTTGTTAACACCCGAACCTCTATAAAACTCCTTGTGTCATATTTTTCTCTCCCTACTAAACTTAACTTTTCTTTCCGCACTTAAAAGTTAAATTTTTAATATCCAATTCAACCCCCCTTCTTGGTTCAATATCTGGGCAACAATTGGTATCAGAGCAAAGTCTAGCATCGAAGCCTAAACAGCACTAGTAAAGATCAAGATATGGCCAAAGAAGGATTCCAAAGTCTCAAGCCTTACTTTCATGGAGAAAATTATTCTCATTGGAAGTTTTAGATGGAGACATATCTAGATAGTGAAGGAATTGAAGTCTGGGAAGTGTTCGAAAAGAATGGACACTGCCAACTAGAAGAGGAGCTGATGGTGAATAAGAAATCTTATCAAGAGATGATTGGACAGAGCCTCAAAGAAGAGCAAACTTCAAAAATAAGAAGGCAATGAAAATTCTCTCAAGCTCATTATCCATTGAAGAATGTGGCAGAATACAACACTGCCCAACAGCTTACAGCATGTGGAAAACATTGGAAAACTATCATGAAGGAACAAAGCAAGTTAAATCCAAGAAGATTCAACTTCTTACTTCAGAATATGAGCTCTTCAAGATGAAATCCAATGAGTCAATCACTGACATGACCAATCGTCTTCTAGCTATCGTAAATGGAATGAAAAAACTTGGGAAGCATCTGAGCTTCGAAGATGTAAATAACAAAATCTTGAGAAGTCTTCCTCTCGAAGATTACGGTTCAAGAGTTGACTGTATAGAAGAAGCAAATGAAGACATGAGCATCATGAATACTAATGTGCTTATTGGCAAACTTCTCACACATGAAATGGCAATGAAAAGAGATAGAGAGCTTGAAGCAGAGCCAGAAAAAAGAAGGCCTCTAGCACTAAAAGCCTCTACTTCAAAATCTCAAGAAGAAGTTGAAGATGATGAAGAAATGAGTGATGATGCAAATGAGGACATTGTTATGCTCTTAAGAAGGTTGAAAAGAATTATTGAGAAGAAAATGAGCAACACTAGATAATTCAGGCAAAGAAACCTCAAATAGACTAATAATGATGCACAAAGAAGTAAAGAAGAGGTAAAGTGCTATGAATGTGGAAAGAAAGGACATTAAACCGGAATGTCCAAGGCTCAAGAAGCATAGGAGCAAATACCAAAGAGACAATGGGGAGAAAGTTCACAAAGCCACATGAGATGACGAAAGCTCTTCAAGTGAAAAAGATGAAAATGAAAGCAAAGAGGTCAACCTATGCTTCATGGCTATAGAGAATCACGTCTCGGATAAGGTAAGATCACTTCACTCACACTCTTTCAATAATGATAGTAGTGATAATGATAGTAATAGTGATGATGATGATGATGATGAACAAAGCCTAATAGCATAATTGTATCTAGAATTAGAAAAATATAGGAGTAAATTCAATACTTATAAGAATAACATTTCTAATTTAAAAAACAAAATGAAAGTTTTAGAAAAGGAGAACTTTAAGCTTAAATTATCTAATGAATCTTTTCAAAAGTCATTAGATGAATATTCTTCAAGACCCTCAAGTAAATCCTTGCTTAAAGAGAATAATACTTTAAAAAATGAAGTTGAGGAACTTAGAAACTCCATTTCAAAATTTCACAAAGGAAAAGAGAGCTTAGATACTCTCATTGTGTCTCAAAGACCACCTTTAATTAGACACGGTCTAGGATTTTAGGACACATCATCATCTTCTTACAAAACTATTTGTGTTAAGTCAAGTGAACCTCACATCTCTACACTTGCTGGAATAGCACCAAGAAATAAGTACACTAAACCTTTTATACATAAAAGGAATAATCAAGGATTGGTAAGCCTAAGAAAGAAACCTCAAAAGGATAATCATGCCTTTATGTATAAGAAGCATGCATCTAGAAAAGCACCAATTAATCATGATTGTGCATGCCATTGTTCTCAAACTCAGTTTGATAGAAATATGGCATTCAAAAACATTGTAAGACTAAAAATCAATTTTAGACCTAAACACTGTAATTATTGTATGAAAATTGGTCACACAAATAAATATTGCTGGATAAGGAAGGCTCATTGGGAACCTTCATGTGCTAACCCCCAAGGACCTAAGTTCATTTGGGTACCTAAAAATCATACTTGAATTGTAATTCTATAGGTATACCTCAAGTCCACAATAAACAAAAATGTTTGGCTAGTAGACAGTGGATGCTCAAGGTATATGACAGGAGACAAAGAACTCTTCAATGAAATCAAAAGTATTGATGGAGGTAAAGTTACCTTTGGAAATAATGCTAAGGGTAAGGTAATTGGCATTGGTTCTATTGGTACAAATGGTACTACTTTTATTAAAGATGTCTTACTTGTTGATGGTTTGAAACATAACTTATTGAGTGTAAGTCAATTATGTCATAAAGGAAACAAAGTAACATTTACTTCCAACGAATGTCTTGTAACCTCTATTGATGGTCAAGAGATATGTAAAGGAAATAGAGATGTCAACACCTACATAATAGAATTACACGAAATATCTAACTATTCCTCTAAGTGTCTTGTGACTACTAGTAATGAAACTTGACTATGGCATAGAAGGCTTGGTCATGCGAACATAGACTTAATTCAAAGCCCCAACACAGGAGATTAGTAAAGGGACTGCCAAAACTCAAATTTGAAAAAGACAAGACATGTGAACCTTGCCAAAGAGGAAAGCAACACAAGTCGTCCTTCAAAGCCAAAAACATAGTAAGTACCTCAAAACCTCTACAACTCCTGCATCTAAATTTATTTGGACCTACTAGAATTGCAAGCTTAGGAGGTAAACATTATGCCTTTGTCATCGTAGATGATTACTCTAGATTTACTTGGGTAATTTTCTTAGCTCAAAAGAGTGATGCTTATGAAAATTTCAAAAACTTTGCTAAAAGAGTTTAAAATGAAAAAGGATATTGCATTTCAAAAATAAGAAGTGACCATGGCAAAGAATTTGAAAATGAAAACTTTGAAACTTTTTGTCTTGAACATGGCATCTCACAGAATTTTTCATCTTCGAGGACACCTCAACAAAATGGGGTAGTTGAAAGGAAAATCGAATTTTAATTGAAATGACTAGAACAATGCTCAATGAGTATGGTTTACCAACTTACTTTTGGGAAAAAACCACAAATACTGCTTGTAATATTTCAAATCGAGTTTTCAAAAGACCTCTCCTAAACAAAACTTCATTTGAGCTATGGAATGGAAGAAAGTCATTGATATCATACTTTAGAGTATTTGGATGCAAGTGCTTCATATTGAATACCAAGGACAACCTTGGAAAATTTGTTTCTAAATCTGATGAGGGTATCTTTTTAGGATACTCTACAACTAGCAAAGCATATAGAGTATTTAATAAAAATTCATTAACTGTTGAAGAATCTATGCATGTTGTTTTTAATGAATCTAGTAGACTTGATCTTGTGAAAGGTAGTGTTCTTGATGATGTTGTAGGTACCATAGAAAGACTTGATCTTGAAAATGGAAAAGAAGAAAATGATCAAGAAGATTCACATCAAGATGATTCTCTACCTCAAGCTCAAGAGGAAAACTGGCAAGAGCTCCCAAAGGAATGGAGATTGACAAAAGATCATCCCAAAGAGCAAATCATTGATGATCCTTCAAGGGGTGTAAGTACTAGATCTCATTTCAAACATTTAGCCTCTGACATTGCTTTTATTTCTCAAATTGAGCCTAAAAGCATTGATGAGGCTCTTAATGATGAAAGTTGGGTGATTGCAATGCAAGAGGAACTCAACCAATTTGAGAGAAGTAAGGTATGGACCTTAATACCTAGACCCAATGATCATCAAATTATAGGTAGCAAATGGGTATTTAGAAATAAACTAGATGAACAAGGCTCAATAACTAGGAATAAGGCTAGATTAGTTACAAAATAGTATAATCAGGAAGAAGGAATAGATTATGATGAGACTTATGCTCCTGTAGCTAGATCATAAGCAATAAGAATACTTTTAGCATATGCGTGTCACATGAATTTCAAACTCTTTCAAATGGATGTAAAAAGTGTCTTCTTAAATGGTTATATAGAAGAATAAGTTTATGTAGAACAACCACCAGGTTTTGAAAACTATGATTTGCCTAATCATGTTTTTAAACTTTCAAAAGCTTTATATGGTTTGAAACAAGCCCCATGAGCTTGGTATGAAAGACTAAGTTCTTTTCTTTTAGAAAATAGTTTTACAAAAAGGAATGTTGACACTACATTATTCACTAAAAAGCATAAGCATGATATTCTAATTGTTCAAATTTATGTTGATGATATCATATTTGGATCTACTAATGAATTGCTTTGTCAAGAATTTGCTAAGTGTATGACTAGGGAATTCAAAATGAGCATGATGGGTGAGCTTAAATATTTCCTTGGTCTACAAATAAAAAAAAGGCAATGAGGGCATATTCATCAACCAATCCAAATATGCCAAAGACTTACTTAAGAAATTTGGAATGGAAGGATGCAAGAATGCCAAGACTCCAATGAGCACATCAACAAAATTGGACAAGGATGAAAAGAGTAAGAGCATTAATGAAAAGCTCTATAGAGGTATGATCTGATCACTTTTATATCTTACTGCTTCTAGACTCGACATAATGTATAGTGTATGCTTATGTGCACGCTTTCAATCATGTCCAAAAGAGTCTCATTTAAATGCAGTAAAAAGAATTCTAAAATATTTACATGGCTCATTGCATCTAAGTTTGTGGTATCCTAGAAATTCATCCTTTTACATTGTAGGATATTCAGATGCTGATTATGCTGGAAGTCTTTTGGATAGAAAAAATACTTCAGGTACTTGTTACTTTATTGGAGAGTGCTTAGTTTCTTGGTTTAGCAAGAAACAAGTTTCAGTTGCTCTTTCTACTGCTGAAGCAAAGTATGTAGCAGCAGGATGTTGTTGTACATAAATCCTTTGGATGAAACAACAACTTAAGGATTATGGTCATAGCAGCAGGATGTTGTTGTACACAAATCCTTTGGATGAAACAACAACTTAAGGATTATGGTCATAGTATGAACCATATACCTATTAGATGTGACAATACAAGTGCTACAAATCTATCTAAGAATCCCATTCAACATTCTATAAGTAAGCATATTGACATTAGACACCATTTTATTAGAGATCATGTTCAATATGGAGATGTTGTATTGGAATTTATAAGCATATACAATCAATTGGCAGACATCTTCACTAAGTCTCTAAATGAGGAAAGATTTAACTTCATAAGAAGAGAGCTTGGTATGATTGATGGATTAACTATGTGATTGCCAAATTGACTAACCTTTATTGATAATTTTGATTTTTTACTAGAAATAAGGAAGCTAATTTGATGGAAATATATGTTATAAGGGATAGAATGTCCCTAGAAATGCTTTAATCTTGTTTTAGACTTAATTTTATTTAATGAGAATTTTAGGCAATTCACGCCTATGACATATATTCACTACCGTGAACTAAATCGCCAAAAGAACTAGTAGCTTTCACGACTTGCTTCACGACATGATTCACGGCTTAAAGTAGTGAAGACTGTTTCATGACTACAACCTTTTTCATTCACCCCTGTGAAATCCTTTGTTCACGCCCGTGACGCTTTTTCACGACCGTGAACATTTCCATCAAAAATTTACAGAAGCATTCACGCTTTGTTTCACGATCATAAGTAGTGAAGTTTAATACTTCACGCCCGTAACTCATTTGTCATCACCGTGATAGTTCATCCTTCACGCCCGTGACCTTTAAATATCATGAGCATGATCAATTTCACGCCTCTCTTCACGAGTATAACATCTCTTCAGCAAACCGTGAACACGACACTTCACCCCCATGACTAAGCTTTTCACGCCCGTGAAGATGTTGGCTATATAACTTTTCTGCCATTATTTCTCCCATTCCAACTCTCTAACTTCTCGCAACTTCTCTCATTTATCACCATTGAATATCATTTTGAAGATTCTGACCCCTAGCAACTCATTTCATCTATAAATATCTTTAAAATCATTTCCATCATCAGAAATCACATCACCCTAGGTTTTACTCCAAAATTTCTATCAAAATTTTCACTCTTCAGAGTTTATTCTTTCAATCAATATGGAAATCGGTTCCTCCTAGGGTACAAGGAAGAAGTCTCGTGATCCAAGAAGGTACACGGATTACCTTCTAAACATCATTCCGGAGCATTGCCATCCTAGATACTCAGTGCTCAAGAAAAGGCCACTCCTTTTCTCTAGATCATTTGAGTGGGAAACCGTTTGTACACTCGGCCTAGAGACAAGCATGACAGAACAACTCTAGGCCTGTCATCTGAAGGAATTCATTGATATCCATCAACCAACACTAAGGGAGCCAACCTTAGAGTTTCAGAGCACTTTGCAAGTATCTCCTACTGGCATGGTTAAGTTCCAAATTTGCAAGCATCCGAACACCCTCTCTACCACAGAGTTTGGAGACTTGTTCAACCTTCCCTCTGATGGCATCCTGAATAACAGTGAAGTGGAGTTCTATGCTACTCAGGCATGGACTCACTTCAGTCTTGATTGCAGTTGGGACGTCAAAAAGACGAAGAGCACTCACCTTCGATCCCCAGTGCACAAGTATTTGCATAGGTTTCTGACCTATAGCATCTTTTCCAAAGGAGACAGCAATGGCACAATCAGGAAGTCAGAGCTCTTTCTTTTGGAGATGGCCCGAAGAGGCCTCACAGTGGCTTTATCTCGATGGTTTGCAAACCATCTTTTGTCAATTGCCACCAAGCCCTCCGGAGACATTCTGATTGGTGGGTATGTTACTCACATCGCCTTGAAGCTCGGATACTTGAAACTGGATGAACATCACTTCAACCTCATCCCAGGGCATCCTCAAGACCGACTAGATATCGAGTCCTTTATCAAGATAGGAGCGGCTGTTCGTATAGTGTTTGAGATCAATATCTACTACCGCTTCACCAACACTGCTGGTGAAATCATTTGGGAGGACAATGACTTGGATGACTTCAAAGCTGGCCTCCAAGGAATCCAGCAGAGGAAATGGGACAATCTTCTGCCTCCACACCAAACTTGGCTCAGCAAGTGGATGACCTCTTGGCACCACGGTTTGAGAAATTGTAGGCTTCGATGGATGAGAGGTTAGAGAACCTCAAGGATTTTATGGAGTCTCACATGGACAGCCTCGAGGCGGAAGTAGCTCGCCTTAGAGATAGGATGTCCGGCTAGATGTTATGTTAGATGTTATATTTTCTAGTTTGTTTGTTGTAGGAAATACTAATTTCCTTTCAGAATTTTAGTTACTTTTGTATTTGGTTTTCTTAAATTAATATATTTGCTTTTTTTCCATTATGTTTTATCTTTTTGATATTATTTGTGTTGATGACAAAAGGGGGAGAACCTAGCAATATATTGTTTAAAGTTAAGTGTAATACTTAATTTTGAATCAAAATGAATATGTAAGTATTCAAATGAGCTTTATACACCTTAAATATATCTTAAGTAACTTTGCATATACCTTGATGCAAGTTACATGAATGAATATGCACTTGATATACTCTGAATATACCTTAAATAAACTTAACTTGCTTTAAAGAAAATTTTGGTATACATTAGATATACTTTGCATATAACTTTCATATACTTGAAACTAGGAAGTATACTTTGATGTTACACTTCATCATTATTTACAATTCTTGCACTTCAGCATTCTTTATCCTAAGCATCTTTTGAGGGGGAGACTTCTCAAAAGCACATATTGCTAGATTATTTGTCACCATCAAAAATAGAGAGATTGTTCAACCTTGAGGGGTATCTCTGTCATTTTGATTCTAACTAATAAAATAGTAATAATGCATTTAACAT
This sequence comes from Triadica sebifera, assembly GCA_023653625.1. Classification (NCBI taxonomy): domain Eukaryota; kingdom Viridiplantae; phylum Streptophyta; class Magnoliopsida; order Malpighiales; family Euphorbiaceae; genus Triadica; species Triadica sebifera. The sequence goes on from CM042900.1 coordinate 11,037,470, forward strand.
ACTTGTTTTCTAAGTATATTGAACTGGGTATGGAATATGATAGCAAGAATGGAGAATGAAGCATTAATCTTAAAAAGATAAAATTGAAGAAATAGCATGTTCACACCCGTGATGAAGCTTAGCGCCAACAATCCAACATTTAAAGTTCATGGCCATGAAAAATGATAGCAACCGTGAATGAACATTTCAGTCACGCCCGTGAGAAGACATGACAAATTCTTCCAGAGAATTTCACAACCAAAGTCACCATTTAGACCACAGCTTGGAAGGATGTCACGCCCGTGAAAAAACACTTCAAAACCTTCCAGAATGCTTCACGGCCAAGGTCACCACTCAGGTCACGGCTTGGAAGAACAGTCACGACCGTGACACACATAGTCATGACCGTGAAAGATGAAAAAGAAACATGTCAGACGCGATTATAAGGATTGGTGCAACGGCTAGTTTCATATTAAATGCATTCTAACGGCAATAATTTGCTATGAAAGTATAAATGCAAGTCATTTATGCATCCAAAACAACAGAGAGAATAAGGAGAACAAAAGAATAAGAGAATAGCTAATATTTTGAATCAAAATCTTGTTGTAAGCCATTTTGTGCATTTGATATTTTCAAAACAAACATTTATTCTCTGTGAAAATCTTTTTGCTCATCATTTATTGAGCAATATAGATTTGTAAGTGTTTCTCTCTGTAATCATCTACTCAAGTGAGTTTTGGGTATTCCGGGTTTAAGAGTAAAACACTTGTAAGGGTTAGTTGTGTGAGCCTTTAAAACACAAGGTAAAGGTTATTTGTGTGAGCCTTTAAAACACAAGGAATTGGTTATTGTGTGAACCATCAAAACACAAGGGATTTCTGGGTTAGGTGTGATCCATTGTTAGAAACACCATAGTTGGGAGTGAGCTTGTAAAACTCCATTGTAACACTTAGTATGTTAGTGAAACTCTCAATTAAGATTAGGGAGAGGAGTAGGGTTTGTTAACACTCGAACCTCTATAAAAATCCTTGTGTCATATTTTTCTATCCCTAATTGTGGGCAACAATTAGGTTTTTATATGAAACTGGAAGTTTATGTTGAAAAAGGATTTTTTAAAGAAAATAAATGTTTTAAATTTTCATAGGTTTTTCGTAATAGGTATATGTGGCATTTAGTTGGATTAATCATGATAGATAAGAAGACGCTACATTAGCATATCATCTCCACCCCATATATGTATTTTGGTGGATTAGAGGCAGATTAATTTCCTTTGTTGTGATTGGCAGTTTTCTTGGTCTTAATCATTTTTCTTGTAGTCTAGTAATTGCCATACAAAACTCCTAATATGGTTGTCAAATTCGTGTCGCTAGTGAAGTCCAAGATCAATTTCAAGGGTCATTCTCACAATGTAGAAATGACCCTAGAATTGAATTGGACAAAAATGGAGGCCAAGTAAGTGGGCTCGACCTTGATGGCTAGTTTGTTGGATGGTGGACTCAATCTACTAAGACTCTACTAGACCCAATCTAAAGCTAGGGCCAGCAAGGATGCAAGAACATATCAATTGAATGAAACAATAGCCTACCGATGACTTTGGGTGCCTCATCTGAATGTGATGACGAGTAAGAATGACTGATCCAAACTATTATAGTGGAAACTACGTCGGAGCTACAATAACTACAAGCTAAAAGAGAGCTAAAAATGGAATGTAAAAGCTATAACAAGAAAAATTCAATACATACAAAAAAATAAAAATATATGACAAAAATATTGAATATGCTAGAATGTGTCCTGTAATGCCAGATAATTTAGGTCACGATTGCGATTGACCGAAATATGGCGCACTGAACCGATCTAGATCTAAATTCGGATATGAAAGAAAAAAATTAAAATAATAATAAAATATGAGAAAAATATTTTGGATATTATTAATTGAGAATTTAAAAGTTCGGAATTAAAATTTAGAAACAAAATAATTTTTCGCTGAACATAATTGGAATTTACATTGTTTTTGATATAGATATTTTAAGAAGGTATAAAAATGAAATATTTTTTTATATAAGAAAAGAAATATTCCTTGGATAAAAATAAAGTAAGTGATTTGAATTAATGGACCAATGAGAGAAAAAATTATCAACTTAATTCTAACGACCCACCTAATCCAACTATAAAAAGTCAAAGTTCACTTTTTGCCTTTATTCTTCTTCTTCCTCATCTTAAACAAACCAAATTCTCTATCTTTTTCTTCCCTTTTTCCGTGACCTTTTTCCCCCATTTGTTCTTTTTTTTTCTTCAATAAAAGCTAAGGTTAAATGAAAAAAAGTTGGATTAAAGCAGGATCAACAAGAAAGTGAAACAAAATGAGAAAAACAAAGCAAAAGGAAAGAAGTAAAGAAGAGAAAAAGAGAAAGAAGATTTTGGTCTTTTGGAAGATCAACAAAGGTGATGTTAGATTTTTCATCTTTTCACTTTTCTTCTTCTTTTTTCTTTGATTTTGGGGTTAGTTACTATTAAAGTTGGTAATTTAGGGTTATTAGTATGTTAATGGTGATTAAGGGTTAATTAGTGTGTTTAGGACTTGATTAATGTGAAATTTGTTGTTAAGCCAAAGAGATGAACAATCTTTGAGCCAAAATCAAAGAGGAAGTAAGAGCAAGGAGAAAGCTAATTAGGAGGAAGAGAAAAGTAAAGTGAAATAGACTTTTTGATGTATGTACATTTGATAAAAATTTAATATAGAAAATGTTGATTTTTGATTTTGAGAGATTATGTGTAATTGTATATGTAACTCTTGATATTTTGATTAAATGATGAGTTGGTAATTAAATGATGTCATGAATGTAAAAATAAAAATTTGAATATGAGGTTGATGCATGAAGATGGAAATTGTAGAAATTAATTGAAGTACTGGAAATTCGTCTTATGAACAGTGTGTACTTTTCTGGTCATAGCTTGAGTTTTGGAAATGCTTTTTGAGTGTTTCTTGTTGGGTTAAAAATTTAAGACATAGGACTTCAACTTTTATTTGGACCATTAGACCTGAATATGCCTAGAATTAGGTGTAAAATGGACTCAAAGTTTGAATTAAAAATCTGTCCAGTAAAATACTGGGCAGAATAGAATGAACGTAGTTTAGAAAAAAATTCATAACTTTTGTTACAAAATTCGGTTTAAGGTGATTTCAGTTGGAAATTAAAGATAAGACATGTACCTACATGTTTTAGTGATCACTTGTCCAAATTCCATCTAAAAATAGATAAAAAAAAATGAAGGTCAATATAAGGCATAAATGTTTTCCAGAATATAACAGTTTGTATATATGTATTGATTGTGGAAGTTTGTGATACAAAAATATATTATTTGACTTTTCTTATAGTTATAATGATTAAATAAGCAAGTATGATGTTGTAAAATATTTAATGGAGATTAATACATTTATCTGAAATTATATTAGTGTTACATACATAATTTAAGTAAATAATAATAAAGGTAACAAATATAATTAAGCCTTATAACATCTAAGAATTATAAATTATGATAAGTTGACATCCCAACAAAAGGTTAGAAATGTAGGCACTAGAAAATAATGCTGAGATTTAATTTACGTATACAATAAAAAATAGTGCTAAGTTGAAATTATATAGGTACTAAGAAATAATGTTGAGTTCGAAATTATGTAAGCACCAAAAATGTGCCTTGTTATTGTGGAAAATATATGCATTAGATGCCGAGTTATAAAATAATTAAGTAGAGCAGAAATTATATATCTAGTGTTTAGTTCCGGTCTAAAATGTTGTGGACTATCAAATAAATGGAAAATAATGTGTAAATTATTAAATTAGTATTTTAAATTGCATGTCTTGTATTGTTAAAGAATTTCAAGCATGCTTATGAATGAAATAGTATAATTAATGAATTGCATATTTTTGCATGGAGTAAATAGTTTTGATATTATTTGAATATTTGACATGATTATTAAATTAATTGTAGCTTCTAAAATTTTATTTTAGAAATATTTATATAATTATTGGATAGTTGTCAAACGTACCACTAAGCTAGTAGTTTAGCGCGCATGTTTCACGCACAGATAAATAGATGTAGTTATTGCGTTAGGTCGATTGAAGAAAGAGAAATCCTAAGATCAAATTACAACAATTTATTTTCTTGTATGTTTTGGAAATTGTATTGTAAAAATTAAATTTTAAGAATTTCTTTAATGGTAATTTGTGGCATGTATGGTTTATAATGAGTAAATTTTGTAATTTATTTATTTGTTATTATTTGTAAATATATTTCTAAATATTATGATTTAATGAATGATTTTTTTAAATCAAAATATTTACATCACTAGTTACATATTTAAATGATATAAAAAAAGAAAAAGAAATATAGTAATAAATATTCTGTTAATAATAAACTCAAAAATCGAAAATAATAATTTAAGCACGCATTTTTACATTTCATACACTATTAACAACTAGTAGGATAAATGAACGATATTAATTGTATCATTTTATAAATAAAATGACAATCCATGTAACATTATTTAACTAAAGATTTTATTACTGTCATTTTGCCCTCTTATTTCTTTCTTTTTGTATTAGACCAACGTTAAAATTCATTAGACCTTCTTGCTTCTTAAAACCCATTGAATTTAAGCTGATGTTAAAAATATCTAATTAAAATAATGATATATTACACAAAATGTATAATTCTAACAGTATTAACTATAATTTCTTAATCTGTATAAAAAAATCTCTCTAATAATAAAGAAAACTATCCAATTAGAATAACATTAAAAAATGACAAGTGTAATATTAATTATATTAATAGGACAACGACAAAGTGAAACTGTTTCTTCAACTTAATGTAAAGTAATGAGTATTCTTTTCAATTGTTATCTTCCCATTGCCAAAATTCAGGTCATGTTTCATTTTCCATGACAAGGCCTATTAATCAAACTCCAAACAATAGGGCATTTAATGCCGTCTTCGACCAAAGTTAGAAAAATAAGATGATAATTGAGAAGTTATAGCATTTAGCATTAATCAAAATGACCAAAATTAATCCAACACAAACATTTCCAAATTTGCTAAATCAACTCATCAATGTCAATTTAAATAAGCCCATTAAAAAAAAACATCCAAAAGGTGTCATAGCTCTCAGCCTTTCTATGCCTCAGTCACCGAAAACTCAAACACTACATCTGTGCCAGACAGCTTCCTGTAAATAGCAGCAAAAGTCTTGTATTCTGTGTTGTTTCGCTCCTTTGTGTCCAAGAAAACCTATGCGCCGAAGGGCACAATTAGCATGAATATGAGTAATTAAATAACATTTATCTTTTAATAATGTTCATTATAAATGATGCACTACCATTAATTTCCTTAAAACTCATTCTTTAACTGAAAAATAGTGAACAATTAACTCATAAATTAACCAAATATTATGAAAATATGCATCAGGCTACTCAGAATTGATACACAGCTTAGCTTGTATGCTTGATTAGTAAATATTTAGGTATACAATTACTTTCATTATATTGGAACCATCAATTTGATATCTGATACGCTTCCCAACAATTTCAGCAGGTAGTACAATATCCTCTAACATTGCCTTATTGACAATGATCAGTGTGCGGGTGCGAGGCCTTTAAACAACTGAACCTTTCTTTGGAGGCCTCAATATAAGTGAAATAAGGATTACATCCTAACAGACAATTTATAAGTAAAAAAAAGATAAGAAACTAGGCAGTACAAATGTCACAGTTCATGTTATATTCACAAGGGAAAGTTGTTCGACTTTTCAGTAAAGGTTACTCTTAGCTTGTTGTCATGACATGACCAAATTAAGAATTCTAAAAGGTTTCCTCTGAGCTCTAAAGCATAACCAAGATTAATTTGGCACTTTAGCCAAGAAAAAAGAGAGCAAATTTAAGGATTAGACAAGAAAATGCATACAAATAATCAGAGACCTAAGAAAAAAAATACACAACAAGCCCACATCATAACATGAAGATTTGGAGTTGTATTCCTCCACCATTAATATTAAAGAAAAAAAATGCTTGGCATCTCTAAAACAATTTTTAGTTGTTTTCTCAACAACAACTACAAATGCAAATATGATACCAATTTTGTTCTAAATCAACAATAATTAGACATCTATAACATAAAAACCTAAAAAAAAATAAGGATTGTTATATTTCTAATAAAATAAAACAAGCATAAACAATGGTTCTTAGTAGGAAACATGCTAACTAAAACTTAATCGAATTGCTACAAATATAATACCCAAATATATACAAGTCAAGAATTTCCTATGTAAAATGTAAACACCAGTCCAGGATGAATAGAAAGAGAACTGAACATAAGTATATAATTACCTTTCAACTCAACTTTTTCTCAAGTTCTCTCACAAGTCTGACATGAATCTTTCTATAACCTTTCCTGAATCTATAAGGAATATGGATAACAACAGCATTCGGAGTCCCAGCAACATCAATTTGGCTGCAAGACAGACAATAGAGCAGTAAATATGTAAGAAGTGTGACAAAAGCATGCCATAATACAAGTGCCAATTAGATGGTTTTTACACTGCTGAATTTATGTAGAGATCCTTCATGTCACTTTTCAGCTCCCGTTAGTATCTTCCAAATCAAACAATGCCTACAACAACAAAAAAAATAGTATAGGGCATTGTGAAAACACAAAAAAAAAAGTTTCAGTTTAATTTAATAATGTTATAGTAAAAGCAGTTTAAAACTTATGCAACTAACTCCTCGAATTCGATGGGCTCAGCATCCTTATCTTTGTGTATCTTCTGCTTGGTAGTATACATCTTAACAAAACTGGCATAGAAAACATAATCACAGAGAAAAAAAAAAAAAAAAAAAGGAACCAATAAGAGGAGTGTGCTTGTCACTAAGCAATAAATATGGAACACATAATCTGAGATACATTTGACTAATGCAAGAATGCAACATTATTGCATTTGAACAACTAAACAAAAAATTGGAACACATAATCTAAGATGCATTTGACCAATGCAAAATCCTAATATTATTGCATTTGAACAACTAAAAACTTTGGCATTTACTACTACTAAAATTTAAATCAATAGTTTTCAAACACATAACATGAATACAATTAAATTTCATACTTATCATTTATTATACACATATGGTCAAAAAACGGACAAGGCATAATATCTTATTAGAAGTTACCAAATGCTCTCTAAATGCTCATTTTAAGACTATAAATTTCTGAAACTTGGAGAAATAATTAGAATATCAGCCACTCAAAGATACAATTTGAATCAAGAAAGTCCAATCCCATATATTGCCCAATTAAATGAAGAAACCTACAAAACTTATTTTATTATTTAACTTCTTTCCTTTCCATTTCTTTTATTTTCCCTCGGCCGTTAGTAATAAATGCATTGAACATGCTGCATGCATTTTCTAGCATAAAGGACGATTAATTTATCATAAAGTAATCTAAAAATAATCAAAATGTACCAAAGTGAAATAAAACTATTTTGCTCCAGTGACCGATATATAATCAAGATCAAAAGAAAATATCCATAATGATCAAATTTTCAAATAGTTTGAGTTTAAATAGTATTAAGAAAAGAAACAATCCCATCTAACAGACGTATAACAGCTTTCATTTTTATTTCTCGCATTTTCTAGGTAACCAAGAAAAGTAATAGGTAGCAAAAATTAAAGGCGTACCAGTTGGAGAAGCAAAGATCAAAGTAAACAGAGAGAATGTGTGAATGAACCCTTCGGGAGGCTTTCTTCGCTTTGTAAGCTGGACAGAAACCCTAGGGTTTGCAGATTAAGATGGCTTAAAACAATCGAATAAATGGTCATGATTGCTTGGATTTACCTTTGAACGGTTACGATTATCATTAGAGATAAGTGCAATCCAAGGCCCATGGGCTATCGAAATAAAAGCATGAACAACAATCCAGCCCACTTATTTTCTTTTTCTGATATAGATATAGATTAAATTTCTCTCATTCCAGTGAAATAATATAACACGAAATTAAGAATATATACCATTTCTACGAAAAGGAAATAGCATCTTTAGTGTTTGACATGTTTTGGGGTGTTTTATGCATGAAAAATGCAAAATAGCCTCTTTGACGTGCGTGTGACAGGTTCATTGCACACGTATCTTAGCAGAGGAAGGCTCTATGACGCGCGCAATGGGTGCATCGCGCATGGACAAGGACTGATGGGGCATGGTCGTGCCCACAATGCTATATCGCACACTCATTGTAGCCTAGAGAGTTTATCATGCATGTAACAAGTTGTCACTTGTGCGACGAGGCCCACTACAGGTGCTGTTGCACAATCAATGGGCATCACGCATGTGACAGTTGCTGGCCTCTGGTGCAATTTTTTTCTTCGACTTGTTTAATACACAGTTGATCCTATGTTTATGCATTGCCCTAAGACATTTAAATAGAACTTTTAAAATATTTTTTAACAGAATAAAAAGCACAGAACAATGAATCTACAAAATGATACATGTTAGATGAAACATGATATGATAAGTATAAGATATAGTAATATAATATAAATGTGGACACTTATGAACCATGTACACATTTATGAGTTGCTCTTCATAAAAAAATACATGAAACCATGAGGGTTGCAAATAACTAGACATTGACACAAGGTATGAACACGTGTGTACCTAAGATGATAAGAACTATATAGATGTGTGTGTAAGTAAACATAAATGTGACGATGGGATTATACAATATGATATCTGAAAGGTCAACTTAGATATGCTCATTGCTCTAATATAGAACTAGAGTTAAAATATATTAATGCAATTAAGGGGTATACAGCACCGTAGTATATGAATGATTGAACATATGACTTTGATAATTTGGACAATGAGTTTTAAACTTGTGTGAGCACCCTTAATCTATATATCCATGCATGAATGATTATGAACTTAGTTAAGGAGACTTGAGAAGTGATGTCACTCAAAATGTACTTGCAAGTACATCTGCCAATTGCAATACCTAAAATCTCGCCCCCGAGATCTTTCTCAACGGAATTGTTCGATTTAAATTCTTAATTAATTATAGATTACCAATGAATAATAAATTAAATCTTAAATACTCTAATCAGGTTTTAATAAATTGGTTGAATCAATAAAAATAAAACTAACAATAACTAAAAGTTGATGAATTTAACTAATGAAAATAAATAGGTACTTAGACTACATCCACCAACTTGCAATCCCTTTAACAATTTTGTATTAATGAATTTAGATTTTGGTAGCTCTCACCTTAAAGTACAAATTAATCAAACCAATAACTTAATTAGTGTTCAATCTAATTTTTAAATTAAATTAAAGGTGATGTTCTTAATAACTTGATCCTAAAATTTTTATTTAAATTTAACAATTGGTGATCAAGCAATTATCAAACTAAAAATTAAATAAACACAATTAAAACTGAAAGAAATCATTAATTAATTGAAAAGATAAGTAAAGGTTCATATAAACTAGCGTTGCTTACTAAGCACCCATAGAATGATTTAGCCTAGCATCATTATAATAGTGATCATGTTAATATTGATAACTAAGTTAAACATTACAATAGAAAGAAGAGATATAAGAAACTAAAAGTACTCCTTGAATTGGATCTTTGAGTTGCAAGCTATTTTGCTTGAAGCCAAAACAAGAAAACAAAAATGATTGTTCTCTTTTAAAAATCTACTTTAAAGCTTGAATTTATAACCTAAGAAGTCCTAATTGTAATCTAACTCTGAAAATACAATACTTTCTAAACTAAAAAAAATCATAATCATCCCCCAAAAGGTAGTTATTTCCAAATCAATACATATCTCGAAAGTCTAGACCCCACTTGATCAAAATAAATATTTGAAAGCAACTAAACTCTATCGTATTAATCCTTGTCATGTGCCCGTAGAGTTGGCATGCTTGCAAAATACTAGCATAGCATATAAATGTCACGCCACAACATTTCAGCATGCTCGCGACATTAAATTGGAGTCATGGTCTTAACACGCTAATGCCACAACCACGCATTTGCAATATAAAGTTTAGCTTCAAAATCATTGTGCCCGCATCAAAGCTTCACGCATGCACTGCACTGAAGTTGTGCTGCATGCCTGAGACACCTTTGCGTGCCCGCAATAGGAAGTTGATTTGTCATGCCTGTTAACTTTGGTATCAACCGACACACATGTTTATATGATCGAGTCTAAATCCAAATTGTGTACATGTGAAAAAAAATTGATTCTAAACGTGATGCTGAATTTTTGTACAAAAATCGAGAAAACACAAGACTGAACTGAAAATATGCTATTTTCACATTATTAGTGAGTAGCAAACCAAGAATATTAAGATGAGTTTATCAGTATAATTTTATGTCAAAACTCCAAAGTTTAGAGTACAAATTGAAGAAATAAAAATTAAGGTGCAGTTCTATGAGAATACTAAAAAATGTAATTTTGCTCCAGTGTGTCAATCTAGAAACTGAGAATACTAGTGCATAGAATAAATTATGATGCGAATAATTGTGTATTTAATTTTAGAAATTAGTTAATTTAGAGCTCTAAATTGGAGAAATTAAAAATAGGATACGGTTTATTTTGAAAAGTGGAAAAATCAATGGACTAAAAGAGAGGTTTACCAAAGGATTTGATTAATCAATATTAATTGCATTAAAATAACATTAATTAAGTGGGATGGCATATTGCATGGACGACAAATGCAAGCCATACAAACAAACTTTGACTCTTTTATGGAGGGTACAAATGGCATAAAATATGACATAAAGCAAATGAAAAAAAAAAGAAAAGAAAAGAAATAAAGGAAAAGTTTTCTTTTTATTAATTCTTCCATTCTTACCGTCCATGCCTATTTCCCTTAATTAGGCCGAGCCTCTATACTCTCCAATCTTGCTTATTTTTTTTTCAAAACATAATCTTCAACCATTAAATTGAGGTAGAAAGAATAGATTAGGAGTCGAGTGGAATTAAGCCAAATTATAAGTTCAATGTTGCTTTCAAGTATGGCCAAGACTTATAAATGGAACAAAAGACTTGAGTTTGGCTCGGTGATGATCATGGTGATAGGAGAACTTCTTCCATGAGGGAGTTAAGCTACAAAGAAGGGTTAAATGTCAGATCGGAAGCAAAGAGGACGTGAAGCATGACAAGGAAGGCCACGGTTTGGTTTGGAAGAAATTAGAAGAGGTGAACAATAACTTTTGCTTTAAAAATTCTTGCTATGGTCGGGACCTCACCTTTTCTACTCTCCTTCCTTTTTTTTTAAAGATGTTAAGAATTTGAACTCTTTTCCTGGTTCTTTTCCTTTTCCTTGATGAATGAGGTTGAATGACATGGTATGGGGTCGAGACATTGATGAAGGAAGAAGGGAAGAGTTGCTTCAATCTTAGAGGGAATTGGAGATAGGGTTCTTGCATGTAGGAGTTGGAGCCAAAGGAAGAAAAATGAGGCAAATGAAAGCACGTATGAGGCCACGGGATTACAACTGATGATAGCTATTGTTTGTAAAGGAAGTGACTGGACCGACACAATAACAAGAAGAGACCTTATGTTGTTGATATTAGACCCAAATATTTGTAAAGCTTTGAAATTGGGAAGCCGAGAACACTATTGGTGTTGTGTGAATGAAGTTAGGTGGAATTAGAACGTGGAACCCATACCTTGAATTTGAGGTTATAACCATTTGATCTATGGGGCTATTAGACAAAAGTTAAGTTAAAGAATAAGCTAAATTAGCGTGAGCTCAGAAAATTTAGTAAGATAACTCTATGTGACGGATGAAAAAATTTAAGATAATTGGACAATTAAATTAGACTTAAGTAAATAAATTATTATGGTCGAATAAAAAGGGAAAACAAAGTGGAATGTTGAACCTTATTTAGGATCGTGAGGAGTTGATGATTGAGTTGGGACTGAAGTTGATAATTTGGATATTTGAAGCCAAAAGTTATAAAGAAAATAATTGGTAAAGCAGGAATTGTGTATGGTCAAGGGTTTCATAAGGGTTGGAACCAATTTTTAATTAAAAGAAGTTGGGCTCAAGGGCTTTGGACTTAAAAATAGTATAGTAAACTAAGTATATCATGAGTCAAGTGACAATTGATTATAAAGCAGAAATAAAAAGAGAAATCATTAAAAGAAACTTTGGAATTAAAATGAAGATTTTGGTGTAAAAAGAGGACCCTTATTGAATTACAAGACTGTAAAACAAAGGATTAGAGTAAATATTCCTATGATGACAATTGAACTAGACAATAAAACCTTCAATACAAGACAATAAAATCCATAATACACTTAGTAGAATATTAAATAGCGAATAATGTATTAGAATCATTAAACACGAAATGAGTAATATCTTGAAAAATGTAAAAGCCATATAGACCCCAATTAGACTAAAGTACGTTACTCCAAATTGAAGCGAGAAATGATGGAATATTTTAAGCGATAGTTTTTTCTTATCGAGAAAGAGAATTATCATGTCACGAACGTTAGTTGATATATTTATATATGTTTTACCAAGCGCAACCACGCCACATGTGCTTGTGCTAGATTAAGGGTAGAGGGCCATCAGGTGTGGGAAGAGACTAACCCAAGTTTATGCAAGCTTTATAGCAATAGTCATAAAATAATTTTTTTTAAATTATAGTAGAGTTAATATAATGCTATATAAAAATTAAATTATCATGTGAAGTTGTTTGTTACTTTGACATTTGGAAATGCTTTGTATAAAAGATATGTGATACACATAATATGAAATAAGAAACTAATGGTTATATATGTAGTATGAAATGACATAATATGATATGTGAATTATACAATACAGACAAGCAACAAAATGCTAGACATAAGAAAAAGACAGTAGAAATTATTAAAAAAAATTCAATATGTTTTGATGTATGACATGACTTATACAGACAAAAGTGACATAAGCCTTTAAATGAGCATAGGCTATAATAGGGTAGCCTTATGGGCATGCCAATAGAGTTATATGGTTATATACGGATTATCCAGCTCAGCTAGAACATATGGCTATATCCGACTCAGTCGAAACATATAGATATTAGAGATATTTAGCATCATGAGCTAAGTGACATAAGCCTTTATATGATACATATAGGTACCTTTTTTTTATACAAGTACCCTTTGTGTCTCCCTAGTATCTGGTCTAGGTGGCTAAACTTATGGGGACAACAAGTAAGGTTGTATTGTACAACACTGTTCAGTTTTCTTTTGTTTGTCTAACACAAGGCATGTTATGTGATATATGCTTTTGATATTAGAAAAGCTTGTTCGGATGATATATGAAATGACTTGTTCTATTCTAAATACATGCATGTAATATTATGCTAACATGACACTCAGTAAGAATAGAAAACGGTAAGTAACACTATTGCACAACTAAAGGAATGCTTCTTAAATGTAATGTAAGGTATTATCACTGAACATAGTTTAGCGCAAGAGCTTTACTTTTCAACGCAGATAGTAGACAGAAGATGGATAACAATATAGAAATAGAGAGAGCTACGGAATTAATGGCACGACTGGAGAGGCAAAACAGAAGTAGCAATAGCCAGCCAGTCAGTGTTGGTCTTTACTTCTTGTTCATGTCATGTATATAAGACAAACATTACAATTATCATGCATTTATTAAGTCTATATGTCTGTAGACAAGTTATATAAAAGCCTTTGAGCAGTATGCAAAATTTTTTTTATCGTGCATAATACAAGTCTCTTTTTCTGTTTATGGAATGTGTAAATTAATTATAAGGTTTTGTTTCCATAAGTCTTGCACAAACAAGTTAATTAGTTAGCCAAAAATTCATTCTCACCTAACTATAAAACAAAAAGGTAAAAGGGTGTTACATGATGTATATGACCTCCTCACGGGCATGACATGTTGTTACACATGTGATAATGTGTTTTTATAACTGCCTAAATTTCCATAACTCCTCCAAAACCTATGTTTTCACAAAAAATAAACATCCAAGTACCTAAAACAAACTAAAAACATACAATTAAATATTAAAAACACTAATGTAAACTATACTAAAAAGGAACGCATCAAATTTTACAATTAAACATTACTTGTCCCCAGTAATGTCCAAACATGAAGAAATATTCAAAACATAATTAAATAATACATTCGCTCTTAATCTCCATCATCTCTAAGTCTCACTAATGCATCAACCTGACCTATATTAGAATTACAGATTCAACTACATTCCAGACAATCGTAAAACTAATTTCATGCTCATATTCCAAAGCAAACCAACTCAATTATAATATTGCCTCAAATATATAGTAAAAATCAATCTAGCCAAGCTACTTATTATAAATAAATAAATATATATATATATATATATATATATATATATATATATATAACCTTATACATTAAGCCCCTCACACATATTTTCCTTTATTCCCTTTCTTTACTTTTGCATATTGTTTTAGTTTTGCTTAAAGTTAACAATTCTTCCCTAAGTCATAATGTATTTCTATCTTTACTTTGAACTTGTCATATCCGCTAATTTAGACTAAAGTCACGCGAGTTGTTAAATCGACTCGTCGGTTTGACCGAAATCTAAATTTGGAATTTTATCGAAAAATAATGAAAATAATGGTAATTAAGTATGAAAAATATCTAATAAAGTGTTCAAAATATTTAAAGATGCTAAATTTCAGTAAAGGACTAAATTGTGAATTTTGAAAAGTTTAGGGGTCAATTTGCAATTTATCGAAAATTGGAGGATTTAAAGGGGATAATCATAAATTAAATACATGAATTGGGACATAAAATGCATATGGAGGCCAGCCACACCAAGTGGCACATTTTAAGAAGTCAATTGACATACATGAATTAGAAATTAATGAATGTTTCTAGATTGATGCTTAGGTGTCCCTCCCATCTTAATAATCTTTGTCATTTTCTTCTTGATTATTTATTCTTCTTTCTTAATCCTTTGTATCTAGAATTGCCCATCATTGTCTTCCACGTTCCTCTTATCATACATCAAAGGAAGATGAACATATTAATTACCTAAGGAAAATATCTAGATTTTTATAGCCTATGTGTCAAAGTATTGATTAATTTTGTCTTCTTCCTCTTAATTACTCATCTTTCTTCCTTATCCTAACATCTAGAACACTCTATTCTCTAAACCATCCACGTTTTTCCCTTGGACAGCCATAAACAAACCTTGTTATAAGAAGAGAAAGTGAGAAAAAGAGAGAGAAAGGCATGAGAAATTCCATTTTCATGCTCAAGGAAGCTTAGGAGAGTAAGGAAAAAGAGAAAGATTAAGGTTTATGGAGTCTTAATAATCTGATTATAAATTTTAGAAACTCAAAGTGATTATAAATTTTAGAAAGGCATGGTATGATTATCTACGCCGGGTTTGGCAATGTTATCTATGCCGGGTTTGGAAATGTTATCTACGCCGGGTTTGGCACTGTTATTTATGCAGAGTATGACATTATTATCTACGCCGAGTTTGACAATTTTATCTACACCGGGTTTGGCAATGTTATCTACGCTGGGTTTGGCACTTATATGCGCACATCATATTGCCCGGGTGGCACTCCTAAATGCCTGGATGGCAACTCTGTTGTCCTATTCAGTGGTTCATAGGTGTCCTGGGCATAAATGAAAACATAAATAAAGAAGTTATGGGACATAAAAGAATTATTGAAAGTAAAAACTGAAATTATGATTTGTGACATGAATAATAAAAATGGAATTATGAATTGTGGCATGGATAAAAAGAAGGTTTAGTGTTATACAATAAGGTAGTAATAAAATAAATAAATATGAGATAATATAATATAATTTGATGTCTATACATGCTAGAATACCATGATTTGCATGAGAATGATGATTTGATTATGTTAAACAAAATGAGATATAATAAATTGATGTTATGCATACTAGAATATTAGGAAATGTATGTTTGCATGATTTGATCAAAAAATTTTATATGACAATGCATGTGACATTAAAAATAGTTTATTGCCTTATTTATAAGCACCACTAAGCCAAGAACTTAGCGTGGGAGTTTCTCTCGCGCAGGTATAGCAAAGAATAAGTAGACAGTAGTAGATAAAGCTAACGGTGACCTGACCCAGTAAAGCAGCGTATATCAACCACCGTGGGTCACACATCTGTTGTATCTATGTTTTAAATTTTATTTTATAGTACTGGTAAAATAAACGGTACACTTTGTAAAGAAGATGTTATTAAAGAAAATGTATTTTTATCTTTGAAGTTATGACTTTTTCTTTTATGCTGCAAAGTAAATAAATGGTAAATAAAAAAAAATGAATGATTTTCAGGTGTTCAAAATTTAATAAAGATATTTTAAACGATGAAGTCAGAGGTAGCACTCCCTCATCCGGGCACGAGCTGCTGGGTTGAGTGGGTGTTACAGTTTTTGGTATCAGAGCGCCAGGTTGGTGTTTCTGGATTTTGGTATTAAAGCCTGGTTTGGGGGGTTTTGAGATTTGAAAATGGTTTCCAAAAATAATTATAACATGTGTGTACCCACAATTAAGTATTAAAGTTGCTGCTTACTGATTGGGGCCGTTATTTTATGATATAGGTATAGTATGGCTTCAGGGTCACGATATATTGTGGTCGAAGGAGGCGAAAGTAATAAGCCTACTGAAACACAGGCTTCATCGCGACCCAGTCGTCGCCAAGCTACTGTATCTAGATCCAGTGCTAGCCTATCAAGACGGCAGTCTATTGCTGGCACAGGACAAACAGAGCTTATGAGGAACATGATAGATTTGGTACAAAGAGCATCACAACCAGCCTCATCAGGATTACAATTTAAGAGACTGAGGAAGTTAGGGGCACCCGATTTCTATGGTAAACGGGAAGATGACCCATCAGTGGCAGAGTTTTGGCTAGAACGAGCAGAGAGAGTTTTTGATCAGCTGCATTGCACAAACGAGCATAAATATGAGTATGCAGTATCTTTACTACAAGAGCATGCATATGACTGGTGGCAATCTGAATCACAGAGCACAGAGGCTCCTGACCCTATGACGTGGGAGTTCTTTCTAGAGAAGTTTAAGGAGCAGTATATTCCTCCTATCTACACAGGTGACAAGAAAAGAGAGTTTTTGATGTTGAAACAAGGAAACTTATCGGTAACAGAATATGAAAGAGAATTTACACATCTTTGCAAGTATGTTGGAGGCATTGTATCCACTGAGGCAGATAAGTGCCGACGATTTGAAGATGGATTGAGAGACCCAATCAAGCTACAAGTTTCAGCTCTACGTCTGATGAGTTTTCCTAGTTTGCTAGCATCTGCCAGAATAGTTGAGAGAGTTCTAGCCACACAACTGTCAACACAAGATAGAGGGTTCAAGAGGGTCATATCACAACCGAGTAGAGTACAGTCAAGTGGAAAAAGAGCTGGATCTTTTAGTGGCCAATTTCAGGCTGGGGGTTCCAACAGGCCTTCTTTCCTCAGGCGGGGACAACCTGCGAGATCTATTTCTTCGGCAGCTAGTGCACCGACACAGACACCATATAGATCACTACCCCTACCAGAATGCCAACACTGTGGCCGTTCTCATCCCGGAGAGTGTTGGTGGATGACAGGAGCGTGTTTTAGATATGGCTCTAAAGACCATATAAGGAGAGATTGTCCCTTGTTACAGTATGGCAGAGGTTGGGGGAGCACTGAGCTGATGTAGACACAGGCTTCTGGGCACGGCAGAGGCCGAGGCTGAGGGCAAGGCAGAGGAGGCCGATCAGGGCCCAGTCAGTTTAGATCGGAGACAGTTGAGAGGCCAGAAGGTAGTAGAGCTGCCCCAACCAGGGCATATGCCATGCGAGGCCGAGAGGAGCAGGATGCACCGGATGTCTTAATTGGTAAATTCCTTCTCATTGGCTCTGACATACATGCATTGATAGATCCGGGGTCGACGCATTCATACATATGCACACCAACACCAGGTCGAGAGGGTTTAGAACCACAGACTTTAGAATTTGAGATTATTGTGACTAACCCGTTAGGGCACAGTGTGAGGATTAGCAAGGTGTTTAGGGGTTGCCCAGTTGAAATCCAAGGAAGGCAATTCCCAGCAGACTTGATAGAATTACCATTCCATGAGTTTGATGTGATCTTGGGAATGGATTGGTTGTCTCATTATGGAGTGGTAGTGGATTGTGGAAAAAGACAGATGATCATCAGAATTCTAGAACAAGATGAGATAGTAGTGATGGGTGAGGATAGAAGATACCCAGACAATATGATATCAGTGTTGAAAGCCCAGAAACTCATCAATAAAGGATGTGAAGCATACTTAGCGTATGTGGTTGATATGGAAAAAGCAAGTTCGAAGTTGGTGGATATTCCTGCTGTTATTGAGTTCCCTGACGTATTTCCAGAGGAGTTGCCAGAGTTATCGTCGGATAGAGAAATTGAATTTGCTATCGATTTGGTACCCGACACCACCCCTATTTCCATTACACCATATAGGATGGCACCAGCAGAGTTGAAAGAGCTGAAGCTACAGTTGCAGGAATTGTTAGATAAAGGTTTTATATGACCCAGTGTATCACCATGGGGTGCTCCAGTATTATTCGTTAAGAAGAAAGATGGCACTCTTCGTCTTTGCATCGATTACAGGCAACTTAATAAGGTGACTATTAAGAATAAATACCCGCTGCCTAGAATTGATGACTTATTTGACCAATTGAAGGGTGCAGCCATATTTTCAAAGATAGATCTTCGATCAGGGTATCATCAACTGAAGATAAAAGAGTCAGATGTACCTAAGACGGCATTCAGGACTCGTTATGGTCATTATGAGTTCCTGGTTATGCTCTTTGGATTGACGAATGCACCAGCAGCTTTTATGGACCTGATGAACCGAGTGTTCAGGCCATACCTTGATCAATTTGTAGTAGTGTTTATTGATGACATTCTTGTCTACTCTAGAGACCGAGTAGAACATGATCAACATCTCAGAATAGTGTTGCAAACATTGAGGGAGAAGCAGTTGTATGCAAAGCTATCTAAGTGCGAGTTTTGGCTTGAATCAGTCAGTTTTCTAGGTCATGTAATTTCAACAGAAGGTATTCGGGTTGATCCTAGTAAAATTGAGGCTATTCTTAATTGGAAACCACCATGAAATGTGACAGAAGTGAGAAGTTTCCTCGGATTAGCCGGATATTATAGGAGGTTTGTGAAGGGATTTTCATCATTAGCGACTCCTTTGACACGACTGCTACGAAAAGAGGTCCGATTCGATTGGACAGACAAGTGTCAAACAAGCTTTGATCGGCTGAAGGCAATGTTGACTGAAGCACCAGTTTTAACTCAGCCTATTCCAGGAAAAGACTTTGTTGTGTACAGTGATGCTAGTCATAATGGTTTAGGCTGTGTTCTTATGCAAGAAGGAAAGGTGATTGCTTACGCCTCAAGACAACTTAAGCCTCACGAGCTTAACTATCTGACACATGATTTGGAGTTAGCTGCGATAGTTTTTGCTCTTAAGATCTGGAGACATTATCTGTATGGGAAAGAATCACGATGGATTTTGTGTCCGATTTACCGATGACTCAGAGGAAGCATGATGCAGTCTGGGTGATAGTGGACCGATTGACGAAGTCGGCACACTTCTTACCTGTCAGAATGGACTACTCATTGAACAAGCTAGCTGAAATTTATGTAAGTGAGATAGTGAGATTGCATGGAGTGCCAATGTCCATCATATCTGATAGAGATCCCAAATTTACTTCACAATTCTGGAAAAGTCTACAGCAAGCTTTGGGGACTCGACTCAATTTCAGCACGGCCTTTCATCCGCAAACGGATGGACAATCGGAGAGAGTTATTCAGTTGCTAGAGGATATGATGAGAAGTTGTGTGCTTGAATTTGAGGGAAGTTGGTATAGATATTTACCTCTTATGGAGTTTGCCTACAACAACAGCCATTAGATGAGCATAGGCATGGCTCCGTATGAGACATTGTATGGAAGAAAATGCAGGACACCAATCTGTTCGACTGAATTGAGTGAAAAGAAGTTGATAGGGCTAGAGTTAGTGCAACAAACAGAAGAAAAGGTTAAAATTATTCAAGAAAGATTGAAAGCAGCTCAAGATCGACAGAAATCATATGCTGACCTCAAGAGGCGAGATATAGAGTATGCTGTGGGAGATAAGGTGTTTCTTAAAGTTTCACCTTGGAAGAAAGTATTAAGATTTGGTAAAAAGGGAAAGTTAAGTTCGAGGTTCATTGGCCCTTATGAGATTTTGGAAAGAATCGGACCAGTGGCATATTGGTTAACACTTCCACCAGAGTTGGATAAAATCCATAATGTTTTCCATGTGTCGATGCTAAGGAGATATAGGTCTGATTCGACTCATGTTATTCCAACTGAGGAGATAGAAGTGCAGACTGACTTGACGTATGAAGAGGAACCAGTGGCTATATTAGCATGGGAAGAAAAAGTTTTACGAAACAAGAAAGTTCCATTAGTTAAAGTGCTATGGCGAAATCATGCTACTGAAGAAGCCACATGGGAGAGCGAAGAAGTCATGAAGAAGCAATATCCTCAGATGTTCAACAAAGAATGAACAGGTAAAAATTTCGAGGACGAAATTTATTTTAAGGGGGAGAGAATGTCATATCCGCTAATTTAGACTAAAGTCACGCGAGTTGTTAAATCGACTCGTCGGTTTGACCGAAATCTAAATTTGGAATTTTATCGAAAAATAATGAAAATAATGGTAATTAAGTATGGAAAATATCTAATAAAGTGTTCAAAATATTTAAAGATGCTAAATTTCAATAAAGGACAAAATTGCGAATTTTGAAAAGTTTAGGGGTCAATTTGCAATTTATCGAAAATTGGAGGATTTAAAGGGGATAATCATAAATTAAATGCATGAATTGGGACATAAAATGCATATGGAGGCCAGCCACACCAAGTGGCACATTTTAAGAAGTCAATTGACATACATGAATTAGAAATTAATGAATGTTTCTAGATTGATGCTTAGGTGTCCCTCCCATCTTAATAATCTTTGTCATTTTCTTCTTGATTATTTATTCTTCTTTCTTAATCCTTTGTATCTAGAATTTCCCATCATTGTCTTCCACGTTCCTCTTATCATACATCAAAGGAAGATGAACATATTAATTACCTAAGGAAAATATCTAGATTTTTATAGCCTATGTGTCAAAGTATTGATTAATTTTGTATTCTTCCTCTTAATTACTCATCTTTATTCCTTATCCTAACATCTAGAACACTCTATTCTCTAAACCATCCACGTTTTTCCCTTGGACAGCCATAACCAAACCTTGTTATAAGAAGAGAAAGTGAGAAAAAGAGAGAGAAAGGCATGGGAAATTCCATTTTCATGCTCAAGGTAGCTTAGGAGAGTAAGGAAAAAGAGAAAGATTAAGGTTTATGGAGTCTTAATAATCTGATTATAAATTTTAGAAACTCAAAGTGACAAAGAGTTAGATCAAAGGAGCAAAGGAAAGGAGAAAGAGAAGTAA
This sequence comes from Triadica sebifera, assembly GCA_023653625.1. Taxonomy (NCBI): domain Eukaryota; kingdom Viridiplantae; phylum Streptophyta; class Magnoliopsida; order Malpighiales; family Euphorbiaceae; genus Triadica; species Triadica sebifera. The sequence continues at coordinate 11,059,038 of CM042900.1, forward strand.
AGAGAAAGAAAAGAGAAAAAGAGAGGTTTGTGCATAATCTAAGGCAATAACCTATTTTAATTTTGTTTTAATTGCATAATTTAATTATTTGGCATGTTGATGATTCTGAATTAATATCACTTGTGATGAAGAATCTTGGGGATGCATGTTTGCTAGACTTAGGATTTAATTTGGTAAAAATTGAATGTGATTGGTTGGTATGTTCTTTGCTGGAAATTGATGAGCAGTGTGCACTTAAACTGTTATAACTTAATTTCTAGAACTCGGTTTTCTATTTTATTTGTTGGGTTAGAAAGATAAGACATAGATCTATAACTTTCATTTAGATCATAAAACCTTAATATGTCTGAAATTTTCCAGAAAATTTCATAAAGTTCGAACATAGAATCTGTCCAGAAATTATGGGCAGAATTGTTAATAATGAGCAGTAAGTACTTAAACTGTTATAACTTGAGTTCTGGAGCTTGGATTTGTGTGTTATTTGTTCTGTATGAAATCTAAGACATAGGGCTATAATTTTTATTTAGACCATAATATCGGAATATTTCTGTAATTATCCATAAAAAATTCATAAAGTTTAGACTTAGAATCTGTCCAGAAAATTCTGGGCAGAATTATCAGTGACCAGTTAGTGTTAATATTATCATATCTTTTGATACAAAACTCAGAATTAAGTGATTAAAGTTGAATATTAAATCTAAGATTCATATCTAAAATTGGTATTAAGATCATGTAACTATATTCAGAACGGAACAAGACCAAAATTAAGGTCCAATACAGAGAACAGAATCTGCCAGTGACAGGGCAGCATGTGAATTGAGAAATGAAATGAGTAAAATGATGAGAAATTTGTTATATTATGTAAATATTATTTTAATTGAGTGATTATGTGATTATTTTGAGATATTACATGCATGAAAAGTATTAAATTAATTTTTATGAATTTTAATGAAATTGTATAAGCCCTAGAACACCTAACTAGAACCAACTTAGGATAGTTTGGCATGCCAAATAGGGGGGAGTATGATGAAAATGATTAAATCCATTAATGGTATGATTATCTACGCCGGGTTTGGCAATGTTATCTATGCTGGGTTTGGCAATGTTATCTACGCCGGGTTTGGCACTGTTATTTATGCCGAGTATGACATTATTATCTACGCCGAGTTTGGCACGGTTATCTACGCCGAGTTTGGCACGGTTATCTACGCCGGGTTTGGCACTTATATGCGCACATCATATTGCCCGGGTGGCACTCCTAAGTGCCTGGATGACAACTCCGTTATCCTATTCAGTGGTTCATAGGTGTCCTGGGCATAAATGAAAACATAAATAAAGAAGTTATGGGACATAAAAGAATTATTGAAAGTAAAACTGGAATTATGATTTGTGACATGAATAATAAAAATGGAATTATGAATTGTGGCATGGATAAAAAGAAGGTTTAGTGTTATACAATAAGGTAGTAATAAAATAAATAAATATGAGATAATATAATATAATTTGATGTCTATACATGCTAGAATACCATGATTTGCATGAGAATGATGATTTGATTATGTTAAACAAAATGAGATATAATAAATTGATGTTATGCATACTAGAATATTAGGAAATGTATGTTTGCTTGATTTGATCATAAATTTTTATATGACAATGCATGTGACATTAAAAATAGTTTATTGCCTTATTTATATGCACCACTAAGCCAAGAGCTTAGCGTGGGAGTTTCTCTCGCGCAGGTATAACAAAGAATAAGTAGACAGTAGTAGATAAAACTAACGGTGACCTGACCCAGTAAAGCAGCGTATATCAACCACCGTGGGTCACACATCTGTTGTATCTATGTTTTAAATTTTATTTTATAGTACTGGTAAAATAAACGGTACACTTTGTAAGAAGATGTTATTAAAGAAAATGTATTTTTATCTTTGATGTTATGACTTTTTCTTTTATGCTGCAAAGTAAATAAATGGTAAATAAAAAAAATGAATGATTTTCAGGTGTTCAAAATTTAATAAAGATATTTTAAACGATGAAGTCAGAGGTAGCACTCCCTCATCCGGGCACGAGCTGCTGGGTTGAGGGGGTGTTACAGAACTTCTAGTTTTTTGAAGAAAAACACAATTTAGATTTTGGTGGCTCTCACCTTAAAACACTAGTTAATCAAATTAATGACTTAACTAATGTTCAATCCAAATTTTAAGCTAAATCAAAGGTGATGTTCTTAATAATTCGACCTTAAGATTTTCATTTAAAGTTTAACAACTAGTGATAAAACTAAAAAAAAAATAAACACAATTAAAACTGAAAAAAATCATTAATTAATTATAAAGATAAGTAAAGGTTCATATAAACTGGGGTTACTTACTAAGCACCAATAGAATGATTTAACCTAGCATCATTATAACAGTAATCATGTTAATATTGATAATTAAGTTATATATATATATATATATATATATATATATATATATATATATATATATATATATATATATATATATATATATATATATATATATAAGAAACTAAAAATACTCCTTGAATTGGATCCTTGAGTTGAAAGCTATTATGCTAGAAACCAAAATAAGAAAAAAATTGTTGTTAAAGATTGTCTCTTTTAAAGTTCTACATTATAGTCTAAATTTATAAACTAAAAAGTTGTAATTTTAATCTAACTCTAAAATCACAATATTTTCTAAACTAAAGAAATAATCATCCCCAAAAGGTAGTTATTTCTAAATCAGCTTATATGTCTAAAGTCTTGATCCCACTTGATCAGAACAAATGTTTGAAAGCAATTGGACTTTATCACATCAATCCTCATCACGTGCATGTAGAGTTGGCATGCATGTGATAAACTAGCATAACATATAAACATCATGCCCACAACATTTTAGCATGCTCACAACAGCAAATTGGAGTCATGGCCTTGACATGCTTACGCCACAATTGCCCACCCACAATAGAAAGTTAAGCTTCAAAATCATCGCGCCTACAACTACATTGTAAAGGAATTTTCTTCTATTGCAACTTTTTGACATGGTTGTTTGAAAAGATTCTCATTTTGAATGGACATAATTGTCTATTCCAATAAAATTTACTCTAGGGAAAGATTTTGTTATAAATAACATTGTTATTCATAACGAGTTACGTTGTAAACCAAAGTAAGAAAGGAGGTTGTAGCATATACTTCTGACAGTTGAAATTGCACAAGCATAAATATTCTATACATGACCTAAAGCTAGCTATCGTAATTTTTGCATTAAAGTTTTGACAGTATTATTGTATGGAGAAAAGTAATATATTTATATACAATATACAAGAGTTTGAAGTGTTTTCTCTCATCGAAAGGATTGAATTAGAGGTAGAGAAGATAGCTAGAATTAATCAAGATTATAATGGTATGCACGACTAATGATTAAGAAAGGCTAAAGTGAGAGCTAATGCATTAAGAAGGAAAATCATAGTTGAGATACAACTGTGATCCACCCCGATGTAGATGATAAAAACACTTTAAAACAATATGGGAAGCTGATAGAAATGGTAGAGGTAGTGAAAAATGGGGAGAGGTTGAAATATTTAGTATAAGCTTATGGTACTATGTGTTACGAGCATAGAATAAGTGCATGTAATCTAGAAAAGTTGTAGCATGATATTCTTAAGGAAATACATAAGATAGCATATATAATAATCGGTAATGACTAAAGGCATCAGGATTTGAAGGCTTCATACAAGTAACCAGATATGAAGAAAGTTTCATGAAGCTTGTTGCAAGAGGTTAGACTTGCTAGCAAGTAAAAAATAGAACACCAACTGCCATATGATTTATGTAGCCCACGTTTATACCAAAATGAAATAAAAGAGAAAGTAAAGAATTAAGAAAGGAATGTTGAAGGTAGCTAGTTATTGACAAAAGTCTTATATTGATTCAAATAGGTCAGACAAAGGATATGCAGTAGTTAATCAAGTGTTTCCAATGATAACTTCTAGATAGGGTTGACATATGAGGATAAATATGTTGCCATTCTTATTTGTGAAGAGAAAATTATACAAAGCAAGAAAGTTCCATTAGCTGAAAATTTGTGGTGGAATCATTCAATAGAGGGAGTTGCATATAAGAGTGAGAAAATGATGAACATGTAACACTTGTAACTCTTTGGCACTATGTAAGTAGGTAAATTTTAAGGACAAAAATTATTTTAAAGGGAAGAGAATGTCATAACCGCTAATTTAGGACCCAAGTCGCGAGTGTTACAGAATCTACATCTTAGAGCAACCTAAGTCTAAATTCAAAATTTGACAAGAAAAGAGGTAGAATAAAGATAAATAATTATGGAAGTAATTAAAAAGTGCCAAATGGTTGAAAAAGGTGATTAAGAATGATAAAGGACTTAATTGCAAAAGTTCGAAAGTTTTAGGCATAATTGCAAAATTGTCACATATGGAGGACTAAAATGAATATTTTTCAAGTGAATAAAATTAAATACATTTTTAATATATGTTGGCCGACCATGCATGAATAAAAATAAGGGAAGATTAAGTAAAGAGGATTAACATCATAATGTGCATAAAAATCATATGTTGGTCAAATTAGTGTGCCCCATTAGAGGATTTTTCTTCCTTTCTTCTTTTTATCTTCTTTTTCCTTTAATTTCTCTCAATTTATCTAGAATTGTTTACCCTATACCTGCCCTTACCCATTCCTCCTTTCTTCTCGATTACCAAAGCTTGATTCTAATGAGAAAGTGAGGAAAGAGTGAGAAAGAGCATGGAAAAGCCATCTCTATGCACAAAAGACCAAGAGAAAGTCAAATAAGTCAATAAAGAAGAGGAAAAGAAGTTAGAAAGTGGATAGAGGAACACCATTTGGTTTAGCCATGAAGGGATTAAGGTGAAGATAAGAAGTTCTACATCCTTCTCTCACTTCATTCCACTCAAAAACATATTTTATAGCTCATAAGGAGCCTATTTATAGGAGTTATGATCTTGTATGTAAGGGTTTTAGAGAGTTTTGATAGTAATAAAGTGTGTAAAGAGTGTTAATAGACTCTAAAAAAATAAAAGAGGTTGAAATTAGAATAGTTAGTGAAGCTTGAAACCATGATATATGAAGAGAGATAATTTAGGGGTTGAGTTTGAAGAGAGAGAAAGTTAATGATAGCTTATATTAGAGCAAGAAAGGGTTGTAATGAAGTTTTTGCATATGATAGGTGTTATTTGGGAGAGAGACAAAGACAAAAAGAGGAAGGAAGAAAAGGAAAAATAAATGAAGAGAAAAGAAAGGCTTAAAGACCAAAGACAAAAATGAAAAGGTTAGTGCATGCTCCTAAGACAATAGTCTATAATTTTAGTGAAATTTTTATGATTAGTAATGAGTTTACATGTGTTAAATTTGATTAAAGTATACTTGATTCCATGTTAGTAGGGTTAATTAGTGATAAATATGACATTTAGTGTTGAATTTTGAGGGAAATATAGATTTAAGGGAATTTGAGGAAATTAGAATATGATTGCTTGAATTTGAAGTGTAATATGCATGTTGAACCATGAAAATGTGTTTTTATATGCCTTGAAATTGAATGGTTTTGTTTTGGTACACCTTAGAATGAAATTGGAGTTGAAAAGTAATTTTCTAAGTAACTATTCATTATAGATTTATTCACTGCTTGGAAGCGAAATACGGGTCATGAACATGAATCATATGTCATGGCCATGAAACAATTTTAAGATTATTCATAGGTTATGGACCATTATTCACGATCGTAAAAGTGGCTTTTTATCATAGGCTTGAATGTATTAGTCACAACTATGAATTTTCTATTTTAAACACTAAATTGAAATACATAGTTAGATACAATAAGATCTAAGTTCAAATGCTTGAACTGAGCGGAGAAAAAATGAAATAACATAAATTAGTAGACATAGAGCATAAATAATTTGGTTATGTATGAAAATAAAATGAAATGAAATAAGACAATGGTTATATATATATATATAGTAACTACTTGATTGTTTGAAATGAATGGGGATAATATGATTGTGTTATGAAGGAATAAATGTGAAGTATGTATAATGGTATCATAAAGAAATAAAATGAATGTTCATACAAAAGAAGATGAAAAATAATGAAGATAAAGTTATGTGGTTATGCCAATAAAACAAGTTGATACAAGAGTAAATGAAAAGAGGAACTTAAGCCCAATATATATGTCTAACCTATACTATAGTGAGTAGACAAGTTGGCATGCCAATTAGGGATGATAAACTGTAAAATCCATAGGTTTTGTGCCTATAGGCCATTGTGCCCGTAGGCGTTTGATGCCTATAGACAATTTATTGTCCGTTATCATGAATATTCACTATCTTATGGTGCCCATTTACATATTTCTCATTTTTGTCTTATAATGTTTGATATGGGTATTTTAGGCATATAAATAAGATTAAGAAATAGAAGTATAAGAACAAAAAAAAAGATATTTGAAAGTAAAAGAAATAAGTGACTAAATAAATATAAATAAAATATAAGAAATAATTATAAGAAATGGTACATAGTATTAGTATATTAAAAAAAGTAACCTTGTTGATAACACAATGCATATAATAGTATATGATATAAAAAGATATAGTTTGCATATAATAAAATAGATACTACAAAGATAATATAAACTACAGAAGTCAAATGCATGGGTTGCACATATTGATAAGTGTGCATGAAATCTAGCATGTATATATAAATAGAGTATTACAGAGGTGAAAGTAGGTGGAATAAGAATTAAAGGTAAGCAGTATTATTGTTGTGATGGTATCTTAGGTAATGCATTACAAAAGCAAGAAGTAAGAAATGATGGAAACATGAGTTAATTAGAAGAAAAAGATTAGTTTTTAAAGCAAAATGTAGAAAGTGTATATATAACATAAGGGATTGTAACTATAATATAATATAATAGTATGTTATAATATTAAGCAATGGTAAGAGTAATTACCAAACATAGACTAATGTGTTAAAGAAAATAATATAGATAAAAGCAATTATATGTGCATGTTAGGTAAAAAGTAATAGAACCATAAATGGTTAATTTGCCTACATATTTCATAGATTATAGAATCATATGTAAATGCATGTTTTATGCATAGTTTATAGCTTATTTCCTATTTGTATACACCACTAAGAATTTATGCTTAGCGTGAGAGATGTTTATTTCTCATGCACAAGGGTTAAAAGTCATAGCAAAATCTAAAGATTAGATAATAGATAAAGACAGAAGCTAGTATAACTCTGAGTCAGTGAAGCAGTCAAGAATCCTAAAATATGGGTGATTATATCAATTGTATATTTGGTTTTTAAAATTTGCATTTCTACATTTTTTTATGTATTTACTTATTTGTATAAAAATTTATACTGTGTTTTAGTGGATTCAATTATTGTGAGAAAAAGTGTAAATGATATTGTAAACATGGACGATGATTTGCATTAAGTGTTTTTAAATAGTGATGATAGCTTAAATTGCAATAGTATTTGGAAAAGAAGAAAAACAAAACACATACTGCATTTTCTTCAAACAATGTAAACCAGTATTGGAGAGAAAGGTTTGAAACATCCTCTTGCATAACTATCAATACAATAGGGTGAGGGGTGTTATAATGATAAGTAAACTCTTTAGTAATGTCAATCATAGGTTTATGCATGCCATAATATTACATGCCATGTGATAATATGCCGTTAAATGATCAACTATGTATGTTGTATGCTTGGGCACCATATGTGCCTTAGTGTACCACTAAGCAAGTTTTGTTTAGCATGTGGGTCGATTCTCACTCTTTGGTTTGGAGCCATGTGTGTAGAGAAGCTAACAGATAAGAAAAACCCATTATAGAGTCAATAGGTCAAGCCCTCATATTGGATTGCTGACTACATGACATCTTTTTGTTATTGTACATGTCATGAAAAAGGAATACAAATAGCATCTTGATACATTAATAAAGTTTTATGTGTCTTTTAAAAACATGATTTGTTTTTTAGTAAATTACTAATATTTTGGGATATAAACAAACAACTGTTTTGATTAAAAATGAATGAATGAAGTTTCTTATTCTCTTAAAGATTCTGAAAGGATGATTCGTATGACGAAGTTCTTTAATTAATTGTTAAAGCAAATGAAGAATGATTTCATAATCTTTCAATCTTTTTAAAATTTTCCAATTTTCAAGTATAAGTGAGCGTGACAACCTTACATATAGTTGGATTAGTTTACAATTTTCAAGTATAAGAGTATTACAACTAACTACAATGTGATCCATCCCCTCAATTATGTGTATCAATTATTTTATTTTATTTGAGTTTTTATACTTTATTTGATGTATTAGGATTTAAATTTTTTTTATGATTATGATATATTTTATATATTTTTTTGCTAGGAATGAATTTATTATATTGCAATTTTTTTATTTGTTATATGATAATTATATTTTACTATTTGCATTTGTTTTTAAATTTAAATTAAATTTAATAATTATTAATAACATATATAAATATTAATTAAAATATATACAATAATTATTAATATTAATAAACAAATTTATTATTTAATAGTTATATAAAAAATATTTAAAATATCAATAAATTAGATGTTGTCGATATATATATTCGATCAGAATTGTGACCACATCAAGTGGTCGCTAAAGTAACCAAATATTGCAACCACTTAACAACTAAAATTTTGCAACCATAGATATTGGTTTTTGTTTAGTCACTATGTAGCCTCCTAAGTCTCATTGTAGTCTAGAATTTCCAACCACAAAGAAACCACATGGGGCCGCAATTTAGTGAACACGCGTCGGTTGTCACTAAATTAGTGATTACGGTAATTTTTGGTCGTTAAAATGGCTTAGCGACCATGAAATATGGTTTCCATGTGGTCACTAAGATGGTTTAGCAACCACATAGCGACCATTTTTCTTGGCCACTAAAATGATTTTTTTTTGTAGTAGTTTTATTTTTTTTAATATATGATAAATATTAGATTGGGGCATAACAAAGTATATTTTAGTTATTATTGCTGTAGAGTTCTAATATACATACATCACCTACATAGCACTACAAAAAATAAGAATTTAAACCCTCAAAATATCACCTTTTATGGAATTAATTCAAAAATATTCACAAAATAAATATATTTAGCCATTACTTGTTTATCGTTTGTGATTTCTTTTTCTTCCTATCACCTTTCTGGATTATAACAAAGTACAACAATAAAAAAGATGATCTTCTCTAATATTGACCCACACTAGAATCAACAACAAACTATTTTGGCTATGGTCTAACTGAAATGTCTTGAGTGCTAGCTAGGGTATTTCGGTTTGGGAAAGAAAATAGAAAAGTGAATTTCTCTCTATGAAATTCATCAATGGGTGTTTCCTATCATTAGAGCAGTCACTTTATGATGTATTTAAATGCATCATATGTTCCTAAACCTATTAGGAATGGGCCTTAGGCTAAATAGGTCTAATGAATTATGAATCATCACAATTTGGCCAACATAGGACTCTCTTATGGTGAATTCAGTGCTTTAGGCCATTTCTCTCATATTTTCAGCCCATATAGCATCTTACGCCATATTATTGAATTCTTAAGACAATCACCATTTTACTCTGATCACATAATTTTATATGGTAAATTTAATGCTTTAAAATCAATTATTCATATATAACAAATCAACATTGGCATTTATTAATGCATTATGACCATCCAAATATCCTGAAAGTCAGTGATTTGACTATAATATTTCCATAGACAATTACCATATAATGAATTTTTTTCATTAAACTATATTTTAATTGGTTCAAAGATAGTTTTTGTGTTGACTCTTGTTAGACTGATTATATTACATCTGTCCAAATTACTTAGTTATTGTTTCTAAAATCATGTACGCTATAAGATATATCTTTGAAGATAATCTTGAAGATAAATCCACCTTGACCAAGAATTTTAGAGCACTAACTCCCTACAAGAGTCAATGAGATATACTCATATTCTATTATGAGTGATGAATTATAAATTGATCAGTAAACTATCATTGAATATGTCATTTATCAATGCATTGTGACCACCCAAATGTCTTGAAAGTCAGTAATTTGACTATAACATTTCCATAGATAATTATCATGTAATAAACTCCTTTCATCAAGCTATCTTTTATTTAGTTCAAAGATAGAATTTGTGTTGACTTATATTAGATTGATTATATTACATCTAATCCAAATTATTTAGTTTTTGCTTCTAGAATCAAGTACACTATAAGATATATCTTTGAAGACACTCTCAAAGATAAAATCCATTAGATATACTCTTATTCTATTATGAGTGATGAAATTTTTATTGATCACTAAACTATCTTTGAATATGAAATACTACACCTAATAACCATCTTATGAGCGATTTTTAGGAGATAACAAGTAATAGCCTCATAGTATAGTACTTGATATTCAAGATACTTTAGAGATCTCAGATCTATGGATACTTGTACAACTGATATGATGATATGTAATCAATGACATTTAATAGATATTCATGTGATTATTTTATAGCTAGGTCATTTAAGGTACTTATTCTTACTAACAAACATTAACATGCTAATTCTGAACATCGCTATGCTCAAAGATTCAGTTGAGTATAACATGTATTAGTTAATCTGCATCAATAATATCTCATCTTGTTTATTCAATGACTGGATGCTTTAGTATAAACATATTTATATGTTATAAAAATCTAATATCATGATTTCCTTTGCATAATGTTTTATACTGGAAACTTAATTATTCAGTTTAAATTAACTATATAAAACAAATGAATACATATGAGCGCTAAAAATAAAGAATGCCTTTATCATTAATCAAATAAATAATCATGTACATGAATCAAAGCCCAAAATGATTGTCTCTAGAGCATATTAATTACGTTTTTTATGGGATGGTGTTCTCTTTCACAGAGCTAGTGAATTATTCTTGTTTTAGTCCTCCTAACTAATATCTTTTTCTCATTTTTCTAATATCTAATGTCAAAAAATATTTCTGTTTGATTTAAATTTTTAGTCAATCTATCTATCTATCTATCTATCTATCTATCTATCTATATATATACTGAAAAATATTTGTTTTTAGATGAAGTCGATAGATGATTTTTTTTTTTGAATCCACCAGAATTGATCGGAATTCGATGATCCAAAAACACTCATCTAATAATGACCTGATCCAAATCTATGTGATCCAACGAATTTGATCATAGGCCTATATGGATTGGATATCAATATTCAATTGTTTTTTTTTTCTTTTCTAAAGGCATAGGGCAAATAAACGAAAGTTTTGAATGGATATAAAAACTTGTAAAATATAATTCGAAGATAAATTCTTAATTGAGTTTTCAAATGATTAAGTGGTAGTAAACATAAATAAAATCATCATGCATTTTTTGTTGTGTCCATATTTTCCAAAGTTAGTAAATGGAATGGTCAAATGCGTCCGGGAGAACTTTCTTTTTTAGCATAGTTGGAGTTTAAATTAAAATATATGGTGATGATGAGTTCCTTGACCAGTCAACTTGCAACTATAATCTAATTTTTCTAATTATCATTTCTATTTATAGATGAGGTGAGATTTATGTTTTTCCAATTTCTTAAAGAAAACTCCGTTAGAAAATTGGGTTCATGCAATGTATTCATTTCTTAGAACAGAATTTGTCAATTCTTCAGCGGTCGCTCCAAAATTTGAAAGTGCTTTAATCTTCTAGTCAATATCAGCTAACCGACCATGAATATATATATATATATATATATATATATATATATATATATATATATATATATATATATATATATATATATATTTGACTTTTTGATTGTGAAAGAATTTGATATTTGATGACGATAACCTTTCAGTCAATTAAATAATCAGTATTCTAACCGTATTTTATTTCCACATTGCAACAGCATGTAGAACAAATTATTATTATTATTATTGTAAAAATAGGTAAGGTGTTATGATAGACACGTAATATAGGTAGGTACACAATGATCCCACACATTTTAGATAAATTTATAAGAAATATGGATATAAGATATATATTAATGGCTCAACTGTTAATCAAGCCGATATTCCCAAGCCAAAAAAATAGAAAAAAATTGCACTGTGATAAAACAAAATACATACATTCTTAAAAATTATCAATTCCTAATCTTTATGTGTTTACCAAGCATCACGTTATCCGATTGGTAAGAAAATTCAATATTTATAACAGTCCATTTGCTCCGTTACCACCGCATTCCACTTAGGTTGCACAGTGAGCCATTTGTGTTGAATCATAATTTAATTAAATAAAATATATCTAAAATTCAAACCACATTAAGTTAAGGAAATACTAAAATTTGAATCCACAACCTCTAAATTTTGAAGTTTTGAATGTATTAACGTGACTCATCATTTCCGGTAAATATTTTTATTGAATTTGATTAAAATCAGGATTTAAATTTATACGAAATCAATTTTTTATTTAAATGCATAAAAAGTCTTGAGCTCAAATTACAATGGAGCCCTTTATTAAAAATTGGAAAAAAAAAAACTTTCCATAATTCCATTTAAGAGTGAGGATGTTTATTATCTTTATTATGAGTGTTGTTAAAGAGTATAATTATGCATTGTTGACTGTTGCATTGCCATTTATACTCCTAATTTGAGGCTAATTCAAAACTAATTTCAACAAGAAGAATCACTTTAATTAAATGAAAATGACAAAGAATTGATCAATCACCGACAAAGTCATCCTTTCATGGTTTTTATTGGTAGGTGGATTCCTTTCATACCATAAAGTCTTAAGAAGCATAAAAATGTGAGAAGTTTTTGCTTCCTAGAATGGGCTATATGTTGGTAGCTAGGTATCCTATTAGAATTTGATTTAATTTTAAGAAAATTATCTCTATTTTCTTGTTAAAAAAATCAAATTTCTATGCGAGTGGCTTTGAAAATTTTACAATAAAAAAATAAAACTCATAATTTTAAACATGATACGATTAAACGACACAAAATGACATAGACTTAAATATATATAGATTTGAACTAAATGAATACGTGTCATAACCGTATCAATACATTTATGACATGAAAAAATCCGTATCACAAACGGATTTTACCTACATAATCTGTTAAAACATAATTAAATATGTTTTAAAATATATAAAATATTTAAAAATATTTAGTGTTATTTAAATTATATAAAATATTCAAATATATATTGTAGTATTTTTAAATATATATAATTTAAGTTTATATATGAATAAGTTTATAAAATATTATGAATAATATAATATTTTATAATATGAGTATATATATATAAGCATTTAAATTATATAAAGTATTCAATATATATTGTAATATTTGAAATATAAGTTTATATAAGAATAAATTTATGGCACTTTATAATATTTTTAAATATATATAATATAAGTTTATATATGTATAACTATTTTTGCATATTTTCTTATTTTTTTAATATAATTTTTGTATTTTTCTGTGTATAATCGTATTTCATATCGTGTAACTTGTACATGTTTAGACACGTTAAGTTAATCATGTCGTGACATGAAACTTGTAAATGTTTAAATGCATTAAGTTAATCTTTTCTCATCGTATCTAATTGTGTCAACACAGATTAAAACCATGTTGTGTACATATTTTGAATTTTGATATGATTAATTAATTGTATCATATTTGTATTTAGCATAATCGTGTTATACATCATTTAATAACATGACACAAATGGATTGTCAGCTTTAAAAAAACAACATTTTAGTGACTATGAAAAGTGATTGCTAGGTGCTCATTAAAGCAGTTTAGCAATCACATAACTACTGTATAAAGTGGTCGCTAAAATATTAATTGCTAAGTAAATTTACTATGGTCGCTAAAGTAGTGACCACAAATAAGCAGTCGTAAAATTGTGACCACAAATAAGCAGTCACTAAATTACGACCACATTACGTGATCGCAATCTGGTCTCTTTGTGGATAGAAATTCCAGACCACTGTGAGACTAAGATAGGCAATATAGTGATCAAATAATGACCAACATTGGTGGTCGTAAAATGTTGGTCATTTCATATTAGTGGCCCCTTATTGTAGTCGCAAATGTGGTAAAAAAAATATATGGTTGATGTATCTTCATTTAGCAACCAAATATTGTGGTAACTAAATCACAACCATATCATGTAATTGCTAAATTAATGGTGTTTTTTAAAATATTTTATTTAAATAATTCTACAATATTATAATTATTAAATTATAACTTTATTTATTAAGATTAATAATTATTGTATATAATTTTATTAATAATAATTATATATTAATAATAATTATTAAAAATGATTTAATTAAAACAATAATTGCCAATAATAAAATATAATTATCATATAACAATTATAAAAATGTGTAATAACATGAATTCGTTCATAGACAAAAAAAAAATTGTCGCAACCATAAAAAAATATAAGTGTTGATACATCAAATAAAGTATGAAAAATCAAATAAATTAAATAATCGATACTCAGAACTGAGGGGATGGATCTGGTGGTGGCCGGTCATCGTCATGGGTTGAACATGGTGGCTGGTCTCATTTGATCCACCAATTAGCAAATCATATCCTCGGTGGTTTAGACAGTGTACCATAACATTTATACCTCTGATACACAACTATCTAGTTGTTCTTGCATCCTTGATTAAGTCTCTTCAAGCACTCTGATTCGCTACTGAGTTGTTTCATTGATGGGTACTGCAAAAATCGCAACATAAGATGCAAAACTAGATGTTTTATTCTGTCATATACTATACATGTACATGTTTTATGATGAAGCCTCCAAAAGTTGTAGGAAGATCTAGTCATCCTCCTTTCGGATGATATTAATCTATTTTTTGGATTCATCCTAGGATGCCTCAGTTAGGAGCTATTAAACCCATTCCTGCAATGAGAGTTCATGTAAAATAATCAATCATTTTTTAGCATGTATAAAAATTTATTGAGTACTTACCTCCATTTGTCTAATGCACTGGTCCATATAACGTCTCAACCCAAAGATCTATCACCATGTGTGTTTCATTGAACAATTGTGTCTTGTTATGGGTACCTTCGGCCCTTTCTTGTAAAAATAAAATAGATATTGATAAGTAGAAGTTGTTTAAATTTGTTAAAAAAAATTATATAAAAAAGGTTTCTTACAATTTTCCTAGCATGCTCAATAGGTGAGAGCTGCAAGTGTGTTGTGATGGCCTTGAACTAGGACTGTCAATCTCAAAGACAATTTTTTGATTAATGCTCCCTCATCGACCATAATGAAATCTCACTCCACTATCACAACCAACTGTTCCATATTGCCTCCAACACGCATGTGGGTAGTCCCTAGCATCTAAACCTGTAAAGCATATTTTTATATCTCTTATAGGTAAGTTGTTCCCATGCCACCTTCATCATCTCAATCATAGAATTTCTGTAAAAAAATATAGCTAGACAAATTTAGTTAAAAAACAAACATACAATTTTTTAAAAATAAAATTCGACAAATTCTCTCACATAAAAGATAATCATAAATATACCTATAAGTTACAAATCATAGTTACAAAATAATTTTATTCATATCATTAACATCTAATTCTTCTTCTATTTTAGAGAAACTTTTTTGATATCATTTGTGAAACAATTTCATTCATTTAATTTACAAAAATTATAACAATTATATACAAGTTACAACAATTACCATAGTATAAGTTACATCGAGATTTTCATTTTTTACCTGAAAATTCACCTCAACAAAAATTTTGAACCTCCTATGGCACCATCTTCCACTTATATCCCTTTACATATAGTCTCTCTTAAAATATACTGATTATACGGTATGTCATATTATGTAACTCAACGAACCTATAGTTGTGGAAATAAATAATAATTAACTGATTTGTAATACTAAATGTAAAATAAACAATTATTAAATTGTCTCACCTCCCATTATGTAAACACTCTCTTACAAACTGCCACTATAACTCCTACCGATGTTGGATTCTAAAATGGATGTGTCAAGGGTATGTCATTGTGACTCATCTGGCCTTATAGAGGTGGATGGATTGGCTAGTCCTGTAAAGGTGGATGGGTCAGTTGGCCCTGTGGTTGGAGATGCAAAAATAGATGGTGCTGAAGACGAACCATAAGATAACATTAATAGAAGACAACTTATGTCAGTGCCTCATCCTCTGCCATTCCTTGTGGTGCCATTTGCAACATGATCTCAACCCCTCATCCTAGCCAACAAACTAAAATTAAACACAAAACTACAATGTTACAATTAATAAAATATCTGAAGTAGATTCATATCTAATGTAAGAATAATAAATTACAAACATTGAAATCACTAAGCACAACTACTATTACCTCCAGTCACTATCAATTCCATTCATATCAGTTACTTTTTATTCTTCCTTTGTATTAGAGAAACTTTGTGATTGTTGTTATGGTTCTTCTTCTGTAATATCATAATCATCTGCAATATGAACTAGGCCATATGTTGGATTATTCAACACCATTTGTGGATTTTTTTTCCAGTAATCTCAATATTGTGAATGTTGATTGACTCTTCTTGAAATGAAAGAGGTTATTGTACTACGTGCTCTAGGAGTCTTTTAGCATATTAATAATTCCTTTAGGTTTGATTTTGAAAATTACCCACCCATTGCTTTTATCTCATCACATGCTTGGGTACAAACAAAAATACACTTGAGCAGCTTATGTTGAAAGGATACTTATCATATCGTCTTTTATGATTTACTTCCATAATGTTGTATTGTTTATAAACCCTTGTTCCCACATTAGGATTTTGATCGAACCACTCATACATAAAGATAATTGTTCACTTAATTGATCAATTAGGATATTCAAGCTAACCAAGTTCCTAAACAGACCGTACCAATCATTCGCAAAATGACTATATTTTCAACCCTCTAAATTGACCCCATTGTTTATTAACATTCTCATGGAACCTATCTGACTGTGTAAAATTTATTATCATTGGAAAAATACCCATTAAATGTTGTAATAGTCCTTAGATGATCTTTTGTGAGATCCTTAAAGAAGTTGTTGACAATACCAGAGCTTGGATCACATGACTAAAATATTAAGAGTTCTTATATTTATATACAAGTGAAGAATATGATATTCAATGGACATGTTGAGGAAAAGAAGGCTCACGTATGCTTTGAACCAATTAGCAAAGTCCACCTTAAGTTTTGCATCCACTTCTACATTAATAATATATGAATTTTTGTGTTGCAATTGTTCAATGTAAATCCTAGCATTTGGTTGTGTTGGGGACATATTAGTCAATATATATGACTTGTAAAAAATATCATATATAGTAGTTTGAGACACTATATATTAGGATACTAACCTCACAAATGATTCTATTTTTTCATAGTTAAATAACATGTATTGTAACATTCAGTGACTTAAGCCGTGATTGCGCATGACCGTAGTGGAGTGTGCTGGTTCAATCGTAGTCTAAATTTGAACCCATAAAAAAATGACTAATAATAAGAGAAAATAATTAAGGTATTATTATTTGGAAATTAAAAAGATTAGTGCTTACTAGAAAAAAATAAAATTACCCTACGGACAAAATCAGTATTATGGCAATTGTTGGGGGAAAAAGTGTGATGATGAGGAAATTTGTGGCAAATAAGGAATTTCTTAAAGTTTAAAAATTAATCATGATTAATTAAGTTAATGCACTAATGGAAATTAGGATTAATTTTAATTAGTGGAACTCACTCCTTAATCATAGTATAAAAGTCAAAAAAGGGAGAAATTCTACATTCTTCCACCTAAAATATCTAACTCATCTTCTTCCTCTTTTTGTTCTCTTTGTGCCATCCACCTATGCCTCTAAAAACCACCATTTTTGCTTCAATTCAAGCTTTAAAAAGAGAGAAAAAAATTAGTTTTGAGAGAGAAAAATTCAGAATTAAAGAGCTTTTGCCATAAAGGGAGCAAAGGAGCAAGAATGAAGGAAGAAGGAAGAAAAGAAAAGGGAGGAACTTTGGGAAAAATTCGGTCCACCTTGGAGAACCATTAAGGTGAATTTATTCTTCTTAAATTCAAAATTTTTCCTTCTATTTGAGACCCACAAGGATGATAGATATGGTTAGGATTGGTAGATTAAGGTTATTTGCCAAGAATGAAACTAGAAATTGAAAGTTGTAACTAGTTGAAGAAAAGTGTAGTTGGATTTGAGTGATTTTTGATGAATATGAAAGCTGAGACATTAAACTACAAAATCAGGGCTGAAATCTGCCACAGACAAAAAAGTGATTTATTGGGCTTTTGCATGTGGTATCATGAATGTATATAGTAATTAATGTAAATTTTGACTTAAATTTTGATTATAAAAATTTAATAAATTATTTATATGTGAGGTTCTAATGCAATAACAATGGAAACAAAAATAAAAATAAATAACCATATATGTGAAAATTTGATACAATTATTATTTTTGAAAATATTGTGAATAAATATAAAAAT
Source organism: Triadica sebifera (assembly GCA_023653625.1). NCBI lineage: Eukaryota > Viridiplantae > Streptophyta > Magnoliopsida > Malpighiales > Euphorbiaceae > Triadica > Triadica sebifera. The sequence goes on from CM042900.1 coordinate 11,077,644, forward strand.
AGTTAAGCCTTAAGACACCCAATCTAGAACTAGAAACGAGAATAGTTTGGCATACCAATCAGGGCAGTTAAGGCACTCGGTGCCAAATATAAAATTCGATAATGACAAATTTATAAATGTGCTTGGTGCAAAATTATTAAGCCGATAATGACAATATTACAGAAGCCAGTAATGAGACTATTATGAAAGTGCTTGGCCCTTTGTCAAGTAACTCCTGCAATTGGGCCTTTAGTTCTTTCAACTCAACTGGGGTCATTCTGTAGGGTGACCTTGATATTGGTGTTGTTCCTGGTACTAGTTCAATAGTGAATTCTATCTCTTTATCTGGTGTTAAACCAGGTAAATCATCTGGGAATACATCCGCAAATTCCCTTACCACTGGTATATTTTCAAGCAAGCTATCAGTGGTTCTAATATCAGTCACATATGCCAAATATGCTTCACATCCCCCTTTGATCATTCGAAATGCCTTTACAGCTGAGACTAGACATGTAGGCACATGTTTCCTTTCACCTAGAAATACTACCCTTGGCTGGTTTGGTGATTCCAAAATTACTTCCTTAGTAAAGCAATTCACTATTGCATGATGTCTAGTTAACCAGTCCATTCCCAGTATCACATCAAATTCATATATTGGCAATAAAATCAGATTAGCTATTAACTCAGCTTTATCAATGCATATCAAGCAATCATGACAGACATTATCCACAACTACTACTGTTCCTAGTGGAGTACTCACATTTATGTCAATTCCCAGAGGCTCATGTTTTTTATGTAGTTTAGATGCCATATGCAATGATATAAATGAATAAGTGGAGCCTGGGTCAATCAATGCATATGCTAATATTTCAGAAATATAAATATTACCAGTGACTACTTCGGGTGCATCAACCGCCTCCTGTCTAGTCATAGCAAACACCCTGGCCTGATTAGGGGGTCTAGAACTCTGAATTTTAGATCTGGTTACTCCTCTGCCCATTGTACCAGTCCTGCCCCTGCCTCTTCCTCTGCCATGTGTCCCACTAGTAAGGTAGACCCTCGTTGCCTCAACAGTAGTCTCAGATACTCCTCTGCCTCTGCTGGTCTCTACTAGTTTGGCTCTATTTGGACAGTCTCTATACATGTGCTCCATTGATTCATAGAAATAACATGCTCATGTGAGCCTTCTACATTCGCCCGTATGTTGTCTACCACAATTACTACATGTGGGCCTCTATTCAATATATTGGCTCTGCCCTCTGCCTGGGTAAGAGAAAGTCATGCCTCGACCTCTAGAACTGGAGTACCCACTTCTGTTACCAGATTATGCAGACATATATCTACCTCTTTTTCCCAACCTTCTGCTAGACTCACCAAAGAACTCACGTGTTGCCTTTTTAATTTGTTGCTCCCCAACTTTTTTCATTAACCGTTCAGCTCTGATTGCAGCAGCTCTGAGTCTGGCATAATTATCAAGATCAGTAGTCATGATTCTATTTTTGATCTCATATTTGAGGCCCTTCTCAAACTTCATGCATTTGTCTCTTTCAGTAGAGACCATGAAGGTGGCATAGTGGGAAAGTTTGTTGAACTGTACTTCATACTCCACAACAGACATGTTCCCCTGTTTCAGATTCAGGAATTCCTTCCTCTTCTCATCTTTATATGCTTTAGGCATGTAATTGTTCTAAAATTCCAAGAGAAAATTATTCCATGTCAACACCGGTGGTTGTGCATTACTGTCGGGGACTGTCTCCCACCATTCATAAGCATTTCCTTGCAGCAAGGATACTGCATATTCAAATTTCTCATATGGGGTACATCTCATCATATTCAGTACCCTCTGTGTCTTTTTTAGCCATGTCTCAGCTTCTGTTGGGTCTGTTATGCCATTGAAATCAGTTGCACCATGTTTCCTCAGCTTGTCATAACATCTTTCCTTGTACATTTCAGGACCATATACTTCATGTTCTAGGTTTTCATGGGGTACTTCTGCATAAGATGACTGCGATGCATGTACTGGAGCTCTAGCTCATTGTGCTGGTTAATCTCTATGTAAATGAGGTGATGCCTCATGAGAATGCATTTCAGCCGGCCCCTTTCTCCTTAGTGAATCATGTCTTATGATGACCCTAAAATAAATGAAATTATGTCACTACATAATGTTCAACACATATTATGCATATGCTATCATGCTCTTATGCATATGCATGTTCCCATGGAACCTATCCCTGCTCTGATACCAAAAATGTAACACCACATCTTATGCATTTAAGTATAACCTAGCTCTGTATCAAATAATTACACATAGTATGCTGGAAAAACAAAATATCCTGTTAATAGTGATAGTAAATTTTTTTTTTATATCCTGTAATATTATTCAATGACTTTGCTAAGTTAACACTGAGGTTTTCACCACAACATAATATATATCACATATATCAAAACATAAACTTTACACATAAGTATTTTCAAGTTGCTTTCGTTTATACATTTTTAAACTCATTTCAAAATGACTATACAGATTCAAGCACATAAATACAAAACATAGATGACATATTTTCATGCTTGTGTGGAATGCAAGGAGAGAGAGTGATGAGGCTCGGCCAGTGACCTGTGCTCCATGTCTTTTATATGCTACTTAAAATGAGCTATCACTTTTTGTTACCTGAAAAATGATGCAAATTGATGAGTTGTGGCTCAGTGAGAATAACCATTAAATGAGCTCTAAAGTACCGAACAACTCATAATAATAACTCACAAATCCAATACATACCATGTATTCCATTCCATTCATCAGTATCATATAAATATCAATAAAGTTGAAACATATAATCATTACTTCTTACGTATGCAAATGCTTTGCTTATTTTATTTTGTTGTGACTAAGTTAAACAGACATTGCCCCGAGTTTCCATGTGAACATTTGCCATGTGAACATTTGCATTTGCTAGCTAGCTTGATCATTTGTTTCATTTGCACATTTGTTGGGCTATATGCCTCTTCTTTTGCTTTACAATATGGATTAACTAGTCACAACGCCTTTTTAAGTCCATATGCATATGCACTTGTACTTAATCATTCATCATCCATTGCATCTTTATCATATACAACATACATATATTCCATAAATACCTCATATGTCACGCATATACCTTGCATATACTATACATATACCATGTATATATATCATATGTCAAACATATACCTCAAATATACCACAAGTATACAAACTTATATGTACCCAAATGTCACAAATTATTCATCATCATATTATCAAGGAAAAATCATCACGATCATATGAATCACATAGCAAGCAACATTCATATGCATTAAAGAATTCAATTGATAATTAGACTCACTGTTCTCCTTTGATTCTGACCTCTAACTTATTGTCTATCCGCTCCTTATGGGTCTCCAATGTGTTTTGAGCCTAATATGAAAACATAATCGATTAACTCATGATTAGGGAGACTTAATGTGACTTAAACAAATTAATATGCATTGTTCATACCAATAGTTAAGATTTTTCCTATGAGACAGTGTGACCTTATGGGACTGTGTAGCCTATAACTTTTTCTATACATGACCAATTAATATTATTCTTATTCCTAATTAAAAATAACATATAAATATATAACATATTAAAATTTCAGACCAATTGGATCATTGTACAATATTTGGTAGAATTTCTAAGTGTGTTCTATTTTCTGCCTTGTTCTCTGCCTTTAGGCAGTTTCAGGGTACTCATTTTGGTTTATCATAACTTATAATATATAAGTCCTATTTTATACAGACACTTATATGGGTTCATAAGAAACATGTTTCATGTTTACAACTTTTATCAATTATGTCTCTAAGGTCTTCAAATTATAACAAACATTTTACTGGTCCAGAATAGAATTTGCTTCCGGACCAGTATGACTTCCAAAGGCCATAACTTAGCCTATACATAACAAATTAAGCTAAAATTAGTACCAAAAATTAGCTACGACATATACCGTTAACTTTCCTATTTTGATCATTTACAGAATCTAGTTCTACTGAGCTCAAATTAGCCAAACAAGTTGCTAGCTCTGCCCAAGGCACTCAGTAGGCAGTTCAAACCATGGAACAGTCATGGTTCCATTCACCATAACTCAAAATTTACAAGACCTATGAACCTGAAATATGGTATACAGATAAATATTCAATTTAACCTTAATCTAGTCATTTTGCATACTTTAATTTGGTCACCTTATTTCATTTATTTTTAATACTTTTTATCCTCATTTAGATTATAAATACACATGTATGACTCGATACAATTACAATGTACTAGGACACATAGCTAGTGCGTGTCATGGACTTGTTCCTACAAAAATACGTATGAAATACATGTGTTCAATTTAATTATATGCAAGATGCATATGTTCAAATGAAATTCATGTGGATATGCATGTGGGGAAGGTCAATAATGTTACAGGTTGTGTAGAAAAAACAAGTGAACAAGGGAGAGGCCCTCAAGAGGGTGACAAAGGCAAGGAGAAAGCTAGCTAATAAGGGAAGAAAAAGAAGGATTGAGGGAAGATCTAAGTCTAATTAGGTATGTGCTTCATTGAGAAGAAATTTACATGATGTTCATATGTGTGTAGTTGTGTTAAAGTTTAATATGATTATGTGTTTGATGTGTTATATAATTAGTTGTTGTTTTTGATATTTTATATGGAAATGGGACCAAATGGTGTGAAATAATTGAGACATATGAATATAGTTTTAATTCTTGAAATTTTAGTGGTTGAAATATGGATTGATACCAATTGATGGCTCGGGTACAGAATTCCAGGGACAACCCTGACTATTTTGATGATAACTTGAGTTATGGAACTAATTTTTGTATGTTATTTGTTGGAAATGAAATATAAGACACAGGAATATAACTTGTATTTAGACCATAACATCTAATTATGTCTAGATTTTTCCATAAAAATGCATGAAGTTCAAACCTAGAATTTGTCTATAAAATTCTAGGTAGAAATATCTATGATGATTAAGTATTAAAGTAACCATAACTTTTGATGGAAAAATGGGATTTAAGTGATTTTTGATGCATCTGAAATATAAGACAATAAGATACAAATGTTTAGAAGGTCATAACTCTAAATTCGAATTATAAATGGGATAAAAATGAAGCCCAAAAATAGGTCCGAAATCTGCCATAGGTAAAAACATGAAATCTTGGGTTTTTACATGTGTTGTGATTATTATATGTAATAATTAATGTGAATATTTAATTTATTGATAATTATAAATATTTAAAAAATTATTTATGTATGAGATTTTAGTACGATAATAATGGGAATAAAGAATAAAAATAAATAAGCATAAATATGATAGTTGAATAATATTGACATTTTTGAAAATATTGGGAATTAAAACAAAAATAGTAAAGCCCAAAGACACCTAGGCTAGAATTAGAATATAGAATAGTTTGACATGCCAATCAGGGGATTTAGGCACTCGGTGCTAAATATAAAAGCCGGTAATGACAATTTATAAATGCGCTCGAGCAAAATTATTAAGCCGGTAATGACAATATAACAAAAGTCGGTAATGACATTATTATAAAAGCGTTCAGCGCTATATTATGAAAGCCGGGAATGACAATCCCGTTATTCCTATTAGATAGTTCAGTTATAGGTGTTATGGGCACAAGAAAAATGAAAGATAATCATCATGTTAAAGTATGTCATTATGATAATGTTATATGAATTAAATTGTTAAATATTATATGCTTGATAAAATTGTTTGATTTTATATAATTCTTTATTTTATGTCTTACTTGTTAAATTTATAAATGACATGTAATCAAATATGCGTATGTAAAATTGTTATTATTGAAGCACCACTAAGCTATTAGCTTAGTGCGGGTGGTTTTCTCTCGCACAGGTTTAGAAGGGTAGCCGTAGAAAATAGATTGTCAGAAGAAGAAGGGTACCCGGAAGAAAGCAGCGAAAAGCTTTGGATTTTATTTTTGGTATATTTTATAAAAAATTATGTAAATTAAATTATGGTTTTATTTCCTATAGTATGCATTATAGACATGAATTATAATGTAAATTAATGTACTTTATAAATAAATAAAATTTTAAATATTTGTGCATATATTAATTTTTATTTAAGTGTTTGCAATATTTTCGTAAAAAAAAAAAATTATTCTTCATTTCATTAATTTTATGAAACAGTTAGAAAGCTAATACTCACTTACCTTGCTAAACAAAAGTGGGGTAAGAAGGTGTTACAAAAATAATGAAGATCAGTAAAGTTTCATGCCCGTGAAGCAAATATTCACGCTAATAAACATTGTCACACCCATAGTGAAGAATTTCCACAATCGTGAAAAGCACATTTCATATCCATGATTCATAGGTAATGCCTATGAAATATTTAGTGCCAAAGACTATTTGTTCAAACATTCATGACAGTGAAGCATTAGACTACATGTGAAGCTTGATTAAGTCAAACCCGTGAACAAATATGTTACGCCCGTGAAAGACTTCTCATTTCTGGACAGAACCGTTCACGGCCAGCTTTACTACTTCATTCATAGCTATGAAGAATAGTCATGCCCATGAAGATTAAGTCACACCCATGAACCTAGAAAGAGAAAATTGTCAAATGAGAATGGAAAAGTTGTTGAATGAGCATTTTTGCATTAAATCCATCCCAAACGCTATTTTTGTCAGGGAAAGTATAAATACAACATATTTATTACTTCAAAAGGTTAGAAAACAAGAGAAAAACAAGTGAAAATTGTTCATTCAATTTTCTAATATTGTATAGCTTTGTACATTTAATTGACTTCATCATTCTTATTGTAAGAACCATAATTGCTCAGAATTCTTGAGCTTTTTGGTTGGTAAGTGCTTCATTTTTGTAATTAATTACTCAAAAGCGAGTTTAAGTGAGTTAGGTTATGAGTGAAACATTTGTAAGGGTTATTCCGTAAGCCATAAAATACAAAGATTTGGTTGTTGTGTTAGCCATTAAAACACAAGGATTTTTCTGGGTTAGGTGTTAGCCAAGGGATAAACACCATAGTTAGGAGTGAGCTAGGCAAAACTCCATTTATAACATTTTGTGTGTTAGTGAAATACCCAATTGAGATTGGGGAGAGGAGTATGGTTTGTTAATACCCATACCTCCAAAAATCTTGTGTGTCGAATTTCTCTCTCTTTCTCATAAATCATTCTTTGGTAAAATTTCCTCAAGAAAAATTCTTATTTACTAACCAATTCAATCCCCCTTTTTAATTATTGTTTTATGCAACAATTGGTATCTGAACCAATTCTAGCATTCAAGCCTAACAAGTGCCAACAAAGATTGAATTACGGCCAATGAAGGGTTTCACAATCTTATGCTTTTCTTTGATGGAGCAAATTTTTTGAATTGGAAATTCAAGATAGAAACTTATCTTCATAGTGAAGGAGTAGATGTTTGGGACATTGTTTGAAAGGAATGGACACCTCCAACAAGAAGGAATACCGAAGGAGAAGATGAGATCATTCCAACAGATGATTGGACCGAGTCCTAAAAGAGAGCTAATTTCAAAAACAAAAAAAGCCATGATCATAAGCTATCTGTTACTTAAAAAGTGTGGTAGAACCCAATATTGTCTAACCGTTTACTCCATGTGGAAAACATTAGAAAACTACCGTGAAGAAACAAAACAAGTAAAGTCCAAAAAGGTTTAACTTCTTATCACTGAAGATGAACTCTTCAAGATGAAGCCTAATGAGACGATAACCGAAATGACCAATCAATTTTTTGCCATTGTTAATGGTATGAGGAAGCTTGGAAAGCATTATAACTTGGAAGATGTAAATAACAAGATTCTAAAGAGTCTTCCTATGAAAGATTATGGCTCAAGGATTGCGGGTAATGATGAAGCCAATAAAGACTTTAGCGTAATTCCTACTAATGTACTTATTAGCAAACTTCTCACTCATGAGATGACTCTAGTAAGAGAAAAAGGGCTTGAATGAGAAAAGGAGAAGAGAAACCCTTTAGCACTTAAAGCTTCAACCCCAATGCCTATAGATAAAGATCTCCTTAGTGATGATGAGTTAGTTGATGAAGGAGACAATCAAATAGCCTTGCTTTCAGGGACAATTAAAAGATTGATCATTCACAAGTATGGCTTAATTAAAAACTATAAGCAAAGAGCCTCAAGATTCCCTCCTAGAAACTCCTCATCTAATAAGGGCAAAAAGGAAGTCAAGTGCTATGAATGTGGGAAGAAGGGACACATTAGATCGGAGTGCCCTATGGTTAAGAAGTACAAGAGGAGACCCAACAAAGAAGATGAAAAAGAGGGTCACAAAGCCATTTGGGATGATGAAACCTCATCACTTTTAAAAAAGAAGAAGAGAAGGAGGGTTAACTTGTGCTTCATGGCTATTGAGGATTATTATAATGATGATGCATGCTTTACTTCTCAACATTATGATGATTTATGTTATTAATTAATGATCATGGTGATGATATAGTTGAAGTACTAAATCTAGAAATACAAAGATACAAAATGAAACTTGATCTTTATAAAAAAAATATCTCTTAACTCAAAAATGATTTTAATGACCTTCAAAAGGTAGTTGAAGAGCTAAAAACCTTAAATGACTCTATAAAGAAGTCATTAGATGATATTTCCTCAAAACCCTCAACAAGTTATCTCTTAAAAGAAAATAATGTATTGAAAAATGAGATTAAGAAGCTTAGAAATTTTATTTCTAGATTTCACAAAGGGAAAAAGTTTAGACACTCTAATTATATCTCAAAGATCTCCCTTAGTGAGATACGGTCTAGGCTTCAATGAAGCATCATCATCTTCTAAAATCGTCTTTGTTAAATCAAGCACACCACAAACTTCTACTATTGAGGTAATAGCCCTACTGGCTAATGGCAAAGCACACACAAAACCCACTACTCAAATGAAGAGTAGTCAATGATCATATGGCCCAAGAGAGAAACCTCAAAAGGCCAATCATGCTTTCTTATACAAGAAGCAAGCACCTAAGAAAGCACCTACATCATATGAATATTTATGTCATTGTGCACATACTCCTCCTAAGAGAGTAATAAAGCCTAAACCAATTGCAAAGTGGAAAAGCATATTTAAATCCCATAATGTCATTATTGCATGAAGCTTGAGCATATAAACAAACATTGTTTCATAAGGAAGGCCCATAGGGAACCTTCTAATGCTAACCCCCAAGGACTTAAGTTCATTTGGATACTTAAAATTCAAACCTAAATTGTTATTTTATAGTTGTGCCTCAAGTCCCCATTAAAGAAAAATGCTTGCCTAGTGGATAGTGGATGCTCAAGGCACATAACCGAAAATAAAAGCCTTTTCACTTAAATCAAAAGAATTAATGGTGGTAAGGTAACCTTTGGAAAAAATACCAAAGGTAAGGTAATTGGTATTAGCTCAGTTGGTTTAAATAATGTCTCTTTAATTGAAAATGTTTTACTAGTTGATGGTTTAAAGCATAATTTATTAAGTGTAAGTCAATTATGCGATAAGAGAAACCAAGTAACCTTTACCTCTAATGAATGTCTTGTGACCACCTCAAATGGTCAAGAGATGTTCAAAGGAGATAGATATGACAATACTTACAATAATAAATTTACACAAGGTACCAACCTTTCCTTTAAGTGTCTTATGACAATTAGCGATGAATCTTAGCTATGGCATAGAAAGCTTGGTCATACAAGCATGGACTTAATCCAAAGACTTAACAAAAGAGAGCTGGAGATAGACTTCAAAAAGTCAAATTTGCAAAGGATAAGACATGTGAACCATGTCAAAGAGAAAAATAACACAAAACATCGTTCAAGTCAAAGAGTGTAGCAAGTACCTCTACACCTTTACAACTTTTGCATTTAGATCTTTTTGGACCTACTAAAGTTCCTAGTTTAGGAGGTAAACACTATGCTTTTGTCATTATTGATGATTACTCTAGATTTACCTGGATAATTTTCTTAGCTCAAAAGAGTGATGCCTTTGAATTCTTTAAAAACTTTGCAAAATGAATTCAAAATGAAAAAGGATATTTTATTTCCAAAATAAGAAGTGATCATGGCAAAGAATTTGAAAATGAAAATTTTGAAATTTTTTGTTTAGAATATAGTATCTCTCATAATTTTTCAACTCCTAAAACACCTTAACAAAATGGGGTTGTTGAGAGGAAAAATAGAACTCTAATTGAAATGGCTACAACAATGCTCAATGAGTATGGTTTGCCAACCTACTTTTGGGCCGAAGCCACTAGTACCGCATGTTACATTTCTAACCGAGTTTTCAAAAGACCAATTTTAAATAAAACTTATTTTGAGCTATAAAATGGAAGAAAACCCCTTATCTCATACTTTAGAGGATTTGGATGCAAGTGTTTTATATTAAATACTAAGGATAACCTTGGAAATTTTGTCTCTATATCTGATGAAGGTATCTTATTAGGATACGCACAACTAGAAAAGCTTATAGAGTCTTCAATAAAAGATCATTAGTTATAGAAGAATCTATGCATGTTCTTAGGATTTTGTGATACATTAGTTCTTAGGATAAAAATCATTAGTTCTTAGAATACATTAGTCATAGAAGAAACTAGAAAAGCTTATAGAATTTTTTATGAATCTGGTAAATTTGATCTTGTGAAAGGTAGTGCTCTTGATGATATTATAGGAACTATGGATAAGCTTGGTCTTGATCATGAAGAGGATGGTGAAACCTCAAAGAGAAATAATAATGGTGATCAAGAAGAGAAACAACAATAGGAGCATTAAGATAATATACTACATTAAGCTCAAGAGCAAGACACTCATGAGTTTCAAAAGGAATGGAAATTCATAAGAAACTATCCCATGGAGCAAATCATTAGTGATCCCACTAAGGGTGTAAGTACTAGATCCAATTTTAAGTTTTTAGATTTTAATCTAACTTTCGTCTCTCAAATTTAGCCAAAAAATATTAATGAGGTGCTTAGTGATGAAAGTTAGTGACTTTTATACAAGAGGAACTCAACCAATTTGAGAGAAATAAGGTTTGGACCTTAGTTCTAAGACCTAAGGATTATCCCATTATTGGTAGTAAATGGGTTTTTAGGAATAAGTTGGATGAGTAAGGTTATATAATTAGAAATAAAGCTAGATTGGTTGCCAAAGAGTACAACCAAAAGGAAGGCATAAATTATAATGAGACCTATGCTCCAGTGGCTATATTAGAAGAAATTAGAATTCTTTTAGCCTATGCATGCCATATGAACTTTAAACTTTTTCAAATGGATGTCAATAGTGTCTTTCTAAATGGTTTTATAGAGGAAGAAGTTTATGTTGAACAACCTCCCAATTTGGAAAGTATACATTGCCAAATCATGTATTTAAACTAGATGAGACATTATATGGTCTAAAATAAGCTCCAAGAGATTGGTATGAGAGACTCAGTGCATTTCTTTTAGAAAATAATCTTTCAAAAGGACATGTAGACACTATTCTTTCATTAAAAAGCACAAGTATGACATACTACTTGTTCAAATTTATGTTGATGATGTTATCTTTGGATATACTAATGAATTGCTTTGTCGAGAATTTGCTAAATGTATTACTAGAGAATTTGAAAATGAGCACGATGGGAGAGCTCAAAATTTTCCTTAGTCTTCAAATCAAACAAAGCAAAAATGATAGATTCATCAACCAATCCAAGTACACCAAAGAGCTATTAAAGAAATTTGGAATGGAAAGATGTAAAAGTGCCAAGACTCTAATGAGCACATCAACCAAATTGAACAAAGATTGGAAGGGTAAAACTATGAATGAAAAGCTCTATAGAGGTATGATCGAATCTCTTTTATTCATTACCACTTCTAGACTTGATATATTATATAGTGTATGCTTATGTGCTAGATTTCAATCATATCCTAAGGAATCTCATTTGCATGTTGTGAAAAGGATTTGAAAATATATACATGGCACAAGGCATTTAGGTTTATGGTATCCTAGAAACACTTCATTTCATATCATTGGTTTTTCAGATGCAAATTATGCCGAAAGTCTTCTAGATAGAATAAGCAAATTCGAAACTTGTCACTTCATTGGTGAATGTTTATTTTCTTGGTTTATCAAGAAATAAATTTCGGTTGCCTTATCCACTACTGAAGTAGAATATATAGCAGCAGGTTGTTGTTGTACTCAAGTTCTTTAGATGAGACAACAACTCAAGCATTATGGTCAATAGATTGATCACATATCCCATCAAATGTGACAATACGAGTGCTATAAATCTTTCTAAAAATCCCATTCAGCATTCTAGGAGCAAACACATAGACATTAGACATTATAAGAGATCATATACAAAATGGTGATGTTGTGTTAGAAGTTATTGACACAAACAATCAATTGGATGATATTTTCACAAAGCCTCTCAATGATGAAAGGTTTTGTTTTATTAAAAGGGAGCTTGGTATGCTTGATGGGAAAACATTATCTTAAAATTATATTTAAAGAACTGTATTCACTTTGGTCAATTGTGTATCTTTGATGTTCAAATTGTAAACCTTGAGTAATTTTTCAAATATTTGATGATTTACATGTCCAATTTGTATAAAAAGTGATTATTTGTCATGAAAAAATATGCTTAATTTACTTGGAAAGAAAATGCATGTCATATCTTTTTGTTTTGATCATGTTTTATTTTTTTTACCATGTTTTAGGTCTTCACACCTGTGAGTAAAACTTCACTGTTGTGAAAATAGTAGCCAAAAATGACAAAAGCATTCACATTTTGGCTCACACTTTGGGTCATGGTTTGATGTCGTGAATATCCTTTTTCACGCCCGTGACAATTTTATGTCACGACCATAAACTTAACATACCTCAAACGGTAGAAACATTCATGTCTTCGGTCAGGGGATGGGTCACCATTTGGACTTTCCGTGAACATGATTATTCATGCCTTTGAATATTCAGTCATAGCTGTGAATCAATCAATATATAGCTTTAAATTTCACCATTTCTCTCATTTCTCTCTCTTTAAAAACACAAAAGTGCATCCATTTCCCTATTTTCGGCCAAATCCGACCCTCCAAACATCATTCCACCAAAAATATTTGTCGATTTCTTCATTTATACATCAAAATCATTGATTTCATATGATTTCTTCAAGTCCTCTTTGAGTTTTTAAGGTAGTAATCAAATCTAAGGTTCTATTTTTCATCTCTTTCCATTTTCATCAAGGATTTTGACCACTTATATGTCCTCCAAAGCCAGTTCCTCCAAAGGAAAGAGAAAGAGCATGGCCCTAAAGGTCTATGTCAACCATTTTCTAAATATTTTACCCCGACACTCTCATCAAAAATATGCTTCTCTCAAGAAATGGCCCATTTTGTCCATTCAAACATTTGATTGGAGTTGTGTTAAGGTTCTTGGCCTTTAATCCGATATGAAAGTGTCGCTTCAACAATGTGGATTGCTGGAATTTGTAGATATCTGTAAGTCCATGTTCAAGGAGCCAACCTTAGAATTTCTGAGTACCTTGGAAGTATCTCCTATTGGCAAGGTCTCCTTCTAGCTTTGTAGGTAAGAGAATTCACTTTCCACTTAAAAATTCGCAAAAATCTTCAAGCTACCATATGAGGGCTTGATCAATAAGAGTGAAGCAACGGATTTTAATCCTTCTGCATATTGGCACAACTTTGATAGTGACTGTAGTTGGGATGTCAAGAAGATGAAAAACACTCATATGAAGAATTAGGTTTTTCACTACATTCACCGACTCTTGACTTACTCAATATTTTCCTGAGGAGGTAGCAACGGGGCAGTAAGGAAATTAGAGTTGCTTCTATTCTAGATGGCTTAGAAAAATGAGACATTAGCCCTATCAAGATGGTTTGCACCCCATTTTTAGTCAATTGCCTCGAAGCCATCAGGTGACATTTTGGTAGGTGGATATATTACTCATCTCGCAATTAAGCTCAAGTTGATGTATCTTAGCAATCACAACTTCACCATCATCCTAACATCCCCTAGAGATCGACTAGATATTGAATCCTTCATTAAGATGGGAGCTGCAATGAGAATCCTTTTTGAAGATAACACCTAATATATGTTTATCACCACTGCAGGTGAAATTGCATGAGAATTAGAGGATTCAAAAGCTTTTAAAGCTAGCCTTCAAGGGCTATAGTAGATAAAGAAAGTTAGAGTCGAGCTTTCTTAAGCTATGACAGAAAAACTGATTGCCCCAGCAGTTGGTGAAACATCTTCATCACAATCAGATATGGCTCAGCAACTTATGGCACTTGTCACTCTTTGTCTCGACTTACTTCAAGTAAGCATGGATTCCTTTCAGCATCCATTGATCAAAAGTTAGAGAATCTTAAAGACTTTATAGAATCGAGAGTTGATAACCTCGAGGATGAGATAGCTCATCTTCGTGAGCAAGTATCTAGCTTCAAGCCATGAGTTATGCTTTCTTTGGTTTTAGATTTCTACTTTAGAATCGTGTTTTTAGGTTCATTAGGATGATCAGTAGGTAAATCTTCTTTGTACTTAAACTTCTATATGTAATTTTTGTAATGGAATATAGGATTTGCCTTATAATGTGTATTTTCTTCTCTTATATTTAATCTTTATCTCTTTTTTATTATGTCAAATGGGGAGAAGAAATGCAATATGCTTAACATAACATATACTTGACATATACTTTGCATATAACATAAATGCCATTTAACATAAAATATACTTGAAATATACCTTCCATATACTTGGCATAAATGTTATGATCGAATGCTTTATTTGAATTTCTTTTGAAACTTCACCTCTTACATGCTTATGGCTTGAAAATGTGGTATCCTTATGCTCTTTATAGTTCATATTTATTAAACATCTTTTGAAGGGAGAAATTCACTTCTCCTTAAGCCATATATTGCAAAATTATTTATCACCGTAAAAAAAGGGAGATTGTTGATATTGAGATGTATTTCCATCATTTTGATGATCACAAATAATTAGGCAATAAGGAATTTAACCAAATTTTATATTCTAAGTGTATTAGATGGGTTATATATTCCTAGACCATAAAGCAAGTTGATTGAAGTTCAAAAGAATGAAAATCAACAAAGGTTCACACCCGTGAAGCAAATATTCATACCTGTGAAGCAAATATTCATACCCATGAAGCAAATATATGCCAGTGAATATTGTTATGCCCATGGTAAAAAATTGCCACAACTGTGAAAAGCACATTTCATGCTAGTGACTCATGTGTAATGCCCGTGAAATAGTTAGCGTTAAAGACTATTCATTCAAACATTCACGACAGTGAAGCATTGGACTACTAATGAAGCTTGATTAAGTCACGCCCATGAAAGACTTCTCATGTAACATCCTCAATTTCCCACATATCCATTTTTACATGCATTTAATTTGGACATATGCACTTGCATATATTTTACTTGAATACGTGCATTTCATATGTATTTTTATAGGGACAAGTTCTCAACACGCATTAGCTACGTGTCTGAGTATTCAATTGTGCTGAATTATACGTGTCCATTTTATAATTTAGTTGAGGATGACATGAAATTAAAATTTATATGAATAAAAATTATTTGATTGAATTAATGAAGAAAAATGAAAAGAAACAAAAGAAAAACAAAAAGGAAGGAAAAAAATAAAAAGAGGAAAATGACAAAAGTGAGGAGGTGGGAGGTGGACCTAATCTTCCTCCTCACCATTCTACCTCCTCACTCTAGATTCGTTTCTTCTTCTTCTTCCCCCATTTGAGCCTTCATTTCTTCCTTATTTCACTTAGGTTTTATAGCAAATTTATCCCTTTCAAGTTAGGTTTTGGTAAGTAATATTCTCTCCATTGTTATAGTTTTGTTTGAGCTGTTAGGGTTAAGTTGCAGCAATGTTTTGCACCCTAATTTTGATACCAATAGAAAATGATTCTAGAAAAGTTTAAATTGTTCCTTTATGTCTTAGATTTATGGATATCTAAATATTTTTGTAATATTTGGTGTATATGAAAATATATTGGCATCTTATTGGAACTTGTCCGGGTGTGAACCCTAGCTAAGTTAGCTATTGTATTACTTGGTTTAGAATATTATATAGCCCGTATTTTAGGAATCTCAAAACATGAAAATTGTAGATACATGTGTTATCTATATATTCGTATGTCTTTTCATGTTGAGTTATGGTGAATGAAACCATGACTGTTCCATAGTTTAAACTGCCTTCTTAGTGCCCTTGGCAGATTTGGAAAATATTTTAGAACTTTTGAGCTCTTTAGGGATAGAGTATGTACAATATCAAAAACTTTAAGTTATATATTTATGTCTTATCAAAATTTGGGTATATATATCACCTTAATATGATATGTATAGAGTGAGATAGGGCCCTCACAAATCATACTGGTCTAGAAGCTAACTCTATTATGGACTAGTGAAATGTTTCTTATAATTTGAGGACCTTAGATACGTAATTAATAAAAGTTTTAAACATAAAAAATGTTCCATGTTAACCTATCTATATAATATGAATTATATATTGTAAGATATGAAGGACCAAAGTTGGTACCCTAAAACTACCAAAGGGCAGAAATAGGGTAGAAAATATAACACAATTGGAAATTCCACCAAATATTATACAATGATCAAATTGCTTTGAAATTTGAGTATGTTATATAATTATATGTTAGATTTAATTATAAATAACAATCACATTAATTGGACAATTGTAGAAAATTTTATTGGGTAATTAGTCACATATGGTTACATTGCTCCATAGGAAAAACCTTAACTATATATATGAACTATGCACATTAATTTGTTTAAGTCACATTAAATTTCTACAGTCATAAATTAATCAATTATATTTCTATATTAGGCTCATAACAAATTGGAGACCTACAAGGAGGGGATAGATAATAAGTTAAGGTTGGAATCAAAGGAGAAAGGTGAGTTTAATTATCAAATGATTTCTTTAGTGCACATGGACATTGTTTGCTATGTGAAATGTGAATTGACTTATGATTATGTGATTCATATGATTGTCATGAATTGACCTTGATAATGAGATGATGGATAATTTGTGACATATGTATTATAAATTTGAGGTATATATGTGGCATACGTGATGTATGCATGGTATTTGTTTAGAATATGCGTGGCATATAAAGTATATATGTGATATATGTATGGTATATGTTATAAAGATACAATGGTTGATGAATGATTTGTGACATGCATATGAACTGAAAAGGCATTGTGACTAGTTAATCGATATTGTAAAGGAAAAGAAAATGCCTATGACCCAACAAATGTGCAAATGAAACAAATGATCAAGCTAGCTAGCAAATGCAAATGTTCACATGAAAACCGGGGGCAATATCTATTTAACTTGGTCATAACAAAATGAAATAAGCAAAGCATGTTCATATGTAAAGAGTAATGAAGATATGCTTTAATTTTACTAGTAACTATATGATACTGATGAATGAAATGGAATACGTGGTTTGTGTTGGATTTGTGATTTGTTACTATAAGTTGCTTAGTACTTTAGAACTTGTTTGATAATTATTCTTACTGAGCCATAACTCATCAATTTGCATCATTTTTCAGGTAAGGGAAAGTGTTAGCTTATTTTGAAAGGCATATATAAGACATAAAACACAGGTCACCAGCCAAGCCTCACCACTCTCTCTCTCATTGCATTCCACACGAACATGGAGTCATGTCATTTATATTTTGGATTTATATGAATATACATTCATATTTGCTTAAAGTTGTACAATGATATGTAAATGGATGCAACTAGTAAATCTTAGATATAAAGTTTAAGTTATAATATATGTGAGATATGTTGATTTGTAGATTTATTAACTGTTGATATGGATATGATGATGATAAAAAATTTTACTATCAATGTTAACAGGTTCATTTAACTTACCTATAAGTCATATGTGAGTGCTAGACATAGGGATAAGTTTTTCTGAAATGCATAAGGTATGATGTTATATTTTTGGTATCAGAGCCAGGTTAGGTTCCATGCGAACATGCATATACATATGAGCATGAATGCATGTGAATCATATGTGTTGAACATTATGTAGTGACACATTTCTATTAATTTTAAGGCCATCATAAGACATGATTCACTAAGAAAGGAGAGGCCGACTGAAATGCATTCTCATGAGGCATCACCTCATTTACACAGAGATTAACCAGCACTAGGAGCTAGAGCTCCAGTGCATGCATCACAATCATTACATGCATAAATGGCATATGAAAACCCAAAATAAGAAGTACAAGGGCCTAAAATGTATAGAGAAAGAAGTTATGACAAGCTGAGGAAACAAGGTGCAATTGATTTCAATGGCACAATAGACCTAGCAGAAGCTGAGACATGGCTGAAATGGACATAGAGGGTACTGAATATGATGAGATGTACCCAGATGAGAAATTTGATTGTGCAGTCTCTTTGCTTCAAGGCAATGTCTATGAATGGTGGGAGACAGTCCCATATAGTGATGCACAACCACCAATCTTGACGTGGAATGATTTCCTCTGGTAATTCCAGAGTAATTACATACCTGAAGCATATAAAGATGAGAAGAGAAAAGAATTCCTAAATCTAAAATAGGGGAGCATGCCTATTGCTGATTATGAGGTGCAGTTCAACAAACTTTCTCACTATACCACTTTCAAGGTCTCTACGGAAAGGAAAGAGACAAATGTAGGAAGTTTGAGGAGGGCCTCAAATATGAGATCAGAAGTAGAATCACAACTACTGATCTCGATAGCTATACCAGACTTAGAGCTGCTGCAATTAGAAGCTAGAGAACAACATATTAAAATGGCAGTACGTGAGTTTTCTAGAGAGTTTAACAGAAGGTTGGGAAAGAAAGGTAGATATTGTTGGGTTTTGAAGAATGAATCATATTCATAAACGTAACAGAAAAATAAAATTTTCAAAACCCGAAACAAAATATCATACTTGTGTCATTAAAACTAATTTATATAAATATAGAGGTTAGAAATTATACCTTGTAATTTCTTATTTGTTTTTCAAATATTCACTTTATTGATGACCATAATATTATCAATACTTAATTAATCATTTTTACTTTTCCAAAAATTTCGGTAGTATAACGGTTATAAACTAACTCACCCACCTGTAAAACAAACAATCCACAACCCATTTTTAGGCACAAAAATTCACATATAATACAAAATATTTTACATTCATCCACAAATCATCCTTTCATTTTTCACACACATAATAATTTACAAATACCATTTATCATAATATGTACAAGGTTCATTCTTACAATTCCATATCTATGCATATATATACATGTCATTATTAGTAATATTCTATTACTATTTTGTTCTTCTGTTTGCTCCCAAAATTTGCATACTTACTCCTGTTTTTCTCGCTACTAACTGCACTCAGTTAAATAACTATGTGCTGAGTATTAATATGCTCAGTGGTGATTACTAATCTAAATATTTTTACTAATTATATTTTCATGCAATTATATTTTTAATATACTATTCAATTTTTCTCATTAATATATATAATTCAGTTTATCAATATTTTATTTTTAAGTACTCTTAATTCACTATTTAATATTTTAATTAATTTTATCAATTTTTTCTCAATTTCTTCTTTTCAATTTCTTTTTTTTATTTAATTTGTTACAAATTTCACTTAAATTCCTAAATTTCCATTTATTTACAATTATGCCATTAACTATATAATATTTACACTTTTACTACTATTATTATTATTTTTCATTTATTTATATTTATTTATTTGATTATTTATTTTTACTACACAATTTAATATCTATCTTCCACTTATTTTTCATTTTTCAACTTTATTTTTTTTTTTATCACATTTATCATTATTATGATTATACCATTTTTTTATCACATATTTTTTTCATTTATCTTGTATTTATCACTTTTATTATTTTTCTTATATTTTTCACTTATTTCATGTTTATCATATTTTTCATTTTAATCACTATTCTCATACTTTATTCATAATTGTCATTTTAATCATTTCATTCACATTTGCTACTTTTATCATATTTTTCACTTGCATATTTTCTTATCATATTTTTCACTTAAATCATTTGTACTCTTTTTATTCACATTTGCTCTTAGTTTCAATCCGATAGAAAATGTTCGGACCGGATACATAGGACGTGGATTCCAAGAGTCCACTACACTAAATAGTAATTCCAAAAGATCACCCCGAGCACTACACCGTACACTGAGTTACAATCACTAAAATAGACCATCATTGGCCTATATAAGCGAGTCGCCATAACCCGCACCGCAGTAATGGTGTCTCTATGGCTAGCCAATTAAATCCTGGGCTAGATTTAACCATAAGAAAAATAACTAAGGGCATTATTTTATTTCTTCAATTCAATTTCTATTAAAATCATAAATTTCATTACTTTTACATTATTAATCACTTAATAATTTATTCTATCATAAAATTTTATCACTACCAAATTTTGTCACATTTTTCATTCTAATATATCAATATTCCATTATGGATAATCAATTAAGTTATAAACTCATTAAATACATTTTATTCATTATTTTTCATTTCATACACAATATCATCAATAAATAGAAAAATATTCAATATTTAATTGAAATTTTTTTAATAAATTTCTACACATTTAAAATCATATTTTCTTGCATTTCATGACTAAATTTTCATTTAATTAGCAAAGAAAATATTAATTTATCCTCTTTCATTTTTTATGGCCTATATTAAATTTTCATCATTAAATTTTTTTTTCACTTTCTAATTATTCATTTCACTAATTAATACATTCATTATTCCATATATATCATAATATTATATTAAAATATATTTATTCCTTAATATTCATTTTTCACATAAAAAGGTCACATTTTACAATTTTCACTAATTAATTTTTTTATTTGAAATTAATCATTCTAATTCACTTTTCATAATCCATTAATCAAGTTTTAAGCATTAATTAACAATTACATACAAAACACACAATTTTTTAAATTTCCATAACCCTAAATCATAATTAATGGAAATAATTAGATTATGGAATCACTAACCTTAAATGCTTATTTAGGCCTTCTTAATATTCCTTTTCCTTTTCATTTCCTTTGGAGGCACCTTCACCTTGATTTGAACCTACCATGGAAATTTTTTTTCCTTTATTAATCCACCATTAATTTACTTTCTTAGCTGAAATAAACTTCACATTTATTATCTACATATCTTAAACTAACTATTTGAACCATTAAATTAATTTAAAACCATAAATTTTGCTTACATCAAATTAATATCCTAAACTTTCTCCTTTGATTTCCTTCCACTTTAGCCTCCCAAATGAAGATTAAAAACTTCTATTAGCTATTAGAGAGACTGGAAGTATTTTTGGGTGGTTGATTTTGGTGTGAGAATTAAAGAAAAATGAAGAAATTTTGAAAAAAAGCAATGAAGGAATGACTCGGCAAAGCAAGGGAGGAGAGGAAGGAGATGAAGCAGAATTATCTAGAGAAATCTGATAATTTGGGTCCATTTTATAGTGGTCTTAAATGGGTGGGCTGGGGCCAGACAAAGCCCAACCCATTTAGGCCAAATTATAACCTATAAATTATTTTTCTCACTTCCTAAGCTAAATTTCACCCAAAGTTTTTTCCGTAATTCATAAAATATTTTTATATGTCTACACAAATTTTTTTAACTCAATCGGAGTTCATTTTCTGTCCAGCTCACTTAAATCATACTGATAATTCAATTTTTGGTGTTACCATAAAATTTCGTTTTCACTGTCAAATAATCCTAAATATTATTTAGAGTCTATCCATGTCTTAAAATAAAATTTTAAATATCGTTTGCTATTTTTTATAGCCCGGTCAAAGTATGGTTAACAAACTATTTAATTAAATCGGATCCCTTTTTTCTTAATTTTGACTTTTGATGACATATTTGACCTCATTTTCACTCCAAATTTACCCTGTGACTAGTAATAACCTATATTTTCCAATGATCAAATAAAATATTTTTCACTCATGGGTGTATTTTTGACCCCCGGTATACTGATCAATCTCGAAAACTACAATTTACGACTAATCCGGTATTTGGACCATTATAGACCCTCCCGAACAAATTTTCCTGTGTGATCTCATCGCAAGCCATCCCGACATAATTCTTTCATATTTTGGATCCTATCCAATATTATTTTACTCATTCTTCATATCTTCAATGTGTGTGACGCATTAACTTCCCAGTTATGTTGGCCACTTAAATTAACAATTAATTTGAGCAAGTCATGAGCGGTATCTAGCAAAACATCATGTACCCCCAATTGACCGGCATGTCAGTGGTTTGACTACGAACCTTTCCATAGACAATTTTCGTGCAATTATTCCTTTCACCATTCTATACCCCACTTGGTTCTGACTATGGACATGTGTCAACTCCCACTAGACTGACTACGTCCCGTCTAGTCCAAGTAATGTTAGTTCTTGTCCTTGGGGCTCATTACTCTATCAGATATGTCATTGAAGACTATCTATATGACATTTCCACTTCGGCTAAAGATTCCTGAATAATGACCACTATAAGAGGCCATGGGTATACACTCCTTCTATCAGGAGTGGTGAATCCTCTGTTGGTTACCCAATTACCTTCGAATACCACAAGTTGTATTCAATCACCACCCTATGAGCAACCTCCATGAGGCAATAAGGAATAGTGTCAAAATATAGAATCAATATTCAAGATATCCTTGAGTACCTCAAGTCTAAGGATACTTGCACAATTGCTATGATGCGACTATCATTGACATTTGAATAGATTATCCATATGATTGTCTCATAGTTGGTCATCCAATGTACTTAGCTACACATGATAAGAATCTCAATATCATGATCTCATCATGATTTCCTTCATGCTATGTTATGTATTAAGGATTTCATTAATTGATTTAAGATCACTTATCAATTCATTTATCAAATGAACATCAAATTAATGAAAAAAGCCTTTTATTAATCAAATGAATTTGTACAATAAGTGCTAAAGGTGATTGCCTTTAGAGCACTCATCTAACAAGCTCCCACTTGTACTAAAGCCAATCGCCTTTGTATTTAATTCCACAGGTGAGTACATGAGAATCGTATTTCTTTTGGGGAATTGGATAAGTTAAAGGATCAGCAATATTCTAATTAGTGGGCACTTTTTCTATCTTTACATTATTCAATAATTTCTCTAATCAAATGATATCTTCTGAATACATGTTTGGATCTCTGATGAGACTGTGGCTCCTTTGCTTGTGCAATGACTCCATTATTATCACAATACAATTGTATTGGATCAATAATGCTAGGAACCACTCCAAGTTCTGTGATGAATTTCTTTATCCAAACTACTTTCTTTGCTGCTTCAGTAGCTGCAATGTACTCAGCTTCGGTTGTGAAATCAATAGTCGTTTCCTGTTTGGAACTCTTCCAACTAACTGCTCCATCATTTAGTGGGAATATATAACCTGTCTGAGATTTTGAGTCTTCCTTGTCATATTGGAATATGGCGTCGGTATACCTGCTCACAATACATCCTTAGTCCTTCTTAATTACTTAAGGATATTCTTGACAGCCACCCAATCACTCTCACCAGGGTCCGATTGATATCTGCTCGTGACACTCAGAGCATATGATACATCAGGTCTTGTACATATCATAACGTACATGATTGATCCTATAGCCGAAGCATATAGAATCAAACTCACATGTGTCCTCTCATTTTGCATCTTTGGACACAAATACTTTGAGAGAGTAATCCTATGGGTCATATGAATATATCCCCTCTTGGACTGCTTCATGCTAAACCTCTTTAGCATCTTATCTACGTATTTAGACTGTGAAAGACCAAGGAATCTTTTAGATCTATCTCTATAGATCTTTATCCCCAAAATATAGACTGTTTCTTCAAGGTCTTTCATAGAAAAATTCTTGGATAACCAAATTTTGATTGATTGTAAGGTTGAGACATCATTTCCCATTAACAATATGTCATCTACATATAACATAAGAAATACGATTGCACTCCCATTAATTTTCTTTTAAACACAAGGTTCATCCGGATTTTGTAAGAAACCAAATTATTTGATTGTCTCATCAAACTTAATATTCCAACTCCTGGATGCTTGTTTTAATCCATAAATGGATCTTTGAAGCTTACATACCTTTTTTCCATCTTTGGATATGAAGCCTTATGGTTGTGTCATGTACACATTCTCAGTCAGATTTCCATTAAGGAAAGCTATCTTCACATCCATTTTCCATATCTCATAATCATAATGAGTAGCAATGGCTAGGAGTATTCTTATGGATTTAAGCATAACTATTAGGCCAAGAGTTTCATCATAGTCAATTTTTTGTCTTTGACGATAACCTTTAGCAATAAGTCTAGCTTTATAGGTAATCACATTACCATCCATGTCAGTTTTCTTTTTGAAAAGCCACTTGCACCCTAGAGGCTTTATCCCTTCAGGTGGGTCAACCAAAGTCCATACTTGGTTTTCATATATGGAATCCATTTCTGACTTCATGGCTTGAAGCCATTTGTCAGATTCTGAAATATTCAAAACTTCTTCATAGGTTGTAGGCTCATCGTTTTCTATGAGCAATATGTCGTTCTGTTCACTAATGAGAAATCCATATCTCTCTAGAATAGTGCGTATCCTACTTGACCTATGAAGCTCTTGTGCTTCAGAAGGTTGAACTGTTATATAATCTACAGAGTAACAAGCTCGGATTCATGCAGTAGATCAACATCCGTTTGAGCATCTGAAACTTCCTCAAGTTTAATTTTGCTCCCATTATCTCTTTTTAAAAGGAATTATCTCTCTAAAAAGATATCATGTCTTGAAACAAAAACCTTTTGTTCCAAGGGGTGGTAAAATTGATATCCATATGATGCTTTTGGATATCCCATAAATAGACATCGGTTATACTTAGCTTTTAGCTTATCTGACATTGTCTACTTTACATAAGCAAGACAACCCCAAATTCTCATGTAGGAAAATATGGGCCTTTTGTTATACCATATCTCATATGGAGTAACATCAACTGACTTCGAAGGAACTCCATTTAATATATAAATGGCGGTCTCTAGTGCATAACCCCAAAAGGGTTTAGGCAGTTCCGCAAAACTCATCATAGACCTTACCATGTCTAACAAGGTTCAGTTTCTTCTTTCAGCAACACCATTGTGTTGTGGCATCTAAGGTGGAGTCCTTTGAGATAAAATCCCATTATCCCTAAGATAATCTAGAAACTCTTGGCTCAAGTATTCACCTCATTGATCTAATCGAAACGTTTTAATACTTTTGCCAAGTTGTTTCTCTACTTCATTTATGAATTCTCTGGACTTTTTAAAAGCTTCAGATTTGTATCTCATAAGATACACATACCTATATCGTGAGTAGTCATCAATAAAAGTAATGAGGTAGATGAAACCACCTCTAGCGTGTGTAGACATTGGACCACATACATCTGAATGTATTAAGTTTAAAAGTCCATTAGCACATTCACCCTTTTTCCTTAAAGGGTAATTTAGTCATCTTGCCTAATAAGTAAGATTCACATGTGTCATATGATTCATATTCAAATAACTCCAAACTACCACTTTTGTGTAGCTTAGCCATGCGTTTCTCACTTATATGACCAAGGCGACAATCCCATAAGTAAGATGATTTCAACATATCTTGTTTTTGCCTTTTATTATCATTGATGTTTAAAATTAGATTTGACATATCTAATATGTAAATTCCATTGCATAATGTACCACTAGTATAAAGAATTCCATTCAACATAATAGAAAAACAATTGTTACTAAAAGCTAAAAGGAAACCATCTTTATTTAGACTTGAAATAGAAATAATGTTTTTAGTCAAAGCAGGTACATAATAACAATTATCCAAATTTAATATAAGCCCACTAGGGAGGGTTAATACATATGTTCCTACAGCTAATGCAACAACCCTTGTTTCATTTCTAATATGTAGGTCTGACTCTCCTTTATTGAGCTACCTATTGTTCCTTAGGCCCTGCATATCAGTGCATATGTGTGAGCCACAACCATATCTAATACTCATATATTATTATCGAAAACAGTATCAATTTCAATGAAAAAAATGCCTAAAGTAGATGGGGCATCATATGCCTTCTTCTTCAAGGACTTCAATTAAGTCTTGCAGTTTTTCTTCCAATGGCCATCCTTTCCTCAATGGAAGCATGTCCCCTTTGAAGCAATCTCATTAGCCTTCTTCTTGGCCATGCCTCCCTTAGGCTTCATGTACTTCTTCTTCTTCTTAAAGTTCTTATTTTTAGAATTTGAAGAGTCCACCAACATCATAGCCTTACTGTCCTTCTTGACAAATGGCTCAATTATTTTAAGCAAGTTAATCAGCTCAGGAATAGTAGAAGAGATTTGGTTCATCCTATAGTTAAGCACAAAATGTGAATAACTATCAGACAGTTAGAATTAAGTCAATAATTAATTCATGGTCCATCACAAATCCCAAGGTGGCCAACCTCTCAATATAGCCATTCATCTTTAATGCATATTGCACTGGAGATGTCCCCTCAACCATCTTAGTGCGGAAGAGCAACCTCGAAGTTTCAAACCTTTTGAAACGTGCTTGCTCATCAAAAAGCTCTCTTAGATGGTATACTATGGAATTAGCATCCATAGCCTTATGCTGCTTTTGCAACTCAGTTGACATATTAGCAAGCATAATGTAGCTTTCCATCTCACTATCATCAAGATGCTTTTGATATGCCTTCTAAACATCTTTAGAAGCATTAACAGCTGGGGGATTAGGGAGTGCCTTATCTAGGACATAGCCAATCTTTTTGGATTTGAGAACTATTCTCAGATTCTATTAGCCAATCACACTTTTCATGATGATGATTTTAGCAACCTAGATGTAAAATAGAACATGTTAGAATGTACATAAAATACATGTTTATTAGGTCTTTAATAAATCGCATTACGACTCCCACTATTTTATTATGAATCCATAGCCCTCACTATGAACCCGAGAGAACTTATATGGAAGTTCTCCTAGTGGGTCGATATCCAACTAGCTAAGAATAACCTTAAGGAAACTTAACAAGCTATCCTTATTTTGGTTGGTAGGTATCAAATCCTTACCAATTGCATTATTCATGCAACTATTGAATCTTGTGCTATCAACTTATTGATGTGTGCGCATACATTGGGCTATCAACTCTTGATATGTGTACATTTCATGTATACAAACCCAACTTCACCTCCAATACACATTAACCTTGGCGCAAATCCAACAAGTTAATAATATGGGTTAAGTCTAACCCATTAATCGTGAAATCTAATTTCAATGGATTGAACATATTCTTATAGAGTGAGCTTGAGGAAACTCAACAACCCTAACTGTAGAAGAACTCTGGTTCTCCCCATATTAATGGAAGGTGTAAGACTTAATTGTTTATTTAGCAAGGGATTTCTTTGTTAAGTCTCATCAAGTTATTATTTCTTGCTTTTATATATCATACATTCATCATATGGATATATAAAGAAAGTTACATTAACTATATGGCATGATTATGACATACTAAAGTCAATCTCTTGAGCCAAAGAGAAATGTACTAGGTCTTACCTAGGTATATGCATGAATTTACAACCCAAAATAGAAATAAAATTCCTATTTCTATGTTTTCTTGTTTATGGTACCACCTCATTTGCTTCTTGCTCCTTTGTATCTTCATTTTATCCTAATCCTATGTAATCTAATTACATATTTCAAATTATAGAAAACCTCAATTTACATTTGAGCGGAGTAAGATGAGAAGAGAAATACATAAGAAAGAAAGAGAGGTAGGGACACGCAGACTCTATTTACCATAAAACAAAATAATTTCATGCATACTCAATCACATTGGGCCTAAGTTCATAATCATTCGTCATGTCTTTTCATACACCCCTAACACGCATTCTCTAATGTACAAAATAAAATTGACAATTTTGTATTTTAATTTGCAAATCGATTCAACGCTTGAACCGAAATAGCCTATTTGTGTTCTTTCGGTTAATTTGATTTTGTATGTCATTTTAAAGTGAAATTTAATATTTAATCTAATTAAATTAAATTCCATATTTCTAGAATTAATTCAAAATTAATTCTCTTTAAAACAATTTAATTTTAATATACATGCCAATTTCTAGTCATATTAGAATTACAATTGCACAACTTAAATTAATTCAAAATTAATTTCCCAAAATTCTAAAAATATCCAAAACTTTAAATTATCATTCTAATCATCTTTCGGCCAACTCAAGTTCATCAAAATATTTTCAGCACAAGTCAAAATTACTAATACAAACGAACCAACACAATTAGACGCTCAAAATGACTCATTCGACATCTAAAAATTTTTAAAATTTTAAATGCTTGAAAAATAATTTTGGCGTGCATCTAACATAAAAATAACATATTTTTAATCACATAAAAAATATTTTAAGGTACTGGAAACAAAATAAACACATACAAAAAAATCAAACAAAACAACTCAATTGGGTATGCTAAAACAGTCCTGTTTTTGTGTTTGTTTAAAAAATTAATTAAAATAATTTTTAATTAATTATTGGACGCTTCTAGACGCATAAAAATATTCTTAATATGTCTAAATAATGTTTTTATAATCAAATTATATGAAAAATATAACCAGACCCATCAATTAAGTCAAACAACAACACATGTTCATAAACAAAACAATTTTAGAATTTTTGAAATAAATCCGAAATTAATTATATGAATCACATTCAAATCAGTTTTCAATTAAAATAATCATCCTTTCATTCCATTATCAGATTAGAGAAAGAAAAATGGGCAAAATATATTTTATAAATTAATTTCAATTTTTCAAAACCTATTGATCCAAAATCATCAAAACCATGCAATCCCATTGACTTTCAATTACAATTAATATTAATGGACATAAGGGGGCTCTGATACCACTGTCGGATTTTGAAGAATGAATCATATTCATAAACACAGTGGAAAAATAAAATTTTCAAAATCCGAAACAAAATATCATACTTGTGTCATTAAAACTAATTTATATAAACATATAGGTTAGAAATTATACCTTGTAATTTCTTATTTGTTTTTCAAATCTTCACTTTGTTGGATTGTAGCAAATCATAACAATCCACACTATAATATTCTAATGATAATCCACATGAAGAATGAAGAAGAAACTATCAAAAGAAATGGTTTGAACAATTGCAAAGTGCTAGCTTTGAAAATGTTCATGAAAAAATTTTGTTGTGCCTTAAAAATATTTTCATGTCTATTTTCTAGCATTTGATGTCTTTTCGATTTGAATCAAATTCAAAAAAAAAAGATGAAAAGTCAAAAATGGAGAAAAGAGAAATGAATGAATAGTAATTGGCCTAATTAAGGCCAAATTCTGTCGTTGGCCAATGGGAGGGAGGTAGCAGCGCGCTGGGCCTACTGCAGGTTGCTGCTGGACAACCCAGCTAGCCCGCTCGCTAGCAGCCTGCCTAGCTTGCACGGGCCCGTGACCCAAACAATTTTTCCCGTGTGATCTCATCGTGCTCCATCCTGACATAATTCTCTCATATTTTGGATCCTATCCAAGACCATTTTACTCATTCTCCATATCTTCAATGCGTGTGACCCATTAGATTCTCATTTATATTAACCACTTAAATTAATAAATAATTTAAGCAACTCATGAGCAGTATCTAGAAATACATCATGACCCCTAATTGACTAGAAATTCAATGGTTTGACTACGAACTTTTCCATAGATAATTTTCGTGCAATTATTCCTTTCACCATTCTATTCCCCACTTAGCTCAGAGTATGGATATGAGTCAACTCCTATTAGACAGACTACATCATGTCTAGTCCAAGTAATGTTAGTTCTTGTCCCTGCGGCTCATTACTCTATTAGATATATCATTAAAGACTATCTTTATGAAATTTCCACTCCAGCCAGAGATTCCCGAGTAATGACCACGACAAGAGGCCATGGGTGTACACTCCTTCTATCAGGAGTTGTGAATCTTTTATTGGTTACCCAATTACCTTCGAATACCTCAAGTTGTATCCAATCACCACCCTATGAGCAACCTCCCTGAGGCAATAAGGAATAGTGTCAAAATACAGAATCAATATTCAAGATATCCTTGAGTACCTAAAGTTTAAGGATACTTGCACCATTGCTATGATGAGACTATCATTGACATTTGAATAGTTTATCCATATGATTGTCTCATAGCTGGTCATCCAATGTACTTAGCTACACTTGGCATATATCATGATTTCCTTCATGGTATGTTATATATCAAGGACTTCATTAATTGATTTAAGATCATTATCAATTCATATATCAAATGAACATCAAATTAATGAAAAAAACCTTTAGCACTTATTGTACAAATTTATTTGATTAATAAAAGTTTTTTTCATTAATCAAATAAATTTGTACAACAAGTGCTAAAGGTGATTGCCTTTAGAGCACTCCTCTAACAGATATATGCCAGCACAGTCTAGTAACAGATGTGTATATTCAAACTCTAGAGGTCATGTTATGACTTCTTTTTACCTAGGCAGAGGGCAAAGCCAATATATTGAACATAGTTCTACATGTATTCATTGTGGTAGGTAGCATACAGACGAATGTAGAAGGCTCACAAGAGCAAGCTATTTCTATGGGTCACCAGATCACATGTTTAGGGACTTCCCGGGAAGTGTCAGACTAGTAGAGACTAGTAGGGGCAAAAGAGTATTTGAGACTACAGTTGAGGCACCGAGGGTATACCCTACTAATGGGACACAGGGCAGAGACAGAGTATCTGAGACTATAGTTGAGGCATTGAGGGTCTACCCCACTAATGGGACACAAGGAAAAGGCAGAGCAAGGGGCAGAACTGGTACAACAAGCAGAGGAGTTGTGACATCCTACTTATATATTAGGAATAATCCCACATATATAAGAAGGATGCCACAAGCTTAACTCGATAATCTGCTCAAATTTAATTTTTTTTTTCATTTTAAATAACTTAATTTATTTATTTATATTGGTTTAGGCAAGTTATTCTAATTAACAATATATATATATATATATATATATATATATATATATATATTGTATACACATGTGGCACCCGATTATGTTACTTAATTATTTACATACACAATATTAATATATGAGACATGTCACTACACCATAAACATAGTCAAACTAAAAATAATAATAATAAATAACCAACCCTCTAACTCTGCTTCTTGTGTCTCTGCTGATATGAGCTTGGATTTTCTTCCTGACCACTTCACTTCCTACCATCTATAGTTCCAATTCCTACGTGAGAAGAACCCATGCTAAGTTATCTCTAGCTTAGTGGTACATATAGGTATTAAGTTTCTCCCAAGCAGTCACACAAATGCATATCTTAAATAATTCATGACACACTGAATTTTTATTGTATATTTGTCATATAAAAGAAAGAACTATATCACATAACAGTATAAGCATAATAATCATATTCAATAATTAAGTTCTCACTACCTCATGTAAGCATTTCATTTCTTAATCACTTATGTAAATAATATAATTTCCACATTTCATTCCAAAGTCTTTAATTAGTATCAGCCCAAATCTCATTCCCGAACTCTCCGGATATGGGGTGTGAAATAGGGGCATTCGCGGAGCTTAAGCCACCCTACTCACCATAATCTCAAGTCCAGGGCACTCGCAGAGCTTAAGCCACCTTGACTGAATATAATTATGTCATCTGTGTGTAATCAGGATCAGGGGCGCTCTTAGAGCTTAAGCCACCCTATCCCTAAATCATATCCATATCAGTACCGTAATTCCCCCCTTAATGGTGCACCATCTATCCTATGTTACTCCTCAGGTAGAGAAATGGGCAATTAACACAATTAATTACTTGTTTCTATAACCAATATTCATTTCATATTAACAAAATCATATACTCACAATTTATTTCAAAACCATGTAATAGCATGATATTTTATCAAATATTAACACAATGTTAAGTTCGTAGTTAATAACATTCCAACAACTTTAAAATATGCCATAACATATAATTTTATCATTGTGACATGTAATTTATGTCATGCACACACAATCATGCATAAGGGTAAAACAAAATACATATATGTACAAACCTCGATAGTATTTTCCTTTTCCAAAATATAAGTTAAGAGCTTGATCACTTTTGTTGGTCGTCTTCTTGTTGAAATCCTAATTTAAAAATATAATTAATTAATAGCTTGATAAAATATTTATTCTTAATATAATTTAAATAAATAATTACAATTTCTATTAATCTAGAACAAGACCTCTAAGGACTATTGGATTAATAACTTTTTCTACATTTATCCAATTTATATGATTCTTGATCATGATTAAATATAACATTAAAAATAAAATATACTAAAATTTCAGAATATTTGAACCTTTACATAATGTTTGGTATAAATTTAAATATTGCCCTGTTTTCTGCCCTTAGGCAGTTTCAAGGTACCCAATTCAAAAATTCATAGATTTCAATGTGAAGCTTAAATTATTCTGAAAATTTTTAAACAGTTATATAAGTTAAGTTGGAATATTTTTCATGTTTAACTCATTTCCAGATTCAGTCTCTAAGGTGCTCAAATATTGGAGGATATATAACTGGTTCAACATAGAGTATCAACCCGACCAGTTTAATTGTTCAGCTCATAACTCACAAAATACATGACATTTTAAGGTGAAACTTTCACATAAATTTAGATAAGACATAAAAGTAAAACTTTTATGCTTTTCACTCTGGCTAATTCGATCTAAAAATAGGTAAAATATAAGGACGGAATTACTGGAACTGCACAGGTATATGAAACCGGCTCAATCAAGGAACAGTCATAGTTCATTTCAGAATAACTCAACCTACACAAGAACAATTTATACGAAATTTTTCAGAGACCTCAAAACATATATACCTACAACTTTCATGTTTTATAAAACCTCAAATTAAGCCACTAAGATGATTAATTGTTATAAAAACTGTAGGTTATTTGGTTGATACGTCTCCCTGAACCAGTTTCACCCCAATAACTATATCTCTTCATATACTCAAAATCATTCAATAAAATTTGGTAGAGAGATACAAAAGACATAGATGAAAAACTTTTATATTTAACACATCCCCAAATTCGAGTCACAATATAATAAAAAATAGAGTGCAATATCATGTAAAAATATAACCTAAAGAGTTCTAATAACACAATAGTCATAGGGAAAATATTTCTTATAAAGATCAGATTTATTTGGACTGATTTTTGATGCAAATCTTGAAAAAGATGATGAGTAATTTGAGCTGTGATATGGAGGAAGAAAAATGGATGATGAAGAAGAAGAAGGAGAAAAGAGAAGAAATGGCAAAAAAAAAAAAAGTTCAGCCCTTTTTTCCGTTTTTGCTCCTCTTTTTTTTCTGACCATTTTACTGTTCACTTCACTTTTTTTTTTAATTTTATTATTATTATTATTATTATTATTATTATTATTATTATTATTATTATTATTATTATTATTATTATTATTATTATTATTATTATTATTATCATCATCTTCACATATTTCTTTATATCTAATATCTTTAATTTTATTTAACCAAAAATACAATTTAATTATGTGGTCTAAATTATTCAAATTAAACTCTAATTACTGGGAGTTACAGGAGTGACCAGATATGAAGGTCAAAGTTCTAGACCCCCTGCACAGGTTATAGTGTTTTGCATGACTAAGCAGGAGGCAGTTGATGCTCCCAAAGTAGTCATTGGTAATATTTATATTTCTGAAATATTAGCATATGCATTGATTGACCCTGGTTCCATACATTTATTTATATCATTGCATATGGCTTCCAAATTGCATCAAACACATGAGCTTTTGGGGATTGTTATAAATGTGAGTAATCCATTGGGAACAATAGTAGTTGTGAATAATGTATATTGTGATTGCTTGATATGCATTGATAATGCTGAATTAATAGCTGATATGATCTTATTATCATTATATGAATTTGATGTGATATTGGGAATGGACTGGTTAGCTAAATATCATGCAATAGTGAATTGCTTTACAAAGGAAGTAACTTTAGAATCACCAAACCAACCAAGGGTTATATTTTTGGGTGAAAGACAACTTGTGCCTACATGTCTAATTTTAGCTGTAAAAGCATTCCAGATGATCAAAGAAGGATGTGAAGCATATTTGACATATGTGACTGATACTAGAACCACTGATAGCTTGCTTGAAAATATACTAGTGGTGAGGGAATTTTCTGATGTATTCCTAGATGATCTACCTAGTTTACCACCAAATAGAGAGATAAAATTCACTATTGAACTAGTACCAGGAATAACACCAATATCAATGTCGCCCTACAGAATGGCCTCAGTTGAGTTGAAACAACTGAAGACCCAATTGTAGAAGTTGCTTGATAAAGGGTATATCAGACCTAGTGTATCACCTTGGGGAGCTCCAGTATTATTTGTTAAAAAGAAAGGTGGAATAATGAGATTGTGCATTGATTGTAGGTAACTGAACAAAATGACAGTCAAGAACAAATATTCATTGCCCAGAATAGATGATTTGTTTTACCAGTTGCAAGTTTCCCAAATATTATGCAAGATTTATTTGAAATCAGGCTACTACCAGCTAAAGGTAGCAGAAGCAGATGTTCCAAAGATGACCTTTCGAACCAGGTATGAACATTATAAATTTTTAGTAATGCCATTTGGGTTGACTAATGCTCCAACTTCATTTATGGCATTAATGAATAAAGTGTTTCAACCATATCTAGATAAGTTTGTAATGGTATTTACTGATGACATATTATTGTACTCAAAGAATAGGGGAGAACATGAACAACATTTAAAAATTGTTTGCAAACTTTGAGGGAGAAACAACTGTATGCTAAATTGAGTAAATGCGAATTCTAGTTAGATCATTTGGTTTTTCATGGACATGTGGTATCAGGCAAGGGCATAGAGGTAGACCCAAAGAAAATAGAGGCAATGGTAAATTGGGAAGCTCCTAAAAATGTTTCAGAAATGCGTAGTTTTCTGGGTTTAATAGGATAATACCGCATATTTGTTAATGGATTTTCATTGATTGCCAGCCCTTTGACTAAATTACTTAGAAATAATGTGCCTTTTAAATGGGCTCTAGAATGCCAAAGGAGTTTTGATGAGCTAAAACAAAGGTTAACCTCAGTACCAGTGTTAGCTATTCCTACGGGTACCTGTGGTTTTACAGTATATAATGATGTTTCTCACATAGGCTTGGGATGTGTATTGATGCAACATGGTAAGGTGATAGCTTATGCATCTAGACAGTTGAGACCACATGAGACCTCATATTCAGTGCATGATCTAGAATTGGTTGCAGTTGTATTTGTATTGAAGATTTGGAGGCATTGTTTGCATGGTGAGACATTCCAAATCTTCACAGACCATAAGAGTTTGGGTTACTTGTTGACATAGAAAGAGTTAAACATTAGGCAGAGGCGTTAGAGATGTTGAAGGATTATGACTACAAATTTGAATATAATCTAGGAAAAGCTAATGTTGTAGCCAATGCATTGAGCAAGAAGTATAGTAGCAGTATAGCTCACATGCAAGCATCCTTTTTTTCATATTTCATTCAATTACGATCTATGAATGTTGAATTAAATGTGCATGATAGAGGATCACTGATTGCTACTCTTTAAGTCAGGCATATACTAAAGGAGAGGATTAAAGAAGCATAAGGTAGAGATCCTCCATTGTGTGCGAAAATTGAGATGGTAAAGTAGGGAAACAATACAGAGTTTTATTTGCAGGATGATACATTGATGTTGAAGTCACGCATATGTGTCCCAGACACTGATAATTTGCACTAGGAAATAATGGAAGAGGCACACAATGCACCCTATGCAATGCACCTAGGGATGACTAAGATGCATCACAGTTTGAGACCTTATTACTGGTGGCCAAGAATGAAGAAAGACATAGTAGAATATGTTTCTAAATGCTTAACATGTCAGCAGATTAAAATTGAACATCAGGCACTAGTTGGTAAACTACATCCATTGCTAGTGCCAGAATGGAAATGGGAGAAAATAATGATGGATTTTGTTTATGAATTGCTAATAACTCTACGAAAAAATGATACAGTATGGGTAATTATTGATAGATTAACCAAGTTAGCATATTTTCTGTCTATCAAATGGGGGTGTACACTCAAGAATTTGGCAAAATTATATATAAATGAGATAGTCAGATTACATGGAATTCCATTTTCCATTGTGTCTGATAGATATCCACGGTTTACTTCACATTTTTGGCTGAGTTTACAAGATGCATCAGGAACAAAATTGAACTTCAGTACTGCATTCCACCCATAAACTGATGGACAATTAGAGAGGACTATATAGAGCTTGTTCTATGGAATTCAGAGGAGATTGGGGTGAATATATAACATTGATAGAATTTACATACAACAATCAATATCATAGCAGTATCCAGATGGCACCATATGAGGCATTGTATAGAAGAAAGTGTAGAAGCCCTATCATTTGGGATGAAGAAGGAGCACATGCATTAAAAGGGCCAAAGATAGTACAAGACAGTGGATAAGATCATGATTGTCAATAACAAGCAAAAAGAAGCACAAGACAGACAAAAGTTATGTTGATCAACATAGAAGGGAGATGAAATATGAGTTAGATAAAAAGGTATTTCTATGAGTATCTCTACGGAAAGGGGTAATTTGATTTGGTAAGAAGGCTAAATTGAGCCCAAGGTACATAGGGCCTAATGAAATTCTTGAGAAGGTTGGTCCACTGGCATATAGGTTGGCTTTACCACCCGAGATTGGTCAGATTTATAACGTATTCCATGTGAGCATGCTTAGAAGATACAGATCAAACCCCACACAAGTTCTTAAGGATGAAGCTGTTGAAATTGCAGATGACATGAGTTATATCGAAGAACTAGTGGAAATCATCGGATACATGACTAAACAATTGAGAAACCAAGAAATACCTTTAGTTAAGGTATTATGGAGAAACCATTCACAAGAAAAGGCAACATGGGAAACAAAAGAAAATATAAAAAGGCAATATCTACACCTATTTCCAAGTATTAAATTTCGAGGATGAAATTTTTAAAAAGAGGGGAGAAATATAACATCCTCGAATTCCCACATATCCATTTTTACATGCATTTCATTTTGACATATGCATTTGCATATATTTTACTTAAACACATGCATTTCATATGTATTTTTATAGAGACAAGTTCACGACGCATTAGCTATGCGTCTGAGTATTTTGCAATTGTGCTAAATTATACATGTCCATTTTGTAATTTAGTTGATGATGACATGAAATTGAAATTTATATGAATAAAAATCATTAGATTGAATTAATGAAGAAAAATGAAAAGAAACAAGAGAAAAACAAAAAGGAAGGAAAACAACAAAAAGGGGAAAATGACAAAAGTGATGAGGTGGACCTTATCTTCCTCCTCACCATTCTACCTCCCTCACTTTAGAATCATTTCTTCTTCTTTCCCAACTTAAGCCTTCATTTCTTCCTTATTTAACTTAGGTTTTGCAAAAAATTGATCCCTTTCAAGTTCGTTCTTGGTAAGAAATATTATCTCCATTGTTCTAGTGTTGTTTGAGATGTTAGGGTTAAGGTACAGCAATGTGCTTCACCCTGATTTTGATACTAATAGAAATTGATTCTGGGAAAGTTTAAAACATGAAATTGTTTCCTTTATCTCTTAAGTTTATGGATATATTAATATTTTTTCAAGATTTTGTATATATGAAAATATATTGGCATCTTATTAGAACTTCTCTAGGTGTGAGCCCTAGCTGAGTTAGCTATTATAGTCGTTAGTTTTGAATATTATATAGCCCATATTTTAGGAAGATCAAAACATGAAAGTTGTAGATACATATGTTATATATATGTAGAGCAAATTTTAGGTTCATATGTCTTTTTTATGTTGAGTTATGGTGAATGCAACCATGATTGTTTCATAATTTGAACTGTCTACTTAGTGCCCTAGGTAGATCAAGAAAATTATTTGGAAATTTTGAGCTCCTTAGAGGTGGATTATTTACATTATCAAAACATTAAAGTTATGTTTTTTTATGTTGTACCTAAATTGCGGTTCAATATCACCTTAATATGATATGTATAGAGTGAGATAGGGTCTTCACAAATCATACTAGTCCGAAAGCCAACTATATTATTGACCAGTGAAATATTTCTTATAATTTAAGGACTTTAGATACATAATTAATAAAAGTTTTAAACATAAAAAATGTTAATTTTTAACCTATATAAGTGTCTACCAAGTTTCATTATAATATTAATTACATATTGTAAGATATGAATGACCAAAGTTGGTACCCTAAAACTGCAAAAGGGCAGAAACAAGGCAGAAAACATAATACAATTGGAAATTCCACCAAATATTGTACAATGCTCCAATTACTCTAAAATTTGATTATGTTATATAATTATATGTTAGATTTAATTATAAATAAGAATCACATTAATTGGACATTTGTAGAAAATTTTATTGGCTAATTAGACCTATATGGTTACATTGCCCCATAGGAAAAACCCTAACTATGTATATGAACTATGCACATTAATTTGTTTAAGCCACATTACGTTTCTCTAGTTATAAATTAATCGATTATGTTTCCATATGAGGCTCACATCAAATTGGAGACCTACAAGGAGGGGATAAACAATAAGTTAAGGGTTAGAATCAAGTGAAAAAGGTGAGTTTAATTATCAAATGGTTTCTTTAATGAATATGGGCATTGCTTGCTATGTTAAATGTGAATTGACTTGTGATTATGTGATTCATATGATTTTCATGAATTTACATTAATAATGAGATTATGGATAATTTGTAACATATGTGACATATGTATTGTAAATTAGAGGTATATATATGGCATACATGATATATGCATGGTATTTGTTTAGTATATGCGTGGCATATAAGGTATATATGTGATATATGTATGGTATATATGATAAAGATATAATGGCTGATGAAGGCTTAGTGACAAATGCATCTGCATTTGGACTAAAAAGGTGTTGTGACTAGTTAATTGATATTGTAAAGCAAAAGAAGAGGCCTATGGCCCAATAAATATGCAAATGAAACAAATGATCAAGCTAGCTAAAAAATGAAAATATTCACATGGAAAATTTCACATGGAATCCAAGGTAATGTCTATTTAATTTGGTCACAATAAAATGAAATAAGCAAAGCATGTGCATATGTAAAGAGTAATGATTATATGCTTTAATTTTATTAGTAACTATATGTGAGTGCTAGACACAGGGATAGTTTTTTCTGAAATGCATAAACTATGATTTTACATCTTATTTCTAGAAATACTGTTCATGACCAACCTCACTACTTCATTCATGGCTATGAAGAACAGTCACACCCATGAAGATCAAGTCATGCCTGTGAAGCTGGAAAGAGAAAGTTGTCACACGCAAATTGAAAAGTTGTTAAACGAGCATTTTTGCATTAAATTCATACCAAAAAACTATTTTTGTTAGGAAAAATACAAATACAACATATTTATTACTTCCAAATGTTAGAAAACAAGAGAAAAACAAGTGAAAAATGTGCATTCAGTTTTCTAATCTTGTATAGCTTTGTGCATTTAATTTATTTCACAATTCTTATTGTAAGAACCATAATTGCTTAGAATTGTTAAGCTTTTGTATTAGTGAGTGTTTCATTCTTTTAATCAATTACTCAAAAGTGAGTTTGTGATGACCCAAATACTAGGTTAGTCATAAACTATAGTTTCTAAAATTGATCAGCATACCCAAGAGTCAAAAATTACACCCGTGGGTGAAAAATATTTTATTTGATTATCAAAAAATATAGATTATGACTAGTCCGAGGGTAAAAATTTTGAGTGAAAATGAGATCAAATAAGCCCTCAAAAGTCAATAACTAAGAAAAAATGGAACTAGATTTAATTAAAAAAGTAGTTGATCATACTTTCATCGGGCTATGAAAAATAGCAAACGATATCTAAAAATTTATTTTAAGACATGGATAGAATCTAAATAATATTTAGAATTATTTAAAAGTGAAAAAGAAATTTTACGGTAACACCGAAATTTAATTTATCAATCCGGTTTGAGTGAGCTGGACTAGAAACAGACTCCGATTGAATTGAACTTTTTTATGTAGACATATATGTATATATATTATGAATTATGGAATCAAATTTGGGTGAAATTGAGAATGGAAAGTGAGAGAAATAATTTTGAGTGCTTAATTGGGCCAAAATGGGTTGGACTTTGTTTGGCCCAAGACCACTCATCTTAAGTCATTATATAAAGGCTTAATTATCAGAATTATCTAAAGAGAATTCTGCAACTCCTTCCCAAATTCCCTTGCTTGTCCAAATCATTTTCTTCTCCTTTTCTCCACCAAATGTTTTCCATTTTCTCCAATGTTTACACCAAAATGAAACACGTTAATATAATTTCAGCCTCTTTAGTAGCTAGTGGAAGACTCTAATTTTCATTTGGAGGATTATAGTGGAGGAGAATTAAATGAGACAAGTTAAAATACAAATTTGAAGTAAGTGAAATTAATAGTTTCAAATTGGCTTAATGGTTCAAATAAATAGTTTAAGGTATGTAGATAATAATTATGAGGTTAGATTGAGTTAGAAAAGCGAAATAATGGTGAATTAATTGAGTGTGAATTTGAGCCATGGTAGGTGCACAAGGAGGTGAAGGTGCTTCCAAGGAAAATGTTAAGAAAAATGAAGCGTAGGAAGGCCAAAGGAAGAAAATAAGGTTAGTGATTTCAAAATCTACTTATTTCTATTGTTAAAGATTGAATTAGGGTTATGGAAATTATGAAAATTGTAACACCCTCTTACCCCGCTTTTGTTCAGCAAGGTAAGTGAGTATTACCTGTCTAACTATTTTATAAAATTAATGAAATGAAGTATAAATTTTTTTTACGAAAATATTATAGATACCGAAAATAAAATTATTACAAATGCAAATATTCAAAATTTTATTTATTTATAAAATATATTAATTTGCATTTAAACTATGTCTCTTACATTATAATTTACATCTATAATACACACTATATGAAATAAAACTATAATCTAATTTACAAAGTTTTAATAAAATATACCAAAAAGAAATCCAAAGCTTTTAGCTGCTTCCTTCCATGTATTCTTCTTCTTCTGACAATTCTACTATCAACGGCTACCCTTCTAAAACCTGCACAAGAGGAAACCACCCACATTAAGCTACTAGCTTAATGGTGTTTCAATTATAAAAATTTTACATACATATATTTTCTTGCATGTCATTTATATATTTAACAAATAAGGCATAAAATAAAGAATTATATAAAATCAAACAAATTTCATCAAACATGTAATATTTAACAATTTTAATTAATATAACATTATCAAAATGACATACTTTAATATTATTATTATTATTCATTTTTCTTGTGCCCATAACACCTATAACTGAACTAACTAATAGGAACAACAGGGTTGTCATTACCGGTTTTCATAATATTTCGTTGAGCGCTTCGTAATAATGTCATTACCGGTTTTCATAATATTGTCATTACCGGTTTAATAATATTGCATCGAACGCATTTATAAATTTATCATTTTCGGCTTTTATATTTGGCACCGAGTGCCTTAAATCCCCCGATTGACATGTCAAACTATTCTCTATTCTAGTTCTAGATTAGGTGTCATAGGGCTTAACTATTTTTATATTAATTCACATTATTTTCAAAAATTGATAATTTTACTAAATTGTCACAAATAAGCTTATTTATTTTTATTCTTTGTTCCCATTATTATTGTACTAGAATCCCACACATAAATAATTTATTAAATATTTATAATTACTATTAAAGTAAAAATTCACATTAATTATTACATATACTTATTACACCACATGCAACAACCCAATATTTCAAGTTTTTATCTATGATAGATTTCGGACCTGATTTTGGGCTTTATTTTTAGCCCATTTATAATTCGAATTTGAAGTTATAATCTGCTTAAAATTTGAAACTTATTGTCTCAAATTTCAGATGAATTAAAATCACTCAAATCCCAGTTTTTTATCAAAAGTTATGGCCAAATCAACACTGAATCATCAGTACAATTTCTGCCCAGAATTTTCTGGACAGATTTTAGGTTTGAACTTTATGTATTTTTTTCTGGAAAAATTCAAACATATTTAAATTTTATGGTCTAAATCAAAATTAAAGCCCTATGTCTTTGCTTTCAGTTTCAATAAAGAACATACAAAACAGAATTCTAGAACACAAGTTATAATAAAAAATAGTCAAGACTATTCCAGAATCCCTATAGCAGGGTCATCAATCTATATATTACTTACATTTATCATATGCATTCATTTTTATGTCAAAGTTTCCAGATCACAATTACATTGATATATCTTAATGATTTTACACCATTTGGTCTCATTACCATATAAAACATTTAAAACCAACACTTAGCCACATTATGAAACCACATTCATATCACACACATTAAAACATAATTTCATACCATTAAATCACATGTAAGATTTTTATCAATAAAACACATACCTAATCAGCCTTGGATCTTCCCTTTATCCTTCTTTTCCACCCTTTATCCTTCTTTTCCTCCCCTTACTAGTTAGCTTTATCCTTGCCTTTGTCATGCTCTTGAGGGCCTCTATAATATCCGCTAATTTAGGTTCTGAGTCGCACATGTTGCGAAATTGATGCGTTTGATCGATCGGAGTCTAAATTCGGATTTTTACAAAAATTTATTAAGAAATGGCTAAATTAAATGATAAATGTCTAAATAGTGATATTAGAGTTTAAAGAATTTGATTTACGGTAAAGGACTAATTTGCAAAATTTGATAAGTTTTGGTGTCAAATTGCAATTTACCAAAAATTGGAGGATTAATGAGATTAATGGCTAATTAACTTAAGAAATTTGGACATTTAAAATTGGGTTGGCCGACCATGATATTAAAGGAAGATGATTAATATTGATTAAGTGTAAAATTGGGAGAAAATGGTCAAATGGTGGGTCCCACATTAAGACTTTTTGGGTACCCTATTTAAGGCTTTCTTTTCTTCTTCTTTTTCTCTTCATTTTTTGCTTTCTTCTCTCTTTTCTTTACCAGTCACGCCAGCTACAATTTTTCCTCCATAGCTCACCTTGATTCTAGAGAGAGAAAGAAAGAGAAGAAAAGGGAAAGAGCAAGACAAGGTGATTTTCATGTTCCATAACTCATAAGAAAGCTGGAAAGAACAGGAAAGAGGAAGAAAAATCAAGTTTGGTAGAGAGAGAAAATCTCCAAAGTGGTGATCAAGTGAAGAAAAGTGTAAGGTAAGAAGTATTTCTTCTTCTTCTTCATCTTTTCTAAAAGAAGTTTGAATTTTGAGCTCATCTAAGACTTATATGGAAAGAGAGAGAAACTAGGGTTTTGAAAGAGAGAAAGAGAGTTAGGGTCTTGAGAAAATCATATGGAAATAATGATTTATAATGTTGTAGGAGTTCCAAATGACAAGGAACAAGCTCTAAGGAGCAAAGGAAAAGAGAAAGCTACCTAAAAGAGTGAAGGAGAAAGATTAAGATTTGTGCATAATTTAAGGCAATAGCCTATTTTTGTTTGAAATAATGCATACTGAACATGATTGTAGATAAATGCAATTTCAAGAATGATGATGATTATGGCATGAACCATAGGATTAGACATGTATGAATGAGATCCTTGTGTGACTTTGAATTAATGATGCATGTTAGAAAATCTTGTATGATCAAGGCATGTACATGTATTGAAAAGTAATAAGTTGAGTAAAGAGCCTTAGAAATGCATGAAATAGAATTTGGTATGATTTGGATGATGTTAGAATGAATGAAATGTGAATATGCAGATTTTGTGCTCAAAGTCACGGGTGTGACTATTGAGTCACGGGCGTGAACTTAAAGGTTCACGGTTGTGACTGATTGTGTCACAGTTGTGAATTTCTGGGTGGAAATGGTACTATTCATTCCAGAAGCGTTCACGGGTTGGAATCACGGAAGTGAACTTATTCATGGGCATGAATGAGTAATCATGACCGTGAATGCTTTTGG
Organism: Triadica sebifera; assembly: GCA_023653625.1. Taxonomy (NCBI): domain Eukaryota; kingdom Viridiplantae; phylum Streptophyta; class Magnoliopsida; order Malpighiales; family Euphorbiaceae; genus Triadica; species Triadica sebifera. The sequence continues at coordinate 11,122,009 of CM042900.1, forward strand.
GCGATTCATTCCAGTAGCGTTCACGGCTTGGGATTACGGGCGTGAACTAATTCACGGGCATGAAATTAGTAATCACGACCGTGAATGCTCTGTATTTGAAATTATGAATGTGGTTATTAAATGAGGAATTCAGGTAAGCAAATGAAAGTTATTGTCTATCCCGCGAAATAAGAATGATTGCATATATATATATATATTGATGTGAGAATGTGATATGTTGTGATATAGAAAAATGAATTGATGTAGAAAAATGAATTTGTCATGGATGATATATGAAATCTGATGCAGATGATAAACATGAGAATATTGTTGAATCTAGTAAATGAATGAAAAGATGTATGAGTATGACTATATGTTTGCAAAACAAGAAAATTGAGATGTTGATAAATATGAGATATTGATGTGTGGAAATTTGAGAATAATGATTGATGTAAAAATATAAAGAAGCCCATTACTCTACTTGCAGACTAGAATCAGGATAGATGACATGTCATTAAGGGAGCGAACGGTACCGTACTATACCTCAACCAATGTGGCTAAAGCTTGTGTTAGCGCCATTGGTCTGGGATGCTCAGTCAGTGTGGCTAAAGCTTGTGTGAGCGCTACTGACTTGAGAAAGCTCCGATGAGCACATATAAATGAGGACAAGGTGTCATAAGCTTGTGTGAGCGGCCTTGATCCGGTTATTCATCTATGATGAAAATATACTCAATCAATGTGGCATAAGCTTGTGTGAGCGCCATTGATTTGAGAAGCTCTTATGAGCCAGATAGTGGACAGGGTGGCATAAGCTTGTGTGAGCGCTCCTGATCCATAACCCGTATCCAGTCAGTTCAAAAAATTTAGAGTGATGTGGGCAAGATAATGAGGATATGTCAGAAAAATAAGAAAAGGAAAGAATAAGAAAATGATGATGATATGAGATTGAAATGTAATGATAAAGAGATTTACAGAATACTTTGCTATTAAAGATAATGAAAATAACAATGTCTATATGAGCATGACATTTATACTTTTATGAAATAGGAATATGTTGATAGTCATGCATGCAAATATTTTAATGCACGAAATGATAATTGTTAATGCTTGTTGCATGATATAGTATATTGCCTTCTTTATATGCACCACTAAGCTTAGAGCTTAGCGTGGAGTTTAATTTCCACACAGATATAGAAAGGTAGCTGAAGACGCTAGATAAAGCAAGCGGTTATCCTATTCAAGTAAAGCAGCCGAATCTTGAGAAAGTAGGTTACATGTTTTGAAACTTTTGTATTTGACTTTTATATTAAAGAAATGTTTGAGTTTGTAAAACTTACTTTTAAAGTTTGTTAAGAATTACTCTGATGTTAAAAATTACTATTTTATGTAAATAAATTGTACTCTGATTTTTATTTATATCCATATATACATGAGTAAAAAAAACAAAAATGAAGTATGAGAAAGATAGGACATTAGCGCTCCCTCATCCGGGCACATGTTGTTTGGGTGAGAAGGTGTTACAGCCTCTTATTGGTTCATTTGATTTTCCTACACAACCATACCATATCTCAATCCTAATATTCATTTTCAAAGCTTTTTATGCCTACATAAAAATCTAATGCTTCTAATATGTTTTATACTTTAATTTAGCCAAAATGTACACAAGTTAAACTTCCTTCTTCATATGTCATGGCTGCCCAAAAATATTATCATAGTTTCCAATTTAGTTTCTTCAAATTAACACTCAATTCACACTTTATCTATCACCAATTGTGGTGCTTCTATCTTAATTTCAATTTCCCCCAAATTACTTTAACTATGGCAGCCCCTCATTCCTCCATTAAAGTTACTTTTCTTTAATTCCAAAGTCATAAAACCACTAATTAACATCAATTAACATTAATTGATGGTTTAATTTTACTTTCTCCCAAATTGTTTCCAACTTCAAAATCTTAGGTCAATTCTTGTCAAATAACTCTAATCTAACAATTCCAATTGCTTTAATAATCATTATAGGTCTCAAATGGAAGGAAAAATGTTAAATTTAAGAAGAATAAACTCACTTTAATGGAGTTATAGGGCTAGTCGAATCTGCCCCTGTAGCGGCCACACCTCCTCACCCGAACCGCAATACGTGCCCGGATAAGGAAGCGCTGCCGCCTGTCTTTCTTACTTCTTCTATTCGCAATATATATATATTTTTTATACTCATGTATATATATATGGATATAAACAGAAATCATAGTACAATTTATTTACATAAAATAGTAATTTATAACATCAGCGAAATTCTTAACAAACTTTAAAAGCAAGTTTTACAAACTCAAACATTTCTTTAATAAAAAGTCAAATACAAAAGTTTCAAAACTTGTAACCCACTTTCTCAAGATTCGGCTACTTTACTTGAATGAGAATCACCGTTTGCTTTATCTAGCGTCTTCAGCTACCTTTCTATATCTGTGTGGAAATTAAACTCCACGCTAAGCTCTAAGCTTAGTGGTGCATATAAAGAAGGCAATATACTATCTCATGCAACAAGCATTAACAAATATCATTTTGTGCATTAAAATGTTTGCATGCATGACTATCAACATATTCCTATTTCATACAAGTATGAATGTCATGCTCATATAGACAAATATCATTTTGTGCATTAAAATGTTTGCATGCATGACTATCAACATATTCCTATTTCATACAAGTATGAATGTCATGCTCATATAAACAATGTTATTTTCATTTATCTTTTCATAGCAAAGTATTCTGTAAATCTCTTTATGGCATTTCAATCTCATATCATCATCATTTTCTTATTCTTTACTTTTCTTATTTTTCTGACATATCCTCATTATCTTGCCCACATCACTCTAAATTTTTGGACTGACTGGATACGGGTTATGGATCAGGAGCGCTCTCCGAGCTTAAGCCACCCTGTCCACTATCTGGCTCATAAGAGCTTCTCAAATCAATGGCGCTCTCCGAGCTTAAGGCACATTGATTGAGTATAATTCATCATAGATGAATAACAAGACCAAGGCCGCTCACACAAGCTTATGACACCTTGTCCTCATTTATATGTGCTCATCAGAGCTTCTCAAGTCAATAGCGCTCCCAGAGCTTAAGCCACACTGACTGAGCATCCCAGACCAATGGTGCTCTCCGAGCTTAAGCTACATTGGTTGAGGTATAGTACGGTACCGTTTGCCCCCTTAATGACATGTCATCTATCCTGATTCTAGTTCGCAAGTAGAGTAATGGGCTTCTTTATATTTTTACATCAATCATTATTCTCAAATTTCCACACATCAATATCTCATATTTATCAACATCTCAATTTTCTTGTTTTGCAAACATATAGTCATAATCATATATCTTTTCATTCATTTACTAGATTCATCAATATTCTCATGTTTATCTGCATCGAATTTCATATACATTCATGACAATTCATTTTTCTACATGAATTCATTTTTCTATATCACAACATATCACATTCTCACATCAATATATATATACATATACATATATCCATATCATTCTTATTTCGCTGGATAGACAATAACTTTCATTTACCTACCTGAATTCCTCATTAAATAACAACATTCAAAATCACAATACAGAGCATTCACGGCCGTGATTACTAATTTCACGCCCGTGAATTAGTTCACGCCCGTGATCCCAAGTCGTGAACGCTACTGGAATGAATCGCCCAAAAGCATTCCTGGTCATGATTACTCATTCACACCCGTGAACAAGTTCACTGCCGTGATTTCAACCCGTGAACGCTTCTGGAATGAATAGTACCATTTCCACCCAGAAATTCACAACCGTGACACAATCAGTCACAACCGTGAACCCTCAAGTTCACGCCCGTGACTCAATAGTCACACCCGTGACTTTCAGCAGGAAATCTGCATATTCACCTTTCATTCATTCTAACATCATCCAAAACATACCAAATTCTATTTCATGCATTTCTAAGGCTCTTTACTCAACTTATTACTTTTCAATACATTTACATGCCTTGATCATACAAGATTCTCTAACATGCATCCTTAATTCAATGTCACAATTATCTCATTCATATATGTCTAAACCTATGGTTTCATGCCATAATCATCATCATTCTTGAAATTGCATTTATCTACAATCATGTTCAGCATGCATTATTTCAAACAAACATAGGCTATTGCCTTAAATTATGCACAAACCTTAATCTTTCTCCTTCACTCTTTTAGGTAGCTTTCTCTTTTCCTTTGCTCCTTAGAGCTTGTTCCTTGTCATTTGGAACTCCTACAACATCATAAATCATTTTCATCATCATCTAATTTCATTAAGACCCTAAACTCTCTTTCTCTCTTTCAAAACCCTAGTTTCTCTGTCATTCCATATAAGTCTTAGAAGAGCTCAAAATTCAAACTTCCTTTAGAAAAGATGAAGAAGAAGAAGAAATACTTCTTACCTTACACTTTTCTTCACTTCATCACCACTTTGGAGATTTTCTCTCTCTACCAATCTTGATTTTTCTTCCTCTTTCTTGTTCTTTCTAGCCTCCTTATGAGTTATAGGACATGAAAATCACTTTGTCTTGCTCTTTACCTTCTCTTCCCTTCCTTTCTCTCTCTAGAATCAAGGTGAGCTATGGAGAAATGGATGAAGCTGGCGTGACTGGTAAAGAAAAGAGAGAAGGAGCAGAAAATGAAGAGAAGAAGAAAAAAAGTCTTATATAGGGTACCCAAAAAGTCTTCATGTGGGGCCCACCATTTTACCATTTTCTCCCAATTTCACATTTAATCAATATTGATCTTCTTCTTTTAGTGTCATGGCCGGCCAAACCTATCAAAATGTCCAAAATTAATATGTTGATTATCAATTAATCTCATTAGTCCTCCAATTTTTGATAAATTGCAATTTGACCCCAAAACTTATCAAATTTTGTAATTTAGTCCTTTACCGTAAATTAACTTCTTTAAACTTTAATATCACTTAATTAGGCATTCATCATTTAATTTAGCCATTTCTTAATCAATTTTGTGTAAAAATCCGAATTTAGACTCTGATCGGTCAAACGCGTCAACTTCACGACACGTGCGACTCAGGGCCTAAATTAGCGGATGTTATAGCCCCAACTCTTCTCCCTTTCTCTTCTTCTTTCTTCCAACTTTCTTACTCCTTAGCTCTCTTTATGGCAATAACTCTTTAATTTATTGAATCTTATCTCTCAAAAGTCATTTTCCCCATTCTTAGCATACTGGAAAAAGGAAGAAAAATGGAGGTTTTTGGGAGAGGAGGTGGACGGCCAAAGGTGGGAGAGAGGAAGAAGAAAGTAAGTTTGATATTTTGGTGGAAGAATGGAGAATACCTCCCATTTTTGACTTTTAGACTATGATTAAGGAGTGGATCCCACTAATTAAAATTAATCCTAATTCTCATTGGTTCATTAACTTAATTAATCTTGATTAACGTTTAAACTTTGAGAAATTCCTTATTTGCCATATTTTCCTCCATATTCACACTTTTCCCCCCAACAATTGCCATAATACCAATTTTGTCCATAGAAATTTTAATTTTTTTTCTAATTCTAACACTAATCTTTTTAATTCCCAAATAATAATACCCTTAATTATTTTTTTCTTATTATTAGTCATTTTTTTATGGGTTCAAATTTAGACTCCAATTGAACCTGCCCACCCCACTACAGTCACGCGTAATCGGGGCCTAAATTACTAAATGTTACAGAAATTGTGTGTTATGCATGTAATTGATAAATGAAGCTTAAAACATGATTAAGGGAATATAAAAAGTGGATTAGAATGGTTGAATTCAATTAAAAACATTATTTAGCGGAACTTTGAAAATATGACCATATTATGGGAAAAATGCATATTAAGGCATAATTACATTTTAGCATAATATTATGATACATATGGAATAATGAATGTATAAATTAGTAAAATAAATATTTAGAAGGTGAAAGAAAAATTTTAATGATGAAAATTGAATGTGTGCCAAAATATGAAGAAGAAATTAGTATTTTTCTTGCTAATTAAATTAAAATTTAGTCATAAAATGCAAAAACAACATGATATTGAGTGTATAAAAATTTAATGAAATTTTTAAAAATATATTGAATATTTTTCTAATTAATAATTATTTTGTGTATGAAATGAAATATAATAAATAAAGTGTGTTTAGAGGGCTTAATGATTTAATTAGGTATTAATAATGAAATATTGAGATATTAGAATAGAAAGTGTGGAAAAAGATTATGGTTATAGATTAATAAAATGCTATATAATTGATAATGTAAAAATAATATAAATTGAATTAAAGGAATAAAATATTGCCCTTAGTTATTTTTCTGATAGTTAAATCTAGCTTAGGATATAATTGGCTAGCCATAGGGACACCATTATAACAGTATGGGTCATGGCGACTCGCTTATGTAGGTCAATAAGGGTCTACTTCAGTGATAGTGATTCAGTATATAGTATAGTGCTCGGATGATCATTCAGGGTCACTTTTAGTGTAGTGGATTTTTGGGATTCATGTCCCATATATCTGGTCCAAAGATTTTTTATTGGATTGAAACTAGAGGCAAATGTGAATAAAATTATTAAGAATGAAAAATGTGATAAAAATTATGTAAGTGAAAATTATGATAAAAATGATGTAAGTGAAAAATATAATAAAAATAAAATAAGTGAAAATTGTGAGAAAAATGATAAAAGTGATAAATATGATATATGTGATAAATATGATAGATATGGTAAAAGTGATAAAAATGATAAAAATGGTATAATAATAATAATAATAATAATAATGATAAAAGTGATAAATATGACAAAAATACAGGATTGTAAATAAATAAAAAAAATATAGTTAGTGGCAAAAGTGTAAATAAATGTAAAATAGTGGCATGATTGTAAATAAATAAAAATTTAGGAACCAAAATGAAAGTTGTAGCTAAAGAAAAATTTAATACAGAATTGAATGAAAAAAAAAAAAGAAAAAAAGAAAGAAAGAAAGAGTTATTTAAAGAAGAAATACGAAATATGACTAAATTGAAATAAACTATAAGATTAATTTAGAAAAAATGTTAAATTTAATGAAAATATTAAATAGTGAATTAAGGGTAAAGAAGATTAAAGTATTGATAAAAAGAATAATAAATATATTAAAGAAAAAATTTGAATAGTGAAGTAAATATAATATTGCATGTATGTATGAAAATATAGGTTAATGGAAATTCTTATATTAGTAATCACTACTCGACATTTTAATGCTCAACACGTAGTTATTTGACTGCGTGTGGATATTAGCGGAAAAAGGCATAGGAGCAAACGTACAAATTTTGGGAGCAAACGAAAGGATAAGATAGAAAGTAGTATATTAAAAATGACATGTATATATATGTATGGATATGGGTTTATAAGAATGATATTATGTATATATTATGATAAAGAATATTCATGAATTATTATATGTGTAAAGAATGAAATGTTGACTTGTGGTGAAATGGAGAATATTTTGTATTATATTTATATTTTTATGCCCAAAAATGGGTTGTGCATTATTTGTCGTATAGGTGGGGTAGTTAATTTATAACCGTTATGCTACCAAAATTTTTGGAAAAATAAAAAGGTTAAATAAATTGCTAATAATATTATGGTCATTAAATTAAGTTAAGAAATTATTTTTTTTTGCATACATAAGCTATAATCGCATAAGCTTATTTAGCACACGTATAGAATAATTGTTATAAGTGTGTTACGGTTTTAGTGGTATCAGAGTGTGGCTTAGGCGGTTCTAAGATCGAAGTGAAAATTAAGTGAATTGATTATATGTATATACATGTCAATTGATGGATGAAATGTGTTATAAGTCTAACGCATGCTTGCTCATTTTCTTTTTTTATAGTTGTTGAACCTTGAGGGGTATTTCCGTTATTTTGATGATAACAAATAAAATAGCAATAATGTATTTAACATACTTGTTTTCTAAGTTTATTGAACATGGTATGGAATATGATAGCAAGAATGGAGAATGGAAGACTAATCTTAAAAAGACAAAAAATGAAGAAATAGCATAGCCCGTGACCTTATATGTCACACTCGTGATGAAGCTTAGCACCAACAATCCAAAATTTAAAGTTCACGACCTTGAAGAATGATAGCAACCGTGAATGATCATATCAGTCAAACCCGTAAAAGAAAGTCACTCATGTGAAAAGACATGACAAATTCCTCCAGAGAGCTTCACGGCCAGAGTCACCACTTGGACCACGGCTAGGAAGGTTGTTCACGCCCGTGAAGATATAATGTCATGCCTATGATCAAAGACTTCAAATCCTTCCAGAATGCTTCACGGCCAAAGTCACCACTCAAGTCACGGCTTCGAAGAACAGTCACGACCGTGACAACCATAATCACGACCGTGAAAAAGGAAAGAGAAACATGTCAGGTGCGAAAATAAGAGTTGGTGCAACGGCTATTTCCGCATTAAATGCAATCAAACGGCTATAATTCTCCATGGAAGTATAAATGCAAGTAATTTATGAATCCAAAACAAGAGAATAGCTAATACTTCGAATAGAAATCTTGTTGTAAGCCATTTGTGCATTGAATACTTTCAAAACAAACATTTATTCTCTATGAAAATCTTTTTGCTCATCATTCTCTGAGCATTAAAGATTTGTAAGTGTTTCTCTCTGTAATCATCTACTCAAGTGAGTTTGGATAGTTTGGGGTTAAGAGTAGAACACTTGTAAGGGTTATTTGTGTGAGCCTTTAAAACACAAGGAATTGGTTATTTGTGTGAGTCATAAAAACACAAGGGATTTTTGGGTTAGGTGTGTTCCATTGTTAGAAATACCATAGTTGGGAGTGAGCTTGTAAAACTCCATTGTAACACTTAGAGTGTTAGTGAAACTCCCAATTGAGATTAGGGAGAGGAGTAGGGTTAGTTAACACCCGAACCTCTATAAAAATTCTTGTGTCTTATTTTTCCATCCCTACTCATCTTAACTTTTCTTTCCGCACTTAAGAGTTAAAATTTTTAATATCCAATTCAACCCCCTTCTTGGTACAATATCTGGGCTACAATTGGTATCAGAGCTAAGTCTAGCATCGAAGCCTAATCAGCACTAGTAAAAATCAAGATATGGCCAATGAAGGATTCCAAAGTCTCAAGCCTTACTTTGATGGAGCAAATTATGCTCATTGGAAGTTTCGGATGGAGACATATCTGGATAGTGAAGGAATTAAAGTTTGGGATAGTGTTCGAAAAGAATGGACACCACCAACTAGAAGAGGAGTTGATGGTGAAGAAGAAATCTTATCAAGAGATGATTAGATAGAGCCTCAAAGAATAGCGAACTTCAAAAATAAGAAGGCAATGACAATTCTCTCAAGCTCATTATCCATTGAAGAATGTGGTAGAATACAACATTGCCCAATAGCTTACAACATGTGGAAAACATTGGAAAACTATAATGAAGGAACTAAACAAGTTAAATCCAGGAAGATTCAACTTCTTACTTCAGAGTATGAGCTCTTCAAGATGAAATCCAATGAGTCAATTACTAACATGACCAACCGTCTTCTAGCCATCATAAATGGAATGAGAAAAATAAGGAAACACCTGAGCTTGGAAGATGTAAATAACAAAATCTTAAGAAGTCTTCCACTCAAAGATTACGGTTCAAGAGTTGCTGGTATAGAAGAGGCAAATGAAAACATGAGCACCATGAATACTGATGTGCTTATTGACAAACTTCTCACTCATGAAATGACAGTAAAAAGAGATAGAGAGCTTGAAGCAGAGCCAGAAAAAAGAAAGCCTCTAGCACTAAAAGCCTTTACTTCAAAATCTCAAGAGGAAGTTAAAGATGATGAAGAAAAGAGTGATGATGCAAATGAGGATATTGCTATGCTATCAAGAAAGCTGAAAAGAATCATTGAGAAAAGAATGAGCAACTCTAGAAAATTCAGGCAAAGAAACCTCAAACAGACCTTTAATGATACACAAAGAAGTAAAGAAGAGGTAAAGTACTATGAATGTGGAAAGAAAGGGCATATTAAACCAGAATGTCCAAGTCTTAAGAAGCATAAGAGCAAATACCAAAGAGACAATGGGGAGAAAGGTCACAAAGCCACATGGGATGACGAAAGCTCTTCAAGTGAAAAAGATGACAATGAAAGCGAAGAGGTCAACCTATGCTTCATGGCTATAGAGGAACACGTCTTGGATAAGGTAAGATCACTTCACTGATACTCTTTCAATAATGATAGTAGTGATAATGATAGTAATAGTGAAGATGATGATGATGAGCAAAGCTTAATAGAAGTATTGAATCTAGAACTAGAAAAATATAGAAGTAAATTCAATACTTATAAGAATAACATTTCTGATTTGAAAATCAAAATAGATGCTTTAGAAAAGGAGAACTTTAAGCTTAAATCATCTAATGAATCTCTTCAAAAGTCATTAGATGAATACTCTTCAAAACCCTCAACTAAAACCTTGCTTAAAGAAAACAATACTTTGAAAAATGAAGTTGAGGAACTTAAAAACTCCATTTCAAAATTCCACAAAGGAAAGGAGAGCTTAGATACTCTTATAGTGTCTCAAAGACCTCTCTTAATTAGACATGGTCTAGGATTTAAGGGCACATCATCATCTTCTCACAAAACTATTTTTGTTAAGTCAAGTGAATCTCACATCTCCACATTTGCTGGAACAGCACCAATATGTGCACTAAATACACCAAATCTTCTATTCATAAGAGAAATAATCAAGGATTGGTAAGCCTAAGAAAGAAACCTTAAAAAGGCAATCATGCCTTTATATATAAGAAGCATGCATCTAGAAAATCACCAATTAATCATGATTGTGATTGTCATTGTTTTCAAACTCAGTCTAATGGAAATATGGCATTTAAGAGCATTGTAAGACCAAAAAACATCTTTAGACCTAAACATTGTAATTATGTATGAAATTTGGTCACATAAATAAATATTGCTAGATAAGGAAGGCTCATTGGGAACCTTCATGTGCTAACCCCTAAGGACCCAAGCTCATTTGGGTACCTAAACACCATACTTAAATTGTGATTCTATAGGTATGCCTTAAGTCCACAATAAACAAAAATGCTTGGCTAGTAGACAGTGGATGCTTAAGGCATATGACAGGAGACAAAAAACTTTTCAATGAAATCGAAAGTATTGATGGAGGTAAAGTTACCTTTGGAAACAATGCTAAGGGTAAGGTAATTGGTATTGGTTCTATTGGTATTAATGGTACTACTTTTATTAAAGATGTCTTACTTGTTGATGGTTTGAAACATAACTTGTTGAGTGTAAGTCAATTGTGTGACAAAGGAAATAAAGTAACCTTTACTTCCAACAAATGTCTTGTAACCTCTATTGATGGTCAAGAGATATTTAAAGGAAATAGAGATGACAATACCTACATAATAGACTTACTCAAAATATCTAACCATTCCTCTAAATATCTTTTGACTACTAGTGATGAATCTTGGCTGTGGCATAGAAGGCTTGGTCATGCAAACATGAACTTAATTCAAAGCCTCAGCACAGGAAAACTAGTAAAAGGACTGCCCAGAGTCAAATTTGAAAAAGACAAGACATGTGAACCTTGCCAAAGAGGGAAGCAACACAAGTCATCCTTCAAATCCAAAAATGTAGTAAGTGCCTCAAAACCTCTACAACTCTTTCATCTAGATTTATTTGGACCTATTAGAATTTCAAGCTTAGGAGGTAAACACTATGCCTTTGTCATCGCCTTTGTCATCATAGATGATTACTCTAGGTTTATTTGGGTAATTTTCTTAGCTCAAAAGAGTGATGCTTTTGAAAACTTCAAAAATTTTGCTAAAAGAGTTTAAAATGAAAAAGGATATTGCATTTCAAAAATAAGAAGTGACCATGGCAAAGAATTTGAAAATGAAAACTTTGAAAGTTTTTGTCTTGAACATGGCATCTCACAGAATTTTTCATCTCCGAGGACACCTTAACCAAATGGGGTAGTTGAAAGGAAAAAACAAACTTTAATTGAAATGGCTAGAACAATGCTCAATGAGTATGGTTTACCAACTTACTTTTGGGAAAAAAGCCACAAATACTGCTTGTTATATTTCAAATCGAGTTTTCAAAAGACCTCTCCTAAACAAAACTTCTTTTGAGCTATGGAATTGAAGAAAGCCCTTGATATCATACTTTATAGTATTTGGATGCAAGTGCTTCATATTAAATACCAAGGACAACCTTGGAAAATTTGCTTTTAAATCTGATGAGGGTATCTTTTTAGGATACTCTACAACTAGTAAAGCATATAGGGTATTTAATAAAAAATCATTAACTATTGAAGAATCTATGCATGTTATTTTTTATGAATCTAGTAGACTTGATCTTGTGAAAGGTAGTGTTCTTGATGTTGTAGTAGGTACCATGGAAAGACTTGATCTTGAAAATGGAAGAGAAGAAAATGATCAAGAAGATTCACATCAAGATGATTCTCTACCTCAAGCTTAAGAGGAAAACAGGCAAGAGCTCCCAAAGGAATGGAGATTGACAAAAGATCACCCCAAAGAGCAAATCATTAGTGATCCTACAAGGGGAGTAAGTACTAGATTTCATCTCAAACATTTAGCTTATGCCCTTGCTTTTGTTTCTCAAATTGAGCCTAAAAATATTGATAAGACTCTTAAAGATGAAAGTTGGGTGATTGCCATGCAAGAGGAACTCAACCAATTTGAGAGAAATAATGTATGGACTTTAGTATATAGACCCAAGGAGCATCAAATTATAGGTAGCAATTGGGTGTTTAGAAATAAACTAGATGAACAAGGTTCAATAACTAGAAATAAGGCTAGATTGGTTGCAAAAGGGTATAATCAGGAAGAAGGAATAGATTATGATGAGACCTATGCTCCTGTGGCTAGATTAGAAGCCATAAGAATTCTTTTAGCATATGCATGCCATATGAATCTCAAACTCTTTCAAATGGATGTGAAAAGTGTCTTTTTTAAATGGTTTTATAGAAGAAGAAGTTTATGTAGAACAACCACCAGGTTTTGAAAGCTACGAGTTGCCTAATCATGTATTTAAACTTTCAAAAGCTTTATATGGTTTGAAACAAGCCCCAAGAGCTTGGTATGAAAGACTAAGTTCCTTTCTCTTAGAAAATAACTTTACAAAGGGGAATGTTGACACTACATTATTCATTAAAAAGCATAAGCATGATATTCTAATTGTTCAAATTTATGTTAATGATATCATATTTGGGTCTACTAATGAATTGCTTTGTCAAGAATTTGCTAAGTGTATGACTAGGGAATTCAAAATGAGCATGATGGGTGAGCTAAAATATTTCCTCGGTCTACAAATAAAATAAGGCAATGAGGGCATATTCATTAACCAATCCAAATATGCCAAAGACTTGCTTAAGAAATTTGGAATGGAATGATGCAAAAATGCCAAGGCTCCAATGAGCACATCAACAAAATTGGACAAGGATGAAAAGGGTAAGAGCATTAATGAAAAGCTCTATAGAGGTATGATCGGATCACTTTTATATCTTACTACCTCTAGACCCGACATAATGTATAGTGTATGCTTATCTGCTCGCTTTCAATCATGTCTCAAAGAGTCTCATTTAAATGCAGTAAAAAGAATTTTTAAATATTTATGTGGCTCATTACATCTAGGTTTGTGGTATCCTAGAAACTCATCCTTTTACATTATAGGATATTCAGATGCTGATTATGCTGGTAGTATTTTAGATAGAAAAAGTACTTCAGGTACTTATCACTTTATTGGAGAGTGCTTAGTTTCTTGGTTTAGCAAGAAACAAGTTTCAGTTGCTCTTTCTATCACTGAAGCGGAGTATGTAGCAGTAGGATGTTGTTGTACACAAATCCTTTGGATGAAACAACAAATTTAAGATTATGGTCATAGTATGAACCATATACCTATTAGATGTGACAATACAAGTGCTATAAATCTATCTAAGAATCTCGTTCAGCATTCTAAAAGTAAGCATATTGACATTAAACACCATTTTATTAGAGATCATGTTCAATATGGAGATGTTGTATTGGAATTCATAAGCACAGACAATCAATTGGTAGATATCTTCACTAAGTCTCTAAATGAGGAAAGATTTAATTTCATAAAAAGAGAGCTTGGTATGATTAATGGATTATCTTTGTGATTGCCAAAATTGTCAAACCTTGATTGATAATCTTGTTTTTGTCTCATCTTACTAGAAATAAGGTAGCTAATTTGATGGAAATATATGTTATAGGGGATAGAAGCTCCTTAGAAATGCTTTAGTCTTGTTTTAGACTTAATTTTATTTAACGAGAATTTTAGGCAATTCATGCCCGTGACATATATTTACGTCTATGAACTAAATCGCCAAAAGAACCAGTAGCGTTCAAGACTTGATTCACGATATGATTCATGGCTGAAGATAGTGAAGACTATGTTTCACGACTATAACCTTTTTCATTCACCTCCGTGAAACCCTTTGTTCACACCCATGACGATTTTTCACGACCGTAAACATTTCCACCAAAAACTTACAGAAGCATTCACGCTTTGTGTCACGCTTTGTTTCACGCTTTGTTTCACGATCACAAGTAGTGAAGTTTATACTTAACGCCCATGACTCTTATGTCACCACCATGATAGTTCACCATTCACGCCCGTGACCTTTAAATTTCACAACCGTGAATAATTTCACCTTTCTCTTCACGGATAGAGCGTCTCTTCAACAAACCGTGAACACGACACTTCAAGCCCTTAACTTAGTTTTTAATGCCCGTGAAGATGTTGGCTATATAACGTTTCTGTCATTATTTCTATCATTTCAACTCTCCAACTTCTCTCTTTTATCACCATTGAATACCATTTTGAAGATTCTGGCCCCCTAACAACTCATTCCATCTATAAATATCTTCAAAAACCGTTTCCATCATCAAAAATCACATCACCTCAGGGTTTACTCAAAATTTCTATCAATTTCTCACACTTCAAAAGTTTTTTTTTCAATCAAAATGGAAATTGGTTCCCCCAAGGGTACAAGGAAGAAGTCTCATGCTCCAAGAAGGTACACTGATTACCTTCTAAACATTATTCCAGAGCATTGTCATCCTAGATACTCAGTGCTCAAGAAAAGGCCATTCCTTTCTTCTAGATCATTTGAGTGGCAAACCATCCGTACACTCGGCCTCGAGACAAGCATGACGGAACAACTCCAGGTTTGTCATCTGAAAGAATTCATTGATATCCATAAACCAATTATGAGGGAGCCAACTTTGGAATTTCTGAGCACCCTGCAAGTCTCTCCTACAGGCACAATGAAATTCAATCTTTGCAAGCATCCGAACACCCTCTCTGCCACAGAGTTTGGAGACTTGTTCAACCTTCTCTCTAATGGCATCCTGAATGATAGTGAAGTGGAGTTATATGCTACTCAAGCATGGACTCACTTCGGGCTTGACTACAGCTGGGACGTCAAAAAGACGAAGAGCATCCACCTTCGATCCCCAGTGCACAAGTATTTGCATAGGTTTCTAACCTATAACATCTTTGCCAGAGGAGACAACAATGGAACAATCAGAGAGTCAGAGCTCTTTCTCCTGGAGATGGCTCGAAGAGGCCTAACATTGGCTTTATCTCAATGGTTTGCAAACCATCTTTTGTCAATTGCCACTAAGCCTACCGGAGACATTCTGATTGGAGGGTATGTGACTCACATCACGTTGAAGCTCCGATACTTGAAGCTAGATGAACACCACTTCAACCTCATACCAGTACATCCTCGAGACCGATTAGACGTCAAGTCCTTCATCAAAATGGGAGCGGCTGTTCGTATCGTATTTGAGAAGAACTTCTACTACCGCTTCACCAACACTGCTGGTGAGATCATTTGGGAGGAAAATGACTCAGATGACTTCAAAGCTGGCCTCTAAGGAATCCAGCAGAGGAAAAGAGTTCAAGTTGAGGTGGCGCCTCCAGAGGTTGAGAAGGAAATGAGACAATCCTCTTCCTCCACACCAAACTTGGCTCAGCAAGTGGCTGACCTCTTGGCACCACGATTCGAGCAATTGCAGGCTTCGATGGATGAGAGTTTAGAGAACCTAAAGGATTTCATGGAGTCTCACATGGAGAGCCTCAAGGCGGAAGTAGCTCGCCTTAGAGATAGGATGTCTGGCTAGTCTTTATGTTAGCCTTGTTATTTTTTATTTCTAGCTTGTTTGCTGTAGGAATTTCATTTCCTTTTAGAATTACTTTTGTATTTGGTTTTTTCTACATTAATATATTTGCTTTTGTTTTTCATTATATTTTATCTTTTTACTATAATTTTTGTTGATGACAAAAGGGGGAGAACCTAGCAATATATTGTTTAAGCAAAGTGTGCAAATGAGCTTCATATACCTTAAGTATACTTTGCATATACCTTGATGCAAGTTACATGAATGAATATGCACTTGATATACTATGAATATACCTTAAATATACTTAGCATAAACATAACTTGCTTTAAGGAAAAATTTTGGTATACATTGGATATACTTTGCATATAACTTACATATACTTAAAACTAGGAAGCATATTTTGATGCTACACTTCATCATTCTTTACAATTCTTGCACTTCAGTATTTTTTATCCCAAGCATCTTTTGAGGGGGAGACTTCTCAAAGGCACATATTGCTAGATTATTTGTCACCATCAAAAAGGGGGAGATTGTTGAACCTTGAGGGGTATTTCTGTCATTTTGATGATAACAAATAAAATAGCAATAATGTATTTAACATACTTGTTTTCTAAGTTTATTGAATAGGGTATGGAATATGATAGCAAGAATGAAGAATGGAAGACTAATCTTGAGGAGTAAATCTTGTTGTAAGCCATTTGTGCATTGAATACTTTCAAAACAAACATTTATTTTCTGTGAAAATCTTTTTGCTCATCATTCTCTAAGCATTAAAGATTTATAAGTGTTTCTCTCTGTAATCATCTACTCAAGTGAGTTTGGGTAGTTTGGGGTTAAGAGTAGAACACTTGTAAGGGTTATTTGTGTGAGCCTTTAAAACACAAGGAATTGGTTATTTGTGTGAGCAATTAAAACACAAGGAATTTTTGGGTTAGGTGCGTTCCATTTTTAGGAATACCATAGTTGGGAGTGAGCTTGTAAAACTCCATTGTAACACTTAGAGTGTTAGTGAAACTCCCAATTGATATTGGGGAGAGGAGTAGGGTTAGTTAACACCCGAAACTCTATAAAAATTCTTTTGTCTTATTTTTCCATCCCTACTCATCTTAACTTTTCTTTCCGCACTTAAGAGTTAAAATTTTTAATATCCAATTCAACCCCCCTTCTTGGTACAATATCTGGGCTACAATAGTGAATGATTGCATTCCAACGAGGTCAAGGTGTTGGGGACAATGAGAGTGAAGTGTCAGTTAGTGTCGGGCAAGCTGAAGCCCCACAACAGAATTTCACTCTACCAGTTGCACCACATCCACCACCGTAACCAGATTTTCTTAATCTTATGGCTGATTACATTCAATATAGAATGCAAGTTGAACAAGCTCAATAGCCACAACTAGCTACATAGGTACAACCTCCTGCTCCACCAAAAAAAAAAGCCAATTTTGGAGCACTTAAAGAAACTGAGAGTTGAAGATTTTTATAGGTGTGATCCATTGATCTCTGTACAAGTTGAGGAATAGTTGTTTAAAATAAAGAGGTTATTTGAAATCACTCATAGCCCACCTGAAGAGAAATTTGAAGGTATTGTAGCATTACTCCTAGGTCCTACATTCATTTAGTGGGATTCAGTACGCAAGCATACCCCAGGTGAATAGTTGAATTATGAATTCTTCTTGGCTTAGTTTGAAAATAAATACATAGGGTTGGAGTATAAAGCAGAGATGCAATATGCTTTTTTGAGACTCAATCAGAGAAATAAGACAGTAGCAGAATATGAGCGTAAGTTTGAGTGCCTCAGTGCCTATCTTGATGACTATTAGTTGATGAAGGAGAAATTATGTTAGAGATTTGAAAGGGGTCTCCATAACAAGATCAGAAAGATTATGGGTGCACAACAACATCCAAATCTGCGTGCTATGGTAGAAGCAGCTATAAAAGTAGAAAGTATTAAGTCATATGAGGCTAACAAACAAACTTGGTTTCAGCAGAAAAGGAAGCTAGGAGAGTTCAGTGGTGCAGGTACTCATAGTAAGAAGTCTAGGGGACCAACTCTATCACAGAGTCATACATCAGGTGCATCAAGGGGTGGACAAGGAAATACATTCCATGGAAATGCCTCAGTTACTTCTATGAGCAGTACACTTAGAGGTAGAGAGGGAAGTGCATTTCAGACTTGTGGCCATTATGCTAGATCTCACCCAGGAGAGTGCAGATATTTGACTAGTGTCTATTTCAAGTGTGGTTCAAAAGATCATCAGGTCAGGGATTGTCTAGTGGCTCAAGCTTCTATGGCTATATCAACAACACCTGGTATTGGATCTTTACCATCCAAAGGCCAAGATAGGGGAGCAACCCTTAATCCATCAACATCTAGACCTTCTGCACAACCACCCCAAGTTCAGGGACGAGCTACAGGCCATACATATGCAGTTAGAGCCAGAGAAGAGGAGGATACTCCCGATGTGATAGTAGGTAAATGCACACTTATGACTGATTCTGTTTATGCACTTGTTGATCCTGGTTCCACACACTCCTATATAAATGCTAATGTTGCACATGGAAAAGGGTTAAGAGATTCACAATTACACCAGGACATCCTAATGAGCAATCTTTTAGGAAATAGTGTTGTGGTGAATAGGGTGTATAGGAATTGTCCCATTAGTGCGCAAGATTATGAATTCCTAGCTAACCTGATTGAACTCCCATTCTACAAGTTTGATGTGATATTGGGGATGGATTGGTTATCCGCCCACCAAGCGATAGTAGATTATAAACAGAAGAGAGTGACATTTAAACTCTCTAATGACTGAGAAATCACTATTGTAGGTGAAAGACCAGATTTTTTATTAGATGTGATTTCAGCTACAACTGTCAAGAAACCCATAAGGAAGGGGTGCATTGCTTATTTGTGTTATGTAGTGGAAGCTATAAAAGAAGATTTTAAGATTTTAGATGTGCCTACAGTGAGAGATTTTCCAGATGTCTTTCCTGATGAACTACTAGACTTACCACCTGACAGGGAAGTCAAATTCACTATTCATGTAGCTTTAAGTACGACACCAATTTCAATTGCACCCTACAGGATGGTACCTACAGAACTCAGGGAATTGAAGATTCAGCTGTAGGAATTGTTTGATAAAGGCTTTATTAGACCCAATATTTCACCATGGGGAGCACCAGTACTCTTTGTAAAGAAGAAAGATGGGCCTTTCAAATTATGCATTAACTACAAACAACTGAATAAGGTGACAATCAAGAACAAGCATCTCGTTCCATGTATTGAAGAATTATTTGATCAATTGAATGGAGCAGGTGTGTTTTCAAAGATTGATCTATGATCGAGCTACCATCAGTTGAAAGTAAAAGAAGCAGATGTGCACAAGACTGCTTTTCTCATGAGATATGGCCATTATGGGTTTTTAGTCATGCCATTTGGCCTTACGAATGCCTAGAAACTTTCATGGATCTAATGAATAAGATATTTCATCTTTATCTATACTAGTTCATGGTGGTATTTATTGATGATATTCTAGTGTATTCAAAGATGCTAGAAGAACATGACAAGCATTTATGAATCATCTTGCAAATATTGAGAGAGAAGCAGTTGTATGCACAGTTCAGCAAGTGTGACTTCTGGTTGAATGATGTATCCTTCTTGGGTCATTTAGTTTCAACTGAAGGGATAAAAGTAGACCTAAAGAAGATTGAAGCAATTTTACAGTGGAGAATACCTAAGACTATTACAGAAGTTAGAAGTTTCATAGGTTTGGTAGGGTATTATAAGAGATTTGTAAAAGGTTTTTCCACCATAATAGTGTCGCTCACTCGACTGTTACAGAAGCATATTAAGTTTGAATGGATGGATAAATGTCAAGGAAGTTTTGAGAAGCTTAAAACATATTAACAGAAGCCCTAGTGTTAACTCAACTAGAATCTGACAAGGATTTTGTGATTTACAGTGATGCCTCTAGGAATGGGTTAGGGTGTGTATTGATGTAGGAAGGTAAAGTGATTGCAAATACTTCCCAATAACTCAAAACTCATGAGAAGAACTATCCTACCATGATCTTGAGTTTGCCGCAATAGTACTCGCCTTGAAGATTTGGAGACATTATCTTTATGGTGCGAAATGTTACATTTGCATAGATCACAAAAGTTTGAAATATTTGCTCACACAGAAGGAACTTAATTTGGGACAGAGGCATTGGGTTAAATTGATAAAAGACTATGACTACTTAATTGACTATCATCCAAGAAAGGCGAATGTAATAGCTAATGCACTTAGTAGAAAATTTATAGCAGCCCTTCGGGTGATGAATGTTAGATTGGATATGGTACAAGATGGAGCAATAATAGTAGAAATGCAAGTAAAACTAGACTTTGTTCAATAAGTGAAAGTGGCATAAAAGCTAGATGATTGTTTGATTGCCGTAGTGAATAGAGTAAAAGAAGGCAATGAGGGTGATTACTCTTTGGGTGAAGATGAAATTCTTTATTTCAACCAGAGGTTATGTGTACCTGATCAAGATGAATTGAGGAAAAACAATGTAACACCACCTTACCCCATTTTAGTTCAGTAAGGTAAGTAGTATTAATCGACTAACAATTTTATAAGATTAGCTAAATGAAATATAAATTTTTTTTCCAAAAATATTACAAACACTAAAATAAATTTATTACCACCACCGATATTCAAAATTTATTTATTTACAAAATATACTAATTTACATTCAAACTATGTCCATCATATTAAAGGTACTCATCTCCAATACACTATAGTCCATTACATTACATTAAAGGTACAAATTCAATTTTTCCCAAATTAACTTAACCAAGGTAGCCCCTCATTCCTCCATTAGAGTTACCTTTCTCTAGTTTTTAAGTCATAAAACAATTAACTAACATCAATTATCATTAATTAAAAGTTTAACAACACTTTTCTTTAACTAGTTGCAACTTTAAATTTATAGTTCCAATCTTGCCACATAACCTCAATCTACTAATCCTAATCATATCTACCATCTTTATGGGTCTCAAATGGAAGGAAAAATGTTGAATTTAAAAAGAATAAACTCACCTTAATAGTTCTCCAAGGTGGACCGAATTTGTCCCAAAGTTCCTCCCTTTTTCTTTTCTTCTTTCTTCCTTCCTTCTTGCTCCTTAGCACCCTTTCTGGCAAGAACTCCTTAATTCTCTAAAAACTATTTTTTTTCTTTTTTTTGAAGCTTAGATTGAAACAAAAATGGTGGCTTTTGGAGGGCTATGGTGGACGGCCAAAAAAAAGCGAAAGAAAAAGAAGAAGACTTAGATATTTTAGGTGGAAGAATGTAGAAATTGGTCATCTTTTTGACTTTTATACTCAAATTAAAAGTGGGTCCCACACATTAAAATTAATCCCAATTTTCATTGGTTCATTAACTTAATTAATCTTAATTAACTTTTAAACTTTGAGAACTTCCTTATTGGCCACAAATTTCCTCATCTTCACACTTTTTCTCCCAACAATTGCCATAATATCAATTTTGTCCGTAGGGTAATTTTATTTTTTTCCAGTTCTAGCAATAATCTTTTTAATTCCCAAATAATATTACCCTTAATTATTTTAATTTATTATTAATCATTTTTTTATAAGTTCAAATTTAGACTCCGATTGAACCAGCGCAGCCCATTGTGGTAACGCGCAATCGGGGCCTAAATCATTGGATTTTACAAACATTCTCACAAAAGCTCATCATAGCAGTTATGCGATGCATCCTGGTGGTAATAAGATGTATCAAGACTTGAAAGTACACTATTGGTGACCAGGAATGAAACATGATGTGATATAATTCATTATCAAATGATTGATATGCCAACAAGTGAAAGCATAACATCAAGTTCCATCGGGTTTACTTCAGCCTATCGCGATACCAGAGTGAAAATGGGATCGAGTAACCATAAATTTTGTGATGGAACTGCCTTTGACTGGAAGGAAGCATGATGCTATATGGGTAGTCATTAATAAACTCACTAAATCAGCCCATTTCATACCAGTACGGATGGACAATCCGCTCACTACATTAATGAGATAGTGAGGCTCCCTGGAGTACCATCCTTCATTGTTTCAGATAGGGATCCAAGATTTACTTCCCAGTTCTGGAAGAAGCTGCAGAAAACATTAGGGACAAAACTTTATTTTAGTATGACTTTTCATCCCCAAACTGATGGGCAGTGGGAACATGTGATTTAGATACTTAGGATATATTGCGAAGTTGTGTCTCGAGTTTGAAAGCAGTTGGAAAAGGTATTTTCCATTGGCTGAGTTTGCTTACAACAATAGCGATCAGTCCAGCATCAAAATGACACCATATGAAGCACTTTATGATAGGAAATCTAGGACTCCTTTCTGTTGAACATAATTGAGTGAGAAGAAGCTAATGGGGACAAATTTGGTTTGAGAAACTGAAGAGAAGGTACGGGTGATCAATGATAGATTGAAAGAAATTATGGACTGATAGAAATCATATGTGGATTTAAGAAGAAAAGATATAGAATTCCAGGTCAGAGATCAAGTATTTTTAAAGGTATCACCCTAGAAGAAGGTTATGAGGTTTGGTAAGAAGGGCAAACTAAGTTCGAGATTTTTAGGCCTTTATGAGATTATACAATGAGTGGGACCCATAGCCTATTGATTGAAGTTGCCTCAAGAGTTGGAAAAGATTCATGATGTGTTCCATGTGTCAGTGCTATAATGGTATAGGTCAGATCCTAGCCACGTAATCAAGCCAGAAGAACTCTTTAATTTTGAATTTTTCTCTCTCAAAACTAATTTTTTTCTCTTTTTCAAGCTTGGATTGAAACAAAAATGGTGGCTTTTGGAGGGATATGGTGGACGACCAAAGAGAAGAGAAAGAAGAACAAGAAGAGTTAGATATTCTAAGTGGAAAAATGTAGAAATTGGTCATCTTTTTGACTTTTATACTCAAATTAAGAAGTGTGTCCCACTAATTAAAATTTATCCTAATTTTCATTGGTTCATTAACTTAATTAATCTTAATTAACTTTTAAACTTTGAGAAATTCCTTATTGGACACAAATTTCCTCATCTTCACACTTTTTCCCCCAACAATTGCCAAAATACCAATTTTTTCTGTAGGGTAATTTTATTTTTTTCCAGTTCTAGCACTATTTTTTTTAATTCCCAAATAATGATATCCTTAATTATTTTCCCTTATGGGATCAAATTTCAACTCCAATTGAACCAGTGCACCCCACTACGGTCACACACAATCGGGGCGTAAATCACTAGATGTTATAGTTCTCTCCCCCCTTATGAAAATTTTGTCCTCAAAATTTACGTGATTAGATGGACTTGAATAACTAAGGATACTGAGTTCTCATCATATCTTCACTCTCCCAGGTGGCTTCTTCTACTGCATGATTGTGCCATAGGACCTTTACCAATGGTACCTTCTTGTTCTGTAGTTCCTTGGCTTCTCGAGCTAAGATTTTCACTAGCTCTTCTGCATAGGTCAAGTCTGGTTGTACCTCTATTGATTCCACAGGTATTACATGTGTTGGATTTGATCTGTATCTTCTTAACATTGAGACATGAAACACATTGTGGATTTTATCCAATTCTGGTGGTAAAGCCAACTGGTAAGCCACTAGACCCACATGTTCAAGTATTTCATTTGGTCCAATAAATCTAGGACTCAGTTTCCCCTTTTTACCAAAACGAAGTACTTTCTTCCAAGGCAAGACTTTTAAAAATACCTTGTCTCTGACAATATATTCAATATCCTTCCTTTTGAAATTAGCATAGGATTTTTATCAATTCGTTGTAGCTTTTAATCGATCTTGAATTAATTTCACCGTTTTCTTTATCTGTTGCACCAATTTTGGGCCTATTATCTTCTTTTCATTAAGTTCTGTCTAGCATAATGGTGTCCTACATCTTCTTCCATACAAAACTTCATCTAGAGCCATGTCAAGACTACCTTGATAGCTATTGTTATATGCAAATTTCATCAATGGTAAATAACCTATCCCAACTACCCTCAAAATCAATTACACAACTTCTAAGCATGTCTTTAAGCAATTAATAATTCGTTCGAATTGCCCATCTGTCTGTGGGTGAAATGTTGCACTAAAAGTAAGTTGAGTCCCCAATGCCTGTTGTAGACTTTTCCAAAATTTTGATGTGAACTGTGGGTCTCGATCAGAAATAATAGATACTGGCACCCCATGCAGTCGAATTATCTTATTAACATATATTTCTGCTAACTGGCTCAATGAATAATCCATCTAAACTGGCAGAAAGTGAGCTGATTTGGTAAGCTTGTCAACAATTACCTATATTGTAGCATGCTTCTTTTGTGTCAAAGGAAAACCAGATACAAAATCCATCGTAATCCTTTCCCACTTCCATTCTAGGACAGTAATATGTTGCAACTATCTAGATGGTACCTGGTGCTTTGCTTTCACTTGTTGGCATGTCAAAGCATCTTGTAGTGTACTCCACGATATCCTTCTTCATTCCTGGCCACCAATAATGAGTCTTTAGGTCTTGCTACATTTTATTGCTTCCTGGATGCATGGAATAAGTTGTATTATGCGCCTCTTTTAGAATTATTTGCTTTAATCCACTTTCATTTGGCACACACAATCTTCCCTTATAACTTATGCTTCCATCATCTTCAATCTTGAATTTAGGCCTCTCCCTCTTTTTAACTGCCTCAATAATTATCATCAATTTATGATCTTGGCTCTGAGGTTCTCTCACTTGTTTCCTTAAAGTAGGTTTAACCTGTAACTCTGCCAAAATAAAATATGAGTCTTTTTTTAATTTATGATTAATTTTTATATAATATATTATAAATGAGGAAATTTTAAGGTATACCTGCTAGTGTTTTTCTACTTAAGGCATTAACTACTATATTGGCTTTACCTGGCTAATAATCAATAATACAATTATAATCCCTAATTAATTCCAACTAGCATATTTGCCTTAAGTTCAACTCCTTTTGTGTGGGCAAATATTTGAGGCTCTAATGATCTGTATATATGTAGCATCACTCACCATACAAATAATATCACCATATTTTTAAAGCAAACACTATTGCTACCAATTTTGAATCATGAGTAGGGTAATTGAGCTCATGAGGCTTCAATTGCCTAGATGAATAAGCAACTAATTTACCCTTTTGCATTAAAACACAGCCTAACCCATTATGAGAGGCATCAATGTATATCACAAAATCTTTTCCTGGAGTAGGTTGGGTCAAAACAGGTGCTTCGATTAGCATGACTTTTAGTTTTTCAAAGCTTGCCTGACATTGATCTGTCCACTCAAATTTGGTTTCTTCTCTGAGCAACTTGGTAATTGGTGCAACTATGCTTGAAAATCCCTTCATAAACCTTCTATAGTAACTAACTAATCCAAAGAAACTCCAGACTTTTGTCGCATGTCTGGGCGACTTTCAACTTAGAATCGCTTCTATTTTGCTAGGATCCACACAGATTCCTTCAACTAACACAATATGCCCTAAGAATCCTACTTTTTGCAACCAAAACTCACATTTTGACAGCTTTGGATACAATTGATTTTTCCTCAAAGTCTGAAGTGCTATTCTAAGATGTCTGTCATGTTCTCCTTTGTCCCTTGAATACACTACGATATCATCTATAAAAACTTCCATAAATTGATCAAGGTAAGGCCTAAAAATCATGTTCATCATATCCATAAAAGCAGCTGGTGAATTCGTTAAGCCAAAAGGAATAACCAAGAACTCATAGTAACCATATCGAGTCCTAAAGGCTATTTTGGACACATCTGATTCTTTGATTTTCAGTTGATGATACTCGGATCTAAGATCAATCTTAGAGAATACTTCTGCTCCTTTCAATTGATCAAAAAAATCATCAATTCTAGGTAGTGGGTATTTATTTTTAATCGTCACCTTGTTCAATTGTCGGTAATCAATACATAATTAAAGGGTCTCATCCTTCTTTGACAAACAACACCAGAGCAACCCATGGTGACACACTGGGTCTTATGAATCCCTTGTCTAGAAATTCCAGCAATTGAACCTTCAACTCTCTCAATTTTATAGGTGCCATTCTATAAGAAGTACTTGATATCGAGGTTGTACCAGGAATCACATCAATAGCAAACTCTATCTCCCTATCTGGTGGTAACCCCGACAAGTCTTCAAGAAACACATATGGGAACTCACACACTGTGGGGATGTCCTTGAGTTCCGGGCTCCCCTTCCTAGTATCTATCACATGGGCCAAATATGCCTTACATCCCTTTCTAATGTATTTCTGAGCTTTTAATGTAGAAATAACACTGGTCAAACATATTTGACCTTCACCTTGAATGATAGTCATCCTGCCCGAAAACTTTAAGTACAACTTTTCTAGATCGATAGTCGACTATAGCTCCAAGCTTGGTCAACCAATCCATGCCCAAAATAGCATCAAATTCATGAGAAGGTAACTCTATTAAGGCTGCTGGAAATTCTCTACCCTTAATTATTATTCAGTTGTTTCTATAGATCTTATTCACTTTCACACTATGTCCCAACAGATTGGTCAGAACTATCTCATATTCTAAGGTCTCAAGTATTATGTTCCCTTGTTTAAGTACAGTTGTGCTTATTTATGAATGCATGGAACCAAGATCTATCAATTCATGTAAATCAAAACCAAATAAAGAAATTTTACCAACTATGACATCTGGTGCATCTTGGTCCTCACGAGTTGTCATCATATATGCCCGAGCTGGAGCCCTACTACCTCTGTGTCTTTCCATTGTTTTTGATACCCCCTAACTCTGTCCGGTACAACCACCTCTAAACTGTCCTCAACCTTTACCACGGCTCTGTATTGGTGCCATAGTCTATGCTGGTGCCATATTGCCTGTACTAAGTGTGGCGGCACCACCTCCCCACCCGAACCGCAATACGTGCCCGGATGAGGGAGCGCTGCTACCTGTCTTTCTTACTTCTTCAATTCGCTATATATATATATATATATATATATATATATATATATATATATATTATACTCATGTATATATATGGATATAAACAAAAATCATAGTACAATTTATTTACATAAAATAGTAATTTATAACATCAGAGCAAGTTTAAGAGCAAGTTTTACAAACTCAAACATTTCTTTAATATAAAAAAAATCAAATACAAAAGTTTCAAAACTTGTAACCCACTTTCTCAAGGTCCGACTGCTTTACTTGAATGGGATCACCGCTTGCTTTATCTAGCATCTTCAGCTACCTTTCCATATCTGCGTGGAAATTAAACTCCACGCTAAGCTCTTAGCTTAATGGTGCATACAAAGAAGGCAATATACTATATCATGCAACAAGCATTAACAATTATCATTTTTGTGCATTAAAATGTTTGCATGCATGACTATCAACATATTCCTATTTCATACAAGTATGAATGTCATGCTCATATAGACAATGTTATTTTCATTTATCTTTAATAGCAAAGTATTCTGTAAATCTCTTTATCATTACATTTCAATCTCATATCATCATCATTTTCTTATTCTTTCTTTTTCTTATTTTTCCGACATATCCTCATTATCTTGCCCACATCACTCTAAATTTTTGGACTGACTGCATACGAGTTATGGATCAGGAGCGCTCACACAAGCTTATGCCACCCTGTCCACTATCTAGCTCATAAGAGCTTCTCAAATCAATGGCGCTCACACAAGCTTATGCCACATTGATTGAGTATAATTTCATCATAGATGAATAACCGGATCAAGGCCGCTCACACAAGCTTATGACACCTTGTCCTCATTTATATATGCTCATCGGAGCTTTCTCAAGTCAGTGGCGCTCACACAAGCTTTAGCCACACTGACTGAGCATCTCAGACCAATGGCGCTCACACAAGCTTTAGCCACATTGGTTGAGGTATAGTACGGTACCGTTCGCCCCCTTAATGACATGTCATCTATCCTGATTCTAGTCCGCAAGTAGAGTAATGGGCTTCTTTATATTTTTACACCAATCATTATTCTCAAATTTCCACACATCAATATTTCATATTTATCATCTGCATCAGATTTCATGTATTATCCATGACAATTCATTTTTCTATATCACAACATATCACATTCTCACATCAATATATATATACATATACATATATCCATATCATTCTTATTTCATTGGATAGACAATATCTTTCACTTACTTACCTGAATTCTTCATTAGATAACCACATTCATAATCACAATACAGAACATTCATGGCCGTGATTACTAATTTCATGCCCGTGAATTAGTTCACGCCCGTAATCCCAAGCCGTGAACGCTACTGGAATGAATCGTCAAAAAGCATTCACGGTCTTGATTACTCATTCACGCCCGTGAATAAGTTCACTGCCGTGATTTCAACCCGTGAACGCTTCTGGAATGAATAGTACCATTTCCACCCAGAAATTCACAACCGTGACACAATCAGTCACAACCGTGAACCCTCAAGTTCACACCCGTGACTCAATAGTCACGCCCGTGACTCAATAGTCACACCCGTGACTTTCAGCAAGAAATTTGCATATTCACCTTTCATTCATTCTAACATCATCCAAAACATACCAAATTATATTTCATGCATTACTAAGGCTCTTTACTCAACTTATTACATTTCAATACATTTACATGCCTTGATCATACAAGATTCTCTAACATGCATCCTTAATTCAATTTCACAATTATCTCATTCATATATGTCTAAACCTATGGTTTCATGTCATAATCATCATCATTCTTGAAATTGCATTTATCTAAAGTCATATTCAGCATGCATTATTTCAAACAAAATAGGCTATTGCCTTAAATTATGCACAAACCTTAATCTTTCTCCTTCACTCTTTTAGGTAGCTTTCTCTTTTCCTTTGCTCCTTAGAGCTTGTTCCTTGTCATTTGGAACTCCTACAATATCATAGATCATTTTCATCATCATCTAATTTCATTAAGACCCTAAACTCTCTTTCTCTCTTTCAAAACCCTAGTTTCTCTCTCATTCCATATAAGTCTTGGATGAGCTCAAAATTCGAACTTCCTTTAGAAAAGATGAAGAAGAAGAAGAAATACTTCTTACCTTACACTTTTCTTCACTTGATCACCACTTTGGAGATTTTCTCTCTCTACCAAACTTGATTTTTCTTCCTCTTTCTTGTTCTTTCCAGCTTCCTTATGAGTTATGGAACATGAAAATCACTTTGTCTTGCTCTTTACCTTCTCTTCCCTTCCTTTCTCTCTCTAGAATCAAGGTGAGCTATGGAGGAGAAGTTGTGGCTGTGTGACTGGTAAAGAAAAGAGAGGAGCAGAAAATGAAGAGAAGAAGAAGAAGAAAGGAAAGCCTTAAATAGGGTACCCAAAAGTCTTCATGTGGGACCCACCATTTTACCATTTTCTCCCAATTTTACACTTAATCAAATATTAATCATCTTCCTTTAGTGTCATGGCTGGCCAACACAATTTTAAGTGCTCAAATTTCTTAAGTTAATTAGCCATTAATCTCATTAATCCTCCAATTTTTGGTAAATTGCAATTTGACCCCAAAACTTATCAAATTTTGCAATTTAGTCCTTTACCGTAAATCAACTTCTTTAAACTCTATAATCACTTATTTATGCTTATATCATTTAATTTAGCCATTATTTAATCAATTTTGTGTAAAAATCCGAATTTTGACTCCGATCGGTCAAACGCGTCAACTTCACAATACGTGCAACTCGGGGCCTAAATGAGTGGATGTTACACTAAGTCTGGGACAATCTCTCTTCATATGGTCAGTAGCTCCACATTTCAAACATGCTCTAGTCAACCAACAATACTCTCCTGTATGAGATCTACCATAATGTTGACACATAGCAGGAGCTGGCCTCCTAGACAATGCTGCTAGTGAACTAGCAGATGATGCTGCAGGTCTAAAATGCTGACCCCGCCTACCAAAAAATGTCTGCCCAACAACCCGTGACTGAAATGGTCTGGGTACTATTTGCCCTTTCCTACCAGATGTCTGGTCCACCCTAGCCATTGATTTCTTGGAGAGCTGTTTTGTCTTCAATTTTTTCCTTCTTTCAACACTAATGGCAAAGGAAACTAGTGTAGCAAAATCTGTATGCTGGTGGGAAGCCACTAAATATCCAATATCCTCATCAAGGCCATCTTAAAATCTATGACATTTATCAGCTTCATCTCCAATAATCCCCATTGCATACTTGCTCCGCCTGGTGAACTCCATCTCATACTCAGCTATTGTCATACCCCTCTGCTTCAAATTCAGAAATTCCCACTTTTTCTCATCAACATAGACTTTTGGCACATATTTCTTTTTAAATTCGACCACAAAGAAATCCCATGTTTGAGGGTTCGGAGTCTGGGGTTTCTCTAATACCAATTTCCACCAATCATAGGCATGCTCCTGAATGAGGGTGCATATCTAACCTTGTACTTCTCTGGACATTGAAGCTCCTCAAAAACCCATTCTGTCTTTTCCAACCAAAATTTTGTTGCTACTGGATCATCCTTTTTCTTGTCCGTAAAATCTGTAACCCCATATTTTCTTACTTTATCAATCTAGGGTTTTGGTTGAGGTGGGGGAGGTGGTGGAGCTGGTGGTGGGATAGCTCGTGCTATCTACTGTAATCTATTACATAAGGGGTACTTGACCCAAATCAACATGTTCTTCAGCATGCTGTGGAGCTATAACACTAAGCTCTGAGGCTCTAATTGATGTTGACTGTCTATGAGTAGTTGAGTTAGCTATTTTATCACCCTCTTGTTCTTTATGACTTTGTCTTGATTCAGAATCCATCAAAACCTATATTGTCATAACAAGGGTCCCTTATCAGAATATAGCAACTTAAAACAATGCAAATGCTGAAAACATGGACTTATCTTCCCATACCCACTAATTAAGAACCGTCTAAACCTATAGTTATGATACCAAAAATTGTAACACCCTCTTACCCCACTTTAGTTCAGCAAGGTAAATGAGTACTACTTGACTAATTATTTTATAAGATTAGCTAAATGAAGTATAAATATTTTTTTTTGCAAAAATATTACAAACACTAAAATAAATTTATTACTACCATTGATATTCAAAATTTTATTTATTTATAAAATATACTAATTTACGTTCAAACTATGTCAATTGCATTGAAGGTACACATCTCTAATACAATCTAAATGAAATACAACTATAATTTAATTTACAAATTTTTTGATAAAATATACCAAAAATATGCACAAAGTTTTTAGCTGCTTTTCGTCCGGGTACCCTTTTTCTTCTGACAACTATACTATCTACGACTACCGTTTAAATCTTGCTTGAGAGGAAACCACCGGCGCTAAACTACTAGCTTAGTAGTGCTTCAAGGATAAAAATCTTACATATATATATATTTTCTTACATGTCAATTAATAATTTCATAAATAAGGCATAAAATAAAAGAATTATCTGAAAACAAATAAATTTCATCAAAAATTTCAAATTTAACATAACATTATCGAAATGACATACTTTTATACTATTGTTATTTTTCATTTTTCTTGTACCCATAACATCTATAACCGAACTAACTAATAGGAATAACGAGGTTGTCATTAATGACTTTTATAATATTGTGCCGAGTGCTTTCATAATAGTGTTACTACCAGCTTTTGTAATATTGTCATTACTGACTTAATAATTTTGCGTTAAGCGTATTTATAAATTTGTCATTTCCAGCTTTTATATTTGGCACCGAGTGTCTTAAATCCCCTGATTGACATGCCAAAATATTCTCTATTTTAGTTCTAGATTAGGTATCTTAGGGCTTAACTATTCTTATATTTATTCACCATATTTTCAAAAATAATAATTGTATCAAATTTTCACATATATATTTTTTTATTTTTGTTATTTGTTCCTAATGATATTGAATTTGAATCTCACACATAAATAATTTATTAAGCATTTATAATTACGATTTAAGTTAAAATTCACATTAATTACTATATATATTCATGATACTACATGCAAAAGCCCAATCAATCACATTTTTGTCTATGGAAGATTCCGACCCTTATTTTGGGCCTCATTTTTAGCACATCTATAATTTGAATTTGAAGTTACGGTCTTTTAATATTTTGTAGAGACGGGGTACCCTGAAATAAATAATTGTTCCGCTGGAACCTTATCTTTTCCCGGAGATTGGACGTTGCTTAATGTCTCAAATTTCAAATTTATCAAAAATCACTTAAATCCAAGTTTTTTATCAAAAGTTATGGTCCTTGTACTAAAGGGCATTCCATTAAATTTACTCAGTATTTTCTAGGTACCTACAGGTCCAAGATTTTGTGTTCAATTTTTAGTCCATTTTCTATTAGAATTTGAACTTAGATTCTGAATGAAAGTTTCAAAATTATGAGTTCACTTTCATTTCCAACTAATTTCATCTCAATATCATTACCATAACATTATTTATGATCAAAATAGTTAAGATTGTTCCAAA
Source organism: Triadica sebifera (assembly GCA_023653625.1). Lineage (NCBI taxonomy): Eukaryota > Viridiplantae > Streptophyta > Magnoliopsida > Malpighiales > Euphorbiaceae > Triadica > Triadica sebifera. The sequence goes on from CM042900.1 coordinate 11,154,769, forward strand.
ATATCTACAGTAGAGTCATCAACTAGCACAACCCTATCTACTAATTACATTTATAATATGCATTCATTTTTATGCCAAAGTTTTCATATCAAAATTACATTCACATATCTTAATGATTTCACGCCAATTTGTCTCATTACCATATAAAACATTAAAAGCAACAACTAATCACATCTCATGTCAAACCATATTCATATCAAACATTAATACATAATTTTACACATTTAAACAACATGCAAAATTTTTATCAATGAAGCACATACCTAATCAGCCTTGCATCTTCCCTTTTCCTTCTTTTCCCCCCTTACTAATTTGCTTTCTCCTTGCCTTTGTCACCCTCTTGAAGGTGTCTCATTTGTTCACTTGGTTTTCCTACACAACCATACCATATCTCATTTTTATCATCCATTATCAAAACTTCTCATTCCTACATAAAATTCTAATGCTCCTAATATGTTTTATACTTTAATTTAGCCAAAATTTACTAAGGTTGAGCTTCCTTCTTGATATGTCATGGCTGCCCAAAAACCTTTTCATAGGTCCCAATTTATTTTCTTCAAATCAACACTCTAATCACATTTCATTTACCACCATTTCTATTGCTCCTAGGTTAATTTCAATTTTCCAGAAATTAACATAACCAAGGTAGCCCTCATTCCTCCATTAGAGTTACATTTCTCTAGTTTTTAAGTCATAAAATAATTAACTAACATCAATTATCATTAATTAAAAGTTTAACTACATGTTTCTTCAACTAGTTGCAACTTTAAATTTATAGTTTCAATCTTGCCATATAACCTCAATCTACCAATCCTAATCATATCTATCATCCTTATGGGTCTCAAATGGAAGGAAAAAGGTTGAATTTAAGAAGAATAAACTCACCTTAATAGTTCTCCAAGGTGGACTGAATCTGTCCCAAAGTTCCTCCCTTTTCTTTTCTTCTTTCTTCCTTCCTTCTTGCTCCTTAGCACCCTTTATGGCAAGAACTCTTTAATTCTGAATTTTCCTCTATCAAAACTATTTTTTTCTCACTATTTCAAGCTTGATTGAAACAAAAATTGTGGCTTTTGGAGGGCTATGGTGGACGACTAAAGATAAGAGAAAGAATAAGAAGAAGACTTAGATATTTTAGGTGGAAGAATGTAGAAATTGGTCATTTTTTTGACTATTATACTCAAATTAAGGAGTGAGTCCCACTAATTAAAATTAATCCCAATTTTCTTTGGTTCATTAACTTAATTAATCTTAATTAATTTTTAAACTTTGAGAAATTCCTTATTGGCCACAAATTTTCTCATCTTCACACTTTTTACCCCAACAATTGCCATAATATCGATTTTATCCGTAGGGTAATTTTATTTTTTTCCAGTTCTATCACTAATCTTTTTAATTCCCGAATAATGATACCCTTAATTATTTTCCCTTATTATTAGTAATTTTTTATGGGTTCAAATTTAGACTCGAATTGAACCAGCGCACCCTACTACGGTCACGCGCAATTGGAGCCTAAATCACTGGATGTTACAAATATTCTCACAGAAGCTCATCATAGTAGCTATGCGATGCATCCTATGGTAATAAGATGTATCAGTACTTGAAAGTACACTATTAGGGGCCAATAATGAAACGTGATGTGATAGAATTCGTGAGCAAATGCTTGATATGCCAGCAGGTGAAACGTGATGTGATAGAATTCATGAGCAAATAGCATCTGGTTTACTTCAGCCTATCGCGATACTGAAGTGAAAATGAGATCGAGTAACCATAGATTTTGTGATGCGACTGCCTTTGACTAGAAGGAAGCATGATGTTATTTCGGTAGTCATTGATAGACTCACTAAATCAGTCCTTTTCATACCAGTACGGATGGATTATCCACTGATCAAGTTAGCAAAAATCTACATTAATGAGACAGTGAGGCTCCATGGAGTACCATCCTTCATTATTTCAGACAGGGATCCAAGACTTACTTCCCAATTCTGGAAGAAGCTGCAGGAAGAATTGGTGACAAATTTTCATTTTAGTATGACTTTTCATCCCCAAACTGATGGGCAGTTGGAGCATGTGATTTAGATACTTGAGGATATGTTGCGAAGTTACATCATCGAGTTTGAAAGTAGTTGGGACAGGTATTTGCTATTGGCTGAGTTTGCTTACAACAACTATCAGTCCAACATTAAAATGGCACCATATGAAGCACTTTATGGGAGGAAATGTAGGACTCCTTTATGTTGGACATAATTGAGTGAGAAGAAGCTAATGGGGGCATATTTGGTTTGAGAAACTGAAGAGAAGGTATGGGTGATCAAGGATAGATTGAAAGAAGCTATGGACTAACAAAACTCATATGCAGATTTAAGAAGAAAAGATATAAAGTTCTAAGTTGGAGATCAAGTATTTTTGAAGGTATCACCCTGGAAGAAGGTTATGAGGTTTGGCAAGAAGGGCAAACTAAGTCCGATATTTTTGGGACCTTATGAGATTATACAATGAGTGGGACCCATAGCCTATCGAGTGAAGCTACCTCAAAAGTTGGAAAAGATTCATGATGTGTTTCATGTGTCAATGCTACGGAGGTATCTGTTAGACCCTAGCCACGTGATCAAGCTAGAAGAAATTCAAATATAGGTTGATCTGGTTTATGAAGAGAAACCATTAAAGATCCTAGCCAGAGAAGTTAGACAGTTCAGGAACAAGCAAATCCCATTAGTGAAGGTATTATGGAGTCACCACAATGTAGAAGAAGTCACGTAGGAGCCAGAAGTTGTAATGAGGCAACAATATCCACAATTTTTCAATACAGATTAAATTTCGAGGACAAAATTTTTATTGGTAGTAGAGAATTGTAATGGTCTAAACACTGGGTCAGTCGTAAATTGTAGTTTTCGAAATTAGTCAGCATATCCGAGGGTCAAAAATTACATCTGTTGGTGAAAAATATTTTTTTGATCATCGAAAAATATGGAATAACACTAGTCCGGGGGTAAAAATTTGGAGTGAAAATAAGATCAAATAAGCACTCAAAAGTCAAAACTAAGAAAACAATGGACCTAGTTTAATTAATAAAGTATTGACCATATTTTGACCAGGCTATGAAAAATAGAAAATGACATATAAAAATTTATTTTAAGACATATATAGAATCTAAATAACATTTACAATTATTTGACAGTGAAAAAGGAATTTTACAGTAACACCAAAAATTCATTTATGAGTCCGGTTTCAGTGAGCTGGATAGGAAACAAACTCTGATTGAGTTGAAAAGTTTTGTGTAGGTATATATATATATATATATAATGAATTATGGAATTACATTTGGGTGATATTGAGCTTGGAAAGTCAAAGAAATAATTTAGAGTGCTTAATTGGGCCTAAATGGGTTAGGCTTTGTTTGGCCCAAGCCCACCCATCTTAAGCCATTATATAAATGCTTAAATATCAGAATTCTCTAGAGAGAATTCTGCAACTCCTTCCCCAAATTCCCTTGCTTGGTCGAACCATTTTCTTCTCCTTTTGTCCACCAAATTCTTCAATTTTCTCCAACTTGTACATCAAAATCAAACACCTTAATATAATTTTAGCCTCTCTAGTAGCTAGTGGAAGTCTCTAATATTCATTTGGAGGACTAGATTGGAGGAGAATCAAAGGAGACAAGTTAAGATACAGATTTGAGGTAAGTGAGATTAATAGTTTTAAATTGGTTTAATGGTTCAAATAGATAGTTTAAGTTATGTTGATGATAATTATGAAGTTAGATTGAGTTAGAAAAGAAATAATGGCGAATTATTTGAGTGTGAATTTCAGTCATGGTAGGTGCATAAGGAGGTGAAGGTGCTTCCAAGGAAAAGGCTAAGGAAAATGAAGCCTAGGGAGTCCAAAGGAAGAAAATAAGTTTAGTGATTTCAAAATCCACTTATTTCCATTGTTAAAGATTGAATTAGGGTTATGAAAAATAGAAAAATTGTGTGTTATGCATGTAATTGATAATTGAAGCTTAAAACATGATTAAGGGAATATAAAAAGTGGATTAGAATGGTTAAATTCAATGATTGAATATATATTGAATATTTTTCTAATTAATGATAATTTTGTGCATGAAATGAAATATAATGAATAAAGTGTGTTTAGGGAGCCTAATGATTTAATTGGGTATTAATGATGAAATATTGAGATATTAGAATGGAAAGTGTGGAAAAAGATTATGGTATGGATAAATAAAATGCTAGGTAATTAATAATGTAAAAATAATGAAAATTGAATTAAAGGAATAAGATATTGTATTTAGTTATTTTTCTGATGGTTAAATCTAGCCCATGATATAGTTGGCTAGCCATGAGGACACCATTACAGTGGTGCTGGTCATGATGACTCACTTATATAGGCTAATGATGATCTATTTCAGTGATAGTAATTCAGTGATCAGTGTACAGTGCAGTACTCAGGTGGTCTTTCAGAGTCACTCTTCAATGTAATGGACTTTTGGGGTCCACGTCCCATGTATCTGGTCCGAAGATTTTCTATCAGATTGAAACTAAAGGCAATTGTGAATAAAAGTAGTAAGAATGAAAAATATGATAAAAATGATGTAAGTGAAAATTATGATAAAAATGATATAAGTGAAAAATATGATAACAATGAAATAAGTAAAAAATGTGAGAAAAATGATATAAGAGATAAAATGATAAAGATGATAAAGATGATATATGTGATAAATAAAATAAATATGATAAAAGTGATAAAGAAGATAAAGATGGTATAATAATAATACTGATGATAAAAAAAAAGAATATGACAAAAATAGTAAAATTGAAAAATGGAATATAAGTGGAAGAAAAATATTAAATTATGTAGTTAAAAAGAAAATAAATGAAAAAAATATAGTTAGTAGCAAAAGTGTAAATAAATGTAAAGTAGTGATATGATTGTAAATAAATAGAAATTTAGGAACTAATATAAAAGTTGTAGCTAAAGAAAAATTTAATAGAGGATTGAATGAAAAAAAAAAAGATAGAAAGGAAGAGTTAATTAAATAAGAAATATGAAATATGACTAAATTGAAAGAAAATGAAAGTTCATGAGTAAATTGAAAAAACAAGATTAATTGAGAAAAATTGTTAAATTTAATGAATATATTAAATAGTGAATTAAGGGTATAGAATATAAAAGTATTGATAAAAAGAATAATAAATATATTAAACAGAAAATTTGAATAGTATAGTAAATATGATATTGCATGTATGTATGAAAATATAGGTTAATATAAATTCTTAAATTAGTAATCGTCACTAGGTATTTTAATGCTCAGCACGTAATTATTTAACTGCATACGGGTAATAGTGGAAAAAGGCACAGGAGCAAGTGTATAAATTTTGGGAGCAAACAAAAGGATAATATAGAAAGTAGTATATTAAAAATGACATGTATATATATGAATAGATACGGGTTTGTAAGGATAAAATTATGTATATATTCTTATAAAAAATATTCATAAATTATTATGTGTAAAGAATAGAATGTTTACTTGTGGTTGAATGGAGAATATTTTATATTATATTTGTATTGTTGTGCATAAAAATGGGTTGTGGATTGTTTGTTGTGTAGGTGTAGTAGTTAATTTACAGTCGTTATGCGTTGAAATTTTTGAAAAAATAAAAAAGATTAATAAAGTGCTAATAATATTATGGTTATTAAATTAAGTTAAGAAAATTTTTTTGCACACATCGGCTGTAATCACATAAGTTTACATAACGTACGTATAGAATAATTGTTATAAAAGTGTTACAGAGTTTGAGTGAGCTAGTTATAAGTGAAACATTTGTAAGGATTATTGTATAAGCCATAAAAATACAAGGATTTTGTTGTTGTGTTAGTCATTAAAACACAAAAAAATTTCTGGGTTAGGTGTTAGTTAAAAGATAAACACCATAGTTGGGAGTGAGCTAGACAAATATCCATTTATAAAACTTTGTGTATTAGTGAAATATCCAATTGAGATTAAAAAGAGGAGTATGATTTGTTAACACCCGAACCTTTATAAATCTTGTGTGCCAAATTTTTTCTCTTATAAATTATTATTTGGTAAAATTGTCGCAAGCAAATTTTTTAGTTACCAACTAATTCCACCCATCTTCTTGGTTATTGGGCAATAATAAACTTTAGGGTATTTGTCAATAAACTTTGACTTATTGAGCTCCTGTCTAAACTTCAATGTCTTGTTTTTCTTTTTTACCAGGTATACTCAACATTGTATTGAATAAATTGTCGAAGATGTTTTTCTTAATATGCATAATATCAAAGTTGTGTCGAATAAGATTTGAGCTCCAATAAGACATTCCAAAATATGTTTCATTTTTTCCAACCACAAATTAACTAATAGTACGTTAATTTGCATCAATATCGACATTAGTTATCTTATTCAAACTGAGTTGGTCAATTACCCTTAATATTTTTTTTCGATCTAATTAGAGGTGTGATGTCCATTACAATTCAATTTTTGAGAAATACATTCCTATTACATCTAAATGGATTATTAGGCTCCAAAAACTTCATAGGATTGTCAAACCAGGATTGCTTACTACTCTGAGTTAGTCTAAAGGCATATTAGTCCTCCATACAATAAGAACAAGCGAAACATCCCACTATTAGCCATTCATATAACATTATGCATGTAGGAAAGTCACTTATTATCGATAATAATGCTACTTGCAATTGAAATTTTTGATTTAAAAAAATGTCATATGCTTTAACTCTATAATCTCACAAAAAGCATCAACTCATTTATCAACAACTGCAAGTACATGTCTAGCTTGTCTTTAGGATTTTGAGGTCCTGAAATAAGGACAATTACAAACATCGATGTCTTTTTCATATAAATCTAAAGGGGTAGATTATACACGGTTACTATCATTGGCCAGCACAAGTACTATTGCCTAGACTAGTCAAATAGTTGGACACCATTGGTAAACAAGTCATGATGCATAATTTTGAAGATAAAATCAGGATGAGAATTATTAAAATACTTCTAAGCAATAGAATGAGACAAATATTTCATTACACTATCCTTGAACTCATGTTCTACATGCCACCTCATATCATTAGTAGTAGCTTTAAATGCATATAATCTAAGAAGTTGAAACATTAATAAGAAATAAAATATTTTTTTGAAAGGTATGTTGACTTTCCTTCTTTGGATTCCATCAATGTCACGACTTCCCTTTAAAGTTGTATAACCACAAAACTTGCACACAATCATGTTGAGATTTTCCCCACATTAGATCAAACATCCATTAGGATGATGTATCTTCTCCATATGTAAACCCAAACTATGGACCAAACATTTCAGATATATTAAAAAAAAGCTTTCGGTAATAGAATTATCTTTTATCACAACCTCTTCTATTAGTTGAGTAAATGCATCAAATGCACACTTCGACAAATGGTGATCAACCTTCATATTTAGCATTCTAGCAATGAGTGATAATTGGAAATGAGTTTGACACCCAAACCATAGTAAATTATTTGCAACATCTAGCATGTCATAAAATTTTTGGGCCTAGGGATTATAAATCTCCTCATACTCATAATTTCGATTAAATGAAGGATCAACGACATCCATAACTATTATCTTGTAATCATTGTCCATTGTAACTGTGGATACATTGAATCTACCTATAGGATGTCATTCCTCTATTTCTCATGTCTTTTCTATACTAAGTATCTCGATTTGAATACATTTCTCAATAAATGGTATCTCACCATATCCACATCAAGTAACTGACAATTATGACACTTATTTTTTGAACACAAATACTTTATTTTTGCCCATTCATCCACTGTAGATGAGTACATACAAACTCTATAAAAATTTCAACACTAGATGCATACTCGGGATTAAGAATGCCATTTTTAGCCTCTTGTACGTCCATTGTTGATTGTCACTCATAATTGAAAGCTGAAATACATTAATAGTTAATTAGAATTTGGTGTAAATTCTCATTTTCCCATGCAACAAATTGTTCATTTATATGTATAGCTTTTGGGGTTTTCTCCTAAACCTACCATAAGCATCAATACTTTATTCATGAGCATAGATGATCCATTCACCTAAACTACAAATAAGTACGAATAATAGTGATATTTTTCTTTTCTTTTGAAAAAAAAGAGAATTGATAATATTAATAGTTCTATTTTTTAATGTAAATAAAATTATGAAAAATTACGTAATAGATAATTTAATGCATCTCATATCTTTCATCAATTAAAAATAGTTCATTCAAAGTAAAAGTCATAAGACATTTCCAATTTAAGCTTTCATTCATCAATACTCATCACTTCATGCATTTTTTTATTACCAAAATTTATGGTCATTACCTATGAAGCGTGGTCATGACTTGTCTTTCATGGGCACTCTTTGCAGTTGCACTAATCTTTACAAAATATTTTGTTTCTCAAACCAATTGAAATCATGGTCATTATAGGGGATGCATGGTCGTGAAACCTCATCATGGGCAATATCATGTCATCTAGGTCACAATTTCATGTCATCTAACAAAATGCCAATACTGGATTATGAATGAATCAACTTAATTTCAATCCTAATAAATTCAAATTGAAAAATTCCAATTCCTAATTCTAATAATATTAGGGACAACCTTAATAGGATCTAATAAATATTCTGAATTCTAATATATTTTAATTTTTACATTAAAGAAAAAAATAAAAATAAAAGTAGTTAAAAAGGGACATAAAAAGGGACACAAAACCACTGCTATTGGCGATGATAGGCGACATAAAAGTTGGCGATGACCACTTGGTCTCCTTCACTGGTGATGGGAATGGATGAATGTTCCTTTGTTGGAAACAAGAAAGTTTGGTGGCTGAACAATAACAATGATAAGAGAGACTATAAAGAGAGAAAAGAGAGAGATAGAAAGAGAGGATAGGGTTCATTAAAATAGGAGAAGGATTTTCTAGATAAAATTAGCGACCACAACATTTGGTAGCTATCGTGATCACTAATTTAATGACTTTAAAGTAAAACAATAGAAATATTGTTATTTCAATTATTGCTAATTAGTGACTACAACTAAAATGGTCACTAAAATCATTTTAGCGATCACTTTAGTTGTGGTCGCTGATCACCATAACATAAACGACTCCAGAAGTTATTGTTTATTCAATGCATTTCCAATTTAGCGGCCATAACATATGGTTCGCTATTTAACGAATAGTATTAGTTGCAAAATTATTGCAAAATTTTGCACCTTTTTTGCTGTGTGATTTAGCTACTATTTTTGATGGTCGCTAATGGCTTAGTCACAATTTAATCGCTAATTAATCGCTATTTAATCGTTAATATAAGAATAAAAATTTGGTCTCATACTGGTCGCTATCTTGTAACTATTTAGCGACCACAAACAATTGGTCACTAAATATAATTGCTAAATAGCTTATTCTTCTTGTTTTTTTTAGTGCTTAGCTATTGTATAACTCTCTCCTATTTTAAACAAGATGTTCAATAATCAAATGATTACTTCTCCTAAACTTCTTTAAAAATAAATATTTTAGAGCTATTGCAATGTTGGATTACTGTTTTCCAACTGAAAAATAATACTCATTAGACCTTGTTCTGTTATGCAAGAAAAATCAAGTATATTAATTTCGGGTTTTGATATATATGAAGTAATTAAAGTTCATACTTGTATATATAAGCCTTCAATACACAGTTGCTGTAAACTTTTTTCGACTTCAAAAATGAAAAAAATACATGCTTGATCACACAAAATCGCACTAGTAATCCTAAAAAAGAAATTATAACTTTCGGCCCCAAGAAAAAGGAAGAAAAATGTAACTATGATCACACTTTCTGAGATACTAAATTAACATAAATTCTTCCAAGCTCCACATATTATCTCCAAAATCACATCCGAACCAATCACTTCCCATCATGTGTGTTGGGTTCTCAAATGCTTGAGCCACTGACAGATCAGTTACCATGTTCATAGTTCCCATGTTACAAGAACTACTTTCCACATAGATGTTACCAGGAAAAGCACTTGTTTGATGTTCTGATAATTCAGATATTTTTAACATATTCACTGATTCCGTGGAAGAAATGCATGAATTTGATGAACCCTGACCGGAATCAGAATTATGATCATGACCTTCTGGGATTGGCTGCGGTGGCGGAGCATAGTTAACAGGCTGATGATCATGAGATAACATTGGTGATGATGGCGATGATTCTTGTATCTTCTGAAGCAATCTAGGTATGCAAAAACTCCTAATTATTTCTTGAAAAGCTTTACTATTAGCATCTATCTTAAGATGCCTTGCTTCTTTTTGCACTCGTGTTCTCCAATAATTCTTGATTTCATTATCAGTTCTTCCAGGTAAATGCTGTGCAATTTTTGACCACCTATATATTATCATATATAATTTTGATATATATTAGTAAATATAATATGAATGTGAGTGTGAATATGAATATTTTTTTCAAGTATATAGTACACAAAAGGATAAGGAAAAAAATTAAATTTATTACCTATTGCCCCACTTAGAATGGAGATCAAGAATCAATAATTGTTCTTGGGGAGAAAGGTTACCACGTTTGACATCCGGCTTCAGATAATTTAGCCATCGAAGTCTGCAACTTTTGCCTGTTCTTCTTAATCCTTAATTTAAACCCAAATTTATTTATAATTTGTTGAAATTAATGGTGAAAATTGAAATAAAATAAATATTAAGTCATTAATCAATTATTGATAAAATTTACCGGCACTTTTCGCGAGCAAATTCCATCTGCCCTCGCCGTGATGGGCAATGTAATGAACTAAGAGAGTGTCTTCGTCGAGCGTCCATGGCCCTCTCCTAAGCTCACTCTCATCTTCACTTGTGTTCTTGCTTATAAACGACATACCAATACTTGCAAATATTAGATTATTTCTACTAATTTTGCTATCCTAAATGATATCTATATTTATAATTATACATGTGGCTGTAGATACATAAAAATGTTTTAAAGGGTTTCACCTATATGTAATATATATTCTTCATGCAATAACAACTTTTCAAAACAAGTAGCTAGAAGTGGGGTTTCCCTTCATCTTCCTTAAAGTCTATTTCTTCTATTAAACAATAATAATCCATGGAAATCATGTAGACGTTCTCACTTTGATCTCTTGACTGCTTGCATAAAATTCTTTTTTTTAGAATGGGGAATTCATTCTTAAAATAATTATTTTGATGTTTTTTAAATACATACTCATGCATTATATTTTAATTAATGATAAATTCAAAAAAATATTAATTAAATGTATATCACTGAATAATAAATTTTTGCTTACTATATTATTAACACTCTATTCGAATTATGTGGGCTTATAGAGTTAGGTTTGATAATCGTTGATCCACCTTTATTTTAATGACTTAAACCAATTTAAAATTAGGTTTACCACAATCTTAAACTCTTATCTTTTAGTAATTATTAGATTAAAACACATGCATTCACCTTCAACTTATTGATACTTTTAGTTTAGCAAAAAGTTTTAAAATTGTTTTTTTTAATATCATATATACTTGAAGAAAATCATCAATTGCTTAGCGCAAGGATTTAATGTAATAATTTTCAGGGAGGAAAATATTAATATAGGTTATATATATATATATATATATATATATATATATATATATTAGCTGAAGACTAAAAGATAAATTCAGGTTTTAAATCAATTGCATGTTGAAACAAACTCAAGTGAGGAGATATTTTTTGCACATTAGATGGTATGACTGATGAGTGTTTTATATAGACTTTGATAATGTATTCATATATATAAATTAAGTATTTATTAGTTTATTTATGTGATATTTAATTATTGGCATAATTTATGAAAAAAGTTATAAATTAAATTTAGACAAATAATTTCACTACTTGGAGTGTGGATAGACCTATTATCCAAAGTGTTATCATTCGCAACAACATTTTCAATTAATTATGTATTAAGATTTTAATCTAACTGATCTTGATGATTTTTTTTTTAATAGAAATTGATCATGATGATTTTAACTCGACATTTGTTTTGGTGTATGCTATTAGAGTTGATAATGAGTATGAGTTTCGTCAGTACTCGCATATATTCAGACTTATTTAAATCTTAATAAATAATTCTATTAGAGTTTTATGATAAGTTTGAATATGATACGGATATAAGCTATCGGATAAGTACTACTTTTCGATGAATCCAATTATATATATATATATATATATATATATATATATACAATTTATCTTATTTTAATTTATTTAACGTAATAATATAATTAATTATTTTTATGTGCTTTTATATATTAATGAATTACAAATATGATGTAAGTTTGAAACTTGAAATATAATTTTTCTATCATAATAAATAATATTTAATTTTATATTTAATTTGATTTTTTAGTAATTTACGTTAAATTTTTTGTATATTTTTAAATTTTAATTATTTAATTATTTTAAATTGTTAATAATAAGTAGATAATTAAACAGATTTCAGATATTAATCAGATAATATTAGTCGAATTTAGGTTAGATATATAATTTTAAACGGATTCGAATAAATATAATTAATTTTGGATTCAAATAGGGAAATTTCAAATGTACCCACGCGTTGCCATCCATCTACATGGTTTCATTAAAGGGTACTTTTGGATTTCCGGCTCAAAAGACACCTAATTTTTTAATTTTTATTTCCTTAATATGGGTTTTATATTTATATTATAAATTAATTTTCTAATTATATTTAGCTCACAAATATATTAAAAAAATAAACGACACTTATCAAATATTTTAAATTTTTTTATTATAAATTATCATTAATTAATTATTAGTTATCAAATCTCAGATTGCTGAATTTATTAGTCCCCAGAAGAACTATAAAATTAGTTCTCTATAAATATGTGAAATTGTGTCTTACAATTTCATGAAAAAATAAAAAAATTATAACATTCATTTGAAAGAAAAATGGAAAAAGATAGTCGGCATGTTCCAAATCATTAAGTGTATGACAATGCCTACCCTATAGTCCTATAGAGAAATAAGTACCGATCCTAAATTATAATTGATAGTTTGATACAGTGGCCGAAGAGCGATGTATGTTGAGTATACATCAAGGGAAAACCACTGAATATCAATCTTATGACTCTGATTTATTAGGGCCTACCTAGCCTGGAATTCAATTAAGCTACTCAAACGATCTTATCGACTGAAAAATAGACCCACAAAAATAAAAATTTATTAAAATTGTAGACTCATTCAATTTTTTATATTTCCATGACCACTAAATTACTTATTGTAATTATATTGAATTATATTGCCGCTTCTTTGGTACATATGAAACGTGCTTGACTAAACAATCTATTTTATTTTTATCAAACAAAAAAAAAAAAAGAAAAAAATTATCTCCTAATGTGGCGGTATTTTTGGCTCTTGCTTGAAAATGTCATGCATCACTTTTTTTTTTTCATTTTTAATTTTAAGATAACTTTTAAAAATAAGTATCTAATGCGTATCTCATTTTAAAACTTATCCTTATATAATCAATTATAATTAAATTATTTAAATTATTTTATTTTATTTAGTGGGAAATTGTTATTATGATATTAATTTTATTGAATTGGACATTTATATATTTATTGTTAATTTGAAATTTATTATATTATTATGATTATTGTTCAACTTTTAAATTATATAAAATTAAGTTTTTAGTTTGATATTTGATGATGAATGAATTTTATAAATGTATTTTTACAGTTTTTCTATTGTCATACTAATTTTTATAAATAATTAGCAATTTTTAAAAAAGAAAAAAATCTGAATGAATCCGGTTGACCAGGTTAAACCATGATGCATCTTTCATTCCGGTGGCATTTTTTGCTCTTGCTTGGAAATCTCAACGCGTTGCTTTTTTCTTTTAGTTTTTAAATTCTAAGGTAAACTAAAAAAAGAATATATATCTAATGCGTAGCACTCGTTTTAAATTTCAGTTTTAATATATTTTTTTTTATCCAAAATGTCTATAAAATTTGCTATTAGGTCCCTCTCGTTTTTCCATAAAAAAGACAATTATGTCATGACATTTAACTGTCGGCCCCATTAATCTCATGTGGCGCCACATCTGCTCATTGGACTAGAAAATTATATATATATATATATATATATATATATATATATATATATATATATATTTGTATACGTCAGAAGTCAGGAGCCCATTGATAACAAGGGATTAGAAAAAACTTGAACCCAATTTTTACATAATTGAAATTCATGGATAGTTATACATTTGTGTATTAATAAGGTTATTCATATATTTTTATGCTCGATCTTTCCTTCGAACAAACTATATAGCCAGGAGAAAGTATGTAACAAAATTGAAGAGATTGTTCCACCCATGAGTAAATATTTTGAAATAGCCTTATTAGATTGTACATTTTTCTTCGTATATCTAGTAATAGGTGGAGTATAAACTGAAATATTTTGGAGCTATAAAAATAGTTATTAAATCATTAACACCACAAAAACATTCCTCCCAGAATAGTTATTAATATGAATAAGAGAAACTATGTTATAGCTATTTCTATACATTCAGTATACTCTACCTATAAAGGAATACATAGAGTTGAACATAGTAAATTAAGAAATTGAAAGATCTCATTGAAATTGTTTATTTGGAAATTTTCCAAAAAGCGAATAATAGATTATTCTCTCCATCGGAACAATAGGGCCGTTATACTCATAACTAAACTTGTTGAAGAGATGAAATATAACCAAGGTGTAACTTTTTGATTAGAGGTTGAATCGATCACTAGTAGAAAATTTGGGCTAAAAAATTAGGATATATTTTGGAAAAATAAAAGTTCCATCGAAGAGAAGCAAATGAAAGGCTTTCAAAAAAATTCTCGTAGAATCAAGAATGAAGTTTTCATTTTGTACGTGCTAGATGGTGAGTTAGTAACTGCATCCAATCTCCAAAAAAATCTCAATTGTTTCGAACTTTCTCTTTTTTTTAATGGAATATTTATGGAATCTCTATAAATAGGATCAAACATTATTTCATTGTATTTACCTCTTGCTTGTTGTTGAGATCAAGAAAGCAACACCCAATTCAACTCTAAAAAGATCAGAAGTAATCAAAGCAGTAATTGTACATACTTGTAAAGAACTTACATGTGATAATAGTATGATAATATGATATGTTGACAATGTTGCAGTTGACATTGATCTAAAAAGAAATCCAAAGGGAACTCGATTTTTTTGGTACAATTGCCCGAGAATTGAGATAGTTATATATATATATATATATATATATATATATATATATAACATTTTTCATTGGTATATCTGGGAAAACTTGGGATGGATTTATTCATTGTAATTTGCAATTTAAAATAGTGTATCATATATTGATGCCAATGCAATTAGTAGTTCTCATAGTTAAATAGTTGTTTACAACATCATAAATTCTACTGGTTTTAGAGTTTTTACTTCAGTTAGCATTGGAAATTGTAGTAAAAATACAATAGTTCAGGTTGAAATATGACTCATCTTGTCTAGATCGGGATTAAATTCTATCCTTGCTAGATATATCTGTTGTATTAAACTAGGATTAAGACTCCTAGTCCTAATGTGAGATAGCCAAATGGTTGTATACAACATCATAAATACTGCCAACTTTAGGATTTTTACATTGGTTAGCATTGGAAATTATAGTAAAAATACGATAGTCCAAACTGAAAGATGATTCATCTTGTCTAGATTAGGATTAAATTTTATCTTTGCTGGGATATACCTATTGTATTAAACAAGGATTAAGACTCTTGGTCCTAATGTGATTGATCTTGTTGTACTAATAAATATTATATCCTTTTTGTGAATAACACTTGTTGTAACATCCTCTTATATAATAAAACTAAATCTCATTATATAACCCAATGCTACAATGTTTTGTTTTAAAATCTTGTAAAATTTTAAACTTTGTAAAACATATTGACATATTATGGTCATGATAATTGTTTTTAAAACCTTCATAAAAAAATATATAAAATATTTCATTATGCGATACATGTTTAAAATATATTTATACAACTCAAATGATATAAATCTTACAATATTTTTTTGTCCCATGGAATGTACAACATAAAAAGAAAATATTTTAATGCATGGTATCACCCCAAGATGTTTGCTTATCCATATGACTTATGGAGGGCCTACTTTTGTATATTCATACCTACATATGAGAAAATATCCAAGTGCTAAACAACTAATACCTAGTGGTACATATGTGCATACAAACTATAATCTTCATGCATATGATATGTTGCATGTATGACATCTTATCAAGACTTACTTGTCCTATCTCATGCTCATATTTGTGTATAGGCATTATTTCCTAAAATATATGCCTTATTCTATCTCACGAGTCTCTATCAGTCTACATTTTATTATTACAATATCTTACATGTACATATGAGAAATCCAATTACATGACTTAGCATGTGACGCAACTTTACCATATTTAAATATTAGTCAACTTACATATCCTAGTCAATATTGATTTTAATATTAATTATAATTCCTACATGTCATGCCAAATTTATGTCATTTCAATGTCATGTGCTATCTCATTCATTTTCATTTAAAAATGATAAACAATCAAGCAATGTACATTTTCTTGCTCCTCTATGATTGACACTCATCAAACATACAAAAATGATATTTATTCAAGTAATTGACATTTGTCAAACATACAAAATGGCATTTATTAACATATAGCATTTCATATCTCGATTGCACCTTAGGATATATATATATATATATATATATATAATCATTTTCAACATGTAGATCATTGATATAATTCAAAGTGTACTCATAAGTGCACGAGCCAGTTGTAATATTGGCAAGCTTACTCCCAAGGTTGATCTCTCAAAAAACTTGCTTGACTTAAACTCATAATTAACCTTAAATTACCAATGAACAATGAAATAAAATTTTAAACACTCTAATCAAGTTGTCGCAATTTGACTAAACTAATAAAAGTGAACTAACAATAACTAAGATTGCAGTGGAGATTAATAAATGCAACCAATGAGAGAAAAATAGGAACTTAAATTGCAACCCCCAAATTTTATTCCCCTTAACAAATTAGAACTAATGAACTTAGATTTTATGGCTCTCACCTTTAAGCATCCATTAATCAAGCTAATGACTTAACTAGTGTTTAACCCAATTTTTAGGTTAAATTCATGTTATTTCTATGCCTTGGCTTGTAGATTTTACACATTTATTTGTTTTCTCTCAAAATATAACAATATGGAAGGATTTCTCTTTGATTTTATTGTGATTTATGGTTTTAGAATGAAAGAAGAATAAGAGAATGAAGATAGAGGAAGAAGTCACATTTTTGGGGTCGAAGAACATGTTATGGCTATTGAAAAATGATGGAATAATGAGAATGATCCATTTAAATCGTTTGTTTTCGCCAAATTACCACATAGGTCCTTGGTTTCATTTCTTTCTTTTTAAGCTTACCTGAATGTCTACTTTCTTCATTAAACTCTCATACTCGTAATATCCACTTAATATCTTTTTATTATACCTTAACTCAAATTTAGACTCCAATAATTTAATCACGACTCTAAGGTACACTCATTATCCAGAGTCTAAATTGAGAGCGTTATACTTATCATACATTCTAGAAAATCACACAATTTACTCTTTATTAGCTCTAGTTTTAGTAGTAGTTTCAATCCTTTTTTTTGTAACCCATTGGGTGTTATTTCATGTTTTCTTTTCAATCTATTGTCATAACCCCTATAGGTATTAACCCTAGGATGTAGTCCTTATTTGGTGAACTTTATAAGTCTTTTTACATTGCCTGGTGTTTTACAAGTGCCAAACTATCCGACTCTTTTTAGCTTTTAGTGGATTTTTTGGGTAAGCATTTTTTACAACCATAGTGGGAGTATTGCAACACCATCAAGCATAAGGAATCAACTCTATGCCATGATGTCTTATACTATAGCTCAATTACTTAAGCTATAAATTAGTAGGCTAGAAAAGGCAACAAATAGCTTTAGAGATGCTTACATGGAGTGGAATTCTCCAAGGAACTAATTTCTTATACTACTAGAAAATTGCTCACATAGGAGTTATTATAGGCTTATTTTAAGGCTTTATAAGTCATGCCCTCATACTAAAAAACTCAAAAAATTGGCTATAACAAGCCAATTAGTTGTTATATTGGGAGGCACAATAGTACCTTATCGTGGCATTGAGATGAAAAATTCAATTACATTGAGCCAAATGATCATAGTACTCATTGGCAAGTCACTACTTCTTTGTAACAAAATAGAAAATTTGGCTACAATGAGCTGAATCACCATAGTACTAGATGGCAAGTCAATACCATCCTCCCAGAGAGGTGCCCTAAAGCCAATCATCTTAGACACTTGATGTACTCATTTATTATTAATAAAAGGCATTTTCATTATGTTGGTGTTCATTCATATATGAATTTGATTTAGATCTTAGATTGTTTAATGAAGTTCTTGGCATGTTACATAACATGAATGAAATCATGATGAGATTATGATAGTGAAGTTCCAATCATGTGCAATTATATTTATACCTAAATGACCATTAGTCATAAGATTAATAAGACATGATATTATGAATCCGGACATACTAGTACATGTTAGAGAGGTTCCCTAAAGGCAATCACCTTAGACACTTAATATACTCATTTATTATTAATAAAAGACATTTTCACTATATGGTATTCATTGCATATGAATTGATATAGATCTTAAACCGTTTAATGAAGTCTACGGTATGTAACAGAGCATACAGAAAATCATGATGAGATCATGATGATGAGGTTCCTATCATGTGCAATTTTGTTTATACCTAAATGATCCCTAGTCATAGGATTAACAAGATAGGACATTGTTAATCCAAACAAACTAGCACATATTATACTTCTTGACTAGGTGAAGCAACCGATCCCATAAGTTACAGACATGAGATGTTTAGAGTTAATTTGTATATGCTTACTAAAGTAGCCAAGTACATTGGATGACCTACTATGAGATAATCACATGGATATCTATTCAATGTCAATGATAGTCTCATCACAGCAATGGTGTAAGTATCCTTAGACTTTATATGCTTATGGTTATCTTGGATACTGAATCCTATACTTTGACTCAATTCCTTGTTACTCATAGGGTGGTAATTAGGTATAACATGAGGTATTTGAAGGTAGTTGAGTAGCCAATAGAGGATTCATCACTTCTGATAAAAGGATAGTATACCTATGGCTTCTTGTAGAGATCATTACACATAAGTCCTTGGTCGAGGTGGATATGTCTTGAAGAAAGTCTTCAAGGACATATCTAATAGAGTAATGAGTCTCATAGACAAGAATTAATATTATTTGGACTGGATGTGACGTAGTTAGTTTAGTGGGACTCGAAACATAGTCTATGCTCTGAACCAAATGAGGTATAATTTGGTAAAAGAATGAATTGCACGGTAATTGAAATATTTAGTAATTTAGGCCCTAATTATGCGTGACCGTAGTGAGGCGCGCAGGTTCAATCGGAGTCTAAATTTGAACCCATAAAAAATGACTAATAATAAAAAAAATAATTAAGGGTATTATTATTTAAGAATTAAAAAGATTAGGGGTAGAATTAGAAGAAAATAAAATTTTATATAGAAAAAATCAGTATTATGGAGATTGTTTGGGGAAAAAGTGTAAATATGGAGGAAGATGTAGCAAATATGGAATTTCTCAAAGTTTAATTGTTAATCAAGATTAATTAACTTAATGAACCAATAAGAATTAGGATTAATTTTAATTAGTGGGACCCACACCTTAATCAAGGTATATAAAGTAAAAAAAGAACAAATTCCACATTCTTCCATAAGCCATCTTCATCTTCTTTTTTTCTCCTCTCTTTGCTGTCCACCATAGGCTCCCTAAAGCTCCATTTTTCTTTGCAAATCCAGCTTGAAAAAGTGAGGAAATAAATTAGTTTTGAGAGAGGAAAAATCAGAATTAAAGAGTTCTTACTACAAAGGTACCAAAGGAGCAAGAAGGAAGGAAGAAAGAAGAAGAAAAAAGGGAGAAGAGTGGGACAGATTTCGGCCCACCTTGGAGAACACTTAAGGTTAGTTTATTCTTCTTAAATTCAACCTTTTTCCTTCCATTTGAGATCCATATTAATGATAGATGTGATTAGGGTTGATAGATATACGTTATGTTGCAAGATTGAACATAGAAATTTAAGTTTGTGATTAATTGATGGAAGTGTAATTAAACTTTGAATTGATGATAATTGAAGTTAGTTAATTATTTTATGGCTTAAAAACTAAAGAAAATATGATGCTAATGGATGAATGAGGGGCTTCCATAGTTAAAGAAATTTGGGAAAAATTGAAATTAGCATAGAAGCACAACAATTGGTGATAAGTGAAGCATGATTTGAGTGTTGAATTAAAGAAAATGAATTGGGAACTAAGATATAGTTTTTGGGCAGCCATGATATAGTAAGAGGAAAGTTTAACCTTAGTACATTTTAGCTCAATTAAGGTGTAAAACATATTAGGAATAATAGAATACTATGTAGACATGAAAAGTATTGAAAATGGATATTGGAATTGAGATGTGGTATGGTTGTGTAGAAAAAATAAGTGAACAAGTGAGAGACCCTCAAGAGGGTGACAAATGTAAAGAGAAAGCTAGCCAATAAGGGAAGAAAAAGAAGGATTTAGGGAAGAGCCATGGCTGATTAGGTATGTGCTTCATTGATAAAAAATTTACATGATGTTCATATGTGTGTAATTAGGTGTTAAAGTTTAATATGATTGTGTGTTTGATGTGTGATGTAATTAGTTGTTATTTTTGATATTTTATATGGAAATGGGACCAAATGGTGTGAAATAATTGAGACAAATGAATGTAGTTGTAATTCTGGAAATTTTATTATTAAAATGAATGCAAATGATAAATGTGGTTGAAATATGGATTGATGCCAATTGATGGCTCAGGTACAGAATTCTAGGAACAACATTGACTCTTTTGATGATAACTTGAGTTCTGAAACTCGTTTTTGTATGTTCTTTATTGGAAATGAAAGCTAAGACACAAAGATTTAATTTGTATTCAGACCATAACATTTAATTGTGTCTATATTTTCCTAGAACAATGCATGAAGTCCAAACCTAGAATCTGTCCAGAAAAGTCTGGGCAGAAATATTTATAATGATTCAGTATTAATTTAACCATAAATTTTGATATAAAAATGGGAGTTAAGTGATTTTTGATGCCTCTGAAAGCTAAGAAAATAAGCTACAAATTTTTAGAAGGCCATAATTTTAAATTCGAATTATAAATGGGCTAAAAATAAAGCCCAAAAATAGGTCCGAAATATGCCATAGGTAAAAATATGAAATATTGGAGTTGTGCATGTGTTGTGATAATTATATATAATAATTAATGTGAATAATTATTTTAATGGTAGTTATGAATGTCTAATAAATTATTTATGTGTGAGATTTTAGTGCAATAATAATGGAAATAAAGAACAAAAATAAATAAGCATGATTATGATAGTTGAATAATATTGGCATTTTTGAAATATTGGGAATTAAAATAAAAATAGTTAAGCCCAAGGACACCTAAGCTAGAACTAGAATAGAGAATAGTTTGGCATGCCAATCAGGGAATTTAGGCACTCGATACCAAATATGAAAGCCAGTAATAACAATTTATAAATGCGCTCGGCGCAAAATTATTAAGCCAGTAATGAAATATAACAAAAGCCGGTAATGACATTATTATAAAAACACTCGGCGCTATATTATGAAAGCCGAGAATGACAATCCCGTTATTTATATTAGTTAGTTCGGTTATATGTGTTATGGGCACAAGAAAATAATAATAATAATAATAATAATAATAATAATAATAATAATAATAATAATAATAATAATAATAATAATAATAATAATAATAATAATAATAATATCAAAGTATATGATTTTTGTAAATGTTATATGAATTAAAGTTGTTAAATATTGAGTATTTGCTGAAATTTATTGATTTTATATAATTCTTTATTTTATGCATCATTTATTAAATGGTTAATTAATATGTGAGAAAATATATATGTATGTAAAATTTTTATCATTGAAGCACCACTAAGCTAGTAGCTTAGCGTGGGTGGTTTCCTCTCGCGCAGGTTAGAAGGGTAGCCGTAGAAATTAGCATTGTCAGAAGAAAAATGGTACCGGAGGAAAACAACTAACAACTTTGGTTTTATTTTTGGTATATTTTGTTAAAAACTTTATAAATTAAAGTATCGTTCTTATTTCTATCATGTGTATTAAATATGTGAGTCACTATATAAAAGAATATAGTTTGAATGTAAATTAATGTACTTTATAAATAAATAAAAGTTTGAGCATTTATGCTTGTAATAACTTTTAATTCAATGTCTGCAATATTTTTGTAAATATATATATATATATATATATATATATATATATATATATATATATATATTTACTTCACTTCATTAATTTTATAAAACAGTAAGACGGGTAATACTCACTTACCTTGCTGAACTACAGTGGGGTAAAAAGGTATTACAATTTTTGGTATCAAAGCCATAGGTTTTAACGATTCTTATTCAGTGGGTATGGGAAGATAAGTGCATGTTTTCAGTATTTGCATTGTTTTAAGCTGTTATATTGTAATAAGGGACCCTTCTTCTGACAATATAGGTTTTAATGGACACGGAATCAAGACGAAGTCACGAAGAACAAGAGGGTAATAATATAGCTAATTCGGCTATTCATAGGTAGTCAGCTTCAATTAGAGCCTCGGAGCCTAGTGTTATAGCTCAACAACATGCTGAAGAACAGGTTAACCCGGGTCAGGTACCCCTTATGGAATAGATGGCTACCTTGTTACAGTAGATAGCACAAGTTGTGCCGCCACCAGCTCCACCACCTCAACCCAAACCCCATATTGATAAATTAAGAAAATATGGGGCTATAGATTTTATGGGCAAGAAAGAGGATGACCCAGCAACAACCGAATTTTGGTTGGAAAAGACAGAGCGGGTTTTTGATGAGCTGCAGTGTTCTGAGGAGTAAAAGGTTAGATATGTAGTGTCCCTCCCTCAGGAGCATGCCTATGACTGGTGAAAATTGGTGTTAGCAAAACCTCAGACTCCGACCCCTCAGACATGGGATTTGTTTGTGGCAGAGTTTAAAAAGAAATATGTGCTAAGAATTTATGTTGATGAAAAAAAGCGAGAATTTTTGAATTTGAAGCATAGGGGTATGATAGTAGCTGAGTACGAGATGGAGTTCACTAGGATGAGCAAGTATGCTACTAGGATTATTGGAGATTAAGCTGTTAAATGTCGTAGATTTGAAGACGGTCTCAATGAGGAGATTGGGTATTTAGTGGCTTCACACCAGCATACAGATTTTGCTACACTAGTGTCCTTTGCCATTAGTGTAGAAAGAAGGAAAAAGCTAAAGACAGAAGAGTTCTCCAAGAAATCAACAGCTAGTGTGGCCCAGACTTCGGGTAGGAAAGGACAAATAGTACCCAAACCATTTCAGTCAAGGGTGGCTAGGCAGACATTTTCTGAGAGGCGGGGTCAGCATTTTAGACCCGCAGCATCATCTGCTAGTTCACCAGCATCATTTCCCAAGAGACCAACTCCGGCTATGTGTCAACATTGTGGTAGAGCTCATACAGGAGAGTGTTGGTGGTTAACTGGGGCATGTTTGAGATGTTGAGCTACTGACCATATGAAGAGAGATTGTCCTATACTTAGTACAGGTAGTATGGCATCAGCACGGACTATGACACCGATATATAGCCGTGATAAAGGTCGAGGCCAGTTTAGAGGTGGTCGTATCGGACAGAGTCAGGAGGTATCAGAGACAGTTGATAGACCCGGAGGTAGTAGAGCTTCAACTCGGGCATATATGATGAGAGCCCGTGAGGACTAGGAAGCACCATACATCATAGTTAGTAAATTATCTTTATTTGATTTTGATTTACATGCTTTGATAGATCCTGGTTCCACACATTCATACATAAGCACAACTGCACTTAGACAAGGGAACATGATACCTGAGACCTTAGAATATGAGATAGTTGTGACCAATCCGTTGGGACATAGTGTGAAAGTGAATCAGATTTATAGAAACAGTTCAATAATAATTCAGGGTAAAGAATTTCCAGCCAACTTAATATAATTACCTTTTCATGAATTCGATGTTATTCTGGGTATGGATTGGTTGACAAAGCATGGAGCTATAGTCGACTGCAGATTTAGAAAAGTCATACTTAAAATTACCGAGCAGGATGACACTATCATTCAAGTTGAAGGTCAAACATGTTTGACCAGTTTTATTTCTACATTAAAAGCTCGAAAATACATTAGGAAAGGATGTGAAGCATATTTGGCCCATGTGATAGATATCAGGAAGAGGAGCCCGAAACTCAAGGACATCCCATAGTATGTGAGTTCCCAGATGTGTTTCCTGAGGATTTGTCGGGGTTACCACCAGATAGAGAGATAGAGTTTGCTATTGATGTGATTCCTAGTACAGCTGTTGGATTTTGAAGAATGAATCATATTCAAAAATGCAGCGAAAAATAAAATTTTTCAAAACCCAAAACAAAAAATCATACTTGTACCATTAAAACTAATTTTTATAAATGTAAATTTTAAAAATTATACCTTGTAATTTTTATTTGTTCTTCAAATCTTCACTTTGTTAGGTTGTAGCAAATCACAACAATCCACACTAGGATGTCTCTAATGATAATCCACGCGAAGAATGAAGAAGAAACTATCAAGAGAAAATGGTTTGAACAAATTCAAAGTGCTAGCTTTGAAAGTGTTCTTGAGAGAATTTTTTTTATCTTAAAAATATTTTTTTTCACAAAAAAAATTTTCATGTCTATTTTCTGCCATTTGATGTCTTTTCTATTTGAATCAAATTCAAAAATAAGATGAAAAGTCAAAAATGGAGAAAATGGTAACTAATGAATAGTAATTGGCCTAATTATGGCTAATTACAGTCGTTGGCCAACGGATGGAAGTTGCAGGCGTGTTGGGCCTGCTGCGGGCTGCTGCTGGGTAGCCCAGCTGGCCCACAAGGCAGGCCAGTAGCCTACCTAGCACACACGGGTCCGTGCGGGCCCGTGACACTCCCGAATGATTTTTTTTTCGTGCGATCTCATCGCGATCCATCCTAAAATAATTCTCTCATATTTTGAATCCTATCCAATACCATTTTACTCATTCTCCATATCTTAAATACGTGTGACCCATTAGGTTCCCGGTTATGTGGGACACTTAAATTAACAATTAATTTAAGCAGGTCATGAGCGGTATCTAGTAACACATCATGACCCCTAATTGACCGGAAAGTCAGTGATTTGACTACGAACCTTTCCATACACAATTTCTGTGCAATTATTCATTTCACCATTCTATACCTCACTTGGTTCATAGTATGGACGTGTGTCAACTTCCACTAGACTAACTACATCACGTCTAGTCCAAGTAATGTTAGTTCTTGTTCTTGAGGCTCATTACTCTATTAGATATGTCATTGAAGACTATCTTTATGATATTTCCACTCCGGCCAGAGATTTCTGAGTAATAACCACGAATAGAGGCCATGAGTATACACTCCTTCTATCAAGAGTGGTGAATCATTTGTTGGTTACCCAATTAGCTTCGAATACCTCAAGCTGTATCCAATCACCACCCTATGAGCTACCTCTCCGAGGCAACAAGGAATAGTGTCAAAATACAGAATCAATATTCAAGATATTCTTGAGTACCTTAAGTCTAAGGATACTTGCAACATTGCTATGATGAGACTATCATTGACATTTGACTAGATTATCCATACGATTGTCTCATAGTTGGTCATCCAGTGTACTTAGCTACACTTAGCAAACATCCACATGTTAACTCTAAACATCTCATGTTTATAGATTATGAGATCTACTACTTGATCCAATCAAGGAGTGTAACATGTGCTAGTCTGTCTGGATTAATAATGCCTCGTCTCATTAATCCTATGACTAGGGATAATTTTGATACTAACATAATTACACATGATAAGAATCTCAATATCATGTTCTCATCATGATTTCCTTCATGCTATGTTATGTATCAAGGACTTCATTAATTGATTTAAGATCACTTATCAATTCATATATCAAATGAACATCAAATTAATGAAAAAGCCTTATATTAATCAAATAAATTTGTATAATAAGTGCTAAAGGTGATTGCCTTTAGAGCACTCCTCTAACAAGTTCCCACTTGCACTAATGCCAATCTCCTTTGTATTTAATTCCATAGGCGAGTACATGAGAATTATATTTCTTTTGGGGAAGTGGCTTAGTTAAAGGATCAATAATATTCTGATCAGTGGGCACTCTTTCTATCTTTAAATCATTCCTACCAATGATTTCTCTAATCAAATGGTATCTTCTGAGTACATGTTTGGATATCTGATGAGACCGTGGCTCCTTTGCTTGCACAATGACTCCATTATTTATCACAATACAATTGTATTGGATCAATAATGTTGGGAACCACTCCAATTTCTATGATGAATTTCTTTATCCAAACTGCTTCCTTTGCTGCTTCAGAAGCTGCAATGTACTCTGCTTCGGTTGTGGAATCAGTAGTCGTTTCCTGTTTGGAACTCTTCCAAATAACTGCTCCACCATTTAGTGTGAATATATAACCTTACTAAGATTTTGAGTCATCCTTGTCAGATTGGAAGTTGGCATCGTTATACCCGCTCACAATAATATATCCATCTCCATATACCAAGAATACATCCTTAGTTCTTCTTAAGTACTTAAGGATATTCTTGATAGCCACCCAATGACCCTCACCAGGGTCTGATTGGTATCTACTCGTGACACTCAGAGAATATGATACATAGGGTCCTGTACATATCATAACATACATGATTGATCCTATAGCTGAAGCATATGGAATCAAACTCATGTGTGTCCTCTCATCTTGTGTCTTTGGACATAAAGACTTTGAGAGAGTAATCCCATGGGTCATGGGAATATATCCCCTCTTGGACTGCTCCATGCTAAACCTCTTTAGCATTTTATCTATGTATGTAGACTGTGAAAGACTAAGCAACCTTTTAGATCTATCTCTATAGATCTTTATCCCTAAAATATAGACTGCTTCTCCAAGGTCTTTCATAGATAAAATTCTTGGATAACCAAATTTTGACTGATTGTAAAACTGAAACATCATTTCCCATTAACAATATGTCATCTACATATAACACAAGAAATACGATTGCACTCCCACTAACCTTCTTGTAGACACAAGGTTCATCCGGATTTTGTAAGAAACCAAACTTTTTTATTGTCTCATCAAACTGAATATTCCAACTCCTGGATGCTTGCTTTAATCCATAAATGGATCTTTGAAGCTTACATATCTTTTTTGCCATCTTTGGATATGAAACCTTCTGGTTGTATCATGTACTCATCCCCAGTCAGATTTCCATTAAGGAAAGCTGTTTTCACATCCATTTGCCATATCTCATAATCATGATGAGTAGCAATGGCTAGGAGTATCCTTATGGATTTAAGCATAGCTACTGGGCTAAAAGTTTCATCGTAGTCAATTCCTTGTCTTTGACGATAACCTTTAGCAACAAGTCTAGCTTTATAGGTAATCCCATTACCATCCATGTCAGTTTTCTTTTTGGAAACCCACTTGCACCCTATAGGCTTTATTCCTTCGGGTGGGTCAACCAAAGTCCATACTTGGTTTTCATACATGGAATCCATTTCTGACTTCATGGCTTGAAGCCATTTGTCATATTCTGAACTATTCAGAACCTCTTCATAGGTTGTAGGCTCATCATTTTCTATTAGCAATACGTCGTTTTGTTCACTAATGAGAAATCCATATCTCTCTGGAACAGTATCCTACTTGACCTACGAAGCTCTTGTGCTTCAAAAGGTTGAGCTATTATATCATCTGTATGAGTAACCAGCTCAGGTTCAGGCAGTTGATCAGCATCTGTTTGAGCATCTTGAACTTCCTGAAGTTCAATTTTGCTCCCATTATCTCCTTTTAGAAGGAATTCTCTCTCTAAAAAAATAGCATGTCTTGAAACAAAAACCTTTTGTTCCAAGGGGTGGTAAAATTGATATCCATAAGATGCTTTTGGATATCCCACAAACAGACATCGGTCAGACTTAGCTTCTAGCTTATCTGACATTGTCCGGTTCACATAAGCAGGACAACCCCAAATTCTCATGTAAGAAAATGTGGGCCTCTTGTTATTCCATATCTCATATGGAGTAACATCAACTGACTTTGAAGGAACTCCATTTAATATATAAATGGCGGTCTCTAGTGCATAACCCCAAAAGGATTTAGGAAATTCTGCAAAACTCATCATAGACCTTACCATGTCTAACAAGGTTCGGTTTCTTCTTTCAGCCACACCATTGTGTTGTGGAGTGTAAGTTGGAGTCCATTGAGATAAAATCCTATTATCCTTAAGATAATCTAGAAACTCTTGGCTCAAGTATTCACCTCATCGATCTGATCGAAGTGTTTTAATACTTTTTCCAAGTTGTTTCTCTACTTCATTTCTGAATTCTTTGAACTTTTCAAAAGCTTCAGATTTGTATCTCATAAGATACACGTATCCATATCGTGAGTAGTCATCGATAAAAGTAATGAAGTAGATGAAACCACATCTAGCGTGTGTAGCCATTGGACCACATACATCTGAATGTATTAAGTCTAAAAGTCCATTAGCACATTCACCATTTCCTTTAAAGGGTAATTTAGTCATCTTGCCTAATAAACAAGATTCACATGTGTCATATGATTCATAATCAAATGACCCCAAACTACCATTTTTGTGTAGCTTAGCCATGCGTTTCTCGCTTAAATGACCAAGACGACAATGCCATAAATAAGATGATTTCAACATATCTTGTTTTTGCCTTTTATTATCATTGATGTTTAAAATTGGATTTGACATATCTAATATGTATATTCCATTGCATAATGTACCATTAGCATAAAGAATTCCATTCAACATAATATAACAACAATTGTTACTAAATGCTAAAAGGAAACCATCTTTATTTAGACTTGAAACAGAAATAATGTTTTTAGTCAAAGAAGGTACATAATAGCAATTCTCCAAATTTAATATAAGCCCACTAGGGAGGGTCAAAACATATGTTTCGATAGCTAATGCAGCAACCCTTGCTCTATTTCCAACGCGTAGGTCTGACTCTCCCTTATTGAGTTGTCTACTGTTCCTTAGGCCCTGCATATCAGTGCATATGTGTTAGCCACAACCGATATCTAATACCCATATATTATTATTGGAAACAATATTAATTTCAATGACAAAAATACCTGAAGTAGATGGGGCATCTGATGCCTTCTTCTTCAAGGACTCCAAGTAAGCCCTGCAGTTACTCTTCCAATGGCCATCTTTGCCACAATGGAAGCATGTCCCTTTTGGAGCAATCTCCTTGGCCTTTTTCTTAGCCACGCCTCCCTTAGGCTTCATGGACTTTTTCTTCTTCTTCTTAAGGTTCTTCCTTTTAGAACTTGAAAAGTCCACCAGCATCACAGCCTTACTGTCCTTCTTGACATATGGCTCAGCTATTTTAAGCAAGTTAATCAGCTCAGGAATAGTGGTAGAGATTTGGTTCATCCTATAGTTAAGCACAAAATGTGAATAACTATCAGACAAACTGGTTAGAATTAAGTCAATACTTAATTCATGGTCCATCACAAATCCTAAGGTGGCCAACCTCTCAATATAGCCATTCATCTTCAATGCATATTGCACTGGAGATGTCCCCTCAACCATCTTAGTGCGGAAGAGAAACCTAGAAGTTTCGAACCTTTTGGAATGTGCTTGCTCATCAAAAAGCTCTCTTAGATGGTATACTATGGAATTAGCATCCATAGCCTCATACTGCTTTTGCAACTCAGCTGACATAGTAGCAAGCATAATGCAGCTTGCCATCTCACTATCATCGAGATGCTTTTGATATGCCTTCTGAACATCTTTAGAAGCATTAGCAGTAGGGGGATTAGGGAGTGCCTCATCTAGGAAATAGCCAATCTTTTCAGATTTGAGAACTATTCTCAGATTCCTTAGCCAATCCAAAGAATTAGGCCCAGTCAAGTTATTTGATTCCATTAGCGATCGCAAATTCACACTTGTCATGATGATGATTCTAGCAACCTAGATGTAAAATAGAACATGTTAGAATGTACATAAAATGCATGTTTATTAGGTCTTTAATAAATCGCATTATGGCTCCCACTATTTTATAGCGAATCCATAGCCCTCACTATGAATAACCTTGAGGCAACTCAACAAGCTATCCTTAGTTTGGTTGGTAGGTATCTAATCCATACCAATTGCATTATTCATGCAACTACCGAATCTTGTGCTATCAACTTATTGATATGTGCACATACATTGGGCTATCGACTCTTGATATGTGTACATCTCATGTATACAAACCCAACTTCACCTCCAATACACATTAACCTTGGCGCAAATCCAACAAGTTAATAATATCGGTTAAGTCTAACCGATTAATCGTGAAATCTAATTTCAATGGATTGAACATATTCTTATAGAGTGAGCTTGAGGCAACTCAACAACCCTAACTCTAAAAGAACTCTGGTTCTCCCCATATTAATGGAAGGCGTAAGACTTAATTGTTTATTTAGTGAGGGATTTCTTTGTTAAGTCTCATCAAGTTATTATTTCATGCTTTTATATATCATACATTCATCACATTGATATATAAAGATAGTTACATTAACTATATGACATGATTATGGACATACTAAAGTCAATCTCCTGAGCCAAACAGAAATTGACTAGGTCTTACCTAGGTATATGCATGAATTTACAACCCAAAATAGAAATCAAATTCCTATTTCTAAGTCTTCTTGTTTATGACACCATCTTCTTTGCTTCTTGCTCCTTTGTATCTTCATTCTATCATAATCCTAAGTAATCTAATTACATATTTCAAATTATAGAAAACCTCAATTTACATTTGAAGGGAGTAAAATGAAAAGAGAAATACATAAGAAAGAAAAAGAGGTAAGGACACGGAGGTAAGGACATGCAAACCCTATCTACCATAAAACAAAATAATTTCATGCATGCTTAATCACATTGGGACTAAGTCCATAATCATCCATCATGCCTTTTCATACACCCCTAACATGCATTCTCTAATGCACAAAATAAAAATGACAATTTTGGATTTCAATTTGTAAATCGATTCAACACTTGAATCGAAATTGTCTATATGTGTTCTTTCGGTTAATTTAATTTTGTATGTCATTTTAAAGTAGAATTTAATATTTAATCAAATTAAATTAAATTCCATATTTCTAGAAATAATTCAAAATTAATTATCCTTAAAATCAAAATATTATGATATTAAAATTAAACAATTTAATTTTAATATACATACCAATTTCTAGTCATACTAGAATTATAATTGCACAAGTTAAATTAATTCAAAATTAATTTCCAAAAATTATAAAAATTTTCAGAACATCAAATCACCATTCTAATTATCTTTAGGTCAACTCAAGTTCATCAAAATAGTTTTGGCACAAGCCAAAATTACTAAGACAAACGAACCAACACACTTAGACGCTCAAAATGACTAATTCTATATCTAGAATTTTGAAAATTTCAAATGCTTGAAAAATAATTTTGGCATGCATCTAACATCAAAATAACATATTTTTAATCACATAAAAATTATTTTAAGGTACTGGAAATAAAATAAACACATACAAAAAAATCAAACAAAACAGCCCCACCAGGTAAGCTAAAACAGTTACATTTTTGTGTTTATTTGAAAAATTAATTAAAATAATTTTTAATTAATTATTGGACACTTCTAGAGGTATAAACATATTCTAAATATGTCTAAATAATGTTTGCAAAATTAAATTACAAGAAAAATGCAACCAGCCCTATCAATTAAGCCAAACAACAACACATGTTCATAAATAAGACAATTTTAGGCATTTTTGAAATTAATCCGAAATTAATTATTTGAATCACATTCAAATCATTTTTCAATCAAAATAATCATTTTAATCATCCCTTGACCAGATTAAAGAAAGAAAATTGTGTAAATTATATTTTACAAATTGATTTCAATTTTTCAAAACCTATTGATCCAAAATCATCAAAAACATGCAATCCCATTGCACTTTCAATTAAAATTTATTTTAATGGATACAAGGAGGCTCTGATACCAATTTTGGGTTTTGAAGATTAAATCATATTCATAAATGTAGCAAAAAATAAAATTTTTCAAAACCCAAAATAAAAAATCATACTTGTACCATTAAAACTAATTTATATAAACGTAAATGTTAAAAATTATACCTTGTAATTTTTATTTGTTCTTCAAATCTTCACTTTGTTGGATTGTAGCAAACCACAAAAATCCACACTAGGATGTCTCTAATAATAATCCACGCGAAGAATAAAGAAGAAACTATCAAGAGAAAATGGTTTGAACAAATTCAAAATGCTAGCTTTGAAAGTGTTCTTGAGAGAATTTTTGTTGTCTTAAAAATATTTTTTTCATAAATTTTTTTTCATGTCCATTTTCTGCCATTTGATGTTTTTTCTATTTGAATCAAATTCAAAAATAAGATGAAAAGTCAAAATGGAGAAAATGGTAACTAATGAATAGTAATTGGTCATAATTGCCTTAATTATGGCCAATTACAACCGTCGGCCAACGGATGGAAGCTGCAGGCGCGCTGGGCCTGCTGCGGGCTACTGTTGGGCAGCCCAGCTGGCCAGCAGCCTGCCTAGCCCACGCGGGCCAACACGGGCCCGTGATACTCACAAACGATTTTTTTTCCTGTGATCTCATTGCGATCCATCCTAAAATAATTCTCTCATATTTTGGATCCTATGCAGGACCATTTTACTCATTCTCCATATCTTCAATGCGTGTGACCGATTAGGTTTCCGATTATGTTAGCCACTTAAATTAACAATTAATTTAAGTAGGTCATGAGTGGTATCTAGCAACACATCATGACCCCTAATTGACCGGAAAGTCAGTGGTTTGACTACGAACCTTTCCATAGACAATTTATGTGCAATTATTCCTTTCACCATTCTATACCCCACTTGGTTGACAGTATGGACATGTGTCAACTCCCACTAGACTGACTACATCACGTCTAGTCCAAGTAATGTTAGTTATTGTCCTTGAGGCTCATTACTCTTTTAGATATGTCATTGAAGACTATCTTTATGATATTTCCACTCCGGCCATAGATTCCTGAGTAATAACCACGACAAGAGGCCATGGGTATACACTCCTTCTATCAAGAGTGGTGAATCCTTTGTTGGTTACCCAATTACCTTCGAATACCTCAAGCTTTATCCAATCACCACACTATGAGCTACCTCTCTGAGGCAACAAGGAATAGTGTCAAAATACAGAATCAATATTCAAGATATCCTTGAGTACCTCAAGTATAAGGATACTTGCACCATTTCTATGATGAGACTAACATTGACATTTGAATAGATTATCCATATGATTGTCTCATAGTTGGTCATCCAATGTACTTAGCTACACTTAGCAAGCATCCACATGTTAACTCTAAATATCTCATGTTTATAGATTATGAGATCTACTACTCGATCCAATCAAGGAGTGTAACATGTGCTAGTCTATCTAGATTAATAATGTCTCGTCTCATTAATCCTATGACTAGGGATAATTTTGATACTAACATGATTACACATGATCAGAATCTTAATATCATGATCTCATCATGATTTCCTTCATGCTATGTTATGTATCAAGGACTTCATTAATTGATTTAAGATCACTTATCAATTCATATATCAAATGAACATCAAATTAATGAAAAAGCCTTATATTAATCAAATAAATTTGTAAAATAAGTGCAAAAGGTGATTGCCTTTAGAGCACTCCTATAACAACAGCCCCGATATCAATTACTCCTTATAGAATGTCACCTGCAGAATTGAGAGAGTTAGAGGTTCAATTGCAAGAATTACTTGATAAAGGGTTCATAAGGCCTAGTGTGTCAACATGGGGTGCTCCAGTGTTGTTTGTGAAAAAAGATGGCACCCTTCGGTTATTTATTGATTACCGACAATTGAACAAGGTGACGATTAAAAATAAATACCCACTACCTAGAATTGATGATTTGTTTGATCAATGAAGGGAGCAGGAGTATTCTCTAAGATTGATCTCAGATCCGGGTATCACCAATTGAAAATCAAAGAATTAGATGTATCCAAAATAGCCTTCAGGATTCGCTATGGCCATTATGAATTCCTGGTTATGCCGTTTGGCTTAACGAATGCACCAGCTGCCTTTATGGATATGATGAACAAGATTTTTAGGCCTTACCTTGTTCACTTTGTGGTAGTTTTTATAGATGACATCCTGGTGTATTCGAGGGACAAGGGACAACATGACAGACATCTCAGAGTAGTACTGAAGACTTTGAGGGAAAATCAATTGTATGCAAAGCTGTCAAAATGTGAGTTCTGGTTGGAAGAAGTGGAATTCTTAGGGCATGTTATTTCAGTTGAAGGAATCCGGGTTGATCCTAACAAAATAGAAGCCATTCTAAGTTGGAAGCCGCCTCGCAATGTAACAAAAGTCCGAAGTTTCCTTGGATTAGCTGGCTACTATAGAAGATTTGTGAAGGGATTTTCAAACATAGCTGCACCATTTACCAAGTTGCTCAGAAAAGAAACTAAGTTTGAATGGACAGATCAGTGTCAGGCAAGCTTTTAAAAGCTAAAATTCATGCTAACCGAAGCACCTATTTTGACCCAACCTACGCTAGGGAAAGATTTTATGATATACAGTGATGCCTCTCAAAATGGGCTAGGTTGTGTATTAATACAAGAGGGTAAATTAGTTGCTTATGCATTTAGACAATTGAAGCCTCATGAGCTAAATTACCCTACTCATGATTTGGAGTTGGCAGCAATAGTGTTTGCTTTAAAATATGGCGGCATTATTTGTTTGGCGAGCGGTGCTACATATACACAGATCATAAGAGCCTCAAATATCTGCCTACAAAAAAGGAGTTGAACTTAAGACAAAGATGCTGGTTGGAGTTTTTCAAGGATTATAATTGTATTATTGATTATCAGCCAGGCAAAGCCAATGTAGTAGCGGATGCCTTAAGTAGAAAAACACTAGCAGGTATAGTTTCAAAATTTTCTCAATTATAATATAATATATACAAATTAATAATAAACTAATAATTAAACTCATAATTTATTTTGGTAGAGTTATGAGTCCAACCTACTTTAAGACAACAAGTGAGAAAAGCTTAAAAGCAAGATCCGAAATTAATGATAGTTGCTGAGGCAGTGAAAAAGGGGGAAAGACGTGAATTTAAGGTTGAAGATGATGGAAGCATAAGTTACAGAGGAAGATTGTACATGCCAAATGATAGCGGATTAAAGCGAGTAATTCTAAAAGAGGCACATAATACAACTTATTCTATGCATCCAGGGAGCAATAAAATGTATTAGAACCTAAAGACTCATTATTGCTGGCCAGGAATGAAGAAGGATATAGTGGAATACACTACAAGATGCTTGACATGCCAACAAGTGAAAGCAGAGCACCAAGTACCATCTGGATTGTTGCAACCTATTGCAATTCCAGAATGGAAGTGGGAAAGGATTACAATGGATTTTGTATCTGGATTGCCTTTGACACAAAAGAAGCATGATGGAGTATGGGTAATTGTTGACAGGCTCACCAAATCGGCTCACTTTTTTCCAGTTCGGATGGATTACTCGTTAAGCCGGTTAGCAGAATTATATGTTAATGAGATAATTCGACTGCATGGGGTGCCAGTATCTATTATTTTTTATCGAGATCCACGGTTCACATCAAAATTTTGGAAAAGTCTACAACAAGTATTGGGGACCCAACTTACTTTTAGTACAACATTTCACCTACAAATAGATGGGCAATCTGAACGAGTTATTCAATTGTTAGAAGATATGCTTAGAAGTTGTGTAATTGATTTTGAGGGTAGCTAGGACAAACATTTACCATTGATGGAATTTGCATACAACAATAGCATTGAGACGTAAGACACCATTATGTTGGACAGAACTTGGTTAAAAGAAATTAATGGGGCCAGAATTAGTGCAGCAAACAGAGGAGAAGGTGAAATTAATTCAAGATCGGTTAAAAGCTGCAACTGATTGACAAAAGTCCTATGCTGATTTCAAGAGGAAAGACCTTGAATATGCCGTAGGAGACAAGGTATTTTTGAAAGTTTCACCTTGGAATAAAGTACTTCATTTTGGTAAAAAAGGGAAACTGAGTCCTAGATTTATTGGACCACACGAAATACTTGAATGTGTGGGTCCAGTGGCTTACAGGTTGGCCTTACCACCAGAATTAGATAAGATCCACAATGTATTTCATGTCTCAATGTTAAGGAGATATAGATCAGATCCGACACATGTAATACTTGTGGAATCAATAGAGGTACAACTAGACTTGACATATGCAGAAGAGCTAGTGAAAATCATAGCTCGAGAAGTCAAGGAACTACGGAACAAGAAAGTACCACTAGTAAAGGTCCTATGGCGCAATCATGCAGTAGAAGAAGCCACCTAGGAGAGTGAAGAAATGATGAGAATTCAATATCCTCAGCTATTCGGCTCCACCTAATTAGGTAAATTTCGAGGATGAAATTTTTTTAAGGGAGAGAAAATTGTAATATTCAGTAATTTAGGCCCCGATTACGCGTGACCGTAGTGAGGCGCGTAGGTTCAATCGGAGTCTAAATTTGAACCCATAAAAAAATAACTAATAACAAGAAAAAATAATTAAGGGTATTATTATTTGGGAATTAAAAAGATTAGGGGTAGAATTTAAAGAAAATAAAATTTTCTATGGACAAAATCGGTATTATGGAGATTGTTTGGGGAAAAAGTGTAAATATGGAGGAAGATGTGGCAAATATGAAATTTCTCAAAGTTTAATTGTTAATCAAGATTAATTAACTTAATGAACCAATAAGAATTAAGATTAATTTTAATTAGTGGGATCCACACATTAATCAAGGTATATAAAGTCAAAAAGGAAGAACATATTCCACATTCTTCCATAAGCCATCTTCATCTTCTCTTTTTCTCCTCTCTTTGCTGTCCACCATAGGATCCCTAAAGCTTCATTTTTCTCTGCATATCCAGCTTGAAAAAGTGAGGAAATAAATTAGTTTTGAGAGAGGAAAAATCAGAATTAAAGAGTTCTTACTACAAAGGTACCAAATGAGCAAGAAGGAAAGAAGAAAAAAGGGAGAAGAGTGGGACAGATTTTGGCCCACCTTGGAGAACACTTAAGATTAGTTTATTCTTCTTAAATTCAACCTTTTTCCATCCATTTGAGATCCATACTGATTATAGATGTGATTATGGTTCATAGATATAGGTTATGTTGCAAGATTGAACATAGAAATTTAAGTTTGTGATTAGTCGATGGAAGTGTAATTAAACTTTAAATTAATGATAATTGAAGTTAGTTAATTGTTTTATAGCTTAAAAACTAAAAAAAAAATATGATGCTAATGGATGAATGAGGGGCTGCCATAGTTAAAGAAATTTGGGAAAAATTGAAATTAGCATAGAAGCACGACAATTGGTGATAAGTGAATCATGATTTGAGTGTTGAATTGAAGAAAATGAATTGGGAACTAGGATATAGTTTTTGAGCAGCCTTGACATAGTAAGAGGAAAGTTTAACCTTAGTAAATTTTAGCTCAATTAAGGTGTAAAACATATTAGGAACTTTAGAATACTATGTAGACATGAAAAGCATTGAAAATGGATATTGGAATTGAGATGTGGTATGGTTGTGTAGGAAAAATAAGTGAACAAGTGAGAGGCTCTCAAGATGGTGACAAAAGCAAGGAGAAAGCTAGCCAATAAGGGAAGAAAAAGAAGGATTAAGGGAAGAGCCAAGGCTGATTAGGTATGTGCTTCATTGATAAAAATTTTACATGATGTTCATATGTGAGTAATTAGGTGTTAAAGTTTAATATGATTGTGTGTTTGATGTGTGATGTAATTAGTTGTTGTTTTTTTATATGGAAATGGGACCAAATGATGTGAAATAATTGAGACACATAAATTTAGTTGTAATTCTGGAAATTTTATTATTAAAATGAATGCAAATGATAAATGTGGTTGAAATATGGATTGATGCCAATTGAAGGCTCGGGTACAGAATTCCAGGAACAGCGCTGACTCGTTTGATGATAACTTGAGTTCTGGAACTTTTTTTTGTATGTTATTTGTGGAAAATGAAAGCTAAGACACATATATTTAATTTTTGTTCAGACCATAACATCTAATTATGTCTATATTTGCCCAGAAAAATGTGTGAAGTTCAAACCTAGAATCTGACCAGAAAATTTTGGGCAGAAATATCTATGATGATTTAGTATTAAATTAACCATAACTTTTGATAGAAAAATGGGAGTTAAGTGATTTTTGATGCCTCTTAAAGGTAAGACAATAAGCTAAAAATTTGTATAAGGCCATGATTTTAAATTCGAATTATAAATGGGCTAAAAACGTAGCCCACAAATAGGTCCGAAAATCTGCCATAGGTAAAAACATGAAATATTAGAGTTGTGCATGTGTTGTGATAATTATATATAATAATTAATGTGAATAATTATTTTAATGATAGTTATGAATGTCTAACAAATTTTTTATGTGTGAGATTTTAGTGCAATAATAATGGAAATAAAGAACAAAAATAAATAAGCATTATTATGATAGTTGAATAATATTGACATTTTTGAAATATTGAGAATTAAAATAAAAATAGTTAAGCCCAAAGACTCCCACAACTAGAATAGAGAATAGTTTGGCATGCCAATCAGGAGATTTAGGCACTCGATTCCAAATATGAAAGCTGGTAATGACAATTTATAAATGCGCTCGGCGCAAAATTATTAAGCCGGTAATGACATTATTATAAAAGCGTTCGGCGCTATATTATGAAAGCCGGGAATTACAATCCCGTTATTCCTATTTGTTAGTTCGGTTATAGGTGTTATGGACACAAGAAAATAATAATAATAATAATAATAATAATAATAATAATAATAATAATAATAATAATAATAATAATAATAATAATAATAATAATATGTGATTTTTATAAATGTTATATGAATTAAAGTTGTTAAACATTGAGTATTTGCTGAAATTTATTGATTTTATATAATTCTTTATTTTATGCCTCATTTATTAAATGGTTAATTAATATGTGAGAAAATATATATGTATGTAAAATTTTTATCATTGAAGCACCACTAAGCTAGTAGCTTAGAACGGGTGGTTTCCTCTCGTGCAGATTAGAAGGATAGCCGTGAAAATTAGCATTGTCAGACGAAAAAGGGTAGCCGGAGGAAAGCAGCTAGCAGCTTTGGTTTTATTTTTGGTATATTTTGATAAAAACTTTGTAAATTAAAG
Organism: Triadica sebifera; assembly: GCA_023653625.1. Taxonomy (NCBI): domain Eukaryota; kingdom Viridiplantae; phylum Streptophyta; class Magnoliopsida; order Malpighiales; family Euphorbiaceae; genus Triadica; species Triadica sebifera. Next base: position 11,194,493 of record CM042900.1, read on the forward strand.
TATCGTTTTTATTTCATATAATGTGTATTAAATATGTGAGTCACTATGTAAAAGAATATAGTTTGAATGTAAATTAATGTATTTTATAAATAAATAAAATTTTGAGTACTTATGCTTGTAATAACTTTTAATTCAATGTCTGCAATATTTTTGCAAATATATATATTATATATATATTTATTTATTTCATTTCATTAATTTTATAAAACAGTAAGACGGGTAATACTCACTTACCTTGCTGAACTACAGTGGGATAAGGGGATATTACAGTAATTGTCTACGAAATGATTAAATGTCAGCAATCCTAATCCAAATTGGATTTGGCCCAATTTTATAACTCATATAAAAGGCCCAATTTTCTTTCTTTCTGACTTTGATCTTTTCCGAAACCCATTTTATATTTTTTCTTTCCTTCTATTTGTGTGACCTAATAGGTTTTCTAATCATGTTGGCATCTGAAGTCTCGAGAGGAATCCTAATCCAATTAGAATTTTACGAGTCAAACTCTTTTGACCCATAATTGATTTTCAATCAATTTCTTTGACTTAGAAAATCATAAGAATTGATTGAAAATCATAAGCGATATTTCACAATACATCATGATGACCCAATTAACTAAAAAGTCGATGATTTGACTTTTAACCCTTATATAAATAATTACTATGCAATGCATCATTTCACCAAAAGTCTAAGGATACTTATACCACTGCTATAAATGAGACTATCATTGACATTGAATAGATATCCATGTGACTATCTCATAGCTAAGTCATCCAATGTAGTTAACTATTATAGTAAGCATCCATATGTTAACTCTAAATATATCATGCCCTCAGCTTATGAGATAAACTACTTAAAATAGTCAAGGAGTATTGTTGGGTTTTGGACATGCATCTCATACATATGGCAATAGAAACATAAAATTTAATCACACCCAAAACCCATGGAACACCCAACGTAATTTAAAATTTGATTGAACCATTCAATGGGATAAGTTAATCACCTTTGTTTGCAACTCTTGATCTTCCAAGTTGTGAGTTTTTCCTTCTTTGTTAGGTTGTAGCTATAGAAAGTTGACAAATCTAAGGAGTAATTTACATAGGGTGGCTATGATACCACTGTTGAGTTTTGAACATTCAACTCCTCTCCTTTTTCTCTTTTATAAAACAATTTTCCATAGCCACTTTGGACCTTTGTCATCCCATCTCTTTTTTGAGGTTTTTTTCTTCTTCCTTTGTGTGGATAATTATAGAGGCGGTCGTACTTTGGATTCCTATGGTTTTCCACAACCAAATAAAAAAGGAAAAGCTCAAAACTTGGAATATCAAGAGTTGCAAACATAGGTAATCAACTTCCCTCATTGAATGGTTCAATCCGATTTTAATATACATATGTCATTCCATGGGTTTTAGGTTGAAATAAATTTTATATTTCTACTAAAATGTGTATGATATTAATGTTCAAAACTCAATAGTAGTATCATAATCAGCCTATAAAAATTAATTTTGGATTTAATTAAAGTATCAGCAAGATTGATTGAAAATGAACAACTTGGATTCCCTCATTTTGTTAAAACAAATTTGATTGTGTTTGGAATCAAATTTTATTTTCATTCAATAAAATATTAAAATGAAAATATTATATGTTTTGAAGATAATTGAATGCTTTAAATTTGATTTAAATATGAGATTCAAAATTATGCATATTGCTGAAATTTTAGAGTTTATGAAATCTAGTATAGTAAATTTAGTTCTTTTAGGGGTTGTTCGATTTTAGTTTGTTAATTTGATTATTGAAACATGTTTAAGAAATATTTAGAATGTGTTTTAAGGAATGGAAATCCACTTAATTGATACAAAAATTGTTTTGATCATAGCATGAACAAAACTGGAATTAGTGCAAAAACCATAACCATGTGATGAGACTATTTTTGTTTATGTAATTTAATATGATGCAACTTCTTGAAATTAACCTTAGTTGTATGTTTATGAGATATACATGATGATATTTTGATTTCAATTGCATGCTAAAGTTCAATTGAATTGGTGCTTAAGTTTATAGAGAATCCTAGTTCATATATTATTCAATTTAGGCAATTTTTGAGCAATTGGATTGCTAATTAAGTTTTAATGATCTAGATTTTCTAATGAATGAATTTAATTAGTTTAAATTTATTATAAGTTTCTTATAATGATGACAATGAATTATATAAATTTTGAAAAAATTTCAAATAGAATTTAATTTGAATTAGAAAAAAGTTTTCTAATCTTTGTTTGACTAGGTTTTGGTATGCAATTGTAACTAGGATTGTTTAATCCTATTTTCCATCAAACTAATAATTAATAGAGGTAATTTAATTATGCATTAACTACTGGTCAAAATTAAATTTGATATTTAATGTAATTAAAAGATTAAATTTTGGAAGTTGCAAGCATTAAATTTAAAGTAACTCAGTTGGCTAAGTAGGCAATTTTAGGAAACCTTTTGATATGATCAAATGTATTCCTAATTTGCATGATTTCCTTTTAGAAGGTGTTGCTAATTTTTCATATAATCATATAGTGAGATTAAATTTTAAATAAATGATGAATTTCATTAAAGGCTAAACAATCAAAACAAAGTTTCAAGAGATGAAACAAAGAGAACCCAAATTATTACTTGAATAGATTACCTTTATTTATGCATTAGATAATGCAAGCTAGAGGTGTATGGAATGACATGATGGTTTGATTATAGATTGATCAATGTAAATAATCATGCATGCAATTGTTTTTGGTAAATAGGGTTTACGAGTCTCTATCTTCTTTATTATCTCTCTTGTATTTCTCTTCTCATCTCATTCCCTTCAAAAGTAACTTGAGGTTTTCTTTTGAAAACTTTATGTAATTAGATTACATAAGATTAGAAAATAATTAAAGTGCAAATGAGCAAGAGACTATAGAGTTGGCACTAATTATAAGAAGACTTGGAATAGGAAATTATTTTCTATTTCAATATTATAATTTAATGCATTTACCCTAGTGAGACTTAGTCAATCCTTTCATGGCACGAAGGATTGATGTTATATGATTGAATGATATTCTTTATAGAACTAGCGCGTTATGTAATGGGATTTACATTCTTGACATATCTAATTCAATCCTCAATATCAATAATTAAAGATAAAAGATGGATAACCTAAACCTATCATATTTATGGCATTGTCATCTTGGCCATAAAAATGTGAGGTGCATGACTAAGTTACACAAGAATGGTGACTTAGGATCATTTGATTATGAATCATATGACACATGTGAATCTTGTTTATTAGGCAAGATGACAAAATTACCTTTTAGTAGAAAGGGTGAATGTGCCAATGGGCTATTGGACTTTGTACATATAGATGTACGTGGACCAATGTCAGTGCACGCTAGAGGTGTTTTTATCTACTTCATTACCTTTATCGATGATTTTTCACAATTTGGGTACTTATGTTTGAGAAATAAATCTAAAGCTTTTTGAAAATTTCAAAGAATTTAGAAATGAAGTAGAGAAACAACTTGGAAAAAGTATTAAAACACTTAGATCATATCGATGTGGAGAATACTTAAGCCAAAGGTTTCAAGGTTATCTAAGAGATAATGGGATTTTATCTCGATGGACTCCACCTTACATGCCAGAATACAATGGTGTGGCTGAAAAGAGAAATTGAACCTTGTTAGATATGGTGAGGTCAATGATGAGCTTTGCAGATTTACCTAAGTCCTTTTAGGGTCATGCATTAGAGACTTCTATTTATATACTAAATAGAGTCCCTTCTAAGTCAATTGATGTTACTTCATATGAGATATGAAATAACAAGAGACCTATTTTTTCACATATGAAAGTATGAGGTTTTCCTATTTATGTAAACAAGACAATGTTAGACAAGCTAGAAGCTAAGTCTTATAAGTGTCTATTTGTCGTATATCCAAAACAGTCATTTGGATATCAATTCTACCATCATTTGGAACAAAAGGTGTTTGTTTCAAAATATGTTGTCTTCTTAGAGAAAGAGTTTCTTCTAAAAGAAGATAGTGGGAGAAAAATTGAACTTGATGAAGTTCAAAATGCTTAAACAGATGCAAATCAATTAACTAGACCTGAATATTTTACTCATATAGATGAAGTAACAACTACACTTTCTGAAACACATGAACTTTGTAGATCAAGTAGGATATGCACTGTTCTTAAGAGATATGGATTTGGCATAAGTGAACATAATGATGTATTCCTCAAAGAGGATGATGAGCCTACTTCCTATGAAGAAGTTCTGAATAGTTCAGAATCTAATAGATGACTAAAAGTCATGTAGTCAAAGATGGATTCCATATATGAAAAACCAAGTGTGGACTTTGGTTAACCCATATGAAGGGATTAAACCCATTAGGTGCAAATGGTTTTTTAAGAAAAAGACTGACATAAAAGGTAATATAGTTATCTATAAAGCTAGGCTGGAAGCTAAAGGATATCATCAAAGACAAGGTATTGACAATGATGAAACTTTCGCTCTAGTTGCTATGCTTAAATCCATCAGAATACTTTAAGCCATTCATACTCATTATGATTATGACATTTGGCAAACGGATGTGAAAACAACTTTCTTTAATGGAAATCTGACTGAGGATGTGTACATGACACAAACTGAGGGTTTTACATCAAGTGATGGCAAAAATGTTTGCAAATTGCAAAGATCCATATGTGGATTTAAGCAAGCATAAAAGAGTTGGAACATCTGATTTGATGAGACAATCAAAGAGTTTGGTTTCTCACAAAATGCGAATGAACCTTGTGTTTACATGAAGGCTAGTGGGAGTGCAATGGTATTCCTAGTATTGTATATAGATGACATAATTTTTATAGGAAACAATATCTCAGTTTTGTCAATGAAAATTTGGCATTCTTAGAATTTCTCCATGAAAGACCTTGGAGAAGTGACCCACATACTGGGGATAAAGATTTATAGAGATAAATCTAAAAGGTTTGTGGGTCTTTCTCAGTCTACATACATAGATAGGATGCTAAAGAGGTTTAGCATGGAACAGTCCAAGAAAGGATTAATTCCAATGACTCATAGGATTACCCTATTTAAGTCCATATGTCAAAAGACACAAGATGAATGGATATGAATGAGAAGGATTCCATATTCTTTAGCTATTGGACCCATCATGTATGTTATGTTATGTACTAAACCTAATGTATCATATGCTCTAGTGTCATGAGTAGATATCAATAAGATCCCAACGAGGGGCATTGGGTGGTTGTCACTACGGATGCATTCTTAGTTTATGGAGATGGTGAGCTTATAGTAAGTAGGTATATGGATGGTAGCTTCCAAACTAATAAGGATGACTCAAAGTCCCAATCAGTTTATATTTACACATTAAATGATGAAGTCGTTAGTTAGAAGAGTTCCAATAGGATATGACTGCAAATTCCACAACCGAAACATAGTACATTGTAGCTTCTAAGGTAGCTAAGGAAGTGATTTGGATAAGAAAAATTCACCACATAATTGGAAATGGTTCCTAGCATTATTATGTTGATCTAATACCCTTGTATTGAGATAACAATAGAGCCATTGCGCAAGCAAAGGAACCACAGTCTTATCAAAGATCCAAACATGTACTCAAACATTACGATTTGATTTGAGAAATAATTGGTAGACATGATGTAAAGATAGGGAGAGTTCCCATTGATCATAATATAATTGATCCTCTGAGCAAGCCTCTTCCCTAAAGGAAATATGATAGTCATGTACTCACCTATGGTATAATGTATAAAGGTAATTGGCTTTAATGCTATTGGGAGGTCGTTAAAGAGGTGCCCTAAAAGTAATCACCTTAGGCCTTTGATATACTCATTTATTATTAATAAAAGACATTTTCATTATATGGTTTTCATTGCATATGAATTGATATAGAACATAAACCATTTAATGAAGTCCTTAATGTGTAACACAACATGAAGGAATTCAAGATGAAATCATGATGATGAGATTCCTATCATGTGTAATTGTGTTTATGCCCAAATTATCCCTAGTCATAGGATTAACAAGACAAGACATTGTTAATCCGGATAGACTAACATGTGTTATACTCCTTAACTAGGTCAGCAGTTGATCTCATAAGCTGAAAGCATGAGATGTTTATTGTTAATATGTGGATGCTTCCTAATAGTAGCAAGTACATTGGATGACCAATTATGAGACAATCACATGGATATCTATTCAATGTCAATGATAGTGTCATCATAGAAATGGTGCAAGTATCTTTAGACTTGAGATAGTCAAGGTTATCTTGGATACTGAATCCTATACATTGACTCCATTCTTTGTTGCCTCACCTATGGTATAATGTATAAAGGTGATTTGGATTAGTGAGATCGAACATTGTTAATCTGGACATACTAGCACATGTTACATTCTTGATTGGATTAAGCAGTAGATCTCATGATGTGTAAACATCGGATGTTTAGAGTTAACATGTGGATGCTTGGTAAGTGTAGCTAAGTACATTGGATGACCTACTATAAGACAATCATATGGATAATCTATTCAAATGTCAATGATAGTCTCAACACACCAATGGTGCAAGTATCCTTAGACTTGAGGTACTCAAGGATATCTTCGATATTGATTCAGTATTTTGACACTATTCCTTGTTGCCTTAGGGAGGTTGCTTATAGGGTGATGATTGGATACAACTTGAGGTATTCGAAGGTAACTGGGTAACCAACAAAGGATTCACCACTCCTGATAGAAAGAGTGCATACCCATAGACTCTTGTCGGGGTCATTACTCAGAAATCTCTGGTCGGAGTGGAAATGTCATGAAGATAGTCTTCAATAACATATCTAATAGAGTAACGAGCCTCAGGGACAATAACTAATATTACTTAGACTAGACATGACCTATTCAGTTTAATAGGAGTTGATTCATGTCCATACTCTAAACCAGTTGTATTATGCTTGCTACTATGTCAGCTGAGTTGTAAAAGCAACATGAGCCTATGGATGCTGATTCCATAGTCTACCATCTAAGAAAGCTTTTTGATGAACAAGCACGTTCTGAAAGGTTTGAAACTTCAAGGTTGCTCTTCTGCACTAAGATGGTTGAGGGTACATCTCTAGTGCAGTATGCACTGAAGATGAATGGCTATATTGAGAGGTTGGCCACCTTGGGATTTGTGATGGATCATGAATTAAGTATTGACTTAATTCTAACTAGTTTGTCCGATAGTTTTTCACATTTTGTGTTTAACTCTAGGATGAACCAAATCTCCACCACTATTCCTGAGTTGATCAACATGCTCAAGACAAATGAGCCATCTGTCAATAAGGGCAGTAAAGCTATGATGTTGGTAGACTCTTCTGGTTCTAAGCAAAAATACCTTAAGAAGATGAAGAAGTCCACAAAGCCTAAGGGAAGTTTGACCAAGAAGAAGGCTAAAGAGACTGCCCTAAAGGGAACATGTTTCCATTGTGGTAAGGATGGCCATTGGAAGAGTAACTGCAAGGCCTGCTTAGAGTCCTTGAAGAAGAAGGCAACTAATGCCCCATCTACTTTAGGTATTTTTGTTATTGAGATTAATACTATTTTTAATAATAATATATGGGTATTAGATATCGATTATGGCTCACACATATGCACTGATATGTAGGGCCTAAGCAATAGTAAGCAGCTCAATAAAGGAGAGTCGGACTAGCACATTGGAAATGGAGAAAGGGTTGTTGTATTAGCCGTAGGAAGTTATGTATTGACTCTCCTTAGTGGGCTTATATTAAATTTGGATAATTGTTTTTATGTACCTACTTCAAATAAAAACATTATTTCTGCTTCTAGTTTAAATAAAGATAGTTTCCATTTAGCTTTTAGTAACAATTGTTGTTCTATTATATTGAATGGTATTCTTTATGTTAGCATTTTATTATATTATAAGATATACATAATAGATATGTCAAATCCAATTTTTAACATCAATGATAATAAAAGACAAAAATAAGATATATTGAAATCATCTTACTTATGGCAGTCTCCTTGGTCATATAAGTGAGAAACATATTGCTAAGATATACAAGAGTGGTAGTTTAGGGTCATTTGATTATGAATCATATGACACATGTGAATCTTGCTTATTAGGCAAGATGACTAATTACCCTTTAAAGCAAATGGTGAATTTCCTAATAGGCTTTTAGACTTAATACATTTAGATGTATGTGGTCTAATGTCCACACACGCTAGAGATGGTTTCATCTACTTTATTACTTTTATCAATGTCTACTCATGATTTGGGTCTGTGTATCTTGTGAGATAAAAATCTAAATCTTTTGAAAATTTCAAAGAATTCAAAAATAAAGTAGAGAAACATCTTGGCAAAAGTATTAAAATACTTCAATCAGATCGAGAAGGTGAATACTTGAAAGTTTCTAGGTTATCTTAGGGATAATGGGATATTATCTCAATAGACTCCACCTTACACGCCACAACACAATGGTGTGGTTGACTGAACTGTATTAGACATGGTAAGTTCTATGATGAGCTTTGCGAAACTTCCTAAATCCTTTTAGGGTTATGCACTAGAGAATGTCGTTTATATATTAAATGGAGTTATTTTGAAGTCAGTTGATGTTACTCCATACGAGATATGGAATAACAAGAAGTCCACAATTTTTTACATGAGAGTTTGGGGTTGTCTTACTTGTTGCCCAAATAATGAACCAAGAAGCGGGTTGAATTGGTTCTGAAATAAAATTTCTTAACTTTAAGTGCAGAATAAAATTAAATAGAGTAGGGATGGAGAGATATCACACATGAGATTTATAGAGGTTCAGGTATTAATAAACCCTACTCCTCTCCTCAATCTCAATTGGGAGTTTTACTAACACACTAAGGTTTACAATGGAGTTTTACAAGCTCACTCCCAACTATGGTGTTTCTCTCAATAGCTAACACCTAACCCAGAAATTCTCTTGTGTTTTAATGGCTCACACAATAAACCAATTCCTTGTGTTTTAAGGCTCACACAATAAACTCTTACAAGTGTTTCAATCTTAACCAAATATACCCAAACTCACTTGAGTAATTGATTACAATGAAAACACTCACCAACCTATAATGCTTAGAAATTATGAGCAATTAGGTTTTTACAAAGAATAAAGGTTTTGTTGAAAATAATTAATGCACAATGGCTACAACAAGATTAAAGATTTAAAGTAATTATTGTTCTTCTTTGTTAGGATTCATAAATGACTTGCATTTATACTTTGCGAATTATAGCCGTTTAGGTGCATTTAATGCAAAAATAGCTGTTGAACCAACTTTAACTTCGCACCTAACATATTTCTCTGTCCTTATTCATAGGCGTGACTATATATATCACGGTGGTGAATGTTCTTCCAAGTCATGGTCCAAGTGGTGACTCTGATCGTGAAGCTCTCTAGAAGAACTTGAAGTGTTATTTCACGGGCGTGACTTTATACTTTCACGGGCGTGAATATTTTTCCAAGCCGTGGTTCAACTGGTGACTCTGGCCGTGAAGCTCTTTGGAAGAACTTGACATGTTATTTCACGGGCGTGTCTTTCTTTCGCAGGTCTGACTGATTTGGTCATTCACATTTGGTATGATCCTTCATCACCGTGAACTTTAAATATTGGAGAGTTGGCGCTAAGCTATATCACGGGCGTGACATAAGTAGTCATGGGTGTGACTTTGGTATTTCTTCTTATTTTGATTTTTCAAAAGTTGTCTTTCATTTTTGCATTATATTCTATTCAAGATATATCTTGTTCAACAACCTTAGAACACAAGCATTGTTAAATACATTATTGCTATTTTATTTGTTAGCATCAGAATGATGAAAATACCCTTCAAGGTTCAACAGTCTCCCTCTTTTTGATGGTGACAAATAATCTAGCAATATGTGCTTTTGAGAAGTCTCCCCCTCAAAAGATGCTTAAGACAAAAATAATAGAGTGGAAGAATTGAAATACACATAGCATGGATCATTGCTAACAAGTTAGGTATTTGCAAGTTATATCCAAGGTATATCAAAGTTGTTTGCTAACTAGTTAGGTATATGCAAATGATATCCAAAGTATATAAAGTTAGGCATATGCAAGTTATATCCAAGGTATATCAAAGTTGTTTGCTAACTAGTTAAGTATATACAAGGTATATCCAAAGTATATCAAAGTTATTTGCTAACACATTTGCATTTTACTACACATTTGCATATATTGCTAGGTTCTCCCCCTTTTGTCATCAACAAAACAAACCATAAAAAATAAAATGATAATAAGGTAATTATATTAAAAGAAGGAGAAGGATTACAAAGTTTCAAAAACGTAAGTAAAGTCCTCTAACATTAAAAATAAATCTACTATATGAAAACTATGACTCTAATTAGGCTTCAAGCCTGACATACCATCTCTAAGGTGTGCTACCTCCACCTCGAGGCTATCCATATGAGATTCTTTGAAATATTTGAGGTTTTCCAACCTCTCATTGATGGAAGCATGCATTAGGTCAAAGAGAGGTGCTAAAAGATCAGCAATCTGCTACGCCAAGCTAGGTGTGGTAGAAGCCAATGATTGACCAACCTCTTGCTTAACCTCTAGTGTTGCTGTTTCGACTTGAACTCATTTTTGTTGCTTGATACCCTGGAGGTCAGCTTTAAAATCATCAGAATCCTAGTCTTCCCAATCAATTTCACCAACTGGAATGGTGAAACGGTAATAGATATTATTCTCATAAATAATGCGAACAGCTGCTCCCATCTTTATGGACTCAACATCTAGCTAATCTTGAGGATGTGTTGGAATGAGATTGTAATTGTGCTCATCGAGTTTTAGATACCCGAGCTCAATGGCAAGGTGAGTCATATACGCACCAATCAAGATATCTCCCCATGGCTTTGTTACAATTGAAAGTAGATGATTTGCAAACCAGCTAGACAGAGCTACGGTTAGACCTCTTCATGCCATTTACAATAGGAAGAGCTCCAATTTTCTGATTGCTCAATTACTATCTCCTCTAGCAAATATACTATAGGTAAGAAACCTATGTAAATATTTATGCACAGGAGATCAAAGATGTGTGCTTTTGGTTTTCTTCACATCCTAGCTACATTCCAACCCAAAATGAGTCCATGCCGGATTGGCATAGAATTCCACTTCGCTTTCATTGAGAATGCCATATGAGGGAAGCTTGAAGATAATGCCAAACTCCGCTGCTGTGAGAGTGTTCAAATGCTTACAAAGTTGGAATTTGACTGTTTCGGTGGGAGAAACTTGCAAAGTGCTAAGGAACTCGAAAGTTAGTTCCCTTAGCATTGGTCGATGAATGTCTATGAATTCCTTAAGGTGATAACCTTGCAATTGTTCTATCGTGCTTGTGTTAAGACTGAGAGTCCTGACAGCACTCCACTTGAAGGAACGAGATGAAAGTAGGGGTCTTTTCTTTAGAACAATATATCTTGGATGGCAATGCTCTGGAATGATGTTGTTCTTCTTTGTGCCTTTGGATGAGTCGGGTTCCATTGTGATAATTTTGGAATAGGGATTTAGAGAATGAATTTTAGAACAAAACCTAGAGATGTTATGATTCTTCAAAGAGAAAAAGTTTTGAAGGATTTTATAGATGGAAAAGAATATGAGGAGGCCAGATTTTGTGAGAAATATTGAATGAGCTTTAATTGAGAGAATTTTTAAAGTTGAAAATGATAAAAATGGTAGAAATCCTATCTTGTAGTTGACAGATTCACGGTAGAGAATCGTAAATCATGGGCGTGAATAGTCTTGGTCACAGTTTGTTGAAGAGTCACTCTAGCCATGATAAAGGATACGAATCGATTCACGATTGTGATATTAAATAGTCAAGGGCATTACTTATGAATTTCACGGTGGTGACAAAAGAAGTCACGGTCGTGAAGTGCAATCTTCACTACTTCTGACCGTGAGGCAATGCGTAAAACAAAGCATGAATGGTTCTGTAATTATTTGAAGTTAATGTTCACGGTCATAAAAAAATGTCTCAGGTGTGAATAAACAGTTTCACGGTAATGAAAGAAAAGAGTCATGGGCGTGATACATAGTCTTCACTACCTCCAGATGTGAAGGATGTTGTGAAGCAAGGTGTGAAAGCTTTTGGAATTTTTGGCGATTATGATCACAACCATGAATATATGTCACGGGCATGAATTTCCTTAAATCTTCAATTAATAAAACTAAGTTTAAAAGAAGACTAAAAGATTTCTAAGATGCTTCTATGCCTTATAACATATATTCCCATCATGTTAACCACTTCATACCTTAAAAGATTAGTCAATAAAAAGCAACATATGAAGGAAATTAACATTTAAGGTTGACAATAGACAATCATACTTAAGATAAGGTTAATCCATCAAGCACACCAAGCTCTCCTCTTATGAAGCAAAATCTTTCTTCATTAAGAGATTTGGTAAAAATATCTGCCAATTGATTGTTTGTATCGATAAATTCTAATACAACATCTCCATATTGAACATGATCTCTAAGAAAATGATGTCTTGTGTCAATATGCTTACTTCTAGAGTGTTGAATGAGATTCTTAGATAGGTTTATGACACTTGTATTGTCACATTTGATGGGTATATGGTCCAAACTATGACCATAGTCCTTAAGTTGTCTCATCCATAGGATTTGAGTGCAACAATATCCTGCTGCCACATATTCCGCTTCAGCAGTAGAAAGGGCAACTGAAACTTGTTTCTTGCTAAACTAAGAGACTAAGAATTGACCAATAAAGTGACAAGTGCCTGAAGTACTCTTTCTATCCAAGAGACTGCCAGCATAGTCTGCATCTGAATATCCTATGATATGAAAGGATGAATTTCTAGGATACAATAAGCCTACATGCAATGTGCCATGTAAATATTTTAAGATTCTTTTCACAGCATTCAAATGTGATTCTTTAGGACACGATTGAAATCTAGCACATAAGCATACACTGTACATTATATCAGACCTAGAGGCAGCAAGATATAAGAGTGACCTAATCATACCTCTATAGAGCTTTTCATTAATGCTTTTACCCTTTTCGTCTTTGTCCAATTTTGTTGATGTGCTAATTGGAGTCTTGGCTTTTTTGCATCCTTCCATTCCGAATTTCTTGATTAAATCTTTGGCATACTTGGATTGGTTGATGAATATACCCTTATTGCTTTGTTTTATTTGAACTTAAGCTCACCCATCATGCTCATTTCAAATTCCCTAGTCATACACTTGGCAAATTCTTGGCAAAACAATTCATTAGTAGACCCAAATATGATGTCATCAATACAAATTTGAATAATTAGAGTATCATGCTTATGCTTTTTAGTAAATAATGTTGTGTCAACATTTCCTTTTGAAAAATTATTTTCTAAAAGAAAAAAACTTAGTCTTTCATACCAAGCTTTTGGAGCTTGTTTCAAACCATACAAAGCTTTTGAAAGTTTAAAAACATGATTAGGAAAATTATGGCTTTCAAAACCCGGTGGTTGTACTACATAAACTTCTTCTTCTATAAAACCATTTAAGAAAGCACTTTTGACATCCATTTGAAAGATTTTAAAATTCATATGGCATGCAAGTGCTAAAAGAATTCTAATGGCTTCTAATCTAGCTACCGGAGCATAGGTCTCATCATAATCTATTCCTTCTTCTTGATTATAACCCTTTGCAACTAATCTAACCTTATTCCTAGTTATTGAACCTTGTTCATCTAGTTTATTTCTAAATATCCATTTACTACCAATGATTTGATACTCTTTGGGTCTAGGAACTAAGGTCCACACCTTACTTTTCTCAAATTGGTTGAGTTCCTCTTGCATAGCAATCACACAATTTTCATCATTAAGAGCCTCATCAATATTTTTAGGCTCAATTTGAGAGACAAAAGCAAGGTTAGAATCTAAGAGTTTGAGATGAGATATAGTACTTAGTGATTTGTTCCTTGGGGTGATCTTTTGTCATTTTCCATTCCTTTGGAAGCTCTTGTTTGTCTTACTTTTAAGCTTGAGATGGAGAGACATCTTGATGTGGGTTTTCTTGATCATTTACATCTTCCTCATAATCAAGATCAAGCTTTTCCATTGAACCTACGATATCGTCAAGAACACTACCTTTCATAAGATCAAGCTTACTAGATTCGTCAAAAACAACATGCATAGATTCTTCGACAACTAATGACCTTTTATTAAATACACTATAAGCTTTGCTAAAGGTGGAGTATCCTAAAAAGATACCTTTGTCGAATTTAGAGGCAAAATTTCCAGGGTTTTCCTTGTTATTTAATATGAAACACTTGCATCCAAATACTCCAAAGTATGATATCATAGGCTTTCTTCCATTCCATAACTCAAAAGATGTTTTGTTTAAGAGTGGTCTTTTGAAACTTGATTTGAAATATAACATGCAGTATTGGTGGCTTCGGCCCAAAAGTAGGTTGGTAACCTATACTCATTAAGCATTGTTCGAGCCATTTCAATTAAAGTTTGATTTTTTCTTTTGACTACCCCATTTTGTTGAGGCATCCTAGGAGTTAAATTTTTTTTATGAAATACCATGTTCTAGACATAAGTTTTCAAAGTTTTCATTTTCAAATTCTTTGCCATGATCACTTCTTTTTTTTGAAATAAAATATCCCTTTTCATTTTGAACTCTCTTAGCAAAGTTTTTAAAAGATTCAAGAGTATCACTCTTTTGAGCTAAGAAAATTACCCATGTGCATCTAGAGTAAACATCAATGATGATAAAAGCATAGTGTTTACCTCCTAAGCTTGTAACTCTAGTAGGTCCGAAAGGATCTAAATGCAAAAGTTGTAGAGGCTTTAAGATACTTACAATATTTTTGGATTTGAAGGAGGACTTGTGTTGTTTTCCTCTTTGGCAAGGTTCACATGTCTTATTCTTTTCAAATTTGACTTCTGGTAGTCCACTTACTAGCTCTCCTTTGCTAAGGTTTTGAATTAAATCTATGCTTGCATGACCAAGCCTTCTATGCCATAGCCAATATTCATCACTAGTAGTCATAAGACACTTAGAGGAAAGGTTAAATATTTTGTGTAAGTCTATTCTATAAGTATTGACATCTCTACTTCCTTTGAATATCTTTTGGCCACTAAAAGAGGTTACAAGACATTCATTTGAGGTAAAGATTACTTAGTTTCCCTTATCACATAATTGACTTACACTTAACAAGTTATGTTTCAAACCATCAACAAGTAAAACATCTTCAATGAAAGTAATATTATTAATACCAATGGAGCCAATGGCAATTACCTTACCCTTAGCATTGTTTCCAATGGTTACCTTACAACAATCAATACTTTTAATTTCATTGAATAGTTCTTTGTTTCCAGTCATATACCTTGAGCATCCACTATCCATAAGCCAAGCATTTTCTTTTATAGTGGACTTGAGGCATACCTATAAAATCATAATTTAACTATTGTTTTTAGGTACCCAAATGAACTTAGGTCCTTGAGGGTTAGCACATGAAGGTTCCCAATGAGCCTTTCTTATCCAATAATGTTTATTAATATGACCAAATTTCATACAATAATTGCATTGTTTAGCTCTAAACATGTTTTTTGATTTTACCAACCTTTTAGGTCTCATTATCCTATTAGATGGAATTTGTGAGCAATGACATGCACATGCATGATGAATCGGTGTTTTCCTAGGTGCATACTTCATATACATAAAAGCATGATTATGATTGTCCTTTTGAGGTTTCCCTCTTAGGCTAATCGACCCTTGACTGTTCTTCTTATAAATAGAGGGTTTAGTGTGTGTTGCGCACTTAGCCCTTGGGGCTATTACTTCTAATGTGGAGATATGAGGTGAACTAGACTTAACAAATGTGGTCTTATGAGATGAAGATAATGTTCCATTAAATCCTAGACCATGTCTTATTAAAGGTGGTCTTTGGGACACTATGAGAGTATCTAAACTCTCATTGCCTTTATGAAATCTTGAAAAAGAGTTTCTAAGTTCCTCAACTTCATTTTTCAAAACATTGTTTTCTTTAAGTAAAGATTTAGTTAAGGGTCTAGAGGAGTACTCATCTAATGACTTTTGAAGAGATTCATTCGAAGTTTTAAGATCAATATTTTCTTTTGTAAAACTTCCATTTTGTTTTTCAAATTTAAAATATTATTTTTGTAAGTATTGAATTTACATCTATATTTTTCTAATTCTAGGTTCAATACTTCTATTAAACACTGCTCATCATCATCTTCACTATCACTATTATTATTACTCATGAGTAAGAAGGACCTACCTCATCCGTGAAGTGATCCTCTAAAGCCATGAAGCATAGGTTGACCTCTTCACCTTCATTGTCATCTTTTTCACTTGAAGAGCTTTCATCATCCCATATGGCTTTGTGACCTTTCTCCCCATTATCTTTTTGATATATTCTCTTGTGTTTCTTAAGCTTTGAACATTCTGGTTTGATATGTCATTTCTTCCCACACTCATAACATTTTACCTCATCTTTATTTCTTTGAGAGTCATTTGAGGAGTGTTTGAGGTTTCTTTATTTGAAGTTTTGAGAGTTGCCAATTCTCTTTTCAATTATTCTTTTTAATCTCCTTGAGAGCATGATAATGTCCTCTTTTGCATCATCACTCTTTTCTTCATCATCTTCAACTTCTTCTTGAGATTTCGAAGTAGAGACTTTGAGTGCTAGAGGCTTTCTTTTTTATGGTTCAGTTTCAAGTTCTCTATCTCTCTTTACCGCCATTTTATGTGTTAGAAGTTTGCTAATAAGCACATTGGTAGGCATGACACTTATGTATTCATTGGCTTCTTCTATACTAGCAACTCTTGAACCATAGTCTTTGAGAGGAAGGTTTCTCAGAATTTTGTTGTTTACATCTTCCAAGCGCAAGTGCTTTCCAAGCTTTCTCATGTCATTTATGATGGCTAGAAGACGGTTCGTCATATCGGTGATGGATTCATTGGATTTCATCATGGATTTAACTTGCTTTGTTCCTTCATGATAATTCTCCAATGTCTTCCACATACTATATGCAGTAGGGCAGTGTTGGATTCTTCCACATTCTTCAATGGATAAAGAGCTTACGAGGATTGTCATTGCCTTTTTGTTATTGAAATTTGCTTTATGTTGAGGCTCTGTCCAATCATCTCTTGAAAGGATTTCTTCTGCACCATCAACTCCTCTCCTAGTTGGTGGTGTCCATTCTTTCCGAACGCTATCCCAAACTTCAATTCCCTCACTATCGAGATATGTCTCCATCCAGAAATTCCAATGAGCATAGTTTGCTCCATCAAATTAAGGCTTGAGACTTTGGAATCCTTCATTGGCCATTTCTTAATCTTTGCTAGCACTTTTTAGGCATTGAGGCTAAACTTGCTCTGATACCAATTGTTGCCCAAACAATGAACCAAGAAGGAGGTTGAATTTGTTCTAAAATAAAAATATCTTAACTTTAAGTGCAGAATTAAATTAAATAGAGTAGGGATGGAGAGATATCACACATGAGATTTATAGAGATTCAGGTATTAACAAACCTTACTCCTCTCTCCAATCTCAATTGGGAGTTTTACTAACACACTAAGTGTTATAATGGAGTTTTACAAGCTCACTCCCAATTATGGTGTTTCTCTCAATGGCTAACAGCTAACCCAGCAATTCCCTTGTATTTTAATGGCTCACACAATAAACCAATTCCTCATGTTTTAAGGCTCACACAATTAACCCTTACAAGTGTTTCAATCTTAACCCAATATACCTAAACTCAATTGAGTAATTGATTACAATGAAAACACTCACCAACCTATAATGCTCAGAAATTATGAGCAATTAGGTTTTTACAAAGAATAAAGGTTTTGTTGAAAATAATTAATGCACAATGGCTACAATAAGATTAAAGATTCAAAGTAATTTTTTTCTTCTTTGTTAGGATTCATAAATGACTTGCATTTATACTTCATCTATGAACTATAGCTGTTTGGGTGCATTTAATGCGAAAATAGCCATTGAACCAACTTTTAACTTCGTGCCTGACATGTTTCTCTGTCCTCGTTTAGGGGCATGACTATATATGTCATGGTCGTGAATGTTCTTCCAAGTCATGGTCCAAGTGGTGACTCTGGTCGTAAAGCTCTTTGGAAAAACTTGAAGTGTTATTTCACGGGTGTGACTTCATACTTTCACGGGTGTGAATATTTCTTCAAGTTGTAGTTCAAGTGGTGACTCTGGCCGTGAAGCTCTCTGGAAGAACTTGACATGTTATTTCACATGTGTGTCTTTCTTTCACGGGCGTGACTGATTTGATCATTCACGGTTGGTATGATCCTTCATAGCCGTGAACTTTAAATGTTGGAGTGTTGGGGCTAAGCTATATCATTGGTGTGACTTTGCTATTTTTTCTTATTTTGATTCTTCAAAAGTTGTCTTTCATTTTTGCATTATATTATATTCAAGATATATCCTGTTCAACAAACTTAGAACACAAGCATTGTTAAATACATTATTGTTATTTTAATTGTTAGCATCAAAATGATGGAAATACCCCTCAAGGTTTAACACTACTTCTGTGAAGCGAACAATATAAGATAAACTAGAAGCTAAGTTTCATCAATTTCTATTTGTGGGATATCTAAAAGCATCATATGGATATCAATTTTACCACCCATTGGGACAAAAGATGTTTGTTTCAAGACATGTTATCTTTTTAGAGAGAGAATTTATTCTAAAAAGAGATAATGGGAGTAAAATTGAACTTGAGAAAGTTCAAGATGCTCAAGAAAATGCTTATCAACTGCCTGAACTAGAGCCTATTATGCATATAGATGATTTGTAGCTCAACCTTTTGAAGCACAAGAGCTTCGTAGGTCACGTAGGATACGTATTGTTCCAGAGAGATATAAATTTCTCATTAGTGAAAAGAACGACATATTGCTAATAAAAAACAATGAGCCTATGTCCTATGAATAAGTTCTAAATAGTTCATAATCTGAAAAATGGCTTCAAGCCGTGAAGTCAAAAATGGATTCCATGTATGAAAATCAAGTATGGACTTTGGTTGGCCCACCTAAATGGAAAAAGCCTATAAGGTGCAAATGGATTTTCAAAAAGAAAACTGACATGGATGGTGATGTGGTTACCTATAAAGCTAAATTGTAGCTCAAGGTTATTGTTAAAGATAAGGAATTGACTATGATGAAACTTTTAGCCCAATAGCTATGCTCAAATCCATAAGGATACTTTATCCATTGTTGCTCATTATGATAATGAGATATAACAAATGGATATGAAAATGACTTTCCTTAATGGAAATATGGCTGAGGATGTGTACATGATACAACCCTAAGGCTTCATATCCAAAGATGGCAAAAATGTATGCAAGCTTCAAAGATCCATTTATGGATTAAAGCAAGTATCCAGGAATTGGAATATTCAGTTTGATGAGATAATCAAACTGTTTGGTTTCTTATAAAATCTGGATGAATGTTTATACAAGAAGGTTAGTGGGAGTGCAATCGTATTCCTTGTGTTGCATGTAGATGACATATCGATAATGGAAAATAATGTCTGAGCCTTAAAATCAGTCAAAATTTGGTTATCTAAGAATTTCTTTATGAAAGATCTTGGAGAAGCAGTCTATATTTTGGGAAATAATGTCTTAGCCTTACAATCAGTCAAAATTTGGTTATCCAACTCTTGATATGTGCACATCTTATGTACACTTACCGAATACTACATTAACCTTGGGTGTGACCAATAAGCCAATGTAACTAGTTAAAATCATCCCATTAATCATGAAATCATATTTTGATGGTTTGAAAATATTTTTGTAGAGTGGGCTTAGGTGTGCATTACAATCCAAACTCTAAAAGAACTTTAGTTCTTTCCATATTAATGGAAGGCATTGGTTTTAATATTATTATAAGGGATTTTCTTTAATTTAGGTCTCATCATGGCAATTTTGCATGCATTATATATTCATTCATCACATATAGATATACAAGATAATTATGCTAATAATATGGTCATGATTATGAATATATCTAACATCAATCCTTCGAGCCATGAAATAATTGACTAGGTCTCACCTAGGTAAATGCATGAAATTGCAACACCAAAATATAAAATAATTTCTTATTCTAATGCTCCTTTGTTTTTGACACCATCTTCTTAGCTTATTGCTCCTTTATATTTTAATTTTATTCTAATCCTATGTAATCTAATTACATAAATTCTTCATAAGAAAACATCAATTTATATTTGAAGGGAGTAAGATTAAAAGAGAAATACAATAGAGAAAAATTGAGAAGGCAGGGACTCGCAGGCCCTATTTGTAACACCCTCTTACCCCGCTTTCGTTCAACAAGGTAAGTGAGCATTACCCGTTTAACTGTTTTATACAATTAATGAAATGAAGTATAAATTTTTTTTTTATGAAAATATTACAGATACTGAAAATAAAATTATTACAAATGCAAATGTTCAAAATTTTAATTATTAATAAAATATATTAATTTACATTTAAACTATGTCTCTTACATTATAATTTACATCCATAATACATGCTATATGAAATAAAACTATAATTTAATTTACAAAGTTTATGATAAAATATACCAAAAAGAAATCCAAAGTTTTTAAATGCTTCCTTCCGGGTACCCTTTTTTTCTGACAATTCTACTATCTACGGCTATCCTTCTAAAACCTGCGTGAAAGGAAACCACTCGCGCTAAGCTGCTAGCTTAGTGGTGCTTCAATGATAAAAATTTTACATACATATATTTTCTTGCATGTCATTTATATATTTAACAAATAAGGCATAAAATAAAGAATTATATAAAATCAAACAAATTTCATCAAATATGTAATATTTAACAATTTTAATTAATATAATATTACCAAAATGACATACTTTAATATTATTATTAATTTCACTTTTTTGTGCCCATAACACCTATAACTGAACTAACTAATAGGAATAACGGTATTTCCCTTACCGGCTTTCATAATATTGCGTCGAGCGCTTCATAATAATGTCATTATCGACTTTCATAATATTGTTATTACCAACTTAAAACTTTTGAGCCAGCGCATTTATAAATTTGTCATTTCTGGCTTTTATATTTAGCACCGAGTGTCTTAAATCACCTTATTGGTGTGCCAAACTATTCTCTATTTTAATTTTAGATTAGGTGTCATAGGGTTTAACTATTTTTATTTTAATTCACATTATTTCCAAAAATGACAATATTATTAAATTATCACAATTATGCTTTTTTTTGTTCTTTATTCCCATTCTTATTGCACTAAAATCACAAACATAAATAATTTATTAAATATCTATAATTACCATTAAAGTAAAAATTCAAATTAATTATTACATATACTTATCATACCACATGCACAAACCCAATATTTCAAGTGTTTACCTATGACAGATTTCAGTTATGATTTTGGGCTTCATTTTTAGCCCATCTATAATTTGAATTTGGAGTTCTGATCTTGTAAAAATTTATAGTTTATTGTCTTATCTTTCAGATTCATAAAAAATCACTCAAATCCTAATTTTCTATCAAAAGTTATGGTCAAATGAACATAGAATCATCACTACAATTTCTGCCCAGAATTTTCTAGACATATTTTAGGTCTTAACTTTATGTGTTTTTCTGGGCAACTTCAGACATATTTATATTTTATGGTCTAAATAAAAATTAAATTCATATATCTTAGCTTTCAGTTCCAATAAAGAACATAAAAAATAAAATTCCAGAACTCAAGTTATAATTAAAATAGTCAAGACTGTTCCTGGAATTCTGTTACAAATCATCAAATGGGCATCAATTTACTTTTCAACCACATTCATCATTTGCATTCATTTTGATACTAAAATTTCCAGATCACAGCTAAATTCCTATATCTCAATTATTTCACACCATTTGGTCTCATTTCCATATAAAATATCAACAACAATAACTAATCACATAACATATCAAAAACACAATCATATTCAACCTTAATACATAATTACATACATATGAACATGTAAGATTTTTATCAATGAAGTACATACCTAATCAGCCTTGGATCTTCTCTTAATCCTTATTTTCCTCTCCTTATTATTTAGCTTTCTCCTTGCCTTTGTCACACTCTTGAGGGCTTCTCATTTGTTCATTTGATTTTCCTACTCAACCAATACCATATCTCAATCTTATCATCCATTTTTAATGTTTTTCATGTCTACATAATATTCTAATGCTCATAATATATTTTACACCTTAATTTAGCCAAAATGTACTAAGGTTAAACTTTCCTCATAATATATCATGGCTGCCCAAAAACTTTACCATAGTTCCCAATTCATTTTTTTCAAATCAACACTCAATTCACATTTCACTTATCACCAATTGTGTTGTTTCCATGTTAATTTCAATTTCTCCCAAATTTCTTTAACTATGGCAGCCCATCATTCCTCCACTAAGGTTACCTTTCTCTAGTTTTTAAGTCATAAAACAATTAAATAACATCAATTATCATTAATTCAAAGTTTAACTACACTTTCATCAACTAGTTGCAAACTTTAAATTTCTAAGTTCAATCTTGCAACATAAGCTCAATCTACCAAACCTACTCACATCTATTATCATTATGGGTCTCAAATAGAAGGAAAAAGGTTGAATTTAAGAAGAATAAACTCACCTTAAGGGTTCTCCAAGGTGGGCCGAAATTCCCCCCTAAAATCTCTTCTTTTTCTTGTCTTCCTTCTTCCTTCTTTTTGCTCCTTTTATGGCAAGAACTCATTAATTCCGAATTTTCCTCTCTCAAAACTACTTTTTTTTTCTCTATTTTTCAAGCTTGAAATGAGGCAAAAATGGTGCCTTTGGAAGGCTAAAGTGAAAAGCCAAAGAGAGAAGAGAAGAAGATGAAGATGACTTAGATATTTTGGGTGGAAGAATGGATAATTTGTTCTTCTTTTTGACTTTTATACTCAAATTAAGGAGTGAGTCTCACTAATTAAAATTAATCATAATTCTCATTGGTTCATTAAGTTAATTAATCTTGATTAACATTTAAAATTTGAGAAATTCCTTATTTGCCACATCTTCCTCCATATTTACACTTTTTCCCCCAACAATTGCCATAGTACGAATTTTATCCATAAAAAATTTTATTTTTTTTCTAATTCTAGCACTAATATTTTTTATTCCCAATTAATATTACCCTTAATTATTTTCCCTTATTATTAGTCATTTTTTTATCGGTTCAAATTTAGACTTCGATTGAACCTACGCGCCTCATTACGGTCATGCATAATCAGGGCCTAAATCACTAGATGTTACAATTCTCTCCCCCTTAAGAAAATTTGGTCCTAATTTACCTAATAAGCTAGAATTGAATAGCTAAGGATATTGATTTCTCATCATTTCTTCACTCTCCCAGGTGGCTTCTTCTACTACATGATTGCGCCATAGGACCTTTACCAATTGTACCTTCTTGTTCCGTAGTTCCTTGACTTCTCGAGCTATGATTTTCATCGGCTCTTCTACATAGGTCAAGTCTAGCTGTACCTCTATTGATTCCACAGGTATTACATGTGCTGGATCCGATCTATATCTTCTTAACATTGATACATGAAACACATTATGGATTTTATCCAATTTTGGTGGTAAGGCCAACTTGTAAGCCACTGGACCCACACGTTCAAGTATTTTGTATGGTCTAATAAATCCAGGACTCAGTTTCCCCTTTTTACCAAAACGAATTACTTTCTTCCAAGGTGAAACTTTCAAAAATACCTTGTCTCTGACAGCATATTCAATGTCTTTCCTCTTCAAATCGGCGTAGGATTTTTGTCCATTAGTTGCAACTTTTAATCGATCTTGGATTAATTTCACCTTCTCCTCTGTCTGCTGCACTAATTTTGGCCCTATTAACTTCTTTTCACCAAGTTTGGTCTAGCATAACAGTGTCCTACATCTTCTTCCATACAAAACTTCGTATGGTGCCATGCCGAGACTAGTTTGTTAGCTATTGTTGTATGCAAATTTCATCAATGGTAAGTACTTATCCCAGCTACCCACAAAGTCAATTACGTAACTTCTAAGTATGTCTTCCAGCAATTGAATAACTCATTTGGATTGCCCATCCGTTTGTGGGTGAAAATGTTGTATTAAAAGTAAGTCGAGTCTGCAATGCTTACTAGAGACTTTTCCAAAATTTTGATGTGAACCATGAATCTCAATTAAAAATAATAGATACTGGCACCCCATGCAGTCGAATTACCTCATTAACATATATTTCTACTAATCGACTTAACGAATAATCCATTCAAACTAGCAGAAAGTGAGCTGATTTGGTAAGCCTATCAACAATTACCCAACTGCATCATGCTTCTTTTGCGTCAAAGGCAAACCAGATACAAAATTCATTGTAATCCTTTCCCACTTCCATTCTAGGATAGCAATAGGATGCAAAAATCCATATGGTACCTGGTGCTTTGCTTTCACTTATTGGCATGTTAAGCATCTTGTAGTGTATTCCACGATATCTCTTCATTCCCGGCCACCAATAATGAGTCTTCATGTCTTGATACATTTTATTGCTCTCTTGATGCATAGAATAAGTTGCATTATATGCCTCTTTTAGAATTATTTGCTTTCATCCGCTGTCATTTGGCACGCATAATCTTCCTTTATAACTTATGCTTCCATCAACTTCAATCTTAAATTCAGGTTTCTCCCCCTTTTTAACTGCCTCAGCAATTATCATCAATTTCTAATCTTGCCTCTGAGCTTGTTGCCCTAAAGTAGGTTGGACCCGTAACTCTGCCAAAATAAATTATGAGTCTAATTCTTAATTTATTATTAATTTCTATATATTATATTGAAATGAGGAAATTATAAGGTATACCTGCCAATGATTTTCTACTTAAGGCATCCGCTACTACATTGGCTTTGCCTGGCTAATAATCCATAACACAATTATAATCCTTAATTAACTACAACCAGTGTCTTTGGCTTAAATTCAACTCCTTTTGGGTGGGCAAATATTTGAGGCTCTTATGATCTATATATATGTAACACTGCTCGCCATACAAATAATGTCGCCATATTTTTAAAGCAAACACTATTGCTGCCAACTCCAAATCATGAGTAGGGTAATTTAGGTCATGAGGCTTCAATTGCCTAGATGTATAAGCAACTACTTTACCCTCTTGCATTAATACATAATGTAGCCCATTATGAGAGGCATCACTATATATCACAAAATCTTTCCCTAGCGTAGGTCGGGTAAAAACATGTGCTTTAGTTAGCATGACTTTTAGTTTATCAAAGCTTGCCTGACACCGATCTATCCACCCAAACTTAGTTTCTTTTCTGAGCAACTTGGTAATTGGTGCAGCTATGCTTAAAAATCCCTTCACAAACCTTATGTAGTAAACAGCTAATCCAAGGAAACTTCGGACTTCTGTTACATTGTGGGGCGGCTTCCAACTTAGAATCTCTTTTATTTTGCTAGGATCCACACAGATTCCTTCAACTGACACAATATGCCCTAAAAATCCCACTTTTTCCAACCAAAACTCACATTTTGATAGCTTTGCATACAATTGATTTTCCCTCAAAGTCTGAAGTACTATTATGAGATGTCTTTCATGTTCTCCCCTGTCCCTCGAATACACCAGGATATCGTCTATAAAAACTACCAGAAATTGATCAAGGTAAGGCCTAAAAATCATGTTCATCATATCCAGAAAGGCAGCTAGTGCATTTGTTAAGCCAAAAGGCATAACCGATAACTCATAGTGGCAATATTGAGTCCTGAAGGTTGTTTTGGACACATATGACTCTTTGATTTTCAGTTGATGAGACCTGGATTTGAGATCAATCTTAGAGAATACTCTAACTCCCTTCAATTGATCAAACAAATCATCAATTCTAGGTAGGGGTTATTTATTTTTAATTGTCACCTTGTTCAATTGTCGGTAATCAATACATAATCATAAGGTGTCATCCTTCTTTTTCACAAACAATAATAGAGCGCCCCATGATGACACACTGGGTCTTATAAACCCCTTGTCTAGCAATTCCTGCAATTGAACCTTCAACTCTCTCAATTCTGTAGGTGCCATTCTATAAGGAGTAATTGATATTGGGGCTGTACCAGGAATTACATCAATAGCAAACTCCATCTCCCTATCTAGTGGTAACCCAGGCAAGTCTTCAGAAAACACATCTGGCAACTCATACACTGTGGGGATGTCCTTGAGTTCCGGGCTCCCCTTCCTGGTATCTATCACATGGGCCAAATATGCCTCACATCCCTTCCTAATGTATTTTTGAGCTTTTAATGCAGAAATAACATGGGTCAAATATGTTTGACCTTCACCCCGAATGATAATGTCATCCTGCCTAGGAATTTTAAGTAAAACTTTTCTAGAGCGGTAGTCGACTATAGCTCCATGCTTTGTCAACCAATCCATACCTAGAATAACATCGAATTCATGAAAATGTAATTCTATTAAGTCTGCTGGAAATTCTCTACCCTGAATTATTGTTGAACTGTTTCTATAAATCTGATTCACTTTCACACTATGTCCCAGTAGATTAGTCACAACTATCTCATATTCTAAGGTCTCAGGTATCATGTTCCCTTGTTTAAGCGCAGCTGTGCTTATGTATGAATGTGTGGAACTAGGATCTATCAATGCATGTAAATCAAAATCAAATAAAGATAGTTTATCAACTATGACGTCGGGTGCATCCTAGTCCTCACGAGCTCTCATCACATATGCCCGAGCTGAAGCTCTACTACCTCCAGATCTGTCAATTGTCTCAGATACCCCTTGACTCTGTCCGGTACGACCACCTCTAAATTGGCCTCGACCTATACCACAGCCCTGTACCTGTGCTATAGTCTGTGCTGGTGCCATACTGCCTGTACTAAGTCTGGGACAATCTCTCTTCATATGGTCAGTAGCTCCACATCTCAAACATGCCCTAGTCAACCACCAACACTCTTATGTATGAGCTCTACCATAATGCTGACACATAGCAGGAGCTGGTCTCTTGGAAAATGATGCTAGTGAACTACTAGATGATGTTGCCGGTTTAAAATGTTGTCCCTGCCTACCAGAAAATGTATGCCCAACAACCCATGACTGAAATGGTATGGATACAATCTGCCTTTTCCTAACAGATGTCTGAGCCACACTAGCTGTTGATTGCTTATGGTGCTCTTCTGTCTTCAGCTTTTTCCATTTTTCAACACTAATGGCAGAGGACACTAGAGTGGAAAAATCTGTATGCTGGTGGGAAGCCACTAAATATCCAATCTCCTTATCGAGGCCATCTTCAAATCTACGACATTTATTAGTTTCATCTCCAATAATCCTCGTTGCATACTTGCTCAGCCTGGTGAACTCCATCTCATACTCAGCAACTGTCATACCCCTCTGCTTCAAATTCAAAAATTCTCACTTATTCTCATCAACATAGACTTTTGGCACATATTTCTTTTTAAACTCTGCCACAAAGAAATCCCATGTTTGAGGGTTTGGAGTCTGGGGTTTTGATAACCAAAACTTCCACCAGTCATAGGCATGCTCCTAAAGGAGGGACACTGCATATCTAACATTGTACTCCTCCAGACATTGCAGCTCCTCGAAAACCCACTCTGTCTTTTCCAACCAAAATTTTGTTACGGCTGGGTCATCCTCTTTCTTGCCCATAAAATTCGTAGCCCTATATTTTCTTAATTTATCAATCCAAGGTTTTGGTTATGGTGGGGGAGGTGGTGGAGCTGGTGGTGGCACAACTTGTGCTATCTGCTGTAACAAGGTAGCCATCTATTGCATAAGGGGTACCTGACCCAAATCAATTTGTTCTTTAGCATGTTATGGAGCTATAACACTAGGCTCTGAATCTCTAATTGATGCTGATTATCTATGAGTAGCCGAATTAACTATATTATCACCCTTCTGTTATTCGTGACTTTCTCTTCATTCCATATCCATTAAAACCTATATTGTCAGAAGAAGGGTCCCTTATTAGAATATAACAGCTTAAAACAATGCAAATGCTGAAAACATGCACTTTTTTTCCTATACCCACTAAATAAGAATCGTCTAAATCTATAACTCTGATACCAAAAATTGTAACACCCTTTCACCCCGCTTTCGTTCAACAAGGTAAGTGAGCATTACTCATCTAACTGTTTTATAAAATTAATGAAATGAAGTATAATTTTTTTTTCTTATGAAAATATTACATATACCGAAAATAAAATTATTACAAATGCAAATGCTCAAAATTTTATTTATTAATAAAATATATTAATTTACATTTAAACTAGGTCTCTTACATTATAATTTACATCTATAATACACGCTATATGAAATAAAATTCTAACTTAATTTACAAAGTTTTTGATAAAATATACCAAAAAGAAATCCAAAGCTTTTAGTAGCTTCCTTCCAGGTACTCTTCTTTTTCTGACAATTCTATTATCTACGGCTACCCTTCTAAAACTTGCACGAGAGGAAACTACCTGTGCTAAGCTACTAGCTTAGTGGTGCTTCAATGATAAAAATTTTACATACATATATTTTCTTGCATGTCATTTATATATTTAACAAATAAGGCATAAAATAAAGAATTACATAAAATCAAACAAATTTCATCAAACATGCAATATTTAACAATTTTAATTAATATAACATTACCAAAATGACATACTTTAATAATATTATTAATTTCACTTTTCTTCTACCCATAACACCTATAACCAAACTAACTATTAGGAATAACGTGATTGTCATTAACGGCTTTTATAATATTGCGCTGAGCGCCTCATAATAATGTCATTATCGACTTTCATAATATTGTCATTACAGGCTTAATAATTTTGCGCCGAGCGCATTTATAAATTTGTCATTTCCAGCTTTTATATTTGGCACCGAGTGCCTTAAATCCCCTTATTGGCATGCCAAAGTATTCTCTATTCTAGTTCTAGATTAGGTATCATAGAGTTTAACTATTTTTATTTTAATTCACATTATTTCCAAAAATGACAATATTATTAAATTATCACAATTATGCTTTTTTTTGTTCTTTATTTCCATTATTATTGCACTAAAATCTCATACATAAATAATTTATTAAACATCTATAATTACCACTAAAGTAAAAATTCACAATAATTATTACATATACTTATCATACCACATGCACAAATCCAATATTTCAAGTATTTACCAATTGCAGATTTCGGCCCTGATTTTGGGCATCATTTTTAGCCCATTTATAATTTGAATTTGGAGTTCTTCTCTTCCGAAAATTTGTAATTATTGTCTTATCATTCAGATTCATTAAGAATCACTCAAGTCCTAGTTTTCTATCAAAAGTTATGGCTAAATGAACACTGAATCATCACTACAATTTCTGCCCAGAATTTTCAAGACAGATTTTATGTCTTAACTTTATATATTTTTCTAGAACAATTCAGATATATTTAGATTTAATAGTCTAAATAAAAATTAAAGTCCTATGTCTTAGCTTTCAGTTCCAATAAAGAACATATAAAACGGAATTCCAGAACTCAATTTATAATCAAAATAGTCAAGACTGTTCCTGAAATTCTGTAACAAATCATCAAATGGGCATCAATCTACTTTTCAATCACATTCATCATTTGCATTCATTTTGATACTAAAATTTCCAGATCACAACTACATTTATACATCTCAATATTTCACATCATTTGGTCTCATTGCCATATAAAATATCAACAGCGACAACTAATCACATAACATGTCAAAAACACAATCATATTCAACCTTAATACATAATTACATACATATGAACAACATGTAAGATTTTTATCAATGAAGCACATACCTAATCAGGCTTCGATCTTCCCTTAATCATTCTTTTCCTCCCCTTATTAGTTAGCTTTCTCTTTCCCTCTGTAACCCTCTTGAGGGCCTCTCATTTATTCATTTAATTTTCCTACACAACTAATATCATATCTCAATCCTTTCATCCATTTTCAAAGTTTTTCATCTCTACATAATATTCTAATGCTCCTAATATATTCTACACCTTAATTTAGCCAAAATATAATAAGGTTAAACTTCCCTCTTAATATATCATGGCTTCCCAAAAATGTTACCATAGTGCTCAATTCATTTTCTTCAAATCAACACTCAATTCATATTTCACTTATCACCAATTGTGTTGTTTCCATGTTAATTTCAATTTCCCCCAAATTACTTTAACTATGGCAGCCCATCATTCCTCCACTAAGGTTACCTTTCTCTAGTTTTTAAGTCATAAAACAATTAAATAACATCAATTATCATTGATTCAAAGTTTAACTACACTTTCATCAACTAGTTGCAAACTTTAAATTTCTAAGTTCAATCTTGCAACATAAGCTCAATCTACCAAACCTAATCACATCTATCATCATTATGGATCTCAAATATAAGGAAAAAGGTTCAATTTAAGAAAAATAAACTCACCTTAAGGGTTCTCCAAAGTGGGCCAAAATTCCCCCTAAAATGTCTCCCTTTTTTTGTCTTCCTTCTTCCTTCTTTCTTGCTCCTTTGCTCCTTTTATGGCAAGAACTCTTTAATTCAGAATTTCCCTCTCTCAAAACTACTTTTTCTCTCTCTTTTTCAATCTTTAAATGAAGCAAAAATGGTGGCTTTGGAAGGCTAAAGTGGACAGCCAAAGAAAGGAGAGAAGAAGATGAAGATGACTTAGATATTTTAGGTGGAAGAATGGAGAATTTTTTCTTCTTTTTGACTTTTATACTCAAATTAAGGAGTGGGTCCCACTAACTAAAATTAATCATAATTCTCATTGGTTCATTAAGTTAATTAATCTTGGTTAACATTTAAACTTTGAGAAATTCCTTATTTTCCACATCTTCCTCCATATTCACACTTTTCCCCCAACATTTGCCATAATACCAATTTTGTGCATAGAAAATTTTATTTTTTTCTAATTCTAGCACTAATTTTTTTAATTCCCAAATAATAATACCCTTAATTATTTGCCCTTTTTATTAGTCATTTTTTTTATGGGTTTAAATTTAGACTTCGATTGAACCTGCGTGTCTCACTACAATCACATGTAATCGGAGCCTAAATCACTGGATGTTACACTATTTACCAAAAATAAAATTCCATGCATATTCAATCACATTGGTCAAGTCCATAATCATACCATTATGCCAATCCATACACCCCTAACATGCATTCTCTAATGCATAAATAAAGGTAATCAAATTCATTTTTAACGAAATGAGGGAATCTAAGTTGTTCCTTTTTCAATCAATCTCATTGATGCTTCAAAATCTAAAATTAATTTACATAGGGTGGCTTTTATACTACTGTTGGATTTTGAACATGCATCTCATACATATGGCACCAAAAATATAAAATTTTATCAAAATCAAAATCCAAGGAATGCCCTATGTATATTAAAATCTGATTGAATCATCTATGGGAGAAGTTAATTACCTTTTTTTTATTATTCTTTGTTCTTCTAAACTTGTGAGCCTTTCCTTCAAGTTGGGTTGTTGCAAACTATAATAATCTAAAGGTTGGATTGTCTCTAATAGTAATCCATGGAAAGAAATGAATAAAATAACCACAATGGTGATGGGGTGATCAACCAACTAAGTGCTAGCAATGGAGGTCAATCTTTTGAGAGATACGGAAAAGAGAAAACTTTTATTTCTCTAAGTTGGCAGCCACGAATTTGGCCCTTGAAAGTGTTATTTATATGTCCCTTAATTATAATTAGGGTTGGACATAAGTTTCCCATGCATGGGTGTTCTATTGAAAATAGAATACTTAAAATTGCAATTGTTGCTATCAGGGCTTTCATGCCCATGACTAACTATGTCATAGTTGTTCATCAAACTCTCCCACACTTAGACATTGCTTGTTCTCAAGTAATACCTAAACATGGATGTGAAAACACTTAAAAAACTAAATAAAAAAAGTAAGATGCAAACTATAAACCACCCCATATACTCGGAATTCCAATTGTTATCAACCCAATAACCTCACTAATGCAATAAAATATACTTAATTTAAAAGCACACTAATCAACAAAAATCGAAATAGAGCTAATATCAATTTTAATCTCTAATTTGCAAAAAAATCCAATACAATTATATCATTGCCTTTAATATATAGAGATCAATATTCTAGTTAAATCATTAATTTACAAATATCAAAAACTGAAAACACATTTTTCTTCTTTGTTGTTTTTTTTTTCCCTTAGGGTCATAGTTCTTCCCTAAGTTATAAGGCACTTCCCATTTTACATTACTTTTCACTTGTTTTTTTTTCTTTTTTTTTTGGGTGTACATTACACACATTTAGGGTGTTTTGCTTACTCATATCCTTGGCTATTAGTAGACCAATAATAGAGGAGTAGATAAGGTAAGTGCATTTTATGCTCATCTCACTATTCTTGTAAACCTCTCAACCTTTAATTTTTTTTTCCTAAGTTAGGTATTTTATGCTCCATCTCACTGAGGACTTGCTAAACATAATGCACTTAATACTTGTTAATGAATAACCTAACTATCATATTAACCACTATATCGCTAAGGCAATTCAATTCTCATATTGGAAGGTTCTCAAAACAAGTGTTATCATCAACATTAGCAACATTCCAATCTCAATCAATGAAATTGACTCCTTAATTAAGCATATTCAAGCACTTTTTCATCGACTAAGTAACGGATAGACATAAACAAAAATCCAAGCATATGAGATAAGAAAGTCATTCAAAACTATACTAGCATGCAAAAATATATAGAACCACAATCTAAACATATACTAAACACAATCCTAATCAATTCAAGTAAACCCTAAAAAAACAAAAATATCTCTTCCCCCATACTAAAAGAAGACATTGTCCTCAATGACAAGAAATTTCCTAAATAAACAAAAATGGGAAAAGAAATACTCCCTAAGAGTGTCATGGTTCATGGCGATGGAGGAGGAGATGAGACCTAATGACCCATAAGCTAGAAGAACTGTTGCATCTTATAAGTTTGTTGTCATTGCTTTCTCTCTATCCTCTCTAATTGGAAATGTATAGTCGCATTATAGGCATCATTGGTATCCAACCTAGCTAGGACATGCTACCATCCTGCTTGCTCATCTTGTGCTACATGCGCTTGGGTACGATGGCCTAGCGATGATGGGGTATCATCATCTACTGAGTCATCTTGTACCCATTGCAAGCCGCCACAAGTTCAATCAAACTAGAGCATTGTAAAGTGAGTACATCAAGGTTTCCTTTGCTAGGAACCATAGTAAGATGAGTATTCTCAGGATCAAACTTGCAAAAGTGCATAGCAAAAGCTGTAACAATATGGCTAAGCCTAAGTTGTGTTTGTGGGTGTTGAAAAGTGTAAAAGAAGCGGCATAAAATAAATGAGCGAGTGCAAACTTGTCGCTTGTTAAACATGCACCACAAAATATACAAATCAAGAATAGACACTTTAGAGCTCTCAACCATTAGTTCTTTGAAGCTAGGGTACTAAATGTCAAGAAATTGCAACCATCCTAGCCTTCTAGCAAAAGATTTTATTTTTTCCAAACTACCCAATTTCTCTAAGACATCAAAATTTAAAAAATGACTTATGTTCATAGGTCTATCCATAGCGTTACCATATCCCTTACCCTCTACTTAATTAAAAATTGAAAAAGGTGTGCCATACTTGCTTGAGATATCTAGAGGTGATGAAAGGGTAGAACTATCACCTATAGGTCGTTTGCCCTTTGATTTGTCATATGGGCAAGGAAGCTTTTTACACAGAGTCGCTTGTTCTTCATCGCTCAGCTCCTCAAATGGTGTTTTGCATGGTTTCGTGCATGAAGGTTGTGAGCTTAGCACTTTAGGTGAGGCGAAACGGAAACTTGCAAAAAGAAAATAAGGAGGCCAACTATGGGTTGGATAGACTCAATATGAGGTGGATTTAAGTAGTGGGTGAGAGATTTAGGTGGATTTAGGGGGTTAGGGTTAGGTGTTGGGGGAAGAAGAAAAAGAAGAAGAAGAAATAAGAGAGAGGGAGGCTAGTGTTTAAATGAGGGTTAGAAATAATAAATAATAAATAAATAATAAAATGGGGAAGGGTGGGACATATGCGAGCAGCCTCATAGTGTTGCATGCTGCACCTAGTGTCATGCACATGAGGCTTCTGTTGCACACACTATAGCGGCCTCACAGTACTAGACGTTGTGCCCAATGTCGTGTGCATGAGGTTTCCAACACGTATGCAATAGAGGCTTCCCTGTGATGTGCTCTGTGCCCAGCATCACGCATGCAATGCTTCCATCACATACGCGAGTACATGAGGCTTCCATTGCATACACAATAGAGGCTTCGCTATGCCCAGCATTGCGTGCATGAGCTTTCATGATGCACACAATAGTGGCTTTGCAGCGTTGCATTCTGCACTTAGCATCGCGGGCAGGGCGAGGCTTCCATGCACACAACACAGCCTTATAGAATTGCATGTTACAGCCAGCGTCGTGCATGTGATAGAGGCCTCATAACATTGGATAGTGTTGACTCTAGAGTCATTTTGACCGTGTGATAGTAGCTCCTCCAAAGTGTCCTACACATCATGCACGTGTGACAATTGTCTCGAGCTCATAACGAAATGGTTGGATAAAATTAAAAACTCACCTCATCCTACCTCAGTTCTTCATCTCTGCTCCATAACTCTTCTTTTTACTGAAGTTGAATCTATATATCAGTATTAGGCCACACTTTTACCGTCAAGCCTCTTTTTGGGTTGCCTCCTAAGAAGTGCTATATTTACTATTGAGGCATGACAATTTTAGCTTTTCGTGTCATAGGGAGCAAGTAAGCATGTTCTCCACTTCCTTTACCAATGGAAGTCCTTCATAGTATGGTTTTATCCGTTGGTTGATTACTTTAAATTTCACATTTGTTTTTGGGTTAATAAGCTCAACTGCTCAATAAGAAAAGACTTATGTAACCTCAAATGGACCATTCCATCTTGACTTTAATTTTTTTGGAAAAAGTTTAAAACATGAGTTAAACGAGAGAACTTTCATTTCAGGAACTAAAATCTTACATCACAAGAATTTTTCATGAATTTTTTTGGTCCGCTCTTTCTAGAGCTTAGCATTCTCATAGTCCTCGTGTTGAAACTCCTGTAACTCTTGTAATTGTAGCAATCATTCTTCGCCAACCTCACTCATTTTCATATTCAATGCTTTGATAGCCTAAAGGCCTTATGTTCGAGTTCCACCTATAAGTGGCAAACTTTCCCATATACTGGCCTATAAAGGCTCATATTGATAGGCATTTTATAAGTTGTTCAGTATGTCCATAGGGCATCATTTAATTTTGCAACCCAATCCTTCCTTGAGGGTTTCATAGTTTTTTCCAAAATAGACTTTATTTGTCTATTACTTACCTCAACTTGGCCGAGTGTTTATAGATGATAAGGGGTTGCTACTTGATGCCAAATTCCATATTTCTTCAAATGCATGTCAAATAAAATTTTGCAAAAATGAGTTCCCCCACCGCTAATGATAGCTCTAGGCATCCCAAACCTACTAAAAATGTTATCCTTCACAAACTTGAAAATTACATTAGCATTTGGTACGGGTTGGAATAGCCTCAACCCATTTGGATACATAATCGACTATAACAAGTATATACTCATAACTATTGGAAGAAGGGAAAGGACCCATAAATAAATGCCCCAAATATCAAATAATTCCACAGCTAAATTATATGTTTGTGGCATTTCATTTATTTTTCCTATATTCCCTGTTCTTTGACATTTATCACATTTTTAACAATAATTATGAGCATCTTTAAATAGAGAGGGCTTGAAGAAACCTGATTGCAGGACCTTGTGAGAAGTTTTCTTACAATTGAAATGTCCCCCACATTGAAACTTATGAAAGAAAGCTAGGATACTTTGTTGCTCTTCCTCTACAATACATCGTCTGATTAGTTGGTCCGAGCAATACTTGAAAAGGTATGGATCATCCCAACAATAGTTCTTTCACATATATAAAAATATTTTCCTTTCTTAAAAGCTCATATCAGGTCTCATTATACCACAAACTAGATAATTAACCATGTCAGCATACCAAGACTCCTGGTTCACATCAAACAAATGTTCATCAGGGAATGTCTCAATAATAGCCTTTTTTGAGGCTAACGTATCAAATTCAAAAATTAGCCTAGACAGATGGTCAACTACTAAGTTTTCACTACCCTTTTTATCCCTAATTTCAAGGTCAAATTCCTAAAGCAATAAGACCCATCTTATAAGTCCAAGTTTAGCATGTGGTTTGGTCAAAAGGTGCCTCAAAGCTGCATAGTCAGTATACGCAATTACTTTAGATCCTAGCAAATAAGATCTTAACTTATCCAGAGAAAATACAACAGTTAGAAGTTCCTTTTCAATGGTAGAGTAATTAACTTGGGCATCATCTAGGGTTTTGCTAACATAATATATAACATGTAGGGCTTTATTCACCTATTGCCCAACACAACCCCTATAGCATAATCACTAGCATCATATATGATCTTAAAGGGAAATGACCTATTCAATGCCATAAACACAGGTGTAGTAGTTATTTTATCTTTCAAGATATTGAAAGAAATAAGACAATCACTATTAAAGGTAAAATCAATATCTTTTGCAAGCAATTCAGTTAGGGGATGTGCAATTTTAGAAAAATATTTAATAAATCACCTATAAAAGCTTGCATATCCAAGAAAACTTTGAATACCCTTAACAGATGAAGGTGGTAGTAATTTAGCAATCAAATTTACCTTTGCCTTATCTATTTCAATTCATTTACTCGAAACTATGTTCCAAGACAATCCCCTTTTTCACCATAAAATGACTCTTTTCCCAACTCAATGTCAAATTACATTTTATGCATCTCTTAAGCACCTAGGTTAAGTTCTTCAAACATGCATCAAAGGAAATACCAAAAATAGAAAAATCATTCATAAATATTTCAATAAATTCTTCAAGCATATCTGAAAAGATAGAGAACATGCACCTTTGAAATGTAGCTAGAGCATTACATAACCCAAACGACATCATTCTAAAGGTGACCATTCCAAATGGATAGGTGAAAGTTGTTTTCTCTTAATCCTCTAGTGCTACTAGCACTTAGTAGTAACCTAAAAGACCATATAGAAAGCAATAAAAAGCATGTCTAGATAAATGTTCTAAAATATTGTCAACAAAAGGGAGAGGAAAATTGTCCTTTTTGATTGCAGCATTAAACTTCCTATAGTTAATACACATTCTCCATCTGGTCTTAGTCCAGGTAGGCACTAACTCTCATTTCTCATTTTTCACCACAGTAATACTAGACTTTTTAGGCACTACATGTAATGGGCTAACCTATTTGCTATCAGATATGGGATAGATGATCCCTTCATCTAACAACTTATGAACTTCCTTTTTCACTACCTCTTGCATATTAGGATTAAGCCATCTTGGGGTATCTCTAACTGGTTTAGCATTATCCTCTGAGATTATGTTATGCATGCACATGGTAGGGCTTATGCCCTTAATGTTTGAGATTCCCTAACCAATGGCCTTCCTAAGTCTGCTTAATTCCCTAACCACATATGTCTCTTCACTAAGGGAAAGGTCTAATGCTAAAATCACTGGGTAAGTGTTTCCTTCTCCTAGAGAGACATACTTAAAGGTAGGAGGGAGTTCCTTAAGTTCTACTTTTAGTGGTTCAGGTTCATCTTTCCCCTTTTCTAGAATGAGAGGATTTAAATCCATATTTTCCACTAATGGTTCGACTAAGTCTATAATGTTCTAAATTTTCTTGACTTCTAAATCCAATGACTCATCCAACCCATCAATGGTCAGAGCAACTTCCACTTTATCATCTCTATCCTACAAGTAAACATCATAAACACATACATCCAAACAGTCTATAAAAGAACATTAATTAGAAACATGGTTAGGAGAGCATGTCATAGAATCAAAAACTTTAAATTCTACTATTTCTCCTAAAACAGTCATAGTAAGCTTACCATTGTGTACATCCATTATAGTTTGGGCGGTGGCCATAAAAGGTCTACAAGTAGAATGATTAGCTCTTTTTCTCTCAAAAGGGAAGTTTCCATACCTAAAACAATAAAATTGACAAGAATAATTAACTTACCGATTAGAATGAGCAAGTCCTCAATGATACCCTTAAGATATTTTACTTACTTGTCTGCAAGTTGGAGATACATAGTAGTAGGCTTTAGCTCCCCCACTCCAAGCTGAGTAAAAACTAAATATGGCATCAAATTTATACTTGCACCTAAGTCGAGCATGGTCTTTGCTACCTTCCCATCTCCCATGGTGATATAAATAGTGAAGCTTCATGTGTCTTTCTTGTTATGAGGCAAGTCTAGCTGAAGGACAATAGTTGTTGTTTCTGTCACTAACACCTTCTCATTATTGCCATATCTCATTTTGTTTGAATTTAGCTCATTGAAAAACTTAGCATAAGCAAGGCATATTCCTGACAACATCTAACAATAATAAGTTAATTTGAACTTTAGAAAGCATATTGAAAATTTTGTTAAATTTCTTGTACTGTTTGCTTTCTTTCAATTGGTTGGGAAAAGGAATGGGTGGCTTGTATGGCTCCCTTGCTTTATGGAAATCGAGTCTAGAAAATGCCTCATTCATTCTTTCTTTCTCAATGTCTTGGGATTTCTACTGATGTGATTGTTGCATGTCTTATGCCATTTGCTTTTCTTTCACATGTTCTGCATTATTGTTCACCTACAAAAATAAAATCACTCTAGTTAGTGGGTAAATCAACTTTATTATCATACACCTTACCATTTCACAACACAGTGACAACTTTTGCTTGCTCAGGTTAGCTTGGCAATTTTCCTTTTTTATTTTCCTGAATTGCCTGAGCGATTTGTCCAATTTGAGTCTCCAACCTTTTTAGTGATGCTTCAATATAATCCACCCTTCTATTTGTTCTATATGTTCTTTCGGTTTTATCCTGAGTAGTGGCTATAAAGCTTTGAAGGGTATCTTCTAAGGAAGGTTTCCTGGGTCCATTTCAAGGTCCTAGTTGGTTGTGAGTGGGGTATGAAGGCTGATTTCTATGAAGTTTAGGCTTTTGGTATTAGTATAAAGCATTGTTCCAATTTTTGTAAACAGGATGGGGGTTCTGCTCAATATTCTTCCATAAAAAGTTGGGGTAATTTCTCCAGTCAGGGTAATATGAATTAGAATAAGGGTTATTCTAACCCCTTGGATGGAAAGAGTTCATTGCTTAAGCTTGCTCCACCTCATTACATGTAAAAAGATAAGTAGAAGAACACATATTTATTGGGTTTTGAAGAACGAATCACATTTATAAAAGCAGCGGAAAAATAAAATTTTCAAAACCCGAAACAAAAGATCATACTTGTGCCATTACAGCTAATTTATATAAATATAGAGGTTAGAAATTATACCTTGTAATTTCTTAATTGTTATTCAAATCTTCACTTTGTTGGGTTGTAGCAAACAACAACAATCCACACTAGGATGTCTCTAATGATAATCCACGAGAAGAATGAAGAAGAAACTATCAAAAGAAATGGTTTGAACAAATTCAAAGTGCTAGCTTTGAAAGTGTTCTTGAGAGAATTTTACTGTCTGAAAAAATATTTTTTCACAAAAAAATATTTTTATATCTATTTTCTGCCATTTGATGTTTTTTCTATTTGAATTAAATTCAAAGAAAAGATCAAAAGTCAAAAATGGACAAAAATGAATTGAATGAATAGTGAATGTGCTTAATGGTTATAATTGGCCTAATTAAGGCCAAATTCACCCGTTGGCCAACAGGAGGCAACAGAGCACGCGTTGGGCCTGCTGTGGGCTATCCGCTAGGCAGGCCAGCAGCCTACCGGGCCTGTGACCCTCTCGAATGATTTTTTCCGAGCGATCTCATCACATTCCATCCCGAAATAATTTTATTATATTTTGGATCCCATCCAAAACCATTTTACTCATTCTCTATATCTTCAATGCGTGTGACCCATTAGGTTCCTGGTTATGTTGGCCAATTAAATTAACAATTAATTTAACCAAGTCATGAGCGGTATCTAGCAACACATCATGACCCCCAATTGATCAGAAAGTCAGTGGTTTGACAACGAACCATTCCATAGACAATTTCTGTGCAATTATTCCTTTCACCATTCTTTACCTCACTTGTTTCAGAGTATGGACATATGTCAATTCCTACTAGGCTGACTACGTCGCATCTAATCCAAGTAATGTTAGTTCTTGACCTTGAGGCTTATTACTATATTAGATATGTCATTGAACACTCTTTATGACGTTTCAACTCCGGCCAAAGATTCCTGAGTAATGACCACGACAAGAGGCCATGGGTATACACTTCTTTTATTAGGAGTGGCGAATCCTTTGTTGGTTACCCAATTACCTTTGAATACCTCAAGTTGTATCCAAATACCACCCTATGAGCAACCTCCCTGAGGCAACAAGGAATAGTGTCTAAATACAGAATTAGTATCCAAGATATTGTTGAGTACCTCAAGTCTAAGGATATTTGCACCATT
This sequence comes from Triadica sebifera, assembly GCA_023653625.1. Lineage (NCBI taxonomy): Eukaryota > Viridiplantae > Streptophyta > Magnoliopsida > Malpighiales > Euphorbiaceae > Triadica > Triadica sebifera. Next base: position 11,235,180 of record CM042900.1, read on the forward strand.
ACTATGATGAGATTATCATTGACATTTGAATAGATTATCCATATGATTGTCTCATAGTTGGTCATCCAATGTACTTAGCTACACTTAGCAAGCATCCACATTTAACTCTAAATATCTCATGTTTACAGATTATGAGATCTACTACTTGATCCAATCAAGGATCAACAATATTCTAATCAGTGGGCACTCTTTCTATCTGTACATAATTCCTACCAACAATTTCTTTAATCAAATGGTATCTTCTGAATACATGTTTGGATCTCTGATGAGACCATGACTCATTTGCTTGTGCAATGGCTCCATTATTATCACAATACAATTGTATTGGATCAATAATGCTGGGAACCACTCCAAGTTCAATGATGAATTTCTTTATCCAAATTGCTTCCTTTGATGCTTCAGAATCTGCAATGTACTCTGCTTCAGTTGTGGAATCAACAGTCATTTTCTGTTTGGAACTCTTCCAACTAACTACTCCACCATTTAGTGTGAATATATAACCTGACTAAGATTTTGTGTCATCCTTGTCAGATTGGAAGCTGGCATCGGTATACCCGCTCATTATAATATCTCCATCTCTATATACTAAGAATATATCCTTAGTCCTTCTTAAGTATTTAAGGATATTCTTGACAGACACCCAATGACCCTTACTAGGGTCCGATTGGTATTTGCTCGTGACACTTAGAGCATATGATACATCAGGTCTTGTACATATCATAGTGTACATGATTGATCCTATAGCTTAAGCATATGGAATCAAACTCATGTGTATCCTCTCATATTGTGTCTTTGGACATAAAGACTTTGGAAGAGTAATCCCATGGGTCATGGGAATATATCCCCACTTGGACTACTCCATGCTAAACCTCTTTAGCGTCTTATCTATGTATGTAGACTCTGAAAGACCAAGCAATCTTTTAGATCTATCTCTATAGATCTTTATCCCCAAAATACAGATTGTTTCTCCAAGGTCTTTCATAGAGAAATTATTGGATAACTAAATTTTGATTGATTGTAAGGCTGAGACATCATTTCCCATTAATAATATGTCATCTACAAACAACACAAGAAATACAATTGCATTCCCACAAACCTTCTTGTAAACACAAGGCTCATCCAGTGTTGTAAGAAACCAAACTGCCTGATTTTCTCATCAAACCAAATATTCCAGCTTCTGGATGCTTGCTTCAATCCATTTCCACTTGCACCCTATAGGCTTTATCCTTTCGGGTGGGACAACCAAAGTCCATATTTGGTTTTCATACATGGAATCCATTTCTAACTTCATGGCTTGAAGCCATTTGTCATATTCTAAACTATTCAAAACTTCTTCATAGGTTGTAGGCTCATCATTTTCTATGAGCAATACATCATTTTGTTCACTAATGAAAAATCCATATCTGTTTGGAATAGTATGTATCCTCTTGACCTACAAAGCTTTTGTGCTTTAGAAGGTTGAGCTCTTATATCATTTGTATGAGTAACAAGCTTGGGTTTAGGTAGTTGATCAGCATTTGTTTAAGTATCTTGAACTTTCTTAAGTTCAATATCGCTCTCACTATCTCCTTTTAGAAGGAATTCTCTCTCTAAAAAGATAGCATGTCTTGAAACAAAAACTTTTTGTTACAAGGGGTGGTAAAATTGATATCCATATGATGCTTTTGGATATCTCACAAATAGACATCGGTTAGACTTAGCTTCTAGCTTATCTGACATTGTCCGCTTCACATAAGTAAGACAACCCCAAATTCTCATGTAAGAAAATGTGGGCTTTTTGTTATACCATATCTCATATGGAGTAACATCAACTGACTTTGAAGGAACTCCATTTAATATATAAATGGTGGTCTCTAGTGCATAACACCAAAAGGATTTAGGGAGTTCCGTAAAACTCATCATAGACCTTACCATGTCTAATAAATTTCGGTTTCTCCTTTCAGCCACACCATTGTGTTGTGGATTGTAAGGTGGAGTCCATTAAGATAAAATCCCATTATCCCTAAGAAAATCTAGAAACTTTTGGCACAAGTATTCACCTCTTTGATCTGATTAAGTGTTTTAATACTTTTGTCAAGTTATTTCTCTACTTCATTTTTTAATTCTTTGAACTTTTCAAAAGCTTCACGTACACGTACCCATATCATGAGTACTCATCGATAAAAGTAATGAAGTAGATGAAATGACCTCTAGCGTGTGTAGACATTAGACCACATACATCTGAATGTATTAAGTTTAAAAGTCCATTAGCATGTTCACCCTTTCCCTTAAAAGGTAATTTAATCATCTTGCCTAATAAGCAAGATTCACATGTGTCATATGATTCATAATCAAATGACCCCAAACTACCACTCTTGTGTAGCTTAGTCATACGTTTCTCATTTATATGACCAAGGCGACAATGCCAAAAGTAAGATGGTTTGAACATATCTTGTTGTTGCCTTTTATTATCATTGATGTTTAAAATTGGATTTGACATATTTAATATGTATATTCCATTGCATAATGTACCACTAGCATAAAGAATTTCATTCAACATAATAGAACAACAATTGTTACTAAAAGCTAAATAGAAACCATCTTTATTTAGACTTGAAATATAAATAATATTTTTAGTCAAAGTAGGTACATAATAGCAATTATCCAAATTTAACATAAGCCCACTAGGGAGGGTCAATACATAAGTTCCTACAGCTAATGCAACAACCCTAGCTCCATTTCCAATGCGTAGGCCTAACTTTCCCCTATTGAGCTGCCTACTGTTCCTTAGGCCCTGCATATCAGTGCATATGTACGAGCTACAACCGGTATCTAATACCCATATATTATTATCTGAAATAATATTAATTTCAATGACAAAAATATTTCACATATATGAGTCATCAGATGCCTTCTTCTTCAAGGACTCCAAGTAAGCCTTGCAGCTTCTCTTCCAATGGCCATCCTTGCCGCAATGGAAGCATGTTCCTTTTGGAGCAATCTCCTTGGCCTTCTTATTGGCCACGCCTCCCTTAGGCTTCATGGACTTCTTCTTCTTCTTAAGGTTCCTCTTTTTAGAACCTGAAGAGTCGACCAGCATCACAGCCTTACTGTCCTTCTTGATGGATGGTTCAACTGTTTTAAGTAAGTTAATCAACTCAGGAATAGTCGTAGAGATTTGGTTTATCCTATAGTTAAGCATAAAATATGAATAATAATTGGACAAACCGATTAGAATTAAGTCAATACTTAATTCATGGTCCATTCATCTGCAATGCATACTGCATTAGAGATGTCCCCTCAACCATTTTAGTGCAGAACAGCAACCTCAAAGTTTTGAACCTTTCAAAGCGTGCTTTCTTATCAAAAAGCTCTCTTAGATGGTATACTATGGAATTAGCATCCATAGCCTCACGCTGCTTTTGCAACTCAGCTGACATAGTAGCAAACATAATGCAACTTGCCATCTCACTATCATCTAGATGCTTTTTATATGCCTTGTGAACATCTTCAGAAGCATTAACAGCAGGGGGATTAGGAAGTGTCTCATCTAGGTCATAGCCAATCTTTTCGGATTTGAGAACTATTCTCAAATTCCTTAGTTAATCCAAAATATTAAGCTCATTCAACTTATTTGATTCCATTAGTGATCGCAAATTCACCCTTGTCATGATGATGATTCTAGCAACCTAGATGTACAATAGAACATGTTAGAATGTACATAAAATGCATGTTTATTAGGTCTTTAATAAATCGCATTATGACTCCCACTATTTTATTGTGAATCCATAGCCCTCACTATGAACCCGAGATAACTTATATGCAAGTTCTCTTAGTGGGTCGATATCCAACTAGCTAATAATAACCTTGAGGCAACTCAACAAGCTCTCCTTATTTGGTTGGTAGTTATCTAATCCATACCAATTGCATTATTCATGCAACTATCAAATCTTGTGCTATCAACTTATTGATGTGTGCACATACATTGGGCTATCGACTCTTGATATGTGTACATCTCATGTATACAAACCCAACGTCGCCTCCAATACTCATTTACCTTGGCGCAAATCCAACAAGTTAATAATATCAATTAAGTCTAACCCACTAATCATGAAATCTAATTTCAATGGTTTAAACATACTAAAGTCAATCTCTTGAGCCAAAGAGAAATTAACTAGGTCTTACCTAGGTATATGCATTAATTTACAACCCAAAATAGAAATCAAATTCCTATTTCTAAGTCTTCTTGTTTATGGAACCACCTCATTTGCTTCTTGCTCCTTTGTATCTTCATTCTATCATAATCCTATGTAATCTAATTACATATTTCAAAGTATAGAAAACCTCAACTTTAATTTGAGGGAAGTAAGATGAGAAGAGAAATACATAAGAAAGAAAGAGAGGTATGGACACGCAGACCCTATTTACCATAAACAAAACAATTTCATGCATGCTTTATCACATTGGGTCTAAGTCCATAATCATTCATCATGCCTTTTCATACACCCCTAACATGCATTCTCTAATGCATAAAATAAAAAATGACAATTTTGGATTTCAATTTGTAAATCGATTCAATTCTTGAACCGAAATTGTCTACTTGTATTCTTTCGGTTAATTTAATTTTGTATGTCATTTTAAAGTGAAATTTAATATTTAATCAAATTAAATTAAATTCCATGTTTCAAGAATTAATTCAAAATTAATTCTATTTAAAATTAGAATATTATGATATTAAAATTAAACATTTTAATTTTAATATACATACCAATTTCTAGTCATACTAGAATTACAACTGCTCAAATTAAATTAATTCAAAATTAATTTCCAAAAATTCTAAAAATTTGCAGAACTTCAAATTATCATTCTAATCATCTTTAGGTCAGCTTAAGTTAGTAAAAATATTTCAAGGTGTTGGAAACAAAATAAACATATAAAAAAATCAAACAAAATAGCTCCACCAGGTATGCTAAAACAGTCCCAATTTTGTATTTGTTTGAAAAATTAATTAAAATAATTTTTAATTAATTATTGAACACTTATAGAGGCATAAATGCATTCTCAATATGTCTAAATAATTTTTCATAGTCAAATTATAAAAAAAATATAACCAGCCCAATCAATTAAGCCAAACAGCAACACATATTCATAAACAAGACAATTTTAGGCATTTTTGAAATAAATCTGAAATTAATTATTTGAATCACATTCAAATCATTTTTTAATCAAAATAATCATTCTTAATCATCCCATGATCAGATTAGAGAAAGAAAAATGTGTAAAACATATTTTATAAATTAATTTCAATTTTTCAAAACTTATTGATCCAAAATCATCAAAAACATGCAATCCCATTGCACTTTCAATTAAAATTAATTTTAATGGACACAAGGGGGCTCTAATACCACTATTGGGTTTTGAAGAATAAATCTCATTCATAAAAGTAGTGAAAAAATAAAATTCTCAAAATCCGAAACAAAAGATCATACTTGTGCCATTAAAACTGATTTATATAAATATATAGGTTAGAAATTATACCTTGTAATTTTTTATTTGTTATTCAAATCTTCACTTTTTTGGGTTGTAGCAAACCAGACAATCCACACTATGATGTCTCTAATGATAATCCACATAAAGAATCAAGAAGAAACTATATAAAAAAAATGGTTTGAACAAATTCAAAGTGCTAGCTTTGAAAGTGTCTTGAGAGAATTTTATTATGTCTTAAAAAATATTTTTTCACAAAATAATATTTTTTTTGTCTATTTTCTGCTATTTGATGTCTTTCTATTTGAATCAAATTCAAAGAAAAGAACAAAAGTCAAAAATGGAGAAAAGGGAATTGAATGAATAATGAATGTACTTAATGACCATAATTGGCTTACTTAAAGCCAAATTCACCCGTTGGCCAACAAGAGGCACCAGCACTGCAGCGGGCTACCCAGTAGCCTTCTAGGAAGGCAAGCAGCCTGCCTAGCCTGCACGGCTCCGTGACTCTCCTGAACGATTTTTTCCATGCGATTTCATCGCGATCCATCCCGAAATAATTCTCTCATATTTTGGATGTCATCCAAGACCATTTTACTCATTTTTCATATCTTCAATGCATGAGAACCGTTAGGTTCTCGGTTATATTGGCCACCTAAATTAATAATTAATTTAAGTAAGTCATGAGCGGTATTTAGCAACACATCATGACCCCCAATTGACCGGAAAGTCAGTGGTTTGACTACAAACCTTTCCATATTCAATTTATGTGCAATTATTCCTTTCACCATTCCATACCCCACTTGGTTCAGAGTATGGACATATGTCAACTCCCACTAGATTGACTACGTCACATCTAGTCCAAGTAATGTTAATTTTTGTCTCTGAGACTCATTACTCTATTAGATATGTCATTGAAGACTATATTTATGATATTTCCACTCTGGCCAGAGATTCCCGAGTAATGACCATGACAAGAGGCCATGGGTATACATTCCTTCTATCAGGAGTGGTAAATCCTATGTTGGTTACCCAATTACCTTTGAATACCTCAAGCTGTATCTAAACACCACCTTATGAGAAACCTCCTTGAGGCAACAAGGAATAATGTCACAATACAGAATCAGTATCTAAGATATCCTTGAGTACCTCTAGTTTAAGGATACTTGCACCATTGCTGTGATGAGATTATCATTGACATTTAAATATATTATCCATATAATTGTCTCATAGCTGGTCATTCAATATACTTAGCTACACTTAGCAAGAATCCACATGTTAACTCTAAACATCTCATGTTTACAGACTATGAGATATACTACTCGATCCAATCAAAGAGTGTAACATGTGCTAGTCTGTCTGGATTAATAATGTCCCATCTCATTAATCCTATAACTAGGGACAATTTTTATACTTACATAATTACACATGATGAGAATCTCAATATCATGATTTCATCATGATTTCCTTCATGTTATGTTATGTATCAAGGACATTATTAATTGATTTAAGATCACTATTAATTCATATATCAAATGAACATCAAATTAATGAAAAAGCCTTTTATTAATCAAATAAATTTGTATAATAAGTGCTAAAGGTGATTGCCTTTATAGCACTCCTCTAACAATATTAGCTCTATGTCCATAAATGCCACATATACCACATACCTTGTTAATGGGTGATTTTTGTTGTTAACTAGCATTATGACTTGTTTAGTCAGCTCTGCTATTTGATAAGTCAACTGATTACCATTCAACACCTCATTAATTGTTCCCTTTCTTCCCTTCACACTATTCTATTGGGAATTTGCTCCTAACAACTCAAAAATAACATAAACTTCTTCAATTTTCTTCTCTCCTATTGCACCCCTAGTTGCATTATCTACCATACATAGTATTGTTGGGTCAGCCCATCAAAGAATGCTTGATTTGTTGTAGGAAAGGGATAGCCATGATGAGGACACTGAAGCAAAAACATCTTAAATATATCTCATGCCTCATGAGCGGTTTTAGAAACCTTCTAGTAAAAGTTTTTTAGCGCCCTCTCAATTAACCAGGATAAATCCAATTAATTAAGCTAACACTATGGAAATAGTTATGCAGAAAACTTATGAAAATTTAAAACTTTTCTTTGCATCATGGCCATAATGACTTGCATAAAACATACAGTAAAAGAAATGCTTGACTTTATATTTAAATTCCATTTCATAAATAAAATATGTCAACCCTTAACCAGGGGCTTACAAAAATACATGTCTTTAATAAAGAATTACATAATTCTTCAACATTGACATGTATACAAGTAAACAACCCCCTTATTATGACATGTACAAAAAAATGCGAAAGCGCAACATGTGCTATCACTGACTCGCATAGGGTCTAATATGATATCTCTGATGTATGGGATGCTTCTCTTATTCAACTTCTACTTATCTATAAGGCTCCAACCTGCATGGGGAAAACACCCACATGCTAAGCTACTAAAAGCTTAGTGGTACATATAGGCATATAAATTCACTTACAAATATACATTATATGTATTTCATGGCATCATGTAAGAATATCATGACATGAAAATAGAATCATAATAACATATAGATTATCTTACCTTGTAGAAGTATAATTCGTTGAACATATATAATGATAACTATACAATGTAATATTTCACTGTGTGCATAGACATACTTGCATAATATGCCTTTGCATTCATTTCATGTTACTATATTATTTACTTACTTTAATATATTTGATATTATTGCCCAACAACTCTTAACACCGACTGTTCGGATACAGGTTGTGAGCTTAAGTCATCCTGCCACTATCTATAAACATGTGCTAATCTAGGCTCCTCAAGTCAATGGCACCAATCTAGGCTAGCCATATTGATTAAGTAAACATATAGCTTTTGCATGTAATATCATTTGTAATAACGTGTGTCAATCTAAGCTCCTTAAGTCAATGGCGATTTTTGAGTATGTCATATTGACTGGGTAAACATACAACTACAGTACTGTAACCCCTTTAATAGCATGTCATCTATCCTACTAGTAGTCTTAGTATCAAGTCTGGGTTTTACTTGTTCATATCCTTTATTAGTGCCATTATAACGCTTATATCTTAAGCATATACACTTTAATTCATGCATGCAAACTTATCATAGAACAATCATATACTAATATCCATAGAAATATATTTCAATATATCATCATTGAACATATTTACATAACCATTGCATAAAACGTCATATTACTTTTAAAGCAGGCTTCACGAGCATGAACTATATATTCACGATCGTGAAGGCCCATTCACGGATACCTTCACCCGTGAACCAAACCATGACCTCAGTGGTGAACACTTTTGTCCACTTTATGCATTTTTTCATGGGCGTGACTTTGTTTGTTAGATGAGATTCATAGTCATGAACATCTAGTCACAGGCGTGAATCTGGATTTTCTAGTAGTTGACAGCATGAAAACATACATTCATCACAAGTCACATGCAAAGCTATAAGGATTGTCCCATGACGACCTTTTTCTATCAACATTCTCATCACATCAAGCATTAAAACATGTTAAAGGATCATTCAATATGCATAATCACTATACTTACCATTTCCTTATTCACCAACTATTTTTTTCAAGCATTTATGCTTTCATATACATTTAATCATTTCTTACTTACCTCTTTCATCCATTAGGCATCATCATTTATTATCTCATAAATGCCTCTTTAGGTACATTTATTACATATACATTACAAACATAAACATTGCTTATTCAAGGCATACTTACATTTATAGCATTTCATACTCAAAATCCTATCTCATGGCATTAATTACCTCATTTGAACTTGGCATTTAGCATTTAAAGAATACAATTCAATCATCATTTAATTAACTCCCAACATGCCATACTTGGAAATTTGAAAACGTATATGTACATACCTCTAATGGAGCCTCACAAAATCAAGCTTTTCTCAAGCTTACTTATCCTTTTTAGTGGATTTCACCACCTCCCCTTTCAACTCTTATAAAATATAACATATTTTTATCAACATCAAAAACTCATATGCTTAGCCTTTAAGCCATAAGGGTAAAAACCGTAACTTTAGCCCTTTCAACATTCTTAAACTCATTTAAGCCCTTATTAACACATGTTATAAATTTTAAACAACTTAAAGAGGGGTCTTTAATCTTAATCTCTCAAGATTAAGCCTTAACCTAACCCATTTGGAAATGGGTCTCTACCATATTCGAACTAGACATGTTTAAAACTATGAAAACTTGTAAAAACTAAAGGAAGATGTGATTCCTTACCTTAATTGAAGAAAAACACGGCTAGATGAAAGATTTGACTCCTCTCTTCCTTCTAGGGTTTGAACTTCTTCAATAGAACCAATTCTTTATGCTCCTCTTTCCCAAGATCTTGTTGAAACTTTGATCTTTTGATTTAGCTTAGGCGTTTGAGGATGAAAATCCAAGAAAAATATAAGGTTTTAGTCTCTAGTATGAGGAAATTTGGAACTCCATAGTTTCTTTAGATTTTTGTTTGTGAGAGAAAGGAAGAACAACTATCATATTTTTATATCTAACGAAGTTCACGGGCATGACCCAACAAGTCACAAGCATGATCAATATTTTTTTCACGATTGTGACAATTAAGTCACGGGCGTGAACTATGCACTCATCACTATCATCATCTTTCTTTAACTCTTTTTTTTCCTTTGAATATATACTTGTATCTTTTCTTAATCCATATTATTAACTAGGCCCTAATTATGGGCATTACAAGTTATGTATTTCTGCTCTCAATTCATTTGTCTTCTAGTGAGAATAGAACCTACCCTTGAACTTGTGATATACATCAATCCAGTTATGCAAAGCATTGGGTGACAATGTTATCAACCACACTTTAGTTTTATCCTTCAATGTATAAGGGAAACATCTCATCCTCAACTGATCCTAGTTAAGGCCATTCAAAGGGAATGTGTTAATGGTGGCATAGAATTCCCTTATGAAAGTTAGAGGATCTTCATTCGGCAACCCATAAAAGGATGGAAGCATGTTCAGATGTATGCTCTTGAGCTCATAATTTATGTCTGCATCTCCCGGAACTATACAAGAAGTGGTATTGCTAATGATAGGCCTAACATATTCCTTCATAGTTAGTTGTCGCTCTGCATCGACCTTTCTAGGCTGATCGTCCATCTCCTTAGCCACTTGCTCAACTTCTTCTTAAATTTGCTCTAGATGCCTAAATAACTCATTTTTTTCTCAAAAGATAGCTATTCAGATCTCAAAACCTGTGATCTAAGGTTGTACGGTCTCTGATTGGAAGATTTTCCTGATTTAGCTTTTCTACTAGTACCTGGAATATAACAAGAATTTAGTACTTAAATGAAATTTAAATGCAAAAAAAAACACTAAACAAAAACAAAAAAAAAACACATAAAACAAAAAAATGAACGAACAATGTTGGCAACCAAACTGAACTAAGATTCTAATTAGTAGTTCCCCAGCAACAGTGAGAAAAATTTGATTAACATAAATTATAACCTGCAAGTGTACGAACCGATACAATACCAGCAAGTGTACCCCCAAGGACGATCTTTTGAGGAACTACTAGCTTAAACTCCTAACCAATCTAATTACCAACTGAAATGAAGCTAAACTAAATACTTAATCACGTTTGAATCAATATTGTTATTAATCTAAATAAACTAAAATTACTGGAATTGAAATGTAAGAAAGTCTTAATGAATAAATTAATGAGAAAAAGTAGGCAATTAGTTTGCATCCCCTAATCTCATATTTACCTCTAACTAACCAAGTTCAAAGAATCATTATTATTTCTAGCATTCGCTCTATGTATTAGCTAATCAAGTCAATGAATTCACCAATGTTCAATTCAATTTATAGGTTAGATTATAGATGATGTTTCTAATAACTACACCACAAGATTTTCATTCTTGACTCAACAATTAATGGCCAATCAATCATTAAACCAGAAATTAAATAAGCATAACTAAATTGAAAGAAAGATGTTGATTCATTCTATAAAAATAAATTGGAGTTCATACAAAATTAGGATTGCTAACTAAGCACCCTTAAGAAAATTAGCCTAACATTGAGATTGTAGTCACTAAATCAGTAATAAATCCTAAACTAAACATTACAGCAAAATCTAAGAAGAGTAAAAAGCTATAAAACTCTCTTAAACCAATTGAATTTGGAATTCAGAAAGTAGTTGATCCCCAATCCTCTAAACTCCAAGTTCATCAATCTCCAAAGAGTAAAATACCACTAAAGAATAAAGCTCAAAACTGCTAGAATGAAGCTTCAACTCAAGAGTTCTCTTGAGCACAAAAATTGCCAAAGAATAAAGATGAATGGTTGAATCTATCTAATGTGGCTTAACCTAATTCATAAGCAAAACATGATTTTAATACCCCATAGAGTCCTAATACTAATATACTTCTTAAAATGCATTAATTCCCTTTTAAAAATATCCAAAAATCCCAAAATAGATGTGAAAACACGGGTCTGGCATAAATTTTGCAATTTTGTAGCAACAGGGGTCATCATACGCGTGACAAAGAGGCTCTTTAGTGCATCACGCGCACGACAGAAAGGTTCCTTATAGTCCAGCCTTGCGTCCTCGTGACACCACCTTCGTGTGCACGACATCCTCACTTAGATTGCCTCAAAACTCCTTCAACTACTCTATCATTCTCTATTTTAGTCTAACTATACGTTCCTTACCCCCAAACCAACTCTTGAGCCAAAAATCATTACAAAATACACAATTCAAATACTAACTTGCTCACAAAACATATCACAAAGTTTTACTCATCAACTCTTGAGGATGGTTTACAATCTTATCTTTGCTTCCTATTAGAGTTTTCTTCCATGACAAGGACATGACATGAGGGTTTGTGTTTGAATTGCAACGAAACAGTGACTTTTTTCGTATGCGGTTATTGTGGCTCTCCTATGATATTCTATTTAATTAATAACTTATTCAGTAATAAAAACCAAAAGATATGTAGTACAACCGAAGCTAGAAAAGTCTCTAGTAAACTGGTTCATCCTTGCTGTTATATTTGACTCTTGCATGCACTATTCTTTCATATTTATTGGTTAATTTTAGTTGACAATTAATTATCCATAGGAATAGTAAGCAATTAAAATAAATAAATAAATAAACTCCTTTAGTTTAAAATTTTTCTTTTTTTTTATTTGTTTAAGTAGCCTCACAATTGTTACATGAAAGCGAATTTTTCTGCTAATGGTTTTACTAAGATGGCTTCACTTTTCAACTGGCACCCATGTTCTTACAATTTCGCATTAAGCTATTTCAAACTGGCTGATTCAAAATGTTTCCAGTGTTAATTATGTTATTTTTTTTAATAAAATTAATAACAAAATTGATGCTTTTTTAATTTATTCTATTAATGATTTTTGATGGAGACAAAGCAATGGGCAGATGAGACAGAAATAAGTGGAGCAACTGGTGATAATCTAAAATCTTTGGGTAATTATGGGCAGAGGGAGAGTCAAACTTGAATTAAGCCACCACAGACTCTTTATTTTCTGTCATACCAGGTTTCATGATTTTTTCTATCCTCTTTATGTTTTTTTTAATGAGATAAGACTATTAATATTCATGCCGCATAAGATCCCGAAAGACGGTAAAATATTTTCTCAAAAGTTTTAAGATAGTTACATACACATGATTCGAACTAGAAATTTCTGATTAAATTAGAAGAGTTTCGTGTCGACTCATCCAAAAAGTACAAAAAAATGACTTAGATATATTGAGTCAACTCTTTTCGTATATAAGATTTCTTATTGTCGGTTCATACAATTTGTGAATCTTGTCAGAGGAGAATATCATATCATAAATTTAAGTGATATAATAAGGCTTTGTAATTATGGAATATCAAACTTTAAAATTGTTTAAATAATTTTTGAGTAATGATGAATATGCAAATACCGAATCTGATTCTCTATATCCACATAATTCTAATATGAGCACAAAAAAATAGTTTAAGCAAATAAAAATATTACATTAGATTAGACAACCAATTGGAAAGGCAAGCTGCAATTAAAGGAGAATCTTCAAGAAAATTTCATATCTAAAGTTCAAAGCATATCATAAAATCTTATAATTGTAGCTGAACTGTATTTAAAATAACTTAAATCATTTTGAAACAATAGTAAATTTATAACTACAAATCCAACTTTTTAGGTCCATACAAATTCTAATAAATCTAATTAGCTAAATAATTTGTATTGCTACTATTTTCACAACTTAAATAGAGAGTGTCATCATTTTCAGTTACTACATAATTAGAGGTTGGGATTTTAGTAGTTAAATCATTAAAATAAACTATCATAATTTGTGAAATTTTCCCATTTTACGAAGAAAATATTACAAGAAAATTCTAAATTTGCGCCAGAAAATTAGGAGGGACAGCAAGTCCTCGCTAAAAATGGCTAAAAAGTGATGACCTTGCGACAGAAAAGCAATTTTCTTGTTGAGCGGGGACACAAGCCACTTCCACGCTAAAATTAGCGGTAAGAGTTAGCACCCCATCTGCCGATAGATTTAGATCCCTTGCAAAGTGATATATAGAGTTGACAATAACAGCGAGGGATGGTAGCGCTCCCTAATATTCTAGAATAGCAAGAGCTCCTCATCTTTCACTAAATTAGTTCATAAAATAGCAAGCAAATTTCTTATGAAAAATAGCGTGGGAGAAAGTCGTCCCAAAAATAATAAAATAGCAAGGCCTTTGGCTCTCGCATACTTCGGTTACGGATATGTTAATTAGCGAGGAACTTCATCCTCTCAAACTGCGAATTGCATCCTCTCAAACTACGAATTGAAGTTACAAAACAGGGAGTACTCTATCATTCTGCAAATTAGTAGGGAATTCGTCATCAAAAAATCTGAGATAAAATGTTCAGTTGTAATTATATGGTAATTGAGAATTGCGAGAGCGCTATCCTTGCAAATAGAGGGGATAAAATTAAAATCCCAAAATTAGACGCGACGTGCCAAAAATTTGAATCCAAATTCCCTCTCTCAGTTCAGTCTCTCCATCTCTCGCTGTCCCAAGCCCAGATTTGCCCCTCTCTCACATTTGTAGTGCTCTTTCAATTGAACTTTATCTTTCTTTTTTCAACAAATCAAATCTTGATTTTAGCAATTCCTTTTAATTCAAATCTTTTGTTAGATATTCATCCATTTCTAAACAGAAATTTAAGGTGGAAATATTGCTGGAATTCAGATTTTAGAGAAACTTGATTAATATTATCGCCGCATTTTGTTGATGCTATGTTCTGAGATTAAATCATATTAGGTTGTAATAAGGCTTATTTGTCCAATAAAATAATGTATTTTTTTATATAACTTTATATAATTTGCATACTTATTGATAAATTTGTACTAGTAATTAGTCATGTAATTAAAGTGAAGTATAATGTAACTATGACAATAAGTAAATTTGACAGTCGGTTCGGATCGGTTGGGTTCAAATTCGGTCATTTCGGGGTTTGGCCAGTATTTATGGATCAATTTTTATTTTTGAATTGGGTTTAATTGGATTATACTCGGTTTAATTTCGGTTCAGCATTTTAAAACCATTTCAAATAGTTGTGTAATGGTCACTAATTAGCATATAATTAGAATAAGTATTTGATATGCATAGAAACTATATAATTGACATTAGATATTAAAATAAATTGAGTAAATTATTAAATAAGAAATAAAAATGAACTAAATAGATTGATAAATTTTAATTTGGTTAGCCATATCGTAATAAAATTACAGTTTAATAAAAACTAGTGGAATTTAATACATGTAAAAAAATAATTAATTAAAATAGAACAAGTTAAAAGAAAAAAAAAAAGAGGATAGGGGGGCTGAATGTGGTTTTGTGGGAAGGGGGAGTGTATTTGAGTTAAATGTATTTAATACCATATTAACACCAACCTTATCTCCATTCTTCTTCTTCCTCAAACCACCAGCCTCCATTTCTTTATCATCTTCTCCACGATTTTCAAGAAGTTTACTCCAAATAGATTTGCTCTTGGTAAGTGATCATCTCTCAATTATTCTTGTGTTTTAGAGTATTAGGACTGTATAGTATCAGTATTTCGAGGGAGTTATCAATCAAATTTGAAGAAGTATAAAGCATGAAAGTTATTCAAATATGTCTTGTGTATCTTTTTGTCAAATTTTATTAAATGATTTTGAGTATATGAAGAGAAATGGTCATTGGAGTGACACTGGTTTAGGGAGACATATCAACTAAATAACCTATGGTTTTTGTAAAAATTGATCATCTTAGTGTCTTAATATGAGGTTTTGTAAAACACGAAAGTTTTAGGTATATATGTTATTGACATCTCTGCAAAATTTCCTATAAATTGCTCCTGTGTAGGTTGTGTTATTCTAAAATGAACTATGATTATTCATTGATTGAGCTGGTTTCGTATACCTATGCAGTTTCAGTAACTTTGTCCTTCTATTTCACCTATTTTTAGATAGAATTCGCCAAAGTTAAAAACATAAAAGTTTACTACTATGTCTTATCTAAATTTTTGTAAAAGTCTCACCATAAAATGTTATGTATTTTGTGAGTTATGTGCTGAACAATTAAACTGGTCGAGTTGATACTCTATGTTGAACCAGTTATATATTCTCCATTATTTGAGAACCTTAGAGACCGAATCGGAAAATGAGTTAAACATAAAAAATGTTCTACATTACCTTATATAACTGTATAAAATTTTTCAGAATAATTAAAGCTACACATTGAAAGCTATGAATTTTTGAATTGGGTACCTTGAAACTGCCTAAGGGCAGAAAACAAGACAATATTTAAAATTATACCAAAAATTATGTAAAGGTTCAAAAATTCTGAAATTTTAGTATATTTTAGTTTTACATGTTATATTTAATCAGGATCAAGAATCATATAAATTAGATAAGTGTAGAAAAAGTTATTAATCCAATAGTCCTTAGAGGTCTTGTTATAGCTTAATAGAAATTGTAGTTATTTATTTAAATTATATTAAGAATAAATATTTTATCAAGCTATTAATTAATTATATTTTTAAATTAGGATTTCAACAAGAAGAAGATAAACAAAATTGAACAAGATCTGAACTTATATTTTGGAAAAGGAAAATACTATCGAGGTTTGGATATATATGTATTTTATTTTGCCCTTATGCATGATTATGTGTGCATGACATAAATTATATGTCACAATGGTGAAATGATATATTATGGCATGTTTTAGAATTATAGAAATGTTATTAACTATGAATTTAACATTATGCTAATATTTGATAAAATATCATGCTATTACATGGTTTTTGAAATAAATTGTGAGTGTATGATTATGTTATGAAATGAGTATTTGTTATAGAAACAAGTAATTAATGGTGTTAATTTCCCATTTCTCTACCTGAGGACTAATATAGGATAGATGGTGCACCATTATGCGGAAGTTAATGTACCAATATGGATATGATTTAAGGACAGGGTGGCTTAAGCTCTGGGAGCGCCCCTAATCATGATTACACACAGATGACATGATTATATTCGGTCAATGTGGCTTAAGCTCCGCGAGCGCCCTTGACTTGAGATTATGATGAGTAGGGTGGCTTAAGCTCTGCGAGTGCCCCTATTTCACACCCCATATCTGGACAGTCCGGGAATGAGATTTGGGCTGATACTAAATAAAAACTTTGGAATGAAATGTGGAAATTATATTATGGACATAAGTGATTAAGAAATGAAATGCTTACATGAGGTAGTGATAACTTAATTATTGAATATGATTATTATGCTTATACTGTTATGTGATGTGGTTATTTCTTTTATATGACAAATATGCAATAAAAATTCAGTGTGTCATGAACTATTTGAGACATGCATTTGTGTGACTGTTTGGGAAAAACTTAATGCCTATATATACCACTAAGCTAGAGATAGCTTAACGTGGGTTCTTCTCACGTATGAATTGGAACTATAGATGATAGGAAGTGAAGTGGTCAGGAAGGAAATCCAAACTCATATCAGCAGAGACACAAGAGATGTAGTTAGAGGGTTGGTTATTTAATAGTTTTTTTTTCTTTTCTTGGTTGACTATGTATATGGTTTGTGGTGAACTTCACTCATATGTTCATATTGTGTATGTAAATAATTAAGTAACATAATCAGGTGTCATATGTGTAAACAATATAATGATATATATATTATTAATTGGAACGACCTGCCTAAACCAATATAAATAAATAGATTAAGTTATTTAAAATGAATTTTTTTTTTAATCCGAGCAAATTTATCAAGTTAAGCTTGTGATATCTCTCTTATATATGTGGGATTATTCCTACTACATAAGTGGGGCGTCACAAATTGCGTCAGGATTTCCAACACATTCATATCAGATTTTTGGATTCGGGATTAAATTTACCGGTCTAATTGTCACTATAGCTTTATTTTTTTACCACATGTAAATTTGTAAATATATTTTTTTAATCATTAATTGAATTTAATTCTATTAAATTATAAATTGATTAAATAAACTGATATTTTTTAAATTAGAATTTAATTGATTAATTTAATTAATTGAAGTTTAATTAATCAATTGAATCCAATTTAATCAATTTGAGTTTAATATTCAATTTCCGCTTAATCAATTTAACCTTTATTTAATCAATTTAAGTTTAATTAATCAATTGAATCCAAAATCTAGTTATGTTCAATTAATCAATTTTAATTTAACTTCTTTAATCAAATGAACTCCAACTTAATCAATTCAATTAATTGAATCTCTTTTAATTAATTAATGTTCAATTTAAGTTTAAATCCATTAATTAAACTCCAATTTAACCAGTTCAAGACTCTAAGTTCAATTTAATGCATTCAAATTAAATTTAAGCTTAATTAATCAGTTGAATTATAATTTAATCAATTGAACTCCAAATTATTAATTATTTAATAATAATATTTTTGAAACATTGAAATTGATTTTATTAATATTTCATAGAAGTCAGTTTTGGATTGCATTGCTAAATTCCTCGTTAATATTTACTATGAGATTAAATAAATTATTTTTTTAAACATTAAAATTAGTTTTAGACTAATTCCTATTCAATATGGCAACTCAAAAAAATAAGAATTATAATGTAAAAGCAATTTAAAAATCAGGGCATCCCATTAGCTGACCCATTCAGGTCACTTTCAAATTGACCTATTCGGTATATATTTGATTTCATGTTGAGTTTGGATCAGAGTGATTGTTTGGACTAGGGAATCTAGGACTGTAAACGAACCGAACCGAGTTGAATATCAGTGAGCTTGAGCTTAGCTCATTTAAATTTATCACAGACTCAAGCTCAATTTAAGTTTTAATACTTGAGGTTGAGCTCAACTCGTTTTAAAATTATCAATTTTGTGAACAACTCAAACTCGGCTAGTAAAAAGTTCGTTTATTGTACTTAGTAAGTTTAGCTTGAGTTCAAATGGTTAAATAATAATGAAAAAAATTTAAGTTCAGCTCGGTAATTAATAATGACAAAAACTCGAGTTCGATAACAAAATATAACATAAACGAGTTTTAAATGAATATATTCATGAACTTTAAAATGAATATATTCATGAGTTTTTAATTAAATACATTCACAAAATTTTAAATGAAAATATTCGCGAGCTATTAAACAAATATATTTGCAAACTTTTAAACGAATATATTTACAAATGTATTTGAAAGAGTTCGTAAACGAATACGTTCACAAACTTTTAAATGATTATATTCGCGAACATGTTCGAAAATTCATAAATAAACATGTTCGCAAGTTAATGAATTAAACAGTATTAACCTCGAGGACAAGCTTGAAAAGGTTTTTGAACTTAGATTTGAACTCCAACTCGATTTGTTAATAGTAATAAATGATTCTGAATGAATTTTGTTTCGAAATCTAAACCCGAATAACTCACGAGCAGCTTGATTCATTTACAGTCCTAAGAGAACCTACAAAAAAATTCCTACCATAACCCATTAAGGATTAAGGTATTCAAACACAACCCATAAATTACTCTTATATTACTCATACCCATAAATTTGATTAGGTTTTCTCAAAATTATCAGACACTTGTTTAAATACTCATTCAACAATAATATTTCGGGAAATAGCAAAAATATAAAAAAAAACTATATAAAATTCAAATTATATTAATATGAAATACAATCAAATATTTATATATCTCAATAAATTAATATATAATCAAAATTCAATAAAAATACAAAAATAAAAATAAAATATTTATGTTTAAAAAGGAATGCATGAGTAGAGCTCCTGCCATCTATTTCTCCTTTCATATAGTGGGTATCAAGTACCAAGTACCGAAATATCTATACTTGAACCCTATCTAAATTTGACATAGGTTTTAAAATTAATATCTAAACTCATCTCATACCTACATATTCACTATCTTAATTCATTATATTAGGATCGAGTAGGATAAGGTATCTTAATAAACCCTATCCATTATCATTCCTATAAGTAAAAATTGATAAGTCTAATTAAAATTGAGATTTTTATTCCACAGGTAATATTATTCTTAACTATCCCTACTCATTGAGTAAACAATAATTGAGGCAACTAAACTAGTAAAAAGAAGCTACTTGTTTGATCTAACATGGAAAAAATATATGGATAGCTAGCTATTTTATCGTTAGTGTATTTTATGATGGTTATGCAAGTGATGCTTAATTAGACTTGAAATCACCATAATATGTTGTATGTGTAGTATTATATTTTGACTTTATATGATTTCATCCCTAATTAAATTTCTTTATATATATATATATATATACACACACACACAATATGAAATTTGCCAAGATAAATGGTTAATGAAAGGATTTATCAATCTTGATGTATGCATATCAATTGCTAAATTAGAAAATCAATAAACTGAGTTCAATATATACCGTTTGTTTCCAGAAAATAATCTCTTTAGAAAATATAATATTTTGAAAAAAGTATAATATTTTTCTATATTTGGTTGCGACAATAGAAAATTTTAAAAAAATTTATAAAATGAATTAGTACTTTGTTTTTTTATATATGATAAGTTTTGAAAAATAACTTTCCGTTGTTAGAATAAAAAATTGTTTTCATTTATTTTGAAAATATTTTCTATTGACTTGGAAAAAATTTTTCTTTAACTTATTTTCCGGAGGTAAACAAACAGAGCATTAGTTGCACTATAATTATATATATATATCACAACACCATGAATAATTGAACAAAGAGTTATAAAAAGAATACTAATTTGGGATTTCTTGCTTATTTATGTATGAGATATTTATGATGTTAATATGATATTAAATAAATTATATGTGACATTGAATTTTAATTTGTCTTTAATTTTGTGGCAACTATTGTTGACATTAGCCACCACAAGTGAAACAAGCAAACCTTTAATGTTATTAGAGCTTTGACTTATTACTCATATAGATAAGCATTTTATGGATAACTTTTTTATTAATTGGGATATAATATATCACTACAAGATATGGCAGAAATGAGAGAGTTTTAGTGATGGATAGAAGGATAAAAACAAACCACTTCTCATTTGGGTGGTCATGATACTGCTAGATATCAATCTTGATGTATACATAATAATTGATTAATTAGAAAAATCAATAAACTAAGGAATTTAATATATCTAATCTTAGTTACACTAGAATTATAAATCATATTTATTATTAATATATATGGATATTTCTTTTGAATGTGAGGATCATTTATGTGTTTCAAGACATCTAAAAGGAATTTTTAACATTAATTTGTTTTTCTAATTCATTATCTGAAGAATTGGATAAACTTATTATGACTATTTCATCAACTTGTAAAAGTTTCCTATCTTCGGAGTTGGAAAAGGATTTTTTGGATTCGAAATTAGAGGAATCTAAAAGCAAACTAGAAATTCTAGAAATGGTCTCTTAATCTAAACGAAGTTCATGTAATTTTTTTATTAATTTTACAGAATTTAGAAGTATGATATTTTTTTACCGTATCTGTAACAAGTGATATCTTTGTACTCGTCACTAGAATCCTCTTTTCTAGAATTATGTTTCCTATATTTATTGTAATGGAGTTTTTTGTAAAAATCATCATGGGGTTTGAAAGATTTTTTTTTATTTTTGTGAGGTTTTCTATAGGTATTTTTGTATAATTTTTCTGTCAATTTCCTGTGCAAGAAGTGGACGGTTTGTTGGGATTGATATCAAATTGTTGACAGAAAGAACTTAATTCTTGTTTAGTTCATTTCAACTCTCATTTTAAATGTTTTTGAAGTTTTAGTCTTGACAGATTTTGAGACCTTCTTGTTATGTAAAACTAATTAATTTGCCATAAGTGAAGTCATTATAAGGTATGATTTGTTTTCTTGAGGATTCTCTAATTTTATTCCTAAATTTTTCATCTAAAAGAGTCGGTAAACAGTCAAGGAATTTTTCTTTCCAAAAAGGTTGATTAGAATATTCCCTAAGCATGACTCTAGTAAATAAGGTGTTTTTGTACCATTGGAAATCACCGAGTTTTTTACATTTAAGATTTGAAAGTAAGTCGACATTTTTGTATTTTAAATGAGTAGGATCTCTGATGAAATATAAAGAAATTGTAAGAATTAAAGTTACTACAACATCTTGCTGAGGATTTCCATCCTCATTAAGAATTGAAGTCCCTATTTCATCTACTTTGATGGCATTGAGGATATCTTCCTGTTGTTAAGGAGGGAAAAAATAATCCCACCATCCTTTAAGCTAACCTAAAAATTTGGCTTTGAGGAGTTCAACAATAGTTCTATCCTGGGTTCCTATTTGAGTTTTGTAAGCAGTGGCAGCCATAGTTATTTGTTGTAGAAGACTAAGAATACCATACTCAGATATTCCATCTATATTCCAATCATAGATAGAAGTGGCATTGAAACGGGATTGTTCTATTGGCTTAACCATACCTAAGTCAGGTGATGGAATCATTTGTAAAGGTTGGACTTGTTAGGGTTGTCTCCAAGTCATCCTGTTGATTTCAAGCGTGGAATTTTGGAATTGTTTTAAAGCTTCACTAATCTTAGAATCTTGATTTATGGCATTTATTCTAGAAGTTGGAGTGTCAGGGATAACTTAATTAGAATCTATTGGCGGATTATAACTGCTAGTATTAGGCCCAATGCGACTTAACTTTTCTTGGATGGCTCTAATAAATTCAATTCTATTATTTTGAAAATTTTTGGTACTATTATTTATTATGTTGACCTTATCATTAGTACTGAAATTTTTTAGAGGAGTGGTACTCACAACCTAATCATGGAAAGAGATTTTTCTAGAATCTATCATGGTTTTCCATTCAGGATTTTTATTTCTAATGGTGACTGGATGTCATATTTGAAAGGATACTCTATGGAATTTTGAGAAGCATATATTTCAAACCAATGAACAAATAGAATATGAATTTTATTTTCACTAACAAATTCATAAAATTGTTCTTGAATTTCTTTTCTTGTATTTAGGAATTTTTTTGAAAACCCACATTCTTTTTTCAAGATTATGTTTTTTTATAGAAATCATCATGAAGGAATTTTTTATTAACTTGAAATTCTTTCTCAATGACATTTAACTCGTATACTAAATTTTCCATAATGGCTAAACAAGTTGGATTGGTAGGTTCTTGATATGATTCCGTTTGGGGTTAACAGAAGTGGTATCTTGGAGTTGAGTTGAGGAACTCTCTATCCTAGGATTGGCATAAATTGGTCTGGGTATCTCTGAAGTGTAATCTACATTTCTTAACATGGTATTTCTAGGTATGTCTGATGTGGAATATATGTGCATTTCTCTAAATGGTATATTAAAGGAATTTGTGAAAATTTTCCTAAATCTATAGTATATGATGTAAAGGAATCATCTAAATATCTACTACTAGTAGATTTCGTATCAAAAGAGAGCTTGAATCTCCCATCTTGGATTTAGGTTATTTATCTTAGTTGGGTATTAGGTTTTATGAGTTCAATGGGATTAGGTCTAGTAATACCTTCTAAGACCCATTCTTGGGGAAAAGATATTTCTCCTCATTGAATACTTCTAGGTGTTACAGTATTAGCTTTAGTCAAATCCGTCTGTAAAAGAAGGGTTTCACCTTTTTTACTATGAAATTTAGTGTCTGTGTCAAAAGCAAACATTATAGATTTATAGTGAATTTTGAAAACTAAAGCGACAAGAATTTATCCTTCAAGCATTTGATTATTATGAGTTTTAATTTGTAAAATTAGGGGTTTCAAAATATTTTTATCATTCAAAAAAACAGAAAAATTTGGGTAACAAGCAAAAGAAATTGGACCCATATATAAGCCTCACTCAATAGAACTTAAAAGGGAATCTTCAAAGTTTGTGAATCTAACATCTCTAAGAACAACAAGAATGGATGTATTCAAGTCTTCTTTGGTTAAAGGTTTTATTTCTACTTGGACTAAGCCTATATGAATGTATTTATATTTTCGATCTATAATTTTTTTCAAAGAATTTTGAGAAAGCAACTGGATGGTTTCAAAAGGTTTTGCCAGTTGTAAGTTGTGTTCTTTAGTTTTGATTAAGAAATTTTTCCTAAAAAACTGGTATTTAGAAGTTTTATAAATCTGATTTACTTTTGGTATTTTCCAATTAACTAGCCCTTTTTCAAAATCTTATACTTTTATTTCTTCACTATTTATTATCTTCTTGGAATCATTGGAAGAGGTGGAATCAGAGTTTGAAGATGCAGTTCTACAGAAAATAGTATCCATGTTATAAAGATTTTTATAAAGAAAATAAGAACTTTCTTCAATCCTAAGCAATTCCTAGGTATTACTGTCTACACTTAAGGACTCACCTCCCAAACCTTCCTAAGCAAGAAAACTCAAGAGATCTTAAAATCTAGACTCAAACATTTATAAAATAAATTATAATTTTTTGTAACACTATCCCCCCAAGCTCTGATACCATGACTCACCCAAGGATCACAAGGGATAAAAATAACAAAGAAATAGGAGATAGAAGAAGTAGAAGAAGAAATAAATACTAGAAATACTGGAAAAGTAAATAAATATAGCAAATTGAATGCATTTAAATGTAGAAATTTAAAGTGCATGAATTTAAAAGCAGGTATTTAAAAGTGTGTCCCTTCTGTCACCAGATTACTCTAAGCATAGTTTTGCAATATGCCACTTGGAATTTAAACTTAAAAATTTTAATAAGCGGCTAAGCCAACCATAGAGAAGTAGAATATTTAAAAATAAAATTTAACATGGAATTTTAAATTACAAAAACATATAAATCTTACTAGATATTTGTAATAAGATATGATATTCAATTATGAGGAATTTGGCTATAGTGCTTACAAAGCAAAGTGTTTACGAGAATGGAGAGAGAGAGAGAGAGAGAGAGAGATACAAAGCTTTTTTTAGAGAGAAAGATAATTCTTGTTCTTGGTTTCACCCAAGTCTTGCTCTAAAGTTCCCCCTTCTTTCTTCTAAAAACCTTTATATAGGCATCCAAAGGGCAAAGTTATAAACATGAATAGTAACTAGGGGTATTTTTGGAATTTTAAACAGTACTGCTACAATAGAAGCATGTTGTAATAGTGCAATACAGTAAGTCGTGGTCCAGGGCTGATGTCATGTTGATTTTGATAATGACTTCATTTATTTTTTTTTTAATATTTGAATCATAATCTCTCTTTCCATAAACTCATCGCCTAACATATCTTCTTCATTTGAGCTGTCTTTTCCCAATGATTTTTGTTTTTCTAGAAGATCTTCATATTGTGACATTAGTGTATACTATTGCGTGTCAACAGTAAAGCTCGTGTCAAAATTAACATGTTTGGGAATATAGATTTTGTAATGGATAAACTTAGCTCCAAGATGGAATTGTTTCTTTTTAAATTCTTGTCGATGAACTATGTCTTCCTAATCTTCTACTTGTATATATGCCCTCCAATGATTAATTTGAAATCTATATTTTTCATAGACTTCCAATTTTCATCATAGTTCAAAGGAAAGCATGTATAATCTATAAAATGTCGACAACTAATATAAACTTTAGATCTTCCTGGTTTGATCCACCATCTATCAGATTTGATGATCTTAGGAGGACTTGCTTCAATGCATGCTTCAATAAATTTGTAATTAGAGTGTTGATTATCAATTGAATAAAGCATTTCTTCAAGACATATTTTGAGTTTTCTGAAATTGTTGCCAAAATGTTTTTCAATTGTTGCATAATCTGATAATCCCAGGTGTTGGATTAGCCTTAATTTAAATAGTAGCGGAATAGTGATTTCTATCTCTGTAATACATAGATTATTGTTGCTACATTATGGATCCAATCTGATATGTGGAGTGGGATGCTATCGGGTTCATATTCTGTGCACTTGAATTTTGGATAGTAGTAATAATGAGCGACATAAATGTTAAGACCTTGAACTTTGAATGTTCTCTAGCCAATTTCTTGAAAACACTAGAAAATTATTTGGAACTGTTGATAAAACTGTTTCTGTATTGGATCGGGCTTTGAGAATTATATCCGAACTAGAGCCTGTTTTGGGTAGGATATCTGAAAGGGCTTGGTTTAAAAGGTTTATATTTGAAATGTCATGAAACTGTGTGTATTTGGGTTTTCCTATCTTTGAAGCTAGAGCTTTATTTTTGTTCAGGGTTTTGGTTTGTTGAACCTTGAGGGGTATTTCTAGCATTTTGTTGATAACAAATAAAATAACAATAATGAATTTAACAGTGTTTGTGTTCTAAGTGTTAAATAGGATATACTTTGATTAAAACATGAAGCAAGATTGAAATAAACTTTTGAAGATAAAAATCAAAGAAATAGCAAAGTCACGCATGTGACTACTAATGTTATGCTCATGAATATAGTCGAGCACTAATTTTCCACCATTGAAAGTTCACGTCCATAAAGGATTAAACAAATTGTGAATGATCGAACAAGTCACGCCTATGAAAGTATAGTCACACTTGTGAACAAACACTTCAAATTCTTCCATAGAGCTTCACAACCAGAGTCACCACTTGGACCACGGCTTGGAAGAATGTTCACGCCCATGACACATATAGTCACACCCATGAGCAAGCACTTCAAATTCTTCTAGAGAGCTTCATGACTAGTGTCACCACTTAGAACACGGCTTGGAAGAACATTCACTCCCACGACACATATAGTCATGCCCGTGAACGAAAATAGAGAAACATGTTAGGCTCGATTTTAAAGTTGGTTCAATGTATAGTTCAATAATTAATGCACCCCAATGGCTATAATTCACAGAGGGAGTATAAATGCAAGTCATTTTAATCCCAAACAAATGAAAAAAAAAGAGAAAAGAGAAAAGAGAAAAAGAAATAGAAAGAAGGAACAAGAAGAAAACAAGAGCAACAATTATTTTTCATCTTTAATCTTGTTGTAGCCTTGTGCATTAATTATTTCTCAACAATCCTCAACTTGTTGTAAAAACCTAATTGCTCATAAGTTTTGAGCATTGCAGGTTGGTGAGTGTTTCTCATTGTAATCAATTACTCAAAAGTGAACTTGGGTATATTGGGTTAAGAGTGAAATATTTTTAAGGGTTTATTGTGTGAGTCATAAAACACAAGAAATTGGTTTATTGTGTGAGCCATAAAAGTCAATGAATTAGTTTTTGTGTGAGCCATTGAAAAACACAAGGGAATTTCTGGATTAGGTGTTAGTCATTGAGAGAAACACTATAATTGGGAGTGAACTTAAAAAATTCCATTGTAACACGTAGTATGTCAGTAAAACACCCAATTGATATTGGGGAAAGAAGTAGGGTTTGTTAATACCCGAACCTCTATAAATCTTGTATGTGATATCTCTCCTTACTTTCTCTATTTTATTTATTTCGCATTTTTAATTAAGCAATTTTTTATTTGTTAATCAATTCAACTCCCTTCTTGGTTCATTGTCTGAGCAACAAGGTTTTTTCAAGCTCTTTTTCAAGGAGAGGAATAGTGTTTGTAAACTCTTTATGGGCTTCTTTATATTTGGTTTCATGGAAGATTATTTTATCAGAATGTTTGACATTGGCAAGGTTTAATTTTTTTATCGTGTTTTCCATTGAAGGGCAATACCTGCAATTTTTAAACATGTTAGCATCAAATACTGTTGAGGATTGTTCATCTATCTTTATCCAATCTGAATGATAGCTTTCGCAATTGTTAAACATGTTTACATCAAAAATAGTCAAAGGTTGTCCAGCTCTCATAAAACCTGTGGAGGACTATTGTAAAGAACTGTATGATGGATTTTTGAAAAGTAATGAGCCAAGCATTTGATCATATTGATTTTTTATGCAGTAAAAGTCTTTGGATTTGGCTTAATGTTACAGATTCCATCAACAAGAACATGTTGTACTGGATCTACTATAAAAGAACTATCTAACTTGAATGTCATATGACTATTGGATCTAATTAAGAGTTGATTAACTCCAAATTTCATTCATCCTTCATTATTTGAAGTCATATGTTGTAAATAAAACACGTTTAGAACTATATGCATGATTATAAAAAAGAACATTTTAGGAATTTTTTCATCATAATTATTTTCATAAGGAAGATCAATAATGTGTTGTTTCTTTTGCCAAAAAGTATTTGTAATTTTAGGAATTTCTAATTGAGTTTCTAGTCTTTTAAATAGACCATTTTCTCTGGAATTTTTAATTTGGAAAGGCTTTTCTTCAATTAAAACGTTAGTGGTATTTTCGTGTACAGAACATGCTTTTATTAATTCTAAACTTCTAGCTTTGGATTTTTCTATGAATTGAAAACTTAATTTTTTATAATAGTATTTAAAAGAAATATGATTTTGAGAAATTTTAAAAGGAGTTATTAAATTTATGAAAAGTATTCCAAGAATCACTGTGTGAAGTATATCATCAACTAAAATAAATAAAAATTGTAATTAAGATATTATTATTATTAAGAATTGAAACATCAGTCATGAAATTTACCTTTAATTCAGAATTATTTGTAGAAGAAAGTTTTGCATAAGTTTTTTCACGAAAATCTTTTGGTATTGAACCAGTTTGAATGCAATTTAAATTGGCACTGGTATTAAATAATGCGATGATATCAATTTGGAAATTTTCTAAAAGAATAAGGATAATTTTTATAAAATATTTTTCTTGAAGTGATTTCTCTTAAAAAAAAATTCTAGAGTTGTTTCAAGAGATTTAAGATTTTGAGTATCATGATTTTCATTATCGGAGGAATTTACAGAAATAGAATTTTCTTGTAAGGATATATATATATATATATATATATATATATATATATATATATATATATATATATATATATATATATATATATATATATATATATATAAACCTAATAGATCACAACACCATGAATAATTGAACAAAGAGCTATAAAAAGAACATTAATTTGGGATTTCCTGCATATTTATGTATGGGATATATATGATATTAATATGATAATAAATAAATTATATATAATTGACCGCTAACGAACTGACCATTACTGTTGAAACAGATAAATTCTGAATGTTATTAGAGTTTTGACTTATTACTCATATATGGAAGCATTTTATGGATAGCTCACATATAGAATATTCCTTCAATGCGAATTATTAAAAAAGAAAAAGTAAATAAAAAGAGTTCCCTAGAAAGGTTTAAAAAAAAAAAAAGAAGAGATAGAAATTTTCTTCATATTTCTTACTCTCTCATTCAAGAATCTCTTTGTTCATTTTGTTGAGGAAAAACTAAAATTTGATTTTCCTTGCTAAAAAACATGATTATTTCATAATTGGAAGTTATCGGGTATAGTAGGATATATATATTTGTAGCTACCACGTATCAATACAACAGAAAATATCGAGACGTAAGAATGCATGCTTCATCCGTGCAGCCATTCTCATGATTTCAATTAAGGATATAGTGTTCTTTCGCGGTACAAGAGATTTTTATTAATTGTGATTATCATCACTTGTTGACAATAACTTCATATTCTCTTCTTCTTTCATTCTTTTTTTGGTCAAAGCTGAAATAATTATATATATTAATAAACTGCATAAGGGAAAATGATTGATAGATATTTAAAAAAGGGTTATAGCCATGATAATGGGGCAATTATTATAACATTAACCATAACATCATCAAAATTAAGCGTGATTAGCGGCACCAATTTTTTAAGTAATTAAAAAAAAATAAATGATATGATGATATTAGGAAGATTGAACAGTAGTTTTCTTAGAAGTTTGAACGTAGTTTTTGCATAATGATGACATTATTGGGGTCCAAGTTCTCGGTTTTCCGACTGCGGCGCATGCTATGCTATGCTCTCTCTGTACCTAGTTCTACATGGAATTTCATTTATCAAGTTGAGGATAATATGTTTATTTTATTGCCGTGATTTATGCTATATTTTATTTCTAAAATTTATAATTCTATATATATCACTTCTTTTATTTGACCAGAGTTTTTTTTTTTTTTTTAATTTTTCCTATATGCATATTAATATTCAAATATATTTTAGTCTTAAATGATCAACTAGATATTTCTTTCCAATGATTTTATTCCATTCCCTAACTTGAAGAATTTTTTTTTTTTTTTTTAAGTTTGACGTGAGATGAATCAAATTTTTTATATGCTTGAAGAGGCAAAAATATCCTGTACCTATTTTGAAATTTTAAATATTGACTCTAATGTTATTTTATCCGATTTATCCTTAAATATGGGTGACCATTCAATTAAACAAAATCGAATTGAATTTTATAAAAAAATAATATCGAACAAAATAAAATAAATTTAAGTTCAATTTATTTTGATTTGGTTTGATTGAATTTAGTTGAATAATTAAATTAAATTATACTATTAATCTCCTTAAAGATTAAATATGAATCGAATTGGATTAGAGAGTATAACACCTTCCCCATCTGTTGTTTAAGGTCTATGGTGTATCTTCCCAAAAAAAAAAAAAGGAAAGTACAAAAAATATACTCGTAGTTTCACGTTTTTGTAATTTCAAGTATGATATTTTTTTTTTCATACTAAAAGGAGTCTCATGTTAATAAATTTAAGTTTTTGGCCATAACAATATTAAAAAAATGCTGAGTTAGCGCTGATATATAACGAAGTGGAAAATCTCTTTCCTAATTGTCTGCTAATTGTCCTATGCAGCCTATTAACCAAAAGGATTTTGCATGGCTCCAACCTTCATAGCGATTTCTTCCCCCCAAAACCCTAAAAAAATAGATTTTTCGTCTATTGTGTTTGAGATTTTATCATTGGAGGAAGATAAATTTAGTTCACGTGGTGTTGCTAGTCTGGGTAAGATATGTAGAACACTGAAGTATAAATTTCTTGGAGAGGCAATAACTTCTTTGTGTGATTTGTTACTACCCGATTTAAACTTAATACTAATTTGATAATTCTCTTATGAATAACCAACCTTTGAACTTCTATTGCTCTCTAAATCATCATCTTTTGTGAAATCAGTTGTTAGGTTGCATTTTATCTTGAGAATAAGAAATTACATGGTAACAGGTTAAACCCATTATCACCATTTTTAAAATTTCATCTTCAGATCTTGTTCATCCTTGGAACCACCGATCATTTGTAACAAATCAGTACAGAAGTTCATTTTCCATTGAGAATCAGAACTGTTAGAGTTTATGGTCATAGTATCTTCATCATCTGATGACAAATCTAGTGCTAATGGGCTCGCTAGTTGGAGTGGAGCAGGTTGTTGATTCAAATCATAAGCAGGTTGTCTTTCCTTGGGCATTGCTAGTTTGTGGGTGGCATCACTGGTCAGCTGGTTGCGATGCTAGTGATTTCTTGACCATACATTTTGTAACACCTTTTGATATAATCATGAATTAACCCAATTATAAAATATTACAATGCATGTGATTTTAAATATATAAAATTAAAACCTTGATATAATATGGTCATGATGACTTATTAAAAATTTTAGAACATCAGAAATAATTAAAATAACTTAATAATATTATAAAATTCAAATACAATAAACATGCGGACATTCACTATCCTAAAGATTTTATAAAAGGAGTAGTTACAAAATTACATAACTTTTTAAATACAAGACATTTATGCCTATAACTGCCCAAGCTAACAAAACAAAAGAACAACAAGGTGTATCACCCACCATTCGAGAATATCCTTGACTCTACTCTTGGGTGTCGTCCTTCACCAATCAACTTCTAAGCTTTAAACATGCGCATAGAAATACTCATATGTTAAGCAAACTAATACTTAGTATTACATAACAACATACAAAACATAACATATATCGACATGATGCATGATATTTATACTAGCATATCAAAATGTCTTACCTTGAAGTCTACACATAATAATAATGATCATTTATCAATGATGTAATGCTTTAATATTTTCATACATAATATTCAAGATTAAACATGACTTAACAATATTAATATCCATCAATCACATACCAAAATTAAAATTATTAACATCATTTCATTGTCCGCTCTACTCTTAACTAGACTAAGTTGGATACGTGAATAACATACGACTCTCTTCCGAGCCCTTAAGACAATTATCTGAGCTTCTCAAAATACTTGTCTAAGGAAAAAAGAGTGTACATATATAATAACCAAGGGAATCTCACCCAACTTAAACCCTTATTCTACAAAGAATCTCCAACATGACCAACCTATGTCATATGGTATAGATCTCTCCTCAATGACATGTCATTTATCCTAACTCGAGTCCTAGTTAGAGTATTTGGGCACAAACCGTTATAATATCACTTATCATATTTGTACAATTTATTATTCATAACTCCATATTCCAAAAACATATCACATGTTTAATTTAATACCTTAAACAATCAGAAAAGTAAGATATATCACCTCAAACCAAATCAACCTTGATTTACATGCCAAACTTATAAAAAAGTGCAAGTTAGTAGCTTCACGCCTGTGAACACTTTTTCACAACTGTGAAGTACCTTCATAGGTAGTCCATCTGGTAATCAACGGTGATTCAACCTTTGAACCAACTATGGGTTTCACGAATGCAATCAACCCTTCACGGGTGTGAATCAGATCATGAACCCAACTATGAAACTGCCCATGAATGGATCGATTTTAACCAAAAAATTAAAATCTATGCACACCCCTAAACTACCTTTCACGATCGTGAATCTAAAAAATTTCTAGATTTTAACTCAAAACAGAGTATAGTCATTTCACATGCCAAAATCCTCTATAATTGACTAATGTCAATCCCCCTATCAACAATCTAGCATGGTATCTCAACTACCAACATTTCCATAACCAAAAACAACATTTAAAATCACTATAATCACCCAATTAGCATACTAAAACCCCCATTATGCCTCTAATATGAAATCATGCCATTTATCAAACCCTTAACCATTCACAATATGCATATAAAGCAAACAAGATATATTTATGCAACTCAAGTCTTTGAATATGGTTATGCACATACCTTACACCTAGGATGGAGCCTAACCTAAAGATCTAGCTCTTCAAGCTTGTCCTCTCCTTTAAGATGAACTTTTAGCTCCTAGAAACAAACAAAATATCTCATTTAGCCTCTAGAACATAAACCAATCTCCAAAACACTTTAATTACTCGTTCAACTCTCAAAACACTATCTTCCTATACTTTTTCACTTTTTTCTAGTTGAATCTTGTTATTTGAATCTCAAAAATAGGGAAAGAGAGGTTATGAGGATGGAAGAAAATGAAGGTAACTTGTTAGATTGGATTTCAAAGAGTGGGGAGACAAATTTTGAGGGATGGAAGAGAGAAAAATTGTGTATGCCTTACCTGTTGCTTACTGCCTAGGATTTATGATCATGACACACATTTCATGAACATGAAACCCACTTTTACGGTTGTGAAAATCTTTCATGGTTTAAGAAATGAAAATTTGACATTCACCATTATGACACCCCTTGTCACAGGTGTAAAAACACTAACTTTCCACATTTAAGTTTTATATAAAACTCTTCTCAACTCCTAACTCTCTTAAGCCACTAACATAACTTATAGACCATATTTTACGAGCATTACATAGCTCTCTCCCTTAAAAAATTTCATCCCTGAAATTACTTGATATGTCAACTTGGAACAATTGAGGGGATTGTGTCATCATCACTTCGTTGCTTTTCTATGTCGTTTCTCTAGTAGTATGATTCCACCATAAGACCTTCACTAGTAGTACTCATTTGTTCCTGAGTTCCTTAATCTCTCAAACTATGATCTCAATTGGCTCCTCTTCATAAGACAAGTCTAATCTCACCTCTACGCTCTTGGTTGTAACAAAATAAGAAGGATTTGACCAGTACCTTCTCAATATAGATACATGAAATATATTGCTTATCCTACTCAACTCTGGCGGCAAGGCAAGTTTGTACACAATTGGTTCGATGCTTTCCAAGGTATCCTAAGGTCAGATGAACCTAGAGCTCAATTTGCCATTCTTCTTAAATCTAAGAACTTTCTTCCATAAAGACACTTTGAGAAACACCTTGTGTCCCACTAGATACTCAATATACCTCCTCTTGAGATCTATATAGGACTTATGTTTGTTGGAAGCTGCCCTTAACTGAATCTGAATGATCTTCACTTTCTCTTCTATCTCTTGTACCAAATTTGGCCCCACTAACTTTCTCTCACTAAGCTCTATTCAACACAATATTGTCTGACACTTTCTTCTATAAAGTACCTCGTAGAGAGCTATCTCAATACTAAACTGATAACTGTAGGCAAACTCCATCAATAGTATATACTTGTCATAGCTTCCTTCGAACTCAATCACATAATATATCATCATATCCTCCAATATTTGTATAACTCTCTAACTGTCTATCTATCTCAGAATAGAAAGTCGTAATGAAATTAAGCTTGGTATCCAACGCTTGCTATAGACTACTCTAAAACTGAGATGTAACACCATCTCATCCTAGCAACATGTGCTTAGATAAGAGATTGCTACGCTATCTTTAACCAAAATCATCATTTTATAAACAATGAAAGTTGCATTTTTTTCAATACCAAAAATTTACACATTATAAAAGAAATGACAAACACTTTATATACAAAAAGTACTATTTACAAAACATTTGTGCTTATCCAAAACATAAAGATACTTTACAACACTATGAAAGTAAATTCAAAATAACAATACAAAAGTCGTGTGACCCATAATGTTTGAAACAGGCTGATTTACTAGATCAAACCATCGCTAGCTTTATCTATATTTTTTTTCTTTAACATTGCTATATTTGCACAAGAGAAACTCCCACGCTAAGCTCTAGGCATAGTGGTGCATAAAAGTAAGGTAATATACTATATCATGCAACATGCAATATTATGCACTTCTAACATGTCCAAGTTTTCATATATTTTGAATACTTTTAACATCTCATATCATCATCTCATACTTACATATTGTTATATTAGATTAACTAGAATACATAAACACTTATCAAGTATAATTTATATAAGATTCTTTATACCATTGTTAAATCATTTATGCCCATAGCACCTAGAAACCAAAAATCAGAATAATGGAGTTGGCCATCTAGGCATAGTGAAGTTGCCACCTAGGCATAATGGTTTGCATATACAAGTGCCATTACTGGCATTAATATAAGTGTCATCATCAACATTAAGATATGTGTCATCACCGGTATTTATAAAAAGTGTCATCACCGATATTAATAGATTACTAATTGACATGTCAAACAATCCAAAACTCTAGTTCTAAACTATGTATTCGAGGGCTTAAACCATGTCATTATCAAGTTAAAACACTGTTTTCTCTTTGTTAAACTCATAACTCTTTTATATTTTTCATTACTTACTCACTTGATGTAACATAATTGTTTTATATCATAACTTCACTTTTTTTCACATACAAATATTTTCAATTTCATTGAATAAACCATTCCTTCTTGATTTCTTTACTTGAAAATTTTCATTTATTAGCAAATAAATAAAATTAATAAAAATAGGGGATTCATAATCGTGATTTATTATTCATACCCATGATCCAAACCGTGTTTCAAGCCATGAAAAAATCTAGAATGAATAGTACCATTTTCCATGCAAAAGTCACGCCCATGATGTCATTTAGTCACACCCGCGAATTTAGTAATTCACACCTGTGACTATCTACTAGAAAATTATACTTTCACTTTTCATATTCATTTCAAGCTTCTTAAAGCCATAAAAATACTACAACATACATCCCTAAGATTTTTAATTTAGTATACAATGATTTTATCACCACTTATATGCTTATAATATTCTCAAATTATTAACATGTAATAATCAAATCAACAATTTACACAATATCACCTTTCTCATGTCAAATTAAAGTTTCCATGCAATAATTTATTATCAAATGTATTACAAGTACTAACTAACATGCAAAAATTCATGTCATACAATTTATATTAAAAATATAGGCTATTGCCTTAAGTTATTCACTAACCTATTTCTCTTGCTTTCCTTCCACCTCATAGGTTTGTTTCCCTTTCCTTTGCTCCATTGAACTTATTTTTTCTCAACTTGTGTTCCTAAAACACATAAAACATCATAAGAATCTTACTTTGTCATATCTCTCTAAACCCTATTTTCTCTTTCTTAAAACACTAAACTCTTTCTCCTCCAAAACATGCTCCAAAAGAGCTCAAAGCCTTATCTTCCTTTAAAGAAAA
Organism: Triadica sebifera; assembly: GCA_023653625.1. Classification (NCBI taxonomy): domain Eukaryota; kingdom Viridiplantae; phylum Streptophyta; class Magnoliopsida; order Malpighiales; family Euphorbiaceae; genus Triadica; species Triadica sebifera. The sequence continues at coordinate 11,271,504 of CM042900.1, forward strand.
ATATAGAGGAGATGAAGAACATCTTACCTTTACTCTTTTCTCCCTTTGGTAAAAACTCTAGAGATTTCTCTCTCCTCTTTTCTCACTTATCTCTTTTTCTTGCAACTTTCTCTAGCTTCCTCAAGCTTTTTAATGCATGAATATGGTTTTTCCTTGCCTCTCTTTCTACTCTCTCTATAGAAACAAACTTGGCTATGGAGTATATTAAGAAAATGTGAGGTTAATTTTGATGAGCAGAAAATGAGTTAGAGAAATGATAAGGAATAAGGAAAGAAGAAGAAAATAGAAAACACCCAAATTTCAACTTTGGGTCCCATAATTTTGACCAAAAATCTTAATATTCTGTGTTAAATAACATCTTAATCTCTCTTTCTTATGGGGTCGCCGGTCAACACTAAAAATCATGTCCAAAATTATATTTAAATAGTAAATATCTCATTTAATCTTCAGATTTTGCTAAATTACAATTTGACCCTAAAACTTTCCAAAATTTTCATTTAGGTTTCTTACCATAATTTAACATCTTCACACTATATATATATATATATATACTTGATTAGGCATTTTCCATAATTATTTGTCATTATTTTAATTATTTTATGGTCAAAATATGAATTTAGACTCTAATCGATTCGACACGTCAACTCCATGGAACGTGCAACTCAAAGTTTAAATTAGCGGATATGACATATTTAACATCCAATGATTTAGGCTCCGATTACGCATGACCGTAGTGAGGCACACAAGTTTAATCGGAGTCTAAATTTGAACCCATAAAAAAAATAACTAATAATAAGGGATGATAATTAAGGGTATTATTATTTGGGAATTAAAAAGATTAGTGCAAGAATTAAAAAAATAAAATAAAATTTCCTATGGACAAAATTGGTATTATGGAAATTATTAGGGGAAAAAGTGTAAATATGGAGGAAGATGAGGCAAATATGGAATTTTTCAAAATTTAAATGTTAATCAAGATTAATTAACTTAATGAACCAATAAGAATTAAGATTAATTTTAATTAGTAGGACCCACTTCTTAATTTAGGTATAAAAGTCAAAAAAAAGGAAGAAATTCCACATTCTTCCATAAGCCATTTTCTTCTTCTTTTCTCCCACCTTAGTGTCGTCCACTTCTCCATCCCAAAAGCCACCATTTTTCTGCAAATCAAGCTTATGAAAGTGAGGAAAGAAATTAGTTTTGAGAGAAGAAAAATCAGAATTAAAGAGTTCTTACTACAAAGGGAACAAAGTAGCAAGAAAGAATGAAAAAAAAAAAAGGAAAAAGGGAGAAGAGTTGGGACATATTTCAGTCCATTTTGGGTTCACTTAAGGTGAGTTTATTCTTCTTAAATTCAACCTTTTTCCTTCCATTTTAAATCGATATTGATGATAAATGTGATTAGATTTGGTAAATTTAGGTTATGTTGCAAGATTGGAATTAGAAATTTAAGTTTGTGATTATTTGATGAAAGTTGTAGTTAGATTTTGAATTGATGATATTTGATGTTAATTAATTATTTTATGACTTAAACACTAAAGAAAAATGATGTTAAGGGATGTATGAGGGGCTGCCGTAGCTAAAAAAATTTAGGGGAAATTGAAATTAACATAGAAATACCACAATTTGTGATAGATTAAGTATGAATTGAGTGTTGAATTGAAGAAAATGAATTGGGAACTAAGATATGGTTTTTGGGCAGCCATGACATATTAAGAGGGAAGTTTAACCTTAGTATATTTTAGCTCAATTAAGGTGTAAAACATATTAGGAGCATTAGAATGTTATGTAGACATGAAAAGCAACGAAAATGGATATTGGAATTGAAATATGGTATGGTTGTGTAGGAAACATAAGTGAACAAGTGAGAGGCCCTCAAGAGGGTGAAAAAGGCAAGGAGAAAGCTAGCTAATAAGGGAAGGAAAAGAAGGTTTAAGGGAAGAACCAATACTGATTAGGTATGTGCTTCATTGATAAAAATCTTGCATTTGTTAATATGTATGGAATTATATATTAAGGTTTGATATGTTTGTGTTTGTGATATGTTATGTGATTTATTGTGGCTTTTGATATTTTATATGGCAATGGAATCAAATGGTGTGAAATAATTGAGACATGTGAATATAGTTGTAATTCTGGAAATTTTAGTATCAAAATGAATGCAAATGATGAATGTGGTTGAAATGTGGATTGATGTCAATTGATGACTCAGGTGCAGAATTTCAGGAACAACCCTGACTATTTTGATGATAACTTGAGTTCTAGAACTCTATTTTATATATTATTTATTGGAAATGAAAGCTAAGACACAAGAATTAATTTTTATTTAGATCATAAAATCTAATTATATCTATATTTTCCTAGAAAAATACATGAAGTTCAAACCTAGAATCTATCCAAAAAATTCTGGGCAAAAATTTATGTGATGATGCAGTATTAAATTAATCATAACTTTTGATAGAGAACTGAGATTTTAATAATTTGTAATTCATCTGAAACCTAAGACAATAAGATAAAAATTGTTAGAAGACCATAACTCCTAATTCGAATTATAAGAGGGCTAAAAATGAAGCCTAAAAATAGGTTCAAAATCTGCCATAGGTAAAAATATAAAATATTGGGCTTTTTCATTTGTTGTGATAATTATATGTAATAATCCATGTGAATATTTACTTTGATGATAATTATAAATTTTTAATAAATTATTTATGTGTGTAATTATAGTGCAATAATAATGGGAAAAAATAAAAATAAATAAGCATAATTATGGTAATTGATTAATATTGTCATGTTTGAAAATATTGTGAATTAATATAAAAATAGTTAGTCATATGACACCTAATCTAGAACTAGAATAGAGAATAGTTTGGTATGTCAATCAGGAGATTTTAGGCATTCGGTGCCAAATAGAAAAGCCGGTGATGCTAAATTGATAAATACACTCGGCGCAAAATTTCTAAGCCGGTAATGGCAAAATTATTAAACTGGTAATGACATTATTATGAAAGCGTTCGGTGCAATATTATGAAAGTTGTAAATGAAAACCCTATTATTCCTATAGTTAGTTTGGTTATAGGTGTTATGGGCACAAGAAAATGAAAAATAATAATAATGTTAAAATATGTCATTTTGCTAATGTTAGATGAATTAAAATTGTTAAATGCTGAATAGTTGCTGAAATTTATTGGTTTTATATAATTCTTTATTTTATCCCTTGTTGAAATGATTAATTAATATGTGAAATATATATATATATATATATATATATATATATATATATATATATATATATATATATATATATATATATATATATATATTAGAAGACCATAACTCCTAATTCGAATTATAAGTGGTCTAAAAATGAAGCTCAAAAATAGGTCTGAAATCTGCCATAGGTAAAAACTTAAAATATTGGATTTTTGCATGTGTTGTGATAATTATATATAATAATCCATGTGAATATTTACTTTGATGACAATTATAAATGTTTAATAAATTATTTATGTGTGCGATTATAGTGCAATAATAAAGGGAAAAAACAAAAATAAATAAGCATAATTATGGTAATTGATTAATATTGTTATTTTTGAAAATATTGTGAATTAATATAAAAATAGTTAAGTCATATGACATCTAATCTAGAACTAGAACAGAGAATAGTTTGACCTGTCAATTAGGGGATTTTAGGCACTCGGTGCTAAATAGAAAAGTCGGTAATGGCAAATTGATAAATGCACTCGGCGCAAAATTTCTAAGCTGGTAATAGTAAATTGATAAATGCGCTTGGTGCAAAATTTCTAAGCTGGTAATGGCAAAATTATTAAACCGGTAATGACATTATTATGAAAGCGCTCGGCGCAATATTATGAAAAGTCGGAAATGACAACCTTGTTTTTCCTATTAGTTATTTCGGTTATAGGTGTTATGGGCACAAGAAAAATGAAAAATAATAATAATGTTAAAATATGTCATTTTGCTAATGTTAGATGAATTAAAATTGTTAAATATTGAATAGTTGCTGAAATTTATGGGTTTTATATAATCATTTATTTTATCCCTTGTTGAAATGATTAATTAATATGTGAAATATATATAATTTTTATCATTGAAGCACCACTAAGCTAGTAGCTTAGCGTATGTGGTTTCCTCTCGCGCAGGTTATAAGGGTAGCCGTAGAAATTAGAATTGTCAGAAGAAGAAGGGTACCCGTATGAAAGTAGCTATAAGCTTTAGTTTTCTTTTTGGTATATTTTATCAAAAATTTTGTAAATTAAATTATGGTTTTAGTTCTTACAGTGTGTATTATAGACATGAATTATAATATAAATTAATGTACTTTATAAATATATAAAATTTTAAGTATTTATGCTTATAACAATTTTTATTTCATTGTCTACAATATTTTCGTTAAAAAAAAATTTAAAAAAAATTTACTTCACTCCATTAATTTTATAAAACAGTAAGACGGGTAATGCTCACTTACCTTGCTGAATTACAGTGGGGTAAGGGGGTGTTACAATTTTGGTATCAGAGCCATAAGTTTTAACGATTCTTATTTAGTGGGTATGGGAAGATAAGTGCATGTTTTCAGTATTTGCATTGTTTTAAGCTGTTATATTCTAATAAGGTTTTAATGGATAAGAAATCAAGGGGAAGTCACGAAGAACAGAAGGATGATAATATAGCTAATTTGGCTACTCATAGACGGTCAGCATCAATTATAGCTTCGGAGCCTAGTGTGATTGCTCCACAACATGTTGAAGAACAAATTGATCCTGGTCAGGTACCCCTTATGCAACAGATGGCTACCTTGTTACAGCAGATACCACAAGTTGTACTACCACTAGCCCAACCAGCTCCCCCACCTCAACCGAAACCCCAAATTGATAAATTAAGAAAATATGGGGCTACATATTTTATGGGCAAGAAAGAGGATGACCTAGTCATAGCAGAATTTTGGTAGGAAAAGACAGAGCGGGTTTTTGAGGAGCTGCAATATCCGAAGGAGTATAAGGTTAGATATGTAGTATCCCTCCTTCAGGAGCATGCCTATGACTGGTAGAAATTGGTGTTAAAGAAACCTCAGACTCCGAACCCTCAGATATGGGATTTCTTTATGGCAGAGTTTAAAAAGAAATATGTGCCAAGAATTTATGTGGATGAGAAAAAGCGAGAATTTCTGAATTTGAAGCAGAGGGGTATGATAGTAGCTGAGAATGAGATGGAGTTCACCAGGCTAAGCAAGTATGCAACAGGGATTATTGGAGATGAAGCTGATAAATGTCGTAGATTTAAAGACGGTCTCAATGAAGAGATTGGATATTTAGTGGCTTCCCACCAGCATACAGATTTTGCTACGTTAGTGTCCTCTACCATTAGTGTTGAAAGGAGGAAAAAGCTGAAGATAGAAGAGTTCTCTAAGAAACCAACAACTAATGTGGCCCAGACATCGGGTAGGAAAAGACGGATGGTACCCAGACCCTTTCAGCCACGGGTTGCTGGGCAGACATTTTCTGGTAGGCGGGGTTAGCATTTTAGACCCGCAACATCATCTGTTAGTTCACCAGCATCATTTCCCAAGAGACAAGCTCTAACTATGTGTCAGCATTGTGGTAAATCTCATACAGGAGAGTGTTGGTGGTTAACTAGGGCATGTTTGAGATGTGGAGCTACTGACCATATGAAGAGAGATTGTCCCAGACTTAGTACAGGCAGTATGGCACCAGCACAGACTATAGCACCAATACAGAGTTGTGGTAGAGGTTGAGGCCAGTTTAGAGGTGGTCGTACTGGACAGAGTCAGGGGGTATCTAAGATAGTTGACAAACCCGGAGGTAGAAGAGCTCCAGCTCGGGCATATGTGATGAGAGCCCGTGAGGACCAGGATGCACCAGACGTCGTAGTTGGTAAATTATCTTTATTTGATTTACATGCATTGATAGATCCTGGTTCCACACATTCATACATAAGCACAGCTACACTTAGACAAGGGAACATGATACCTGAGACCTTAGAATATGAGATAGTTGTGACCAATCTGCTCGGACATAGTGTGAAAGTGAATTAGATTTATAGAAACAGTTCAATAATAATTCAGGGTAGAGAATTTCTAGCAGACTTAATAGAATTACATTTTCATGAATTTGATGCTATTCTAGGTATGGATTGATTGACAAAGTATGAAGCTATAGTCGACTGCCGATCTAGAAAAGTTGTATTCAAATTCCTAGGCAGGATGACACCATCATTCAAGGTGAAGGTCAAACATGTTTGATCAGTGTTATTTCTGCATTAAAAGATTGGAAATACATTAGGAAGGGATTTGAGGCATACTTGGCCCATATGATAGATACCAGGAAGGGGAGCTCGGAACTCAAGGACGTCCCCATAGTGTGTAAGTTCCTAGATGTGTTTCCTGAAGATTTTTCGGGGTTACCATCAGATAGGGAGATAGAGTTTGCTATTGATGTAATTCCTGGTACAGCCCCGATATCAATTACTCCTTATAAAATGGCACCGGCAGAATTGAGAGAGTTGAAGGTTCAATTGTAAGAATTGCTAGACATGGGGTTCATCAGACCCAGTGTGTCACCATGGGATGCTCCAATGTTGTTTGTGAAAAAGAAGGATGACACCCTTTGATTATGTATTTGTTGAACCTTGAGGGGTATTTCCATCATTTTGATGCTAACAAATAAAATAACAATAATGTATTTAACATATTTATTTTCTAAGTTTATTGAACAGGGTATGGAACATGATGCAAGAATGGAGAATGGAAGACTAACCTTAAAAAGACAAAAATTGAAGAAATAGCAGCCTGTGACCTTTTATGTCACGTCTGTGATAAAGCTTAGCGCCAACTACCCAATATTTAAAGTTCACGGACATGAAGAATCATAGCAACTGTGAATGATCATATCAATCACGCCCGTGAAATAAAGTCACACCAGTGAGAAAACATGTCAAAATTCCTCTAGAGAACTTCACGGTCAGAGTCACCACTTGGACCACAGCTTGGAAGGATGTTCACACCAGTGAAAGAATAATGTCATGCCCATGATCGAACACTTCAAATCCTTCCAGAATTCTTCACGGCCAAAGTCACCACTCAAGTCACGGCTTGAAAGTACAATCACGACCGTGACACACATATTCACGATCATGAAAAAGGAAAGAGAAACATGTCAGGTGTGAAATTTAGAGTTGGTGCAACCAAACAGCTATAATTCGCCATGTAAGTATAAATGCAAGTCATTTATGAATCCAGAACAAGAGAATAGCAAATGCTTTGAATCAAAATCTTGTTGTAGCCATTTGTGAATTTACTACTTTCAAACAAACATTAATTCTCTATAAAAAAAATCTTTTCGCTCATTATTTTTTGAGCATTATAGATTTGTGAGTGTTTCTCTTTGTAATCTATTACTCAAGTGAGGTTGGGTATATTGGGTTAAGAGTAGAACACTTGTAAGAGTTATTTGTGTGAGCCATTAAAATACAAGGAATTGGTTTATTGTGTGAGCCATTAAAACACAAGGAATTTCTGGGTTATGTGAGATCCATTGATAGAAACATCATAGTTGGGAGTGAGCTTGTAAAACTCCATTGTAACACTTAGTGTTAGTGAAACTCCCAATTGAGATTGGGGAGACGAGTAGGGTTTGTTAACACTCGAACCTCTATAAAAATTCCTGTGTGATATCTTCCTATCCCTACTCTGCTTAACTTTTCTTTCCGCACTTAAAAGTTAAGAATTTTTAATATCCAATTTAACCCCCTTCTTGGTTAAATTTCTGGGCAACAATTGGTATCAGAGATTAGTCTAGCATCAAAGCCTAAACAGCGCTAGCAAAGATCAAGAAATGGCTAATGAAGGATTCCAAAGTCTCAAGACTTACTTTGATGGAGCAAATTATGCTCATTGGAAGTTCTGGATGGAGACATATCTAGATAATGAAGGAATTGAAGTTTGGGATAGTGTTCAGAAAGAATGGACACCACCAACTAGAAGAGGAGTTGATGGTGAAGAAGAAATCCTGTCAAGAGATGATTGGACAGAGCCTCAAAGAAGAGCAAATTTCAAAAATAAGAAGGCAATGACAATTCTCTCAAGCTCATTATCCATTAAAGAATGCGGCAGGATACAACACTGCCCAACTGCATATAGCATGTGGAAAACATTGGAAAACTATCATGAAGGAACAAAGCAAGTAAAATCCAAGAAGATTAAATTTCTTACTTCAGAGTATGAACTCTTCAAGATGAAATCCAATGAGTCAATCACCAACATGAAGAATCCTCTTCTAGCCATAATAAATGGCATGAGAAAGCTTGGGAAACACTTGAGCTTGGAAGATGTAAATAACAAAATTTTGAGAGGTCTTCCTCTTAAAGATTACGGTTTAAGAGTTGTTGGTATAGAAGAGGCCAATGAAGACATGAGTGTCATGAATACTGATGTGCTTATTGGAAAACTTCTAAGACATGAAGTGGCAATGAAAAGAGATAGAGAACTTGAAGCCGAGCCAGAAAAAAGAAAGCCTCTAGCACTAAAAGCCTCTACTTTAAAATCTCAAGAGGAAGTTGAAGATGATGAAGAAAAGAGTGATGATGCAAATGAGGACATTGTTATGCTCTCAAGAAGCCTGAAAAGAATTATTGAGAAGAGAATGGACAACTCTAGAAAATTCAAGCAAAGAAATTTGAAACAGGCCTTGAATGACTCTCAAAAGAGTAAAGAGGAAGTAAAGTGCTATGAATGTGGGAAGAAATGACATATTAAATTGGAATGTCCAAGGCTCAAGAAGCATAAGAGAAAATACCAAAGAGACAATGTGGAGAAAGGCCACAAAGTTACATGGGATGACAAAAGCTCTTCAAGTGAAAAAATGACAATGAAAGTGAGAGGTCAACCTATGCTTCATGGCTATAGAGGATCACATCTCGGATAAGTAGGATCATTTCACTCATACTCGTTCAATAATGATAGTAGTGATAATGATAGTAATAGTGAAGATGATGATGAGCAAAGCCTAATAGAAGTATTGAATCTAGAACTAGAGAAATATAGAAGTAAATTCAATACTTACAAAAATAACATTTCTAATTTGAAAATCAAAATGGATGTTTTAGAAAAGGAGAAATTTGAGCTTAAATCATCTAATGAATCTCTACAAAAATCATTAGATGAGTACTCTTCAAGACCCTCAACTAAATCCTTGCTTAAAGAAAATAATATTTTGACAAATGAAGTTGAGGAACTTAGAAACTCCATTTCAAAATTTCACAAAGGAAATGAGAGTTTAGATACTCTTATTGTGTCTCAAAGACCACCCTTAATTAGACATGATCTAGGATTTAAGGGTACATTATCTTCATCTCACAAGACTACTTTTATTAAGTCAATTGAACCCCACATCTCCACATTTGCTATAACAGCCTCAAGTGCTAAGTGCACAGCATACACTAAACCTTCTATGCATAAAAGGAATGATCAAGGGTTGGTAAGCCTAAGAAGGAAACCTCAAAAGGCTAATCATGCTTTTATGTACAAGAAGCATGCACCTAGAAAAGCACAAAGTCTTTGTGCATGACATTGCTCTCAAACTCTACCTAATAGAAACATGGCATTCAAAAGCATTGTAAGACCAAAAAGCATGTTTAGAGCTAAACAATGTAACTATTGTATGAAATTTGGTCATATAAATAAATATTGCTGGATAAGGAAGGCTCATTGGGAACTTTCATGTGCTAACCCCCAAGGACCCAAGCTCATTTGGGTACCTAAAAATAATACTTGAATTATGATTCTATAGGTATGCCTCAAGTCCACAATAAACAAAAATGCTTGGCAAGTAGATAGTGGATGCTCAAGGCATATGACCGAAGACAAAGAAATTTTCAATGAAATCAAAAGTATTGATGGAGGTAAAGTAACCTTTGGAAACAATGCTAAGGGTAAGGTAATTGGCATTGGCTCTATTGGTATTAATGGTACTACTTTCATTAAAGATGTCTTACTTGTTCATGGTTTGAAACATAACTTGTTAAGTGTAAGTCAATTATGTAAGTCAATTAAGTAAGTCAATTATGTAAGTATAAATGCAAGTCATTTATGAATCCAGAACAAAAGAATAGCAAATCCTTTGAATCAAAATCTTGTTGTAGCCATTTGTGCATTTACTACTTTCAAATAAACATTAATTCTCTGTAAAAAAATCTTTTTGCTCATTATTTTCTGAGCATTATAGATTTGTGAGTGTTTCTCTTTGTAATCTACTACTGAAGTGAGGTTGGGTATATTGGGTTAAGAGTAGAACACTTGCAAGGGTTATTTGTATGAGCCATTAAAACACAAGGAATTGATTTATTGTTTGAGCCATTAAAACACAAGGGATTTCTGGGTTAGGTGTGATCCATTGATAGAAACACCATAGTTGGGAGTGAGCTTGTAAAACTCCATTGTAACACTTAATGTGTTAGTGAAACTCCCAATTGAAATTGGGGAGAGGAGTAGGGTTTGTTAACACCCGAACCTCTATAAAAATTCTTGTGTGATATCTTCCTATCCCTACTCTACTTAACTTTTCTTTCCGCACTTAAAATTTAAGAATTTTTAATATCCAATTCAACCCCCCTTTCTTGGTTCAATTTCTAGGCAACAGTATTGATTGCCGACAATTGAACAAGGTAACAATTAAAAATAAATACCTACTACCTAGAATTGATGATTTGTTTGATCAACTGAAGGGAGTGAGAGTATTCTCTAAGATTGATCTCAGATCCGGGTACCACCAATTGAAAATCAAAGAATCAGATGTGTCCAAAACAGCCTTCAGGACTCGAAATGGCCACTATGAGTTCCTAGTTATGCTATTTGGCTTAACGAATGCACCAGCTGCCTTTATGGAAATGATGAATAGAATTTTTAGGCCTTACCTTGATCATTTTATGGTAGGTTTTATAGATGATATCCTGGTGTATTCGATGGACAAGGGGGAACAGGATAGAAATCTCAGAGTAGAACTGCAGACTTTGTGGGAAAATCAATTGTATGCAAAACTGTCAAAATATGAGTTCTAAGTTGGAAGAAGTAGGATTCTTAGGGCGATTCTAAGTTGAAAACCAATTTCAGTTGAAGGAATCCATGTTGGCCCTAACAAAATAGAAGCGATTCTAAGTTGGAAGTCGTCTCACAATGTAACAGAAGTCCGGAGTTTCCTTGGATTAGTTGGTTACTACATAAGGTTTGTAAAGGGATTTTCAAGCATAGCTGCACCAATTACAAAGTTGCTCAAAAAAGAAACTAAGATTGAGTGGACAGATCGGTGTCAGGCAAGCTTTGAGAAGCTAAAAGTCATGCTAACCAAAGCACCTGTTTTGACCCAACCTACTCCAAGGAAAGATTTTGTGATACTAGGTTGTGTATTAATGCAAGAGGGTAAAGTAGTTTCTTATGCATCTAGGCGATTGAAGCCTCATGAGCTAAATTACCCCACACATGATTTGGAGTTGGCAGCAATAGTGTTTGCTTTAAAAATATGACGACATTATTTGTATGGCGAGTAGTGCTACATATACATAGATCATAAAAGCCTCAAATATTTGCCCACACAAAAGGAGTTGAACTTAAGGCAAAGACACTGGTTGGAGTTAATCAAGGATTATAAGTGTATTATTGATTATCAGCTAGGCAAAGCCAATGTAGTAGCAGATGCCTTAAGTAGAAAAACACTAGTAGGTATAGTTTGAAAATTTCCTCAATTATAAATTAATATATATAAATTAATAGTAAATTAAAAATTAGACTCATAAATTATTTTGGCAGAGTTACGGGTCCAACCTACTTTAAGGCAACAAATGAGAGTAGCTCAGAAGCAAGATCCGAAATTGATGATAATTGCTGAGGCAATGAAAAAGGGGGAGGGACCTGAATTTAAGGTTGAAGATGATGGAAGCATAAGTTACAAAGGAAGATTGTGCATGCCAAACGACAGTGAATTAAAGCAAATAATTCAAAAAGAGGCATATAATACAACTTATTCCATGCATCCAGGAAGCAATAAAATGTATCAAAACCTGAAAACTCATTATTGGTGGCCATGAATGAAGAAAGATATTGTGGAATACACTACAAGATGTTTGACATGCCAACAAGTGAAAGTAGAGCACTAGGTACCATCTGGATTGTTGCAACCTATTGCTATCCCAGAATGGAAGTGGGAAAGGATTACGATGGATTTTGTATCTGCTTTGCCTTTGACGCAAAAGAAGCATGATGCAGTATAGGTAATTGTTGACAGGCTTACCAAGTCAGCTCACTTTCTTCCAGTTCTGATGGATTATTCGTTGAGCCGGTTAGTAGAAATATATGTTAATGAGATAATTCTACTGCATGGGGTGCCAGTATCTATTATTTCTGATCGAGATCCACGGTTCACATCAAAATTTTGGAAAAGTCTATAGCAAGCATTGGGGACCCAACTTACTTTTAGTACAACATTTCACCCACAAACAGATGGGCAATCTGAATGAGTTATTCAATTTCTGGAAGATATGCTTAGAAGTTGTGTAATTGACTTTGAGTGTAGCTAGAATAAGTATCTATTATTGATGGAATTTGCATATAACAATAACTATCAAACTAGTCTCGGCATGGCACCATACGAAGCTTTGTATGGAAGGAGATGTAGGACACCATTATGCTGGATAGAACTTGGTGAAAAGAAGTTAATGGGGCCAGAAGTAGTGTAGCAGAGAGAGGAGAAGGTAAAATTAATCCAAGATCGGTTAAAAGCTGCAACTGATCGACAAAAGTCCTACACTGATTTGAAGAGGAAAGACATTGAATATGCCATCAGAGACAAGGTATTTTTGAAAGTTTCACCTTGGAAGAAAGTACTTCATTTTGGTAAAAAGGGGAAAATAAATCTTAGATTTATTGGACCATACGAAATACTTGAACGTGTGCATTTAGTGGCTTACAGATTGGCCTTACCACTAGAATTGGATAAGATCCACAATGTGTTTCATGTCTTAATGTTAAGGTGATATAAATCGGATCTGGCACATGTAATACCTATGAAATCAATAGAAGTACAACTAGACTTGAAATATGTTGAAGAGCCAGTGAAAATACATATACCTCATATATACCTCACATGTCATGCATATATTAAACAAATACCATGCATACATCATGTATGCCACATATATACCTCAAATATACCATACATATGTCACAAATTATCCATCATCTCATTATCAAGGTAAATTCATGACAATCATATGAATCGCATAATCACAAGTCAATTAACATTTCAAATAGCAAGCAATGTCCATATGTAGTAAATAAATCATTTGATAATTGAACTCACATTTCTCATTTGATTCTGACCCTTAACTTATTGTCTATCCCCTCCTTGTGGGTCTCCAATTTATTGTGAGCCTAATATAAAAATATAATCGATTAATTTATGACTAAAGAAAATTAATGTGGCTTAAACAAATTAATGTACATAGTTCATATACATAGTTAGGGTTTTTTCCTATGAGGCAGTGTGACCTTATGGGACTGATTAGCCCATAACTTTTTAATAAAATTGTCCAATTTATGTGATTCTTATTTCTAATTAAATATAATATATAATTATATAACATATTCAAATTTTAGAGAAATTTGAGCATTGTACAATTTGTGGTGGAATTGTTTTCTGCCCTTTTAGCAATTTTAGGGTACCAATTTTGGTCATTCATATCTTGCAATATGTAAGTCAAATTATAATTAAAATTGGTATAAAATTATATAAGTTAAAATATAATATTTTTTATGTTTGAAACTTCTATCAATTATATCTCTAAGGTCCTCAAAATATAAGAAACATTTCACTGGTCCAGAACAGAGTTAGCTTCCAAACCAAAATGACTTGTAAAGACTATATCTTACTCTATACATAACATATTGAGGTGAAAGTTATACTAAAATTTATCTAAGACATAATTCTATAACTTTCATATTTTGGTAAATTACAGATAGTTCAAACTAGGGAACAATCTTCTGAACCTACCCAGGGTACTAAGCAGGTAGTTCAAACTATGGAACAATCATGGTTACATTCACCATAACTCAACATCCATAAGACATATGAATCTGAAATTTGTTATAACTATATATAACACATGTATACAACTTTCATGTTTTGATCTACTTAAAATAAGGGTTCTATCATATTTAAAACAAATGGAGATAGTAGCTAACTCAGGTAGGGTTCACACCCGGACCAGTTCCAATTTGATGTCAATACATTTTCATATATACTAAATATTGAAAAAATTATATATATATATATATAAACCTAAAACATAAATGAACAGCTTTTATGTTTGAAACTTCTCCAAATTTGGTCTATAAGGTCATCTAAATCAAAGTGCAAGACACTGGTGCAATATAACCCTAATAGTTCAAACCAACACTAGAATAATGGAGAGAAGGTTACTTACTAAGAATGAACTTGAAAGGGATCAATTTGCTGCAAAACCTAAGTGAAATAAGGAAGAAATTAAGGCTAAAATGGAGGAAGAAGAAGAAATGAATCTGAAGTGAAGGGGGCAGAATAATGAGGAGGAAGATAAGGTCCACCTCCCACCTCCTCACTTTTGTCATTTTCCTTTTTTGTTTTTCTTTTCTTTCATTTCATTTGTCTTTATTAATTCAATCTAATAATTTTATTCATATAAATTTCAATTTCATGTCATCCTCAACTAAATTATAAAATGGACACGTGCAATTCAACACAATTGCAGAATACTCAGACACATAGCTAATGTGTGGCATGAACTTGTCCCTATAAAAATACATAATTAAATGCATGTGTTCAAGTAAAATATATGCAAATGCATATGTCCAAATGAAATGCATGTAAAAATGCATATGTGGGAAGTTGAGGATGTTATAAGAAATGTGTTGATTTCATCAATTGACCCACTATTACTCACATTGCGTCATGTTTTCTCTAAGTTACTAGTAACCCTAAAAAAATCCATTGTGACTCTCTCCCATTTCCATTATAGTATAGGTATTGATTATAGTAATGCTATGGGCAACTGGTGTTTAACTTTCACTTATTGGCATGTCAGACACTTGGTAATATATTTTGTAATATCCTTTTCATCCCTAATCACCAATATTGTGCCTTCAAGTCCTTATGCATCTTGTTTCCGCTTAGATGCATGGTATACACTTTCTCATATGCTTCTTTCAAGATATTTTGTTTCAATTCTTTTGCAATAGGAATATAAATTATGTTCTTAAAATATACTATGCCATCTTCTGTCATTAAAAACTTGGGCCTCTTTTCCTTTTTCCCCACTTTAGCTATCTTTATCAACTTTTTGTCATGCTTCTAAACATCTTTAAATCTTCTGCATTAAAGTGGTTGTACTCGCATCTCAGCTAAAATCTTTCTGCTCAACACGTCTTTTACCACATTAGCTTTTTTTTGGCTATTAGTCAATCACACAATTATAGTCTTTGATCAACTCCAACCATCTTTTTTGCCTTAGGTTCAATTCCTTTTATGAGGGAAATATTTAAGGCTCTTATGATCCATGTAAATATAGCATTTCTCCCTATACAAGTAATCTCTAAATATTTAAAGCAAAGATTATTGCTATTAATTCCAAATCATATGTTAGATAATTGAGCTCATGTGACTTCAACTGTCTAGAGGCATATGCAATCACTTTTTCTTCTTGCATTAGAACACAACCCAACCAATTATGACTAGCATCACTATATACTACAAAGTCTTTTCTAGGTGCGGACTGAGTCAACACTAGTGCTTTAGTCAACATTGCCTTAAACTGATCAAAGCTCGTTTGGCATCTATCTATCCATTTGAAACGAACATCTTTTCGTAGTAACTGTGTCAAAAGGGTCATAATGGAGGATAAACCTTTCATAAATCTTTTGTAGTATCCAACTAAATTGAGGAAACTCCTCACTTTTATCATGTTTTGAGGTGGTTTCCAATTAAAAAGAGTCTCGATATTTCTAGGGTCAACTTGAATTCCTTCAGCTAAAATTATGACTCAAGAAACTAAGTACCTCGAACCAAAATTCACACTTTAATAACTTTGCACAACGTTGATTCTCCCTCAAAGTGTGTAATACAATTTTGAGATGTTGGTCATGCTCTTCTTTATTCATAGAATACACTAAGATGTCATCAATAAATACCATTATGAACTTATCAAGATAAGGTTTGAACACCTTGTAACTCCCGTAAAGTAGGGCCTATGAGTTATGTGTTTAGAGATGAAAAGATTGGGATTAAAATGTGTTAAAGTTTAAGTTTAAATTGTAAAAGGGAAAATGGACATTCACGCTTGTGAAAAGTTATGTTGTGGTTTAAGATGGTAGAGTTTTGAACATGGCAGGATCATTTTGAGAAGAGAGAACATTCATATTGTGAAGTATTGTCATGACCGTGAATGACAATTCACACCTGTGAAGTTAAGTGTCATGCCTATGAATGCAGGTTAGTTGGTCATAAGCAGCTGCACTTTTCTCTTTCCTATGCATTTTATCTTGCTTAAAAATCATTTCCACCACCATAGATCATCCTTTAACACACTCAAAGATCCTTAGTCATCTTTTCCACTGATCCTAACCCAAAAACACTATGGTTGAAGCTTGAAAGCTTAAGAAACATGGAGGTTTGATAGAGTTTTGCCAAGATAGAGGTGGAACTCAATTCTTAGGGTTTTGTTTAGCTTGTTTATGGTTATAAGGTTCTAATAGGAACATTTTGTGATGATAGGTTTGTCTAGTGAGCAAAGGAACACATCACAAAGGGAAAAACAAGCTTGAAAAGCTTGTGAAGTTAGTTAAAGCTCCATTTTGGTGAAAGGTATGTACATATGGGCATATTGATTCATTTTCCATGCATCTGGATGTGTTTTGTATTCCATAACCAGGAAAGAATGGTAAATAGCATGTTATGGTTGATTAATAACATGATTATATGGATTAAATTGTTAAATGACATATGAAATATGTTATGGCTTAAAACTACCAAAAAATGGATTTGATGATTTAAATGTGATTTAAACATGACGTAGACTATGTATATGTATGAAAGTGTTGGTAGGAGTGATTAACATTGGTTGATCATTAGAGATTTTACATCAAATGCATGTTTGCTTTATTTTGGGTTGCTGGAAATGCATGATTTATACCCATAAACAAGGGTGTCATGGTCGTGAATATTTAGGCTAATGAACTTGAATGAACCCAGAAGTTCATAGGTTGGGTGACAGTTGGAAAGCCATGAATGATTGGCACGGGTGTGAATAGGCAATTCACGCCCATGAATGCTCTATTTCTTTCATGTGATGGTTCAGGTGTAAGGTAACCGTGAAAGTATACCTTCATAGTCATGAATAAGTACTTCACTTCCGGGAAGTATGATGAATGTTTTATATGTACATTTTGGTTTACAATCTTAATTGATGATTTGTTAAATACATGTTATATGATGTATCGACACATGGAAAATAACATGTGGAAATTATGAATTGGCAATTATGTGTTAGTGTGGGAATGCATAAATGGGATATAATGTTAGTAATAGTATATGGTGAAATGAATTGAAAGATAAAAGGTTATGAGTTAAATGCTCAGTTATCTAATATTTGACTTGTCATATGATAGTTGGTATACCATTGAGAGAGGTGAATGGTACCGTATGAGTTACTTTGATACAATACAAGGATAAGTCGTTAAATCTTTGTATATGATCGAGCTTAATCCTAGATTTTCTAGCATGTTATATTATTCTCAGTCAATTTGGCTTAAGCTCAGGTTGTTTAGCGTCATTGACTTAAGGGGCTCGAATGAGCTATTATAGGTTGTGAGTCGAGTGGCTTAAGCTCGGATTATGAGCGCGCTTGTCTCATTTCCCACATCTGAATAGTAAAGCTTAGAGAATCTTGGGTCAGTTAAAACTAATATAATGTAATGGTAATATCATTAGAGTTCTAAGGTAGGAACAAGTGCAATAATGAATGATAATTGCAAAATATAATGTAATGTTAATATCAGGTAATTGATATGGTAATTGGAAATGTGATATATGTATGGTATACACGATTAATATAGTATGTCTATAGTAAGATAAGCATGTTGGTATGAAATTAAAGCATGAAACAGCTAGAATTTATGATTCTATGAATGATCATGAGGAGAATGACATGACATTGTATGACATTATTTAAATGTAAAATTTTTATACATATATGTACCACTAAGCAATAGTTTTCTTAATATGTGGGTTTTCTGCATGCAGGTTCAGAGCCAATAGACAGAAGTTGACTGGAAGAGTCACGAGCCCCAGAGTTCAGTCAGAGTGCACCCCAGTTTGGGGTGCGTTTACACTCATGGCATATTATGTATTTTTGTTTATGTCATGTGATTATGGGTTTTGTTTTACATGTCTTGGTTTTAAAAACATGTAATGCTATTTATTATGATGTATTTGTAAACTAAGGAAAATGAAGCGGAAACATATTTTATGTTATTATCGATCATTGGATTAGAAGTTTTAATACTATAATGGATTATGATGCCTTAAATGCATAATTATGTTAAACATGTTTTAAATATGAAAAGTTTTAATTTAATCAGTTTTTTGCACAACAACCCGTAGCATTTGTTGGTATAGTTAGGAGGTTTTCTAGGCTACATTGGAGGGTGTTACACACTTGGTCCATCAGGTCCATATATGCTACTAGCAAATTTGCCAAGTCGAATAGCATAATTAGGAACTCATAATGGCCATACCGAGTTCTAAACATCATCTTGGGTACGTCTGACTCTTTCATCTTCAACTAACAGTACCATGATTGAAGATATATCTTCGAAAATACACCTGATCCTTTTAGCTTATCAAACAGGTCGTCAATGTTGGGCAGTGTGTACTTATTTTTTATAGTCACCTTGTTTAACTATCTATAATCAATGCAAGGATGTAAGGTGCCATCTTTCTTCTTCACAAATAAAACTGGTGCACCCTATGTTGAGACACTAAGTCGAATGAAGCATTTATCAAGCAAATCTTGCAACTACACCTTCAACTATTTCAACTTGACAGCTGCCATCCTATATGATGTAATAGAAACGAGAGTAATGCTAGGTACCAAATCGATAGCAAACTCGATCTTCCAATCTAGTGGTAACCCTAGCAGCTCATTTGGGAATACATCCAGAAACTCACATATAGTAGGAATGTCAGTTAGCTTCGAACTATTATTTCTTGTGTCAACCACATATGCTAAGTAGGTTTCGCATCTTTTATTGACAAGTTTCCTTTCTTCTAGGACTAATATCAGATTCTCTGGATATCTTTTATTCTCACCCAGCACTATTATCTCATCTTGTCCTGAAATTCTAATAATCATTTACCTCTTCCCATGGTTTACCATAACTTCGTGATGAGCTAAACAATCCATCTCTAAGATCATATTGAACTCATGCAATGGTAACTATATCAAATCTATAAGAAATTTCCTACCATGTATCTTGACTAGGAAACTTCTGAACACTTTACTAACCCTCACACTATACCCTAACGGGTTAGTCACAAGGATCTCAAATTCAAAAGCATTTAGATCTAAACTCTCTCGATTGGGTGAAGGTGTGCACATGTAAGAATGCAATGATCCTGGACTTATTAATACATTAATGTCAGAGCTAAATAGAAAAAAAAATTACCCACTATCATGTCGGGTGCTTTCTAGTCTTCCCGAGCTCACATGGCATATGCCTTGGTTAGTGCTACTCAGTTATCCTCCTGCCTCTCAACAGTTTCTAATATGATTTGACTAGGTTCTGCTTGGCCTCCTCTATTCTGACTCAACCTTGGCCTCTGCCTTGACTGGAACCCTAAGTATGTACTGGCTCGATGCTGCTAGAACTTCTGCCTTATGGTAAAATAGGGTAGTCTCTCCTCTGATGGTCTTTGGAGCCGCATTTCAAACAAGCTCCTATTATCAACCAACATTCGTCGGCATGTGTACGACTGCAATGCTAGCATAAAAGTAAGGGTGGTAATGGCCTATGTGACACTAGCAATGGTGCATTGGTAGCTGAAGTAATGGATCTTACAAATTGTCTCCACTTGAAAGAATAAAGTCCTATTAAAACTCCCAGCTTGAAACTACCACTAGCTAATCTAACTCTCTTGTTATTGAATGATGTTGCGCTGCCCTGTGACATAGGCCTCCTGAAACCCCTACCTTGGACTAGCTATTAGGATGCTAGAACCCTATCTATTATATTGGCATATGCTAACAAACTGGAAAAATTCATCAAATGTAGGGCTGAGACCTATAGCTTAATAGGATCTCTCAACTCATCCTCAAATCATCTACACTTGTCAACTTCAGTAGATATAATCCCCTCAACATACTTGGAAAAATGTGTGAACTCCCTCAAATACTCTGAAACTAACATACTCCCCTACTTCAAGTCAAAAACTTTCTCTTCTTATCATCTGTATAAATTGGTGGAATATACTGTTTCTTAAACTTCTCCAAGAAATACTCCCAATTAAAAGGCTCTGGTGCCTCAAAATTATGTGACATTGATCATCACCAATCATATGCATTATCATGCAGAAGAGATATCCAATATTTGTACTTCTGCTCATATGTCCAGTACAATAGATCAAAAACTCTTTTTGCCCTTTCTAGCCAAAATTCTACCACTAAGGGATCATCCTTCTTTCTGCCATAAAAATATCTAGCTTTTGCAATCTCTTAGACTATAATATAGTTGGGATTGGTTATGCATTCCATTGAAATAGCTCAACTACATTTCTCAAGAGCTTAGTTTGTTCGACACCAGCACTCGACTGACCACGTGATGAAGTGGCATCAGTCTAGATGTAACAACTCAAGGATGACTCAGTCAATGATACCTTAGTCTCTATGACTCTCAGCCTACTTGGTAATAATCTATCGGGATCTGTAATCCATAACCTACCTATATCATAGAAAATAGTGGTCCTAATCAGTGAGCAGCGGCTTATATATGCAAATGTGGGCACACACATGATATGCAATATTTAATATTTTCAAAACTCATTTTTAAATCCCAAAATTGCCCAAACTAGGCTCTTATTCAAAAACCACGAAACAACCCTCATCCCTACCCAGCAAGCGGTCAGATAAGGGGATGTCACGATGCCTCCTCTTAGAAAACAATCATTTAATGTTGAAAAAACTAAAACATTTTTTTTTAAAACACATTTCCAAATAAAGTAAGTGCAATATGGTTCATAACACTATGATAAAGAAAATTCATAAACATTTTATTATTAAAAGAAAATATTTAACAAAAGCCTTTTAGAGCACATTACCAAAAGTTATACTACATTACACAAACAAAATACGATAGTGTATGAAAACATTGAGAAATTCAAATGTGAAATCCACTGTATGATTCTGTTGTTGCTTTACTAGATCAGGATTCCATAGGCTTTGTCTATTACTTTTATCTACTATCTACAATTTCACTTCATTGTATTTACACGAGAGAAACAATCCCACACTAAGCTCTAGGCTCAATGGTTTATATAGAAAGATAATATACTATATTATGCAACATACATACATATGCACCATATAATCCATTTTATATAATAACCAACAGTACTCTCATTCATCTACATGCACTTGTACTAATTTATAGTTTAAGTATAATAAATGCACGCTATAATAATGTATTAACTTAACATATTACACACTACATGTCAAGTATATATCAAGTATACATATAGTATACAAAAAGTATATCACTGTATATACTATATATATATATATATATATTAAAATTCACCTTATATTTTTTCACTCTAAATTAATACAAATTAAGCAATTATATGCATTTAAATCACACATTTAGGATACTAAAAAAATTTAATTATACAAGTGCACAATTAATTTATAGACTATTACCTAAAGAATGCACATATCTTATCATTATTATTATTATTATTTGGCTTTTTAAACTTTTTTTTCTTTTCCTTTGTTCTTCTCCTCTATTACTTGTTTTCCTTCAACTTAAGTACTTAAAATATACAAAAATTTTATTAAACACCATTTCTCACCATAATATCTCTAGTCCATATTTTCTCTCTACAACCCCTAAACTATCTATCTTCTAAATTAAGCCCTAAATGAGATTAAAACCTTATTTTCCTTTAGAGAAAGTGTAAAGATAAAGAAAATCGTTTTACCTTCACTCTTTTCTTTCAATGGTCAAACCACTAAAATTTTATCTCTTCTATTATCTTGCTTATTTCTCTTTCTTTTTGTTTCTTTAAGCTTCCTCAAGCTTTTCCATGCATAAAATTACCTTTTTATATGTATTTCTCTCTCTTTTTCTCAATTTCTCTCTCTAACTCAAGGTGTGGCCATGTTGAAAGATGGAGGAAACATGGGTGATGATTTTGAGTGCAGAAAATGAGATAAGGAAGAAGAACAAAAAGGCGAAAAGAAAAAGAAAGGAAATTTTTTAAAAGTGTGGGACCCGCCTTAATAAAAAAATCTTGATATTTGACTTAATTCACCATTTAATTCTAATCCTTCTCTTGTTAATAGTGTGGTCGGCCATCACAAATATGAAGTGTCCAAAAATATGTTTTTAATTGATAAATTTCCTAATTAATCCTCCAACTTTTAGTAAATTATGTTTTAAATTTGCAATAAGGTCATTTACAATAATTTAACATATTTACATCCATAAAATATTTTATTGAGAATTTACCATAATTAATTATCATTAATTTAAATTTTTATCCGGTCAAAATCTGAATTTAAACTCTAGTCGGACCAACGAGTCAATTTAGCGACATGCATGTCTCATAGCCTAAATTAGTGGATATGACACTAATAAGCATTATGGTTCATTACCCTCACAATTGCATATGCATGCTCACATGATAGCTCATCCATTTGAAACTTGATGCATTTGCACATTTGTTGTTTCATATCAACTATGAATGGTTTATTTCCTTCACACACATTGAACAACTCTTCATTTGTTGGTTTGACATGAAATAGAAGTTTGTAAATGAAAGTTTTTTGGTCATTATTACAAATATTTTTAATGTATGAAATTTTGTACCTAAAAATACAATAAACATATATTTAACATGTATTTTGAATATACATAACATCAAGTACATTTTTATTTTTTTTATATTGTGTATCATTTTACTTATCCTGAATTTTAGAAACTGTATCGAATTTGCTACTAGGATATCTTTGACCATCTTTGTTAGCTTTTTGAATGTTCCTTTTGCTACATTTCTATTTTTCCAACTCAATCTTGTATCATAGATCTCAAACATTCAAATGGAGTTATGGTTGGGAGTTCCCTTGCTGCTTTGTTAGCAGCATTCAAAGATTCAGTTAGATCTGAAGTCATCAAAAAGTAACTTTTATTAGTAAAATGCAATTGTGACCATCTTTCATATCCAATCTTGAAGAGATAATGTTGAATCCTTTGGTCAATTTTGTAAAGCTCTTCCATATGGTATAGGAATTATTCCATTATGTAGGCTTTAATAGCTCATAAGAATGAATCTTTTAATTTTATTAGTGTTTTTCTTGAACATAGTCTTCAAATTATTTAGCAAATGGAATATGCACACTTCATGTGTTGCTTCAAGATATATCTATGTGAAAAAAATTCATAAGATAGTTAGATTTATAGAATCAATGTTACACTTTAATATGAAACATATACTGCACATATAATTAAGATATACATCTCATAGACTTTTTCTATAATATCCGCTAGTTAGGGTCTAGAAATATTATGTATTAAATGTATATAGATAGCAAATAAGTGGTTATGGGATTTGGAACATGAAAATAGTTAAAAAGATATGAAAAAGTGAAATTTTCAGTATTCACGCCCATGAATATAACATCATGGTTGTGATGTTAGAAAATTGGAATTCTAACATGGTCATGCCCGCGAAAACTTGTAGTTTAAATTGGACAGTTTCGTATTTTTTGTAAAAACTCACAATTTTCCAATTTGAAACCCTAGTTACCAGACCCTTCAATAATAGAAATAGTTCCCTTCAATTACCCTTTGATTATTACCATTTATTCATCAATTGCATCATAAACGAGATTAAAACATATTAGAAATAAGAGTTTCACCATAACATTGAGGGCATAATTAAGGAGGAAGGAGAAATCGATTTTGAACTTTCAAACCAATTTGAGTCATTGAAGCATAGGCAAGGAATTATGTTTCCTTTGCTTTTATATTGGCCTAATTTGGATTTAGATGGGGATTAGAGATTATATACTTTTAATGGATGATTAAGTTAAGGTTTTGCTTAATTATGGTAAGTAAATGGTTCATATTTTGAATATATGGTAATTTTGATTCTAATATAGTGTTAGGAAACCAAAAAAACAAAGTGGAGAAACCCATCAAAGGGATTAGTGACACTAGAAAGGTTGATAATTGCACTCTAATTCAGGTTTATACATATATATATCTAAATTTGATTGATTAATTATTTGTGTGATGAATTGTACAAATTGCATTTTTGGTGAATATTGGTATATGAGGATTGTTGGAAATTTAGTATGTGATATGCTAAACATTGAATGCATAAGGAATAATGAAAATTGAGGATTTTTAATGTTATGTTTGATAATTGAAGCTTCAAATCTAGAGTGAATAGTTATTTGATATATTATGTAGGATTATCGCTTGTAATATGATGTAAAATATTGAAAATTGTTGATAGGAGTGACTAATATTGATTAGCCTTAGAGCCTTCACATGCGGTGTGTATAATTGCCTTTTAACAATGTTGAAATTTGACACAAACTGATATTTCACACTTGTGACATGTAGTTCATGCTTGTGAAAGACCATATAGAAAATATTCATGGTTGAGTCATGGACAAACAACCCATGAAAAAAGGCTTCACCATAGAAATATAAATAATTATAAGGCTTCATAGTCGTGAATGTCCATTCACACTCGTGAAAGCCTTGTAACCAGAAATTGTATTTTTATTTCTATGGTGTAATTATATGATATTGTTATGCACACACACCTTTTGTAATGTAATGAGATGTTATACATGTTATATCATGTTATATCATGTGGTTAACTCATGAAATGAGTTATAAATGATATGGATAACTAGATTATGATTAAGTAATGTTCATTCTATATATGAGGACCAGCATAGGATAGATGACATGCCACAGAGGGGATTACAGTATCATAATATATCGATAACATAGTTTAAGCTAGGGTGAGAGCACCCTTAATCCCATATGCATACAATTATTATATTTTACTCAATTAATATGGTTTAAGCTCTGGTGATAGCGCTTTTAATTTGAGAACATCGGTTGAGCACTAACAGATAAATACAGTTAGTGAGTAGGGTGACTTAAGCTCAGATGAGAATGCTCCTATTTCACAACCTACACATCCGGGTCTAGAGTTTTAGGCAGTAATTGTCAAAACCAGTAATAAGGAAAGTTAATCAGAAACATGAAAATCGGATACAGTTATAACTTATAAGGGAATAAGGAAAACCAGTAGCTAAGTATATGGAACCGAAAATTAGGATTTGGCCTTCAATGATATGATTGCTATACAAATATGATGATGTGAATTGTTTATGTGTTATATGTCATGAATATATTGTGCTATATGACATGAATATATTGTAATGTAATAAACTATGAATGTATAAAGTATATTGTTATATGATGGCATTATTCAACACATATGTATGTATACAATATATTTATATAGGTTATGATGATATATGTATGTATATTGGAATTTTTATATTTATATGTACCACTAAGCTTTCAGTAGCTTAGCATGTGGGTTTCCTTGCATGTGGATTTGAAGCCGTTGGACAGTTGAGTTGACAAGAAGAATAGCCTAAGTCCATTAGAGCAATCAGAGTAGACCCGTATTTGTGTTCGATTTTTATTTTATTTATTTTCATTTGGTATTTCTCATGATATGGGATAGAGATAATCAATTGATTTATTTTTTAAAATAAATAAGAATGAATTTGTAATAAAGGGTTGTTGTATGCCTAAACTAGTTTATTATGATATTAAGGACATGGTGCTTAACCAAACGCAATATTTGGATTTTAATTTTGATTATGGATTTGAGATTTTTTATTCAGACACAAGATAATATTTTATTCAATATATTCTATATGGTTGTTCTAAAGTCCATGTTATATAGATACAGTGAATAAGATAGGAAAAATGTTTTAAACTGAACAAATTTATATGGATATAGTCATGTGACATCTGCTTGTATAATGGGATTATTTTCTACTATATGTGTAACACCCTCTTACCCCACTTCTATGCAGCAAGGTAAGTGAGTATTATCTGTCTAACTGTTTTATAAAATTAATGAAATGAAGTATACTTTTTTTTTTACGAAAATATTGCAGATACCCAAAATAATTTTTCTACAACCAGAAATATTTAAAATTCTATTTATTTATAAAATACATTAATTTACATTCAAACCATGTTTCTTACATTATAATTCATATCTATAATACACATTCGATGAAGTAAAAACAATAATTTAATTTACAAAGTTTTCAAAAAAATATACCAAAAAGAAATCCATAGCTTTTAACTACTTCCTTCTGGGTACCCTTCTTCTTCTGACGATTCTATTATCTACGGCTACCCTTCTAAAACTTGGGCGAGAGGAAACCACTAGCTTAGTGCTGCTTCAATGATAAAAAAAATTTACATATATATATATATATATATATATATATATATATATATATATATATATATATATATATATATATATATATATATATATATATATATATATATATATATATATATATATTCTCATATATTAATTAATCATTTCATAAATAAGGCATAAAATATGAAAATTATATAAAATCAAATAAATTTCATCAAATATTCAACATTTAACAACTTTAATTCATATAACATTTATCAAAATGAGATACTTAAATATTATTTTTTTTATTATTTTCTTTTATTTTTCTTATGCTCATAACACATATAACCGAACTAACTAATAGGAATAACAAGGTAGTCATTATCGGCTTTCATAATGTTGCGACGAGCGCTTTTATAATAATCTCATTATCGGCTTAATAATTTTATCATTACCGACTTAATAATTTTGCGCTGAGCACATTTATAAATTGTCATTACCGACTTTTATATTTAGCACCGAGTGCTTTATATCCCCTGATTAGTATGCCAAACTATTCTCTATTCTACTTCTAGACTAGGTGTTTTTGGGCTGAACTATTTTTATTTTAATTCACAATATTTTTAAAAATGACAATATTATTCAATTATCATAATTATGTTTATTTATTTTTATTCTTTATTCCTATTATTATTGCACTAAAATCTCATACATAAATAATTTTTTAAACATTTATAATTACCATTAAAGTAAATATTCACATTAATTATTATATATAATTATCACAACACATGCAAAAGCCCAATATTTCATATTTTTACTTATGACAGATTTCAGACTTGTTTTTGGGCTTCATTTTTAGCTCATTTATAATTCGAATTAGGAGTTATAATCTTCTAATAACTCAAATCTCAGTTTTTTTATCAAAAGTTATGATCAATTGAACACTGCATCATCATAGAAATTTTTGCCTAGAATTTTCTGGACAGATTCTAGGTTTGAACTTCATGCATTTTTCTGGAAAAATTCAGACATATTTAGGTTTTATGGTCTAAATAAAAATTAAATCCTTATGTCTTAGATTTCATTTCCAATAAAGAACATACAAAATGGAGTTCCAGAACTCAAGTTATAATCAAAATAGTCAAAACTGTTTCTAGAATTCTATATCCGAGTCATCAATGGACACAAGTTTATCTTTCAAATGCATTCATCATATGCATTCATTTTTATACCAAAATTTTCATATCACATTTACATTCACTTATCTAAACTATTTCACACCATTTGGTCTCATTGTCATATAAAATATCAAAAACAACAACTAATAAGTATCTCTATAAGGTGATGAAATGACGCCCTGGCTAGAAATTTTTTTTTTCATGATCTTTTTGTTCTAGATTGCTTATCAAGTTTATGGACTTCAGTTGCCTCTGAAATTGCGTTTGTTCTTTTTTTTTTTAAACTATTGAAAAATTGTGTTGTTTTCTTTGGTCGATTTGGTGTTAGGTCCAGTTATGTGAAGCATTGCTTGCTTAGATTGAGGATACGTTTAATTGTTTGGATGTTATTTGACGGTCATTTTCTTTGACGCTTTCTTGATTTCTTACATCTACTTTCTAATTGAATGCTTATCTATGGATCCATTTATCATCTTTTGTGTACAAATATCGGGATTTGGTCTATTCAATTTATTTTTCTTTTTTCTTTTTTTTTATCAAATTCAATTTTCATCTTTTAACAATTCTATTGTGGCTTAATAAATAATTTAAATGCTAGAGTTGTAAGGTAATGAAACAAAAATTAAAGAAAGAATTAGTGCCCAAGGGAGAGAGGTCTAAGATGGTGATGATATATTACGGAAAAGTTAATCAAGAAAGAAATTAAGGAGGGTTAGCATTTTGGTATTTAATTGGTGAAAATTTTAGCTTATGCAAATGGGGATTTCAGTTAAGTCAATAACTTTATAATTAGCTTCAAGTGGGATTGAAAAAAAAAAGGATTTAACCTGAATCATATAGACGAACGAATGACCCACAAAGGTCTTCAGTCATGTCACTCAGTATGTGGGATATGGAATTTCCATGGCAGCATCTTACATTATTGGATTTTAAAACAATACTCAAGCTAAAATTTATTGGCTTGATTTATATAAATTCAATCTAGACAATTTTTTTTTCAGAATATTATACATTCATTAAGAAAACAACAACACATATAATTATCTCCATATTTCAAGGGATTACAATAATCACCACCATTTACACAAGTAAATTTATTTGTGGATGAATCATTAACAATTGAAGTAAATTTTATTTGGAATTAAAACAAACTAGTGGTAAGGAAATTTATTTTGGGAACGAATCTTTTGCAAATGAAATAAATTTTATTTGGAATTAAAGCAACCTGGTGGTAGTGACTAGCGAGGACACATCGTTGGGCTCCAATATTTGTCAGCTTGGGTGACTCTCATCGGGACAAAGGGTGAACCTTACCACCGGGAATGGTTCTGAGTTTTTTATTGGCATTATCATATATTATTCATATACTTCACATATATTAAATATATACCTCTTATATATTAAACATATATCTCACACATGCTTTTATACTTTATATAATTGTTTGTATATTAAATAAATAATACCTCATATATTCTAAACATATATTGAGATATATTTTTTACTGTATATTTAATAATTTTGAATAATATATATATATATATATATATATATAATATGCATTGTGTCTATTGCATTTTTTTCTATTTATATTTAGAAGTTAAAAAAAAATCAACATATTTGAATTGACCTTATAATCATATGTGTAAACTTTTGCCTTTTACGTTCTTTTTTATCATGCTTTGTACACCTCTATAGTTTATACATAATATTAAGATAATGCCATGAAAAAGTTTACAAGTGAGCAATTCCAATTTGTCTTTAAATAATTATTGCTAAATGTTATATACTTTAATATTTGAATTTTGAACTAGCATATTACATTCTTGAACTCTATTATTTTCCTTATAGTTTTGGCATCCTGTGTTTATAACGATAAAACTTAATTATAACATATGGTAAACATATAACTCACATATTTTTATTAGTTTTTATATCCAAATTTAATTAAATATCCTTATTATATTATTTATTCATTCATTCAACATATCTTTTTATCATATATTGTTCATGTACCTCACATTTACTGAATATATATCTCATAAATATTGAACATATACTACACATATTATACATATACTATAAAATGCTAGCCATATACTGCAAATATAATGTAAATTCTTTCTTTAAAAGAAAATACTAGCTATACTGTAAATTGTTAAAAATATCAGTATATACTTTACAAATGTATTTCTCATCTATATTAAAAGAGAAAAATGATAACCACTCTCATTTAAGCGAAATTTAATAATGAAATCAATATTTATTTATTATTATTATGTCACGGATTTTAGCATGTTTTTCTATTTAATTACAAATCAAAGTTTATTGAAAAAAAGAAAAGAAAAGTTTAAGCAAAGGAAAGTATAATTGACATATTCATTAATTTAGGACACAAGTCACATGTGTCTCTAAATTGATGTGTCGGAATAACCAGTGTTTAAATTCATATTTTTAACTAGAATTAATCAAAATAATAATTAATAATTATGAGAAATGTTAAATGAAGCATATTAGAAGTGTAAAGAAGTTAAATTTGGTAAAGAATCTAAATGAAAATTTTAGAAAATTTTGGGACCAATTTGCAAATTATTAAAAATTAGAAGACTAAATGAAGTATTTAACATTTAAATATAATTTTGGGATATTTAAATATAAGGTGGCCAGCTACCCTTTAAGGAAAGAGTAATTAACATGTTAATTAAGGTTAATATCAAGATTTTGGGTCATATGGTGGGTCCCACATGTATACTTTCTTCTTATCTTCTTTTTCTTATTTTCTTCTTCCACTTTATCTCATTTTAACTTTCTTTTCTTTACTAAAACCAGTCCCATCCATCCTTCATTATTCACCATAGCCAAAACTTGATTCTAGAGAGAGAAATAGAGAGAATAGAGGAAAATACAAGTTAAAGACATTTTTATGCATATAAATGCTTGGAAAAGCTAAGGAAGGGAAGAAGAGTAAGAGAATAGGAGAGAAAAATCTCCAAAGAATTGATTAAGTGGAGAAAAGAGTAAAGGTAAGAAGTTCTTCTCCTCTTCTACAATTCTTACCAAAGAAAAATATAGTTTTGAGCTCATTTAAAGCTTGTAGTGGAGGAGATAAAAAGTTTAGAGTTTATAAAGAGAGAAGATAGCGTTTAGAGAGCTATGATGTAGTAGAGTTTTGATTATTGTTCTATAATATTTTAGAAGCTCAAAGTGACAAAGAACAAGCTCAAAGAAGCAAAGGTAAAAAAAAAAGAAACATAGAAAGAGAAATGAAGCAAAAAGAAAGGTCAATACATAGTTTACAACAATAACCTATGTTTCACTATAAATTGCATGATATACATCGTTGACATGTGAGTTGATAATTATAGTGCATTGAAAATGAATTGTTGCATATGAATTTAAAAATAACATGATAGAGGTGATAATATGTAATTGTGTTTTGGATATTGTATGTTAGGAATTTGAGTATATTAGAAATGTGTGTGAATGTAGTAAAATCTTTGTATGTTGAATAATGAACTTCAAAAATATATATCTTTGTGATAGTTTCATGATTTTAGTAAGCTTAAAGTGAATATGGTAGAGGAAGTATAATTTTTTTAGCAGTTAGACACAAGTGTAAAGAATTGTTCACGAGCTTGAATAACTAAACTTCATGGGCATGAATAATTACTCATGGGCATGATTTTTTGTACGAAAATAATACTATTCATCCATATTCATTCACGGCTTGGGTAACGGGTGTGCGTTTATTTACAGGTGTGAATATTTTGACCACAGCCTTGAGGAAACGTATCTGGCATTATTCACGAGTGTGAATAAGAAGTCACGACTATGAATGCCATATTTTTCATAATTTATGTATTTGATAAGTAAATGAGTAATGTTCATACACCATATTATATGAAAAGAAAATGGAATGACGGGAAATAAGAAAATTATAAAATTGATAAAGAGAAAAAGTATGATATAATGAAATGAACAAAAAAATGAGATTGATAAGAAAAGAGATGAGAATTTGGTGGTAACATGAATTAAACTCGAGAACACCTAGCTTAAAATTTAAATTTTAAATAGTTTGACATGTCAATCAGGGGGTATATTAATGTCGATGATAACATTTATATGTGTATACTATAATACCCAGGTGACACTTTTAAATATTTGGATGGTCAACCCCATTATCCTAATTAGTGGTTTCTAAATGTTATAGGCATAAATAAGATAATATGAGATAAAGAAAATTGTATGTGTATGTAAATAAATTACTTGTTTTTACTTAAGAATATGAAATGATAAAGAAATGGTGTAATTTGATCATGTGGTGCATGTCATGGATGAAAAATGAAAAAAATAATATATGACAAGAAAATAAATATTTTAATACTAGAATCACTTAGTGTATTTGAATAATTATATATTGCATGAAAGTAGTTTATTGTATTATCTCTATGCACCACTAAATTTAAAACTTAGCATGAGAGTTTCCTCTCGTGCAGATCTAGAGAAAAGTGAGCAAAGGCCGTTAGATAAAATCAACGGTAATCCTACCAAGTGAAGCAGTCGAACTCAAACACAATGAGTTCGTTCTTTTGTATATTTGGTTTATAAATTATTTTTTTTTTGATTTTGTAAATTAACTCAATGTTTTGTAAATGATTTTTTTATAAGTAAAATGTATGTCACATCTTCTATCTTATTTGAGTAATATACTGTTTTCTTACATTTATTAAATAATAATTTGAAGAAGACGGTGTAACACTCCCTTATTCGAGCACTTGTTGCTGGGGGTGAGGAAGTGTTACAATAATATCACAGATCTTAGTATGTTTTTCATTTATTAGTTATTTGTTTTTTAGGGAAATATTCAGTTATGTATTGTCTATGAAGTGATGGATACTAATATGCACTTATACTAAATAATACTATATATACTAAATATATAACTTACACATATTTTATTAATAATACTTCATATTTCACACATGTTGAACATATATTTGAGATATATTTTTCACTTTATATTTAATAATTCTTTTATATATACACACACACACAAGTTTAATTATGTGCTTAATTAAATTCAATTTCATAAAAATTACAAAAAAGGTAGTTATTCAGATAGTGAAAATACCCTTGTACATAAATGAAAAAAGAAAAAAGAATAGAATTATCAAAAATCAATTATTAAATTTAAACTTAAATTCATTACTTATTAAGATTTTCATATTGACTATCAAATGTATTTTTTACTGTATAACTTTCAATATTAAAAAAAATACATAGTAATTTTTTTTTAAAATTTTGATAATGTTCCTTTTTTATTGTATCCTCACATATTAAGTATATAATTAATTCATCTAAAGATATAAACTAATAAATATAGAAAACATATACTATAAATATATGTCACATATACCTTTTACAAGGTATATTTAGAAGTAAAAGAAAAAAAATAAAATTAACATATTTGAATTGACCTCGTAATAATTTGTGAAAACTTTTGTCTTTTACATAATTTTTGTTCATACTTTATACAGTTCTATATTATATACATAACGTTCATATTAAGATAATACCATGAAAATTTTTACCAACTATTAGCCAACGTGTGGCAGCAATTATTCCGTGATGGAAATTTCAGTGTGGGGCCAAGTCACAGTTGAATACCATGAGCACTTGGGCTGTATAGGATAAGGCCAATGGTAATCCTTTCCCTACCACCAATTGGTTTTAGGTGAAATGGTAAGCGCATGAGGTTCATAACTAGTATCAGAGCCGAGGTCACGGGTTTGATTCCCAACGGGAGTAGTTGCTAAGAGAGAGATTGTTGGCCAAGGTATAACAACAATTGTTCTATGATGGAGGCTCCATTGTGGGGTCAAGTCATAGTCAATTGTCGTGAGCACTTGGACTATATAGGATAAGGCTAATGGTAACACATTCCCCATCACTAATTGGTTTTAGATGAAATGGTAAGTCTTGAGATCCACAATTGTTAAACCTTGAAGGGTATTTTTATCATTTTGATGATCACATATAATTAGACAATAATAAATTTAACCACATTTGTATGTTCTAAGTGTGTTAGATAAGTTACATATTCATAAGACCATGAAACAAGTTGATGAAGTTGTTTGAAGTAGAAAAGAATGAAAATTAGCAAAGGTTCATGTCCGTGAAACAAATATTCATGCTAGTGAACATTGTCATGCCCATGGTAAAAAATTGCCACAATCATAAAAAACACATTTCATGCCCGTGACTCATGAGTAATGCTCATGAAATAGTTAACACCAAAGACTATTCATTCAAATATTCACGATAATGAAGCATTGGATCGCTCGTGAAGCTTGATTAAGTCACACCCATGAATAAATATGTCACGCCTGTGAAAGATTTCTCATTTCTAGACAAAACCATTCATGGTCAACTTCACTAATTCATTCATTGCTATGAAGAACAGTCACACCCGTGAAGATTAAGTTACGCTCGTGAACTTGGAAAGAGAAAGTTGTCGGATGCAAACAAAAAAGTTATTGAAAGGGAATTTTTTTTCATTAAATATATCGCAAACGACTATTTTTGCTAGGGGAAGTATAAATACAATATATTTCTTATTTCCAAAGGTTATAAAATAAGAGAAAATTAAGTGAAAAATGTGCGTTCAATTTTCTAATTTTGTATAACTTTGTGCATTTAATTTATTTTACTATTCTTATTGTAAGAACCATAATTGCTCAGAATTGTTGAGCTTTTTAGTTGGTGAGTGTTTTATTTTTGTAATTAATTACTCAAAAGTGAGTTTGAGTAAGTTAGGTTGTGAGTGAAACATTTGTAAGGGTTGTGTGAGCCATAAAAATACAATAATTTAGTTTAAGATGATGAATTTACAAGTTATAAATGATAAACCTGCAAGTGGTGAAATAAGTTGTAAACGATGAACTTGCAAGTTTGTAAAACGATGAACCTGCAAGTTTGTAAAACGATGAACCTGTAAGTGATGAAATAATAAGTTGTAAATAAATCTGTAAATTGTAAACGATGAATTTGTAAGTTGTAAAACGATAAATTTATAAGTGATAAAACAACAAATTGTAAAAGAACTTGTAAGTTGTAAACGATTAATTTGCAAATTATAAACGATAAATATGTAAATAATGAAATAATAAATTATAAATAATAAACTTATAGTTTTTTTAAATAATAAATTTCTAAGTTAAAAACAATAAATGTATAAGTCTTAACTCGCGAATCTATTTTATATTCAATAATTAACTAAAATCTATTTTTGGAAAAAGGTGCTCTATTTTATTTTACACGTGTAAAAAGAGAGATTATTATGCATAAGGATTTACGATATAATAACCCATTTGTGTCCTAATCCCTTTGCAATGTCAAGACCCGGCCCAATGCGAAATAAGGACCCAAATCCAAGCTTGAGAAATAAAATAAGAGCATAATGCCTCATCGGCAAACCAAGGCGGAGAGAGAGAGAGTGAGTGAATAGTGTAGAGACTATACAGAGTACCGAGCGAAATGGGGAGGAAGAAAGGAGTAGCAGAGTTCGAGGAAGTGGCGCCGGATGACTTCGATCCATCGAATCCGTACAAGGATCCGGTGGCGATGCTTGAGATGAGAGAGCACTTGGTGAGGGAGAAGTGGATTGACATCGAGAAAGCTAAGATCTTGAGGGAGAAACTCAGGTGGTGCTATCGCATCGAAGGCGTCAACCACCTGCAGAAGTGCCGCCACCTCGTTCAACAGTACCTGGATGCCACTCGCGGCATTGGCTGGGGCAAGGACCACCGTCCTCCCTCTCTCCACGGTACTTTTTATTTTTTTGGGTGCCGATGATTTTTTTTTTTACTTTATCTATCTCCAATTGGTTTTTTCGTGAATTAGGTCCCAAGGTGGAGGCAGCTGAGTCTGAATGAATGGTTCATTGTTTTCTGCCCGGTTTATATTATGGTATTCTAAGATTCTATGTTACTAATTTGTGATTTGTTATGAAGTGTATTAGAGATGTGGTTATTTATTTTTCCTCTTCGAGAAAATTTATTTAATTTGTTTTGGTAAAATGGTTGGTCTTTAAGGACTTTCTTAGAAGAAATGAGCGATAATTCTACTCAATTTAAAGATTGGTGGACTGTGATAAAATGTTGCTTAGAAAAGGTCATGCATCGTTAGTTGGTCACGGCAATTCAGGTTATAAGTGCTTTTAAAAGATTATAGATTGCCTGGGAAAAATAACTTTGTCTTAGAAGATTTCAATATGTTATAGACTGCCATGGAAACTTGAAAAATAGAAGCAAAGAAAGAGGATTTGAGCATTTCCATGAGATAGGAGATATGTGGAGGTGAGATTTTATGATCCATCGTATCTTGCCTTTAGTTGGACAAATGAGATAATTAGTTCAATGGTCAAATTAGATATTTGACCTTCTTTCAAATGTCAAATAGCGAGTTCAATGCTTTTGAGTATATTGATTGTTTTAGTTCATGGGGGATTGAGAGTCGAGGGTAATGATGATGCATTTGTGGCTTATTGGCATAAAATTTGCTTTTGATAATGGAAGAAATGGCATAAGAAATGTTCATTTAGCACTTAGTGCTAATCTAGTATCAATTTCTAATTTTCTTGGGATTATCAGGCTCTTAACGAAGTTGTAAGATGTTATGGTAAGTATCAAACTGGAATCCAAGTTAACCTTGCATATTGAATAATTAGATGCTACTTTGTTCATGAGGTGTGCTAGAAAAGGTTGAAGAGACATGCAGTATGGAATTGCAGTGAAGTTTTTTGCAGAATGTCCTGCTAGATTTTGTTATATGTGTTTTGTACTTATCCATGCTTGATATTTAAAGGGAGTCAGTTCTTTTGAGTTTCATTCTTGAGCCAACTCCATAGGTAGGAAAATTAAAGCATTAATTATAACGCTGCATAAATTTATGTGAATAGAACTTAGTATGTGGGATTTAAGCTAGGCTTCTTCGTTGATTTCTTGAGGTGAAGGGCACATAAAAGTACTCTTTTGAGTAAATGAGGCACATAAACATATATGAGAAATGGAAGTAAGAAATTTGTAATATATGAATACACACCTACAATTAGAATACTACAAGAGGGAAGAAAGACCAAAGATGTGATTAAAAGCAAATTTTATAGAAAAGATAATATATAGAAGTAATGAGCAAGTAGATTAAAAAAAAACAGAAGATGTATGGGAGTAGTATTGTATTTAAAAAAAAAAATGAAAACACAAAAAAGTTACAATTAAAAGTGCATTAGTAGAGATAACAAAAGTTAAAGATAGATTGGTATAATCAAATAGTCAAATTTACCATCACATAATGGTATTATTTGAGACCATTGGGTGGAGATTTAATTTTTATTTAGATTCTGAACACTGTATTGAGTCGAGTAAACAATTTATTTTCTTCTTTTTTGCAATTAATATAACTTCTTTTACATGTTATTTTTTAAACTCAAGTATCCATCATTTGATAAAACTTTAAGAGATTTGTTATGAGACTAACTAGATGTTGGTTCTATGCATCATTAATATCCATAATTTATGACATAGGACAAGTAGTAGTCTAGGCCTGTGAACAGCTCTCATGATGACTGGTAACCAGAGATGGTAGGATTACAGTATTTAGGCTTCATCCCTACATTTTTTAGGTCTGTATGATGGCTATAATGGATGGAAAACTGGTTAAACACTCAAAAGAAGTTATGGGTCTGGTTATAGGGTAGAAATAAAGAAAGATAAAGGTTCTAAGAATCATTACCTAGAACTCCTTAAGATTTCTATGGTAATCACACCTATGGAGAGAATCATATCACATAACACAAATCAACAATTGTTGAAATATCTGTTAATTGACTCCTAAAAAGAATTACAAGTATCAATATTTATTGACTCCTAACTAGCCTCATAAGAAACTGGATTCATACTAATCCTATTCCTGTAGAGATATGGATTTCGGCAAGAAACTAAAAGGGAAATAATGTTTATCAGCAGATTTGAAAACTATAAAAATAGCCCTTAAACCTAGAATACTAACAAACTGCTATTTGATTAACATGAACAAAATTTATTTTTCTCTAGTGTTTTCCTGTTTGCTTCATTCTCCCCTCGTTAGAGAAAACTCTTGAGTTTTGAAATGTTAAGATGCAAAAAGTCTAGCCTTTTAGCACCCTGCCTTTGCATGGAAGTAAAAACAATTTGATATTATTTTTATCCTCCTTTTAGCAATAACACTTAAGACATGATTCCTTCTATTTGATTATTGAATTTTGTGTGGGAATATAAAGTCAAGTGAAACCTATTTATCAGTTTTATTCTCCTCAATAATACTTTTGCCTGAAAATCTCTTGCTCTTAAGTTTCATCTTTATCTTTCCATGCAATGCTTGCATCTCTTTGCAACATTTCCTTGTTTTTTTTGAAACCCCAACTCTTAATAGCTTTTGCAGGTTCATAACCTTTAACTTGTTTCAAACTTGGGAGTTGTGTTTGTCATTGTAGATTTTCTGGTTGCAGCTCATGGGTTTTTACATTATTTCCATGTTAAAGAAATTGTTGTGTTTGGTTATTTTGATAGTTAGAATTGCTGTTCCACCTGCATTGCACAATAATAAGATTCCTATGGTAGTAGTATTACATTTGCTGCTTCTTTCTTTGGATGTTCAGCTTGCTGGAAGGTCTCTTGTAGCTGTTGCCCTTTGTAGTTCCACTTTTATTTCTTGTTTCTTGCATTATTTTCATGTTGAGGAAATTGTTGTATTGGTTATTTTGATAGTTGGA
Organism: Triadica sebifera; assembly: GCA_023653625.1. Taxonomy (NCBI): domain Eukaryota; kingdom Viridiplantae; phylum Streptophyta; class Magnoliopsida; order Malpighiales; family Euphorbiaceae; genus Triadica; species Triadica sebifera. Next base: position 11,310,305 of record CM042900.1, read on the forward strand.
ATTGCTGTTTCACCTGCATTGAATGTTGATATCTGATAAAGTTCCCATATGGTAGTATTACATTTGTTGCTTATTTGATGTTTAGTTTGCTGGAGGGTCTTCAGCAGCTGTTGCCTTTGTTGTTCCGCTTTCATTTATTGTTGATAAAGTTGTTTTGATTGTTGTGTTGCCTTTAATGCTTCTCTCTAGAAAATCCTGCACCCAAATCTTGCGGATGCTTGCTTTTGAATCACTACTATGGCATCTTGAGGGCAAACTTCAAGTAGCACAACGGGTTGATTAGGATCCATTAAAGTTTGTAGAAGCAATTTTGTCTTGTTCGCTTGTTACAAGGGACTTCAGTATATGGGTTTCCTTGCTTTACCACTAGTTGGGGAAATATTTTCATAGTATTCTTGCTGTCACAAGCATTGCACTTTGCACATTCTGGTTGCTGAATTTCATGTCTTGCCTTTTGTTTGCTTGTAGTCTTGTTTCTTCTTCCTCTTTTGCTTTCCTAATTGAGTATTCTGAAACTTATAGTTTCAGGTTTTGAACTTTTGCCTTCTCTGGATGCTTCATATCCTTTCGGCTATCAGTTTAGATCTTTTCCATTGTTCTATGTTTTTCTGAATTTGTTCTGACTTACGTTGTACTAACAACTCTTAAAAGTTTTGGCTCCCTATCACTTATGGGTTCCCTAATTCCCATAAATTCTTTCCTCAAGGAAGTAGGGCATTTTTGAGGACCACCACAGTTGTCCTTTAGATGATATAATTCTTCAATTTCTGCATTGTGAGCACTTATTTCTGTTTCATTTGAATGAATTCTCCCTATATATTAAGCTCCTAGGATACTAAAGCTTTCGTACCAACTAATGCCGGACAAGTAGCAAACTAGGCCTATGAACAGTATTTATGAATAATCAAGATGAATTATGGCTATCAATAGCAACATGCCTTGTAACTAGAGTTGGTAGGTTGGTAAAATTTAGGCTTCAGTTCAGACCTGTATTCCTTTTTATGTGATGGCTATAATGGATGGAAAATTAGTTAAATTTTGGAAGACTTGGTCTCACTTAGAGTAGAAATGTAGAAAAGATAGATGTTCTAAGAATAACATCTAGAGCTTTTTAGGAGCTGCAACTAGGGTTCCTATTGGAATTACACCTACAAAGAATTTTCATCACACCACTCAAAACAACAGCTGCTGAAAATCTTATTAATTGGTTCAAAGCAACCTATAAAAGTACTACAAATATCGAATATTTGTAGCCTCATGATTAATCCTACACCTATAAGGCACTGGTATCATTCAAATATTACCCTCTAATGATTTTATTTCTACAGAAAACTAATTAGTGGTAATGATGTTTTTTAAACCCAAAACTAAAATAAGACCTTAACATAAAATGCAACTTGTAAATAACCTAATGTTTCTGCATAGCTGGAAATTACAAAAATATTCCTTAAACTAATAGAAAAACTGACAGTTAGTTGATTAAAAATAAGCATGATTTATTTTTCTTGAGTTCTATGGTGTGCGTCAATTTCTACAATAAGTGTTTTTCTCCATAATTTTATCAATTTATCTTCTGCTTTTTTCCCCTTCTCTATCAAGTCTCAACTATGTTAATCTCCTTCTAAGTTTTATTGTTTCCATTTTGTAACTGAATACTACTCTTACCACTGAATACTACTCAACTATGTTAATCTCCTGCTTTTTTCCCCCTCTTAGGCTCATACTTTCTCTTGACAGTATTTCTCTATATTTTTTTGGTTGTCTGCTTCCCTCCTTTTCTTAAACATGAGCTTTGTTCCTTTCATGCTTTGCGACTCAAGCAACTAAGGAATGTATTATTTGAAGCATAGATTTAAAAAGTAGTCAGGGACACAATCAGGATCATGCTGTAAAGGAAATGAAATGCAGCGAGAGCAGTCTTAGTGTAATGATGGATAGATTTTACTGAAAGTTAAAAACATTAAACTAACAAATATTGAAACAAATTGCTAATTCTAAGAGATGCAACTACAGAACGAGTATAAATACAATATAAGGACATTAAATCCATGAATTATAGTTAGGAAAAAAGCACTGTTTGGCCTTTGCACTTTGTGATTTTTCTTGATTGGGTATTTTGTGCATCTAGTTTTCACCCATATATAGTACCTATGATAAATGTTGTTAGAAGAAACTAATATAAAAGTACTTCTGTTGCTATCATGAAAAATAATTTGATATATAATTTCATGAAATGGAAAAAAAAAGTAAAAAAAAGGGGGATATTATGAATATTATAGAAGAAGCTGAGTTTCATGGTTAGGATTAAAAGATCGCCAATTTGCCTCAGAAAGTAACAGAGCAAGAAGACCCATCTCTGGTTATATTTTTTGACACTTTGTTGTGCTTATAATTCAAAATAAAAAAAAGGCAAAGTATAGGTACCAAATGGTACTATTTTCCTTATAGTTACCAAATAGTACTATTTTCCTTATGGTTATCATCAATAATAAATGCAGCACCAAACACATTACATAGTGCACTGAAGCAAAAAGGACAAAAAACTGGGAAATTTGTGAAAAAATGGCCCTTGTACTTAGTTACGACTTATTGCCAAGTTGATTATAGTGTTTTTTTCAAAGCAAATATGATGTTTTAAGGGATTTTAGTTAAAATACCGAAGTATTTATTTGTTTTATTTATTTTAATATATATTTAGTGTATATTTAATGAGGGAAGTAGACAGAAAATAGGAGACAAGTTATGGGAATAGAGAGAATGAAGGAGAGAGGCACAACATTTGGAAAAAAAATAGGAGTATAATGCACCGCAAAATGCTTCCTCCAGATTTCATAAAGTAATGGCCATTGCAACTGTTATCTATACGTAAAAAAAACTGGTAAAGTAATGAGTTTAAGTTAAAGGTCCCTTAAAGTTCTAATTATGTGTTAGTGGTTAAATTATATGTTGTTACCTAAATCTATGGTCGAAAGTGCACTTTTAACTTTTGATTGCTTTGAGGAAAAAAAAATCCATGTCGTGTCAAACGGAAGTACCAGATTCACTTTAAAAGAAGATTAATCTGACTTGTTTTGTTGCTCATTTCAACTACAACCTAATAATTAAGCCCGTTGTCTCTTTGAGATAATTGGAATGTATATAGTTGAGCTGATGATAATCTTCATGATTCACACCATTTAACACTTGAATTCCCTTTTTTTTAATATATATATATATTCTATGTTTGAATATCTTAACTATAATGTTTACAAATGAAGATCAATATTTTGAGGCTATGGTATGGGCAGATATTATGTTGTGCCATGTAGGATTAATAATGTGATCCCTAAAATTGAGCATATGTTAAAAGAAATACAATGCAACTCCATTTAAAGATGACCTTTAATTCTTTATTCCTATTGAAAAAGTAATAATCCTTCTAGCTTCTTAAATGTGTTTATGTTAGTATTACCCTAGAGGGACCACAATGTAGAACACAAGCAATAGACAAAAATCCACTCTATAGGAGAAAGTCTAACCAGTCCTATCAAAGACCATAAATGGATGTAAATCGCCATTAATCTTGATCCTTAAACCTTAAGGGAAGGCAAATCTTATAGATTCATGAAGACTACCCACATTCTTGTTAAGAATCTCTCCTGCCTTCGTAGAATTGCTGATAGTTAATCTTTAAAAATCATTGGAATTTGTAACTTACATTTAAAGGATTTCTGTGAACCAATGAGTGACCCTAGGTGCAAAGTGTGAATTTCACTATTTAGTTGCTTTGACTATGCATAGCTATACAAGGGAGAGAGAAGGGGACACAACCATAGGGAATGTGCAAATTTTACTTTATCTGTCTAGGAACCTATAAAATAATTGGAGGAAAGGGAATAATAAATATCAAAAGAAAAGAAAGTCCTCAAGTTTAGTTTAAAGAAATAAAAAATAGGGTTAAATGAAGAAAATAAAAAAAATATTATTTTTTTTGGTTGTATGAGATAAAATATGTTGCACGGCAAATTGGGGCACGGAATATTTTTTCTTATATGAGAAGGGATGGGAAAAGTTATCATCCTTTTCCCTTTCATTTTTTTTAATTAAAAATTGAATCCAAACAGGATAAAAGGGATTATTTCCTTCCCTTTGCCTTATTTAACCTCTCTTCATGCATAATTTAAGTAGTGCATTATTAACCTAGATTGCTCCTTGAAACAAGAAAGAGAGTTACATTTACTATATAAACTTGCAATATTGATGTTCACTTGGTGTTCTTTCTTTGATGATTCACATCTTGTCTCAGTTTAGAGTAGGCAGCAATATAGTGGCTATTAATTCTCATGAAGAACTGGATAGGGCTAGAGAGCCATCTCCTCATAAGGGCATCCACTTTTTTTGGGCTCTTATTTATTTTAAGCAGTTTGAAATAACAAAATGAAACCTGTGAGGCAATGATGGTCCCAAGGCTGGAAAGTGAAAAAGCACAAGTTAACTTTCAAATGTCTCATAAGTTAGGAATCATCAATACAATCCCTACCCACTTTTTGAGGATTTGCTTTTCTATTTGAATTTCTTGTGGTGAATATATCTAATGAATGGAAATACATTATTAAAGTGCATCCCAATGCAGTTTGCTCCTCACTTGGCAAAGTTCTAGGGAGGGTTGTCCATTCGATCATTGCTTTGCAAGGAAAAAGCATATCATGGGAGATAGTTGTCTTCATCAAAATCTTATTAAAAGTCTGAAAGTTATATTTGGCATGGTCTTATATATATTTTCAGAGGGAGGATTAGGAAGTCTTCTAATCTTTTAGCTAAATTAGGTTTACCTTTTACATGTTTAATATTATTTCAATATATTTTTGGCTTTTTACAGATATTTTGAAAGGTTGTTTGATTAGGAAGCGTTCTTGCTAAATTAGTTACTTGAGCTTTTACGTCTCTAATCTTATTTATAATGAATATGTGGTAATTATTGCCAGTATCATTTAGTATTCATTTTCTTTGGGCCTCTGATATCATCACTGAAATTTTAAATAATTGTTTCCTAATGAGAGGGCATTTAATTGAGTACACAACTCTGATTACATGCTTTCTTTCAATATGAACCAAATAGTGTGGGAAAAAATAAAATCGGGGTCACAATTTTTAAATTGTCATGATTAGAATTAGGAGAGGTGTCGCTTAGCAAAATTAGGTTTGGTGGTGGGGCTGTTGTAAAGTTTTATCTTTCTGAATGAGTAATAAATAATTCAAGAATTACCGTCATTTTGTGGTGTATGGTGCTTGTAAATAGTGGCAATTGCATTAGGGTATTTAAAATGAATAATTAGTATATTTGGAGGAGTTTGAATAGGACTTGAAGTAAGTAGTTTTCAGAATCAAGACTAATAAGATTCTGAGTTTCTCTGATGGGTAGTTTCTGTCATAAATTATAGTATATTTACTTTAGCGGAAGTAAATTCATGCTGATATGATGTTTTCTATGATATATCATATATTTATTATATTTGTTGGAGTCAATTTCTTCTCACTATCTCCTTTAATATTATAATATATAAGGTTGACGCAGCCATTTGGTTGTGAAATGGCTTAATAAATTGGTGGTTGTCAATTATTGCAGGAATTATTTTTAATTAATATAATATCAAATTGTCTTGACTTTGAAATGGGCTACTTGACAAACGTTGTATGGATCTTCATTCACCATGGTATGCCAATGTATTTGAAGAAAAATTATATTACAGGATAAATAATGGACTCTGCCTTGCAGGTGACTGAAATTAGAAGATTTTCGTTGGAAGTGAAGGATGGGATGTGTTTGTATTTATTCAATGCAATGCTGTCATTATTTTGCTTTATCTAAATTACTATCATTCATAGTTTTTCCTTCTCTTTCTTGCCATGTGCAGAGGCGAGAAATAATAGTTTGGATTTTATAGTCATTTTGGTTATTGACATCCAAACAACATCTACGATTAGGACATGGCCAATGAATGAAAGTAATTCAAATAATGGAATAAGTTTCCTGTCATCTCTTATGTTTGTTTAATGGTGATCTTTTATGATTTTGTGCCCTCACAAATTGCGGATTTCGTGGATGAGAAAGACTTATTGGAATATTTTCTATAATTTAGAATCGGAGGGCCTTTGGTAAGATTCCAAGCTTTCACATATTTTTCTTCTGCCAATTGGTTTAAAAATTCATTAATTTTGTTGTAATCTTATGCCTGGATATGCATTAATGGGCGGTGTTAGAGAAGTAGCTTACGAATGGAGCCAGTTGTCATAGTATCTATCTTCTTTTAACTTAAAACCTTGATCTTTTCTGGTGCTTGATTACTAGGGTGAGAGTTTAGTAAATGTTGTGGGCATATATGTTTGTGCCCTGATGCCTATATAAAGCAAAGCATATGGAGTTGCCTGTCTATTTTGCTAAAACTTGGGTGTTTGTGAAAAATATTCTCTGTAAAATATTATCTTAGAAACCAACTAGTTTTTAGGGTTTATATGTTTTGTGAAAAATTGATTACTCAATTGTTTAATTAGGTTAAATGAAAGTATTGGAGTATACTGATGAGAATGAAGTTTTTTACTCTAGAGACGTATGAACATTCAGAAAATTTTACCAATCTATTTAATAGAAGATGAAATTACAGAAATAAAGTTTAACAAAATAGTATATCATATCAGCTAGTGGCGATTAGTGGTTTAGTAAACCGTATTTGTTAGCAGCAGTTGATATTAGGGAGTTTGGTTAGTGTGGGTCTGTATGATATAACCTCTCTATTATTCCTCGTGTAAAAAATTTACAAATTATTTAAATTTGTATCACAACGTCTAAGTTCATCAATTCTTGATAGAGATGGGAAAAGGAACATGCTGTTTTTTCACATGTTTATCCCATGTTGTATGATGTGCAATGTAAAGCTGGTCTACCTATTTGATTGGTGCAATTTCAATCATCTGAAGTCTGTAGGTTTTCCTTTTGTTTAATTCTATCAGATAATTCTGTTAATTTGCAAATGAATTATATGGTTGAATTTATACACAAATGAATTTTCTTATTTGGTATAATTCATACAAAATGTGAAATTCATTTCAAATGAAATGAATATCATACTTTAAATTAGAAATTTAAGTTAAATGTCTTTTTTCAAAAATATTTCTATCTTGAATCATGAATATATCTTTATTTTTTCTTTTATTTTTTACAAAAATTAAAAGTATAAACCTTAAAATAATTTTACAACTAAAATACTTGATACAATATTTATTTAAAATACATTTCCATTGTCTGTTAAAATATTTTATATTACTCCTTTTAGTTCCCAGAAAATTTATATATATATATATATATATATATATATATATATATATATATATATATATATATATATATATATATATATAGCAGGTTGTCTCCATTGAAAATGAAAAAATTATGCAAATGTATTAAAATATGAGTCATTAAAGAGAATAATTATAACAATTTAGAATCAATATTATTATGTTAATATATATTTATTTTTTTTAAAACAAAAATATATATAAGTATTTGAAAATTTGTATTTTTTTCTATATTTTTTTTGTTTTTATATAATTTTTAATTATTTATTAAATTAAGTTTATTTAAGTTGAAGATAAATTTGTAGATCTGTCCTTGAAATAAATAAAGTATACATCGTTCACACTTTACAGTGTATATATTGTATACTAACCATATATATAGCCATATACTATGCAGTATAATACAGTATTTATACTTACAGTAACTTTATGCTTTATACTCTAGTACATAAGTTCACTGTAGTTTACACTATATATATAATTATATATGCCGCAGTATACATACTCAAAAGTACAAAAAAAAAAAAAAAAATCTTGAAATATATCATTATTTAAAAAAAATAAAAAAGTAAACTCTGTTTACTATGAAATTTGTTCATAAAGAGAGGAGAAAGGGAGGAGAGAGAGGGAGAGAAAGAAGAGAGAGAGTGGGGAGAAATAAAGGAGAAAAATGAAATGATGACAACAATAGAGTAATATAAGAATAATCGTCATTTGAAAAATAAAAAGTTCATTTTTGAAGAAATTTGATATACTTCTAATCATTTAAAAAAATTTCATTTGTACAAAACACCAAAAAATTGGATTTTCAAATTTTCTAAAATCATTTATATTAAACATGGCTTAAAGATTAATGTAATGTAAACGTAGCTATGGGGATTGCTTAAAAATTGATGCATAATCAAGAATGAATGTCGAAATTAATAACGATCTATAGTAAAATTAATTAAGAAAAAGATTTGTATACATTAGAAGTTGTGAAGGGTTGGCTGTATCTTTGGAGGTTTTGTTTAGTTTAGCGGTTTGTGATAGCTAATATAAGGATAATTGCTATTTTCTTCTACTCAATATATATATATATATATATATATATATATATATATATATATATATATATATATATATATATATATATATATATATATATATATCGTTATGAGGATGTTAAAATTTATAATTAAGGTAATCATTAATAATTTAAATAATTGACTATAGTGCTCTTTATTTCACATTTTTTCATACAAAAGAAAACATTTCACCTACATTTATCTGTAAAATATTTATTAAAGCAAGGGGTAGAGATTATATTGTTTTCATAAAATGAGTTCCCATTTTGAAATAATTTTTCTTTAAAAGGGGCTAAAATTTCAAAACGGAGGGAGTAATATTTGTTAATGTCTTAAACATGAAAATATACATAATCCAGAAAAAATATCTTGTACAATTTTTAAGTTATAGGGTCTTACTAACTGGAAAAAAAATGTTTATTAAGAATAATATAAATTTAGACTGAGCTTTGAGGAGTTTCTAAGACTAACACGTATCAATTGTGATTCTTATATGTTCTTGAATGAGTTAGAACCGATAAATTATGACTAAAGTGATAATGGTATATAAGAAGAGAAATTATACTAAGTCTAAACCAATGAGAAAATATTATGTAAATTCTTTTGTTTGCGTGATATTATCTCATTAGTCTAATCTACACATATTTGGTTTATGTAAAAGTTTCATATGAGAAGAGAAGATTTTCTTTTTCTTTTTATTTTTAATCCAAGTTCTTCTTACTTCAAGGTAAAGCATACTTCTTCTTTATATAGGATTTTCCTTCTTCTATTCATTAAGTATGCTAGGAGTTATAAAAAATTAATTGAATACTTTACCTTATGCTAACTCATAGATAATAAAGACAAGTAGATATAAAATATGGGAGTTATTAAATTAAAGTAGTAACTATTTGGAGTTATATGGACATCTACTTAGGTTACATATAGTTTACAACACTCCCCATTGGATGTCCATTAATAAATAATTCACCTCATTAAAATATTCGTAGGAAAAACCCTCTGAGGTAAAAACTTAGTGAAAAAAATACAATATTTATAATGAGAGAAATTGATTACCTTTGTATGCAACTCTTGATCTTCTAAGTTGTGAGATTTTCTTTCTTTGTTGGGTTGTAGCAAACCACAACAATCCAAAGCTAGGATTGCCTCTAAGAGTATCTATGCAAATGAAGAAGAAGAAAGCCTCTAAGGAGATAGGGTGACAAAAGTCAAAAGTGCTAACTATAGAAAATTGTCTTATGAAAGAGAAAAGAGAGAGAAGAAAAATAACTCTTATTTTTCTTAATGGGGTGTTGTTAAAACAATAATCAAGAAGGGAGATTGAATTGATTGTTAAATAAAAATTACTTGAGGAAAAAAGAAATAAATAACAAATGGTGAAAGGAAGAGAGATATAGTACACACAAGATTTATAGAGGTTCAGGTATTAACAAACACCACTTATTTCTCCAATCTCGATTGGGTGTTTCATTAACACTTGAAGTGTTATAAGAGAGTTTTTTCTAGCTCACTTCCAACTATGGTGCTTCTCTCTTGGTTAACACCTAACCCAGAAAAACTCTTGTATTTTAATGGTGTTTTAATGGTTAACACAACAACCAAATCTTTGTATTTTTTATGACTCACATAAAAACCCTTGCAAGTGTTGCACTCACAATTCAACTCACTTAAACTCACTTTTGAGTAATTGATTACAAGTCAAAAAATATTCACCAACTAAAATGCTCAACAATTATGAGCAATTATAGTTTTACAATCATAAATAATGAAAGTTGTTCAATCAAAACTAAAGGCACAAAGCTATACAAGATTAGAAGATTGAATGATTGTTTTTCCTACTTGTAGAAGTCATAAATGTGTTGTATTTATACTTCCAGATCAAATATAGCCGTTTGAGATGTATTTAATGCGAAAATAGTTGTTCAACACTTTCTCGTTCACGCCTACAAGTTTCTCTCTCCAGGTTCACAGGAGTGACTCAGTCTTCATAGACGTGACTTTTCTTTGTAGCCATGAATGAAAGTGGTGGCTTTGGCCATGACAAAATCAATCTTCACGGTTGGGTCAATGCTTCATTGTCGTAAATGTTTGAATAAATAGTCTTGACACTTACTAGTTTCACGTACGAGACTAAAATTTCGATGGATGTGAAGAGCTATCTCCATTGCTTATAGAAAATGATAAGCCTACAACCTATGAAGGAAGTTCTGAATAGTTTAGAATTTGACAAATGACTTCAAGCCATGAAGTCAGAAATGGATTCCATATATGAAAACCAAGTATGGACTCTGGTTGACCCACCTGAAGGGGTAAAGCCTATAGGGTGCAAGTGGGTTTTCAAAAAGAAAACTGACATGGATGGTAATGTGATTACCTATAAAGCTAGACTTGTTGCTAAAGGTTATCGTCAAAGACAAGGAATTGACTATGATGAAACTTTTCGCCCAGTAGCTATGCTTAAATCCATAAGGATACTCCTAGCCATTGCTGCTCATTATGATTATGAGATATGACAAATGGATGTGAAGACAACTTTCCTTAATGGAAATATGACTGAGGATGTGTACATGACACAACCAGAAGGCTTCATATCCAAAGATGGCAAAAAGGGATGTAAGCTTCAAAGATTCATTTATGGATTAAAGCAAGCATCCAGGAGTTGGAATATTCGGTTTGATGAGACAATCAAACAGTTTGGTTTCTTACAAAATTCAGATGAACCTTGTGTTTACAAGAAGGTTAGTGGGAGTGCAATCGTATTTCTTGTGTTATATGTAGATGACATATTGTTAATGGAAAATGATGTCTCAGTTATAATCCGTCAAAATTTGGTTATCCAAGAATTTCTCTATGCAAGACCTTGGAGAAGCAGTCTATATTTTGGGGATAAAGATCTATAGAGATAGATCTAAAAGATTGCTTGGTCTTTCATAGTCTACATATATAGATAAGATGCTAAAGAGGTTTAGCATGGAGCAGTCCAAGAGGAGATATATTCCCATGACCCATGGGATTACTCTCTCAAAGTCTTGGTGTCTAAAGACACAAGATGAGAGGACACACATGAGTTTAATTCCATATGCATCAGCTATAGGATCAATCATGTACGCTATGATATGTACAAGACCCGATGTATCATATGCTCTGAGTGTTACGAGCAGATACCAATCAGACCCTCGTAAGGGTCATTGGGTGGCTGTTAAAAATATCCTTCAGTACTTAAAACAGACTAAGGATGTATTCTTGGTATATGGAGATGGAGATCTTATTGTGAGCGGGTGTACCGATTCCAGCTTCCAATCTGATAAGGATGACTCAAAATCTCAGTCAAGTTATATATTCACATTGAATGGTGGAGCAGTTAGTTGGAAGAGTTCCAAATAGGAAACGACTACTGATTCCACAACTGAAGCAGAGTACATTATAGCTTTTGAAGCAGCAAAGGAAGTAGTTTGGATAAAGAAATTAATCACAGAACTTGGAGTGGTTCCCAACATTATTGATCCAATACAATTGTATTGTGATAATAATGGAGCCATTGCACAAGCAAAGAAGCTACAGTCTCATCAAAGATCTAAGCATGTATTCAGAAGATACCATTTGATTAGAGAAATCATTGCTAGGAATGATGTAAAGATAGAAAGAGTACCCATTGATCAGAATATTGCTGATCCTTTAACTAAGCCAATTTCCCAAGCGAAATATGATTGTCATGTACTCGCCTATGGAATTAAATACAAAAGAGATTGGCTGTTGTGCAAGTGGGAGCTTGTTAGAAGAGTGCTATAAAGGAAATCACCTTTAGCACTTATTGTACAAATTTATTTGATTAATAAAAAGCTTTTTCATTAATTTGATGTTCATTTGATATATGAATTGATAAGTGATCTTAAATCAATTAACGAAGTTCTTGATACATAACATACCATGAAGGAAATCAGGATGAGATCAGGATATTGAGATTTTTATCATGTGTAATTATGTTAGTATCAAAATTATCCCTAGTCATAGGATTAATGGGATAGGACATTATTAATCCGGACAGACTAGCACATGTTACACTCTTTGATTGGATCAAGTAGTAGATCTCATAATCTATAAACATGAGATGTTTAGAGTTAACATGTGGATGCTTGTTAAGTGTAACTATGTACATTGGATGACCAGTTATGAGACAATCATATGGATAATCTATTCAAATGTCAATGATAGTCTCATCTTAAGAATGGTGCAAGTATCCTTATACTTAAGGTACTCAAGGATATCTTGAATATTGATTATGTATTTTGACACTATTCCTTGTTGCCTCAGGGTGGTTGCTCATAAGGTAGCGATTGGATATAGCATTAGGTATTCGAAGATAATTGGGTAACCAATAAAGGATTCACCACCCTGATAGAATGAGTGTATACCCATGACCTCTTGTCGTGGTCATTACTTGGGAGTGGAAACATCATAAAGATAGTCTTCAATGACATATCTAATAGTGTAATGAGCTTTAGGGACAAGAACTAACATTAATTGGACTAGATGTGACGTAGTCAATTTAGTGGGAGTTGACACATGTCCATACTCTGAACCAAATGGGGTATAGAATGGTGAAAAAAATAATCGCATGGAAATTGTCTATGGAAAGGTTCGTAGTCAAACCATTGACTTTTTGGTCAATTGGGGGTCATAATGTGTTGCTAGATACCACTCATGACTTGCTTAAATTAATTGTTAATTTAAGTGGTCAACATAACCGAGAACCTAATGGGTCACATGCATTGAAGATATGGAAAATGAGTAAAATGGTCTTGGATATGATCCAAAATATAAGAGAATTATTTGGGGATGGATCGTGATGAGATTGCATGGAAAAAATCTTTTGAGAGTGTCACGGGCCCGTATAGGCCTGCGCGAGCCTGTATAAGCTAGGCAAATTGCTGGCCTATCTAGTGGGCCAGCTAGGCTGCCTAGCAGCAGCCCGCTGCAAGCCCAACGCGCTTCTGCCTCCCTTCTGTTGGCCAACAGGTGGAAACCAAAATACCCAACAAGCATTACCTCTCTCTGAAAAGGAGGTGATCTAGCCCTAGTAAGCTCCGGGGTCAGTCTCCTTCCCCTGTTATCCCCCTAGCTTCAAAAGGGATCGATTATGTAAAAGATGAGATAAGTAAATGAAATTTTACTGAATAAATAATAATTAACTTAGGAGTAGGGGCTGACGAGCATGAAAAGTAAAAAATTCCGAATATTTTGACCAATTTAAGGTGGTGTGTAGTGGGTGCGTCTGTCTTCTTACAAAGATAAATCATAGCTAGTAGTAAATAACTAGAAATGGTTTCTTGTAATTTTTTTTACTACTCAGATTTTCCACTTTAATTAGGCCAATTATGACCAATTACTATTTATTCATTTCCCTTTTCTCCATTTTTAACTTTTCATCTTTTTTTTTTGAATTTGATTCAAATAGAAAAGACATTAAATGACAGAAAATAGACATGAAAATATTTTTTTGTAAAAAAAATATTTTTAAGATACAACAAAATTCTTTCAAGAACAATTTCAAAGCTAACACTTTGAATTTGTTGAAATCATTTTCTTTTGATAGTTTCTTCTTCATTCTTCGCATGAATTATTGTTAGAGACATCCTAGTGTGGATTGTTGTGGTTTGCTACAACCCAACAAAGTGAAGATTTGAATAACAAATAAGAAATTATAGGGTATAATTTCTAACCTCTATGTTTATATAAATTAGTTTTAATGACACAAGTATGATTTTTTGTTTCGAGTTTTTAAAATTTTATTTTTCTGCTGCATTTATGAATCTGATTCATTCTTCAAAACCCAACATAAGATCCATATCAATTCATATGCAATGAATACCATATAATGAAAATGTCTTTTGTTAATAATAAATGAGTACATCAAGTGCCTAAGGTGATTGCTTTTAGGGCACCTCTCTAACAATCTCCCACTTGCACTAAAGTCAATCGCCATTATACATTATACCATAGACGAGCAGATGACTATCATGTTTCTTTTGGGGAAGTGGCTTAGTAAGAGGATCAATTATATTCTAATCAGTGGGAACTCTCTCAATCATTACATCATGTCTACCAATGATTTTGAAAATCGAATTGTAACTTATGAGTACATGTTTGGACCTTTGATGGGACTGTGGTTCCTTTGCTTATGCAATGGCTCAATTGTTATCTCAATAGCAGGGTAGTAGATCAACAATGCCAGGAACCACATCCAATTCTATGATGAATTTTTCTTATCCAAACCGCTTCTTTAGTTGCTTGAGAAGCTGCAATGTACTATGTTTTAGTTGTGGAATTTGCAGTAGTCTTTTGTTTGGAACTCTTCCAATTGATTGCCTTGTCATTTAAAGTGAAAACATAACCTGACAGGAATTTGGAGTCATCCTTGTCAGTTTGAATACTGACATTCATATACCCACTTACTTTAAGCTCACCATCTCTATAAACCAAGAATGAATCCTTAGTTTTTCTCAAGTACTTAAGGATATTCTTGATAGACACCCAATGCCCCTTACCAGGATCTGACTGATATCTACTCATGATACTCAGATCATATGATACATTAGGTTTATTACATAACATAACATACATGATTAATCCAATAGCAGAAGCATATGGAATCCTACTCATGCATGTCCATTCATCCTATGTCTTTGGACACATAGACTTAGAGAGGGTAATCCCATGAGTCATTGGAATTAATCCTCTCTTGAACTGTTCCATGCTAAACCTCTTTAGCATCGTATTTATGAATGTAGATTGAGAAAGACCAAACAACCTTTTAGATCTATCTCTATAGATCTTTATCCCCAGTATGTAGGTTGTTTCTCCAAGGTCTTTCATAGAGAAATTCTTAGAAAGCCAAATTTTGACAGATTAAAGAACTGAGACATCGTTTCCTATATTTTGTGAGAAACCAAACTCTTTGATTATCTCATCAAATCGAACGTTCCAACTCCTGGATACTTGCTTCAATCCATAAATGGATCTTTGCAATTTGCATATCTTTTTGCCATCACTTGATGTGAAACTCTCAAGTTGTGTCATGTACACATCATTAGTTAGATTTCCATTAAGGAAAGCTGTTTTCACATCCATTTTCCAAATCTCATAATCATTATGAGCAACAATGGCTAGGAGTATCCTGATGGATTTAAGCATAACACTGGAGAAAAAGTTTCATCATAGTCAACACCTTGTGTTTGACGATATCCTTTAGCTATCAGCCTAGCTTTATAGGTAACTATATTACTTTCCATGTCAGTCTTCTTCTTGAAGACCCATTTGCATCCAATGGGTTTAATCCCTTCAGATGGGTCAACCAAAGTCCACACTTGGTTTTCAAACATGGAATCCATCTTTGACTACATGGCTTTTAGCCATATATTAGATTCTAAATAATTCAAAACTTCTTCGTAGGTAGTAGGCTCGTCATCCTCTATGAGGAATATGTCATTCTGTTCACTTATGAGAAATCCATATCTATCTGGAACAATGCGTATTCTACTTGATCTATGAAGTTCTTGTGTTTCAAAAGGTGTAGTTATTACTTCATCTCTATGAGTAATAGATTCAAGTTCTGTCAGTTGATCTACATTTATTTAAGCATATTGAACTCATCAAGTTCAACCAAAGTGCACTCTTTCTCTAAGAAGACAACATACTTTGAAAAAAACACCTTTTGTTCCAAAGTGTGGTAGAATTGATATCCAACTGACTCTTTTGGATATCCCACAAATAGACACTTATCAGACTTAGCTTCTAGATTATCTGATATTGTTTGCTTCATATAAGTAGGACAACCCCATACTGTCAAGTGAGAAAGAATAGGTCTCTTGTTAGTCCATATCTCATATGGAGTAACCTCAACTGACTTAGAAGGGACTTTATTTAATATATAAACAGAAGTCTATAGTGCATGACCCTAAAAGGATTTAGGCAGTTCTACAAAACTCATCATTGACCTCACCATGTCTAATAAGGTTCAGTTTCTCTTTTCAGTCACACCATTATGTTGTGGTGTGTAAGGTAGAGTTCATTGAGATAAAAATCCCATTATCTTTTAGATAACCTTGAAACTCTTAGCTTAAGTATTCACCACCTCGATCTAATCTAAGTGCTTTAATATTTTTGCCAAGTTGTTTCTCTACTTCATTTCTGAATTTTATGAACTTTTCAAAAATTTCAGAGTTGTATCTCCTCAGATACAAATACCTATATCGTGAATAATCATAAATGAAAGTAATAAAGTAGATAAAATCACCTAGCATGAACTGACATTGTTCCACATACATCCGTTTGTACAAGGTACAATAGCCTATTGACATGTTCACCCTTTCAACTAGAGGGTGATTTTGTCGTCTTTCCTAACAAAAAAGATTCACATGTGTCATATGATTCAAAATCAAAATGTTGAGTTTTGATGACGAATCACATTCATAAACGTAGCATAAATTTTTTTTCAAAACCCAGAAAAAAAGATCATCTTGTGCCATTAAAACTAATTTATCAAACATAGAGGTTAGAAATTATACCTTGTAATTTCTTGATTTTTATTCACATCTTCATCTTGTTGGTTTATATAAAACCATAACAATCCACACTAGTATGTCTCTAATGATAATCCTTGCGAAAATATGAAGAAGAAACTATCAAAAGAGATAGTTTGAAAAATATTCAAAGTGTTAGATTTGAATATGTACTGCTAGCATAAAGAATATCATTCAACATAATTGAACAACAATTGTTACTAAAGGCTAAATGGAAACCATCTTTATTTAAACTAGAAATAGCAATAATGTTTTTAGTTAAAATAAGTACATAATAACAATTATCCAAATTTAACATAAGCCCACTAGGGAGGGTCAATACATAAGTTTCTACAACTAATGTAACAACTTTTGCTCCATTTCCAATGTGCATGTCAGACTCTCCCTTATTGATATGCCTATTGTTCCTTAGGCCCTGTATATCAGTGCATATGTCTGAGATACAATTGGTATCTAGTACCCATATTTTATTATCAAAAATAGTATTAGGTTTAATGAAAAAAAATACTTGAAGTAGATGGAGCATCATATGCCTTCTTCTTCAAGGACTCTAAGTAGGCCTTGCAGTTTCTCTTCCAATGGTCATCCTTGCCACAATGAAAGCATGTCCCTTTTGGAGTAGTCTCTTTGGCCTTCTTTTTGGCTACACCTCCCTTACACTTCATGGACTTCTTCTTCTTAAGGTTATTCTTCTTAGAACCAGAAGAATCCTGTAATATCCGCTAATTTAGACACCGAGTCGCACGTATCTCGAAATTGACGCGTTTGACCGATCGGAGTTTAAATTCGGATTTTTGATCGAAATTAATCAAGTAATGACTAAATTAAATGATATATGCCTAATTAAGTGATTATAAAGTTTAAAGAAGTTGATTTATGGTAAAGGACTAAATTGCAAATTTTGATAAGTTTTTGGGTCAAATTGCAATATACCAAAAATTTGAGGATTTATGAGATTAATTACTAATCAACATATTAATTTTGGGGAAATTTTAATAGGTTGGCTGGCTACTTAATGAGGAGGAGTAAGATTAGTGTTGATTAAGTAAAATGGGAAGAAGATGGTCAAGATGGTGGGTCCCACATAAAGACTTTTGGGTACCCTATTTAATTCTTTTTTTTTTCTTCTTCTTCTTCTCTTCATTTTCTACTTTCTCCTCTCTCTTTTCTACTAGTCACGCCAGCCCCATTCCCTCCATAGCCAAACCAGAAATTTAGAGAGAGAAAGGAAGAGAAGAGGGGAAAGAGCAAGAACAAATGATCTTCATGGTCCATAACTCCTAAGGAAGCTAGAAAGAGCAAGAAAGAGGAAGAAAAATCAAGTTTGGTAGAGAGAGAAAATCTCCAAAGTTGTGATTTAGTGAAGAAAAGGGTAAGGTAAGAAGTGATTCTTCTTCTTCTTCATTTTTTCTTAAAGAAGTTTGAATTTTGAGCTCATCCAAGACTCATGTGGAAAGAGAGAGAAAGTAGGGTTTTGAGATAGAATGAGAGAGTTTAGGGTCTTGAGAAAATCAGATGATAATAATAATTTATGATGTTGTAGGAGTTCCAAATCACAAGGAACAAACACTAAAGAGCAAAGGAAAAGAGAAAGCTGCCTAGAAAAGTGAAGGAGAAAGATTAAGGTTTGTGCATAATTTAAAGCAATAGCCTATCTTTGTTTGAAATAATGCATGCTTAGTATGATAATTGATGATTGAAATGCATTAATGATGATTATGGCATGAAACCATATGTTAGAGATAAAGAATGAGTTTCTTGTGATTTGTTGAATTAAGTGATGCATGTTTGAGAATTTAATTATGATTAAGGCATTGATGTGTATTAGTCATGATATGTTGAATAAAGGACTCCAGAAATGCATGAATTGTGTTTTGGTATGATTTGGTGTAATTAGAATGAATGGAATGTGAATATGCAGATTTCCTGCTGAAAGTCACGGGCGTGACTATCGGGTCACGGGCGTGACTATCGGGTCACGGGCGTGAACTTAATGGTTCACGGTTGTGACTTTGGTGTGGAAATGATACTATTCATTCCAGAAGCATTCACAGTTGGGAATCACGGGTGTGAACTCATTCACGGGCACGAATGAGTATTCACGACCGTGAATGCTTTTGGCATGATTCATTCTAGTAGCGTTCATGGCTTGGGATTACGGGCGTGAACTAATTCATGAGCATGAATTGGTAGTCACGGCGGTGAATGCTCTGTTTTCAAACAAATTATGAATATGATTTTACACAAATGAAAAATATGCTATCCAGTATGTATGAGCATGACGATATGTTTGCAAAACAAGAAAATTGATATGTTGATACATGAGAATATTGATGTGTTGAAATTTGAGAATTTTGATGATGTGATGTATATTATGAGGATGATGAAATGGATGTAAAATAAAAATTAAATAAAGATATATGATTGATGTGAAAATATGAAGATGCGCATTACTCTACCTGCGGACTAGAAATAGGATAGATGACATGTCATTAAGGGGGCGAACGGTACTATATTATATGAGATATTCCTCGATCAATATGGCTTAAGCTCGGAGAGTGCCATTGATCTAAGATGCTCGGTCAATGTGGCTTAAGCTCGGAGAGCGCCATTGACTTGAGAAGCTTTGATGAGCACATATAAATTGAGGATAAGGTGACTTAAGCTCGGAGAGCGCCTTTGGTCTGTTTATTCATCTATGATGAAATAATACTCAATCAATGTGGCTTAAGCTCAGAGAGCGCCATTGATTTGAGAGGCTCTGTTGAGCCAGATAGCAGACAGGGTGGCTATAGCTCTAGGAGCGCTCCTGATCCATAACCCATATCCAGTCAGTCCAAATTTAGAGTGATGTGGGCAAGATAATGAAGATATGTCGGAAAATAAGAAAAGAAAAGAAAAAGAAAATGATGATGATATGAGATTGAGATATAGTAATAAAAAGATTAACAGAGTAACTTACTATCAAAGATAAATGAAAATAACGTTGTATATATGAGCATGATATTTATACTTGTATGAAGTAGAAACATGTTGATAGACATAGCACACAAACATTTTAATGCATAAAATGATACATGTTAATACTTGTTGCATGATATAGTATATTGCCTTATTTATATGCACCACTAGGCTTAAAGCTTAGCATGAGAGTTTTCATCTGCGCAGATATAGAAAGGTAGTTGAAGGTGGTAGATAAAGCAAGCGGTGATCCTATTCAAACTAAAGCAGCTGATCTCGAAATAGTGGGTCACAAACTTTTAAACTCTTGTAATATGTTTTCTGCATTATATATACTTATAAATTGTAAATTAGTTTTCAAAGAGTAAAGAAGATAGGCAGTAGTGCCCCCGCATCTGGGCACGTGCGGTTTTGGTGAGGGGGTGTTACAGTAGTTTTGGTATCAGAGCCCGATTTGGGCAGTTTCTTTTTTTTTTTTATAGAAAAAAGTGAATTTTAAAAATATTTATTTCTTGAAGTATACTCACAATTGAATTTTTGGAATCGCTCCTTTAATGAGTAGGGTCGTTACTTTTATGTTATAGGTAAGGTATGGCTTCTGGATCAAGATGAATAGTAGTGGAATAAGGCGAGAGTAATGAGCCCTCAGAGGCAAGAGTTTCATCACGACCAAGTCGTCGCCAAGCTGCGGCACCGAGATCTGGTACTAATTCATCCCGTGAGCAGTTAGCTACTAATATGGGTCAGACGGAGTTCATGAGAAATATGATAGAATTGCTACAGAGAGCATCACAACCAACCTCATATGGATTACAATTTGAGAGATTGAGGAAGTTAGAGGCAGCT
Organism: Triadica sebifera; assembly: GCA_023653625.1. Classification (NCBI taxonomy): domain Eukaryota; kingdom Viridiplantae; phylum Streptophyta; class Magnoliopsida; order Malpighiales; family Euphorbiaceae; genus Triadica; species Triadica sebifera. The sequence goes on from CM042900.1 coordinate 11,331,090, forward strand.
GATTTCTATGGAAAAAGGGAGGATGATCCTTTTGCAGTAGAATTCTGGTTGGAATGGATAGAGCGAGTTTTTGATCAACTACACTGTACAAATGAGCAGAAATATGAGTATGCAATATTGCTGTTACAGGAGCATGTAATATCGCTGTTACAGGAGCATGCATATGATTGGTGGCGATCTTAGTCACAAAGCACAGAGGCACCTGACCCTATGACATGATAATTCTTTCTAAAGAAATTCAAGGAGCAGTATATTCCTCCTATTTATACAGATGACAAGAAGAGAGAGTTTCTGGTGCCGAAACAAGGAAACATGTCAGTAACAGAATATGAGAGGGAATTCACACATTTATGCAAGTATGCTGAGGGCATTGTATCCAAAGAAGCTGATAAATGTCGACGTTTTGAAGATGGGTTGAGGGATCCAATTAAGCTACAAGTCTCAGCTCTACGTCTGGTGAGCTTCCCCAGTTTACTAGCATCTGCTAGGACAGTTGAAAGAGTCTTAGCAACACAACAGCTAGTGCAGGTTAGTGGGGTTAGTAGGCCCGCACCACAACCAAGTGGGGGACAATCAAGTGGTAAGAGAGCCAGATCTTTTAGTAGTAGATTTCAGGCTAGAGGTTCCAATAGACCTCCTTTTTATAGACGAGGACAGCCTGCAAGATCTATTTCATCAGCAGCCAGTGCACTGACACAAGCATCCCACAGATCTACCCCTCTACCAGAGTGTAAGAATTGAGGTCATCCTCACCAGGAGAGTGTTGGTGGATGACAGGAGTGTGCTTGAGATGCGGCTCCAAGGACCATATAAGAAGAGATTGTCCATTGCTATAGTTTGGCAGAGGTTCAAGGAGTATTGAGTCGGTACGATATAGACTATGGGACAAGGCAGAGGTCGAGGCTGAGGACAAGGAAGAGGAGGCTGTGCAGGGCCAAGTTAGTTTAGGTAAGATGCAGTGGAGAGGCCGGAAGGTAGTAGAGTTGCTCCAGTAAGAGCTTATGCCATGCAATGCCGAGAGGAGCAGGATGCACCTGACGTCATAGTGGGTAAATTCCTTCTCTTTGGCTCTTATATACATGCATTGATAGACCCGGGGTCGACACACTCATACATATGCACACCACCATCGGGTCGAGAGGGTTTAAAACTAGAGACTCTAAAATATGAGATTCTTGTAACTAACCCGTTAGGGCACTGTGTGAGGGTTAGTAAAATCTTTTGGGGTTGCCTAGTTGAAATTCAAGATAAACAATTCCCAGTGGATTTAATAGAGTTACCATTCCATGAGTTAGATGTGATCTTAGGAATGGATTGGCTAGCTCGACACAAAGTGATGGTAGATTGCAGAAAAAGAGAGATGAGGATTAAAGTTTCAGAACAAGAAGAGATAGTAGTGATGAGCAAGAGTAGAGGATATTCAGACAATGTGATATCAGTGTTGAAAGCTCGAAAACTCAACAATAAGGGATGTGAGACTTACCTAGCGTATGTGATTGATACCCGAAAGAAAAGTCCGAAGTTGGCTGACATCCCAACTGTTAGTGAGTTTTCTAATGTGTTCCCTGAGGAGTTGCCAGGACTACCACCTGACCGAGAGATAGAGTTTGCTATCAAATTAGTACCTGGCACTGCTCCTATATCTATTACACCTTTTAGGATGACACCCATATAATTGAAAGATTTGAAGATACAATTACAAGAAATGTTAGATAAAGGATTTATATGACCTAATGTATCACCATGGGGTGCTCTAGTATTATTTGTAAAGAAGAAAGACGGTACTCGACGTCTTTGCATTGACTACATGCAGCTTAATAGGGTTACTGTTAAGAATAAATACCCATTGCCTAGGATTGATGATTTATTTGATCAGCTGAAAGGTGCAAGTATATTTTCAAAGATAGATCTTTGATCGGGGTATCATCAACTGAAGATCAAAGGGTCAGATGTATCTAAGACGACATTCAGGACTCGTTATGGTCATTATGAGTTCTTGGTGATGCCATTTGGATTAATGAATGCATCAGCAGTTTTTATGGACCTGATGAACTGAGTGTTCAGGCGATATATTGATCAATTTGTAGTTGTATTCATTGATGACATTCTTGTCTATTCTAGAGATCGAGTAGAGCATGACCAATATCTCAGAAAAGTATTGTAGACCTTGAGGGAGAAACAATTGTACGCAAAGCTATCTAAGTGTGAGTTTTGGTTGGAAGTAGTTAGTTTTCTGGGTCATGTAATTTCAGCGAAAGGTATTCAAGTTGATCCTAGTAAAATTGAGGCAATTCTTAATTGGAGACCACATCGCAACGTGACTGAGATGAGGAGTTTCCTTGGATTAGCTGGATATTATAGGAGATTTGTGAAAGAATTTTCATCTATAGCGAATCCTTTGACATGACTTCTGCGAAAAAAGGTCCATTTTGAATGAAAAGATAGATGTCAAGCAAACTTTGATTGATTGAAGATAATGTTGACTGAAGCACCAGTTTTGACTCAGCCTACTCCAGGAAAAGATTATGTTGTGTACAGTGATGTAAGTCACAATGGGCTAGGATGTGTTCTTATGCAAGAGAGAAATGTGAAAAAGTGATGAAGAAGCAATATCCCCAGTTGTTTAACCAGAATGAACAGGTGAATTTCGAGGACGAAATTTATTTAAGGGGGAGAGAATGTAATATCTGCTAATTTAGACACCGAGTCGCACATGTCGTGAAATTGACACGTTTGACCGATTGGAGTTTAAATTTGGATTTTTGATCGAACTTAATCAAGTAATGACTAAATTAAATGATATATGCCTAATTAAGTGATTATAAAGTTTTAAAAAGTTAATTTACGGTAAAAGACTAAATTGCAAATTTTGATAAGTTTTGGGGTCAAATTGCAATTTACCAAAAATTTGAGGATTTATGAGATTAATTACTAATCAACATATTAATTTTGGGGACATTTTAATAGGTTGGCCGGCTACTCAATGAGGAGGAGTAAGATTAGTGTTGATTAAGTAAAATGGGAAGAAGATGGTTAAGATGGTGGGTCCCACATGAAAACTTTTGGGTATCCTATTTAATTCTTTCTTTTCTTCTCTTCTTCTTTCCATTTTCTGCTTTCCTCTCTCTCTTTTCTACTAGTCATGCCAGCCCCATTCCCTCCATAGCCAAACCAGAAATTTAGAGAGAGAAAGGAAGAGAAGAGAGGGGAAAGAGCAAGAACAAGTGATCTTCATGGTCCATAACTCCTAAGAAAGCTGGAAAGAGCAAGAAAGAGGAAGAAAAATCAAGTTTGGTAGAGAGAGAAAATCTCCATAGTTGTGATTTAGTGAAGAAAAGGGTAAGGTAAGAAGTGATTCTTCTTCTTCTTCATATTTTCTTAAAGAAGTTTGAATTTTGAGCTCATCCAAGACTCATATGGAAAGAGAGAGAAATTAGGGTTTTGAGATAGAATGAGAGAGTTTAGGGTCTTGAGAAAATCAGATGATAATAATAATTTATGATGTTGTAGGAGTTCTAAATGACAAGGAACAAACACTAAAGAACGTGAACTCAGTTTGGTTTCTCACAAAATGTGGATAAACCTTGGTGTGGAAATGGTACTATTTATTCTGGAAGCGTTCACGGTTGGGACCACGAGCGTGAACTTATTCATGGGCACAAATGAGTATTCACGACCGTGAATGCTTTTGGCATGATTCATTCCAGTAGCATGCACGGCTTGGGATTACGGGCGTGAACTAATTCACGGGCATGAATTGGTAGTCACGGCCGTGAATGCTCTATTTTTAAATAAATTATGAATATGATTTTACACAAATGAAAAAGATGCTATCTAGTATGTATGAGCATGATGATATGTTTGCAAAACAAGAAAATTGAGATGTTTATACATGAGAATATTAATGTGTTGAAATTTGAGAATTTTGATGATGTGATGTATATTATGAGGATGATGAAATGGATGTAAAATAAAAATTAAATAAAGATATATGATTGATGTGAAAATATGAAGATGCCCATTACTCTATCTACAGACTAGAAACGGGATAGATGACATGTCATTAGAGGGGCAAACGGTACCGTATTATATGAGATATTCCTCGATCAATGTGGCTTAAGCTCGGAAAGCGCCATTGACTTGAGAAGCTCTGATGAGCATATATAAATTGAGGACAAGGTGGCTTAAGCTCGGAGAGCGCCCTTAGTCCGATTATTCATCTATGATGAAATAATACTCAATCAATGTGGCTTAAGCTCGGAGAGCGCCATTGATTTGAGAAGCTTTATTGAGCCAGATAGTGGATAGGGTGACTATAGCTCTAGGAGTGCTCTGATCTATAACCCATATCCAGTCAGTCCAAATTTAGAGTGATGTGGGCAAGGTAATGAAGATATGTCGGAAAATAAGAAAATAAAAGAAAAAGAAAATGATGATGATATGAGATTGAGATATAGTAATAAAGAGATTAACAGAGTAACTTACCATCAAAGATAAATGAAAATAATGTTGTATATGTGAGCATGATATTTATAATTGTATGAAATAGGAACATGTTGATAGACATAGCATGCAAACATTTTAATGCATAAAATGATACATGTTAATGCTTGTTGCATGATATAGTATATTGCCTTATTTATATGCACCACTAAATTTAGAGCTTAGTGTGGGAGTTTCCTTCTGCGAAGATATAGAAAGGTAGCTGAAGGTGGTAGATAAAGCAAGCGGTGATTCAATTCAAACTAAAGCAGCCGATCTCGAAATAGTGGGTCACAAAGTTTTGAACTTTTGTAATTTGTTTTCCGCATTATATATACTTATAAATTGTAAATTAGTTTTCAAAGTTTGTTAAATAGTAAATTGGTATTTATAAATGATATGTTATGTAAAAAGAATGTACATTATTTATTAAATAGAAGAAAAAAAATATAGCGATTTAAAGAAGTAAAGAAGACAGACAGTAGCACCCCCGCATCCAGGCATGTGCGGTTTGGTGAGGGGGTGTTACAAATCCACTAGCATCACAATCTTACCGTCCTTCTTGATAGATGACTCAACTGTCTTGAGCATGTTGATCAGCTCAGGAATAGTGGTAGAGATTTAGTTCATCATATAGTTAAGCACATAATGTGAAAAACTATCAGAAAAACTAGTTAGAATTAAGTTAATACTTAATTCATGGTCCATCACAAATCACAATGTGGCCAACCTCTCAATATAGCCATTCATCTTCAGTGCATATTGAACTGGAGATGTCCCTACAACCATTTTAGTGCGCAAGAGTAGCCTTGAAGTTTCGAACCTTTCAGAACATACTTGCTCTTCAAAAAGCTCCCTTAGATGGTAGACTATGTAATTCGAATCCATAGTCTTATGCTGCTTTTTTGACTTAGCTGACATAGTGGTAAGCATAATGCAGCTTACCATCTCACTATAATCGAGATATTTTTGATATACCTTTTGAACATTTTCAGAAGCATCAGCAGCAGAGGGATTGGGGAGTACCTCATTTAGGACATAGTTGATCATTTTGAATTTGAAAACTATTCTCAAATTCTTTTGCCAATCCAAAAAGTTAGGATCAATCAACTTATTTGACTCCACTAGTAATTGTAAATTCACACTCATTGACATGATGATGATTCTGGCAGCCTATATGTAAAATAGACCATGTTAGAATATACATAAAAATACATGTTTATTAAGTCTTTAAAAAATCGCATTATCACTCCCACTATTTTATTGCGAATTCATAGCTCTCACTATGAACCCGAGAGAACCTATATGAAAGTTCTCCTTGTAGGTCGATATCCAACTAGCTAAGAATAACTTTGAGGCAACTCAACAAGGCATCCTTAGTTTGGTTGGTAGGTATCTAATCCAATACAAATGGTCATAGTCAATCACTGACTTTCCAATCAATTGGAATTTATGATGTATTGCTAGATACCGCTCATGACTTACTTAAATTAATTATTAATTTAAGCGACCAACATAACTAAGAACCTAATGGGACACATATATTATAGATGTGGAGTTGGATAGAATCCAAAATAATTCTTTCATATTTTTGGATTAAATCCGATAACATTGCAAAAAAAATTAAGCGGGAGGAGCAACGCGGACTGCACTGTGCACATTACTATTTATTCAATGGTCATTTTTTTTGTGATGTTTGATCTACCTTTCATGCTTTAATTCAGAAATACATCAAAAGGTAGAAAAGAGATAAAAAAATAATTTTTAAGACAATATGTGACACCCTTATAACTCTTATTCTATAGGTACATTATACGGGTTAATACGATTATAGCCGATGTATGCAAAATATTTTTTTTTATTAATTTAATTTAATGATCATTCTATTATTAGCACTTAATTAATCTTTTTTATTTTTTCAAAAATTTCAGTAGCATAATGGTTATAAATTAACTACGCCACCTGCAATGCAAACAATCCACAACCCATTTTTAGGCACAACAATACACATATCATACGAAATAGTTTTCATTCAATTATAAGTCAACATTCCATTTTTTACACATAAAATAATTTATAAATATTCTCTATTAGAACATATAAATAATTTTAATCATACAACTCTATATCCAAACATATATATATATATATATATATATATCCAAACATATATATACATTTCATTTTTGATACTAATCTATTATTAAATATTTTTCCGTCTGCTTTTAAAACTTATATGTTTGCTCCTGCCTTCCCCTCTACTACATGCACGCAGTCAAATACGTGTTGAACATTAATATTCCTAGTGGTGATTACTAATCTAAAATTTTTTTATCGTCATGTATTTTTATGCATTCATACATGCAATAACATTTTTAATATACTATTCAAATTTTCTATTTAATATATATTTATTATTCTTTTTATCAATATTTTACTCTTAATTTACTATTTAATATTTTTATTCAATTAACAATAATTCTCATTTTATCTCATAGTTTTATTTTTCAATTCCTCTTAATTTAATCATTTTTTATTTTACTTGTTTAATTAATCATTCTTTTCAATCTTTCATTTAATTAGCTACAAATTTCACTTTAATTCTTAAATTTCTATTTATTTACAATTATGCCACTACTTTATATTTATTTATACTTTTACCACTAATAAATTTTATTTTTTATTTATTTACCTTTTTAACTACATAATTTAACATTTTATTTTATTTTATTTTCTTCCACTTATTTCTCATTTTTCAATTTTACTATTTTTTTTCTTTTTCTCACAATTATCACTTTTATCATATTTATCAAATTTATCACTTATGTCAGTTTTATCATATTTTTCATTTTTATTATTTTCCTCATATTTTTCACTTTATTCATTTTTATCATATTTTTCATTTTTATTATTTTTATCATATTTTTCACTTTATTCATTTTCATCACATTTTTTACATTTATAATTTTTCTCATATTTTCACTTTTATCATTTTATTCACTTTGTTACTTTTATCAGTTTTACAATTATACCATTTTATCACTCTTATCATGTTTGTCACTTATTTTTCACTTCTATCATTATTATTATTTTTATTCAAATTTGCCTCTAGTTTCCATTCGATAGAAAATCTTTGGACCAGATATATGGGATGTGGACCCAAAAGTCCACTACACTGAAGAGTAATCTCGAAGGATCACTCGAACACTACACTGTACACTGTTCACTTAATCACTATCACTGTAATAGACAATCATTGGCCTACATAAGTGAGTCACCATGACCCACACCGTGGTAATGGTATCCCTATGGCTAGCTAATTATATCCTGAGCTAGATTTAACCATTAGAATATAACTAAGGGCATTATTTTACTTATTTAATTCAATTTCCATTAAATTTATAAATTCCATTATTTTTTTTACACTTTTCATCTAATATATTAATATTTCATTATTTATATTCAATTAAGTTATTAAGCATCATTAAATGTACTTTATTCATTATTTTTCATATCATGCATAATAAAATCAATAATTAGAAAAATATTCAATATATCATTTAAAAATTCTCAATAAATTTATACACACTCAATATCATATTTTCTTGCATTTCATCACTAAAGTTACATTAATGAACAAGGAAAATAATAATTTATCCTTTCCCATATTTCGACCCACATTAAATTTTTATCATTAAAATTTTTCTTTCACCTTCTAATTATTTATCTCACTAATTTATACATTAAGTATTCCATATATATCATAGTATTACAATAAAATGTAATTAAACCTTAATTTACATTTTTAACATAATAGGGTCATATTTTCCAATTTCCACTAATTAATTTTGTTAATTGGAATTAACCATTCCAGTTCACTTTTATAATCCTTTAATCATGTTTTAAGCATCAATTACCAATTACACGCAAAACACACAAAATTCCTAATTTCCATAACCCTAAATCATGCTTATTTAATGGAAATAGATAGATTTTGAAATCACTAACCTTAATTTCTTGCTTTGGCCTTTTTAGGCTTCATTTTCCTTAGCCTTTCCCTTGGAAGCACCTTCACCTTCACCTTCTCTTGAACCTACCATGACCGAAATTTACCCTTTATTAATCCAGCATTAAACTTCACCCAAATTTAATTCCATAATTCATAAAATATTTTTATATGTCTACAAATTTTTTTTTAACTCAATCGGATTCCATTTTCTATTCAACTCACTCAAACTGGATTGATAATTCAATTTTCAGTGTTGCCGTAAAATTAATTTTTCACTGTAAAAAAATCCTTAATATTATTTAGAGTCTATCCATGTCTTAAAATAAAATTTTGGATGTCGTTTTCTATTTTTTATGGCCCAGTTAAAGTACGGTCAACCAACTATTTAATTAAATCAGGTCCAATTTTTTTCTTAGTTTTGACTTTTGAGGACTTATTTGACCTCATTTTCACTCCAAAATTTACCCTCGTACTAGTCGTAATCTAATTTTCTGATAATCAAATAAAATATTTCACTCTTGGGTGTATTTTTAACCCCTGGGTATCCAAATCATTTTCAAAAATTACAGTTTACAACTAACCCGGTATTTGGGTCATTACAATTCTCCCTTACTAATAAAAATTATGTCATTGAAATTTTACATGTGTTGAAAAGTTGTGGATGTTGTTGCCTCATTGTAGCTTTTGGCTCCCATGTGGCTTCTTTTACATTGTGGTGACTCCATAATACCTTTACTAGTGGGATTTGCTTGTTCTTGAGCTGTCTAACCTCTCTGACTAGGATCTTTAGTGGTTTCTCTTCACAAGTCAAATCAACCTGTATTCGAATTTCTTCTAGCTTGATCACATGGATAGGGTCTGACCTGTACCTTCGTAGCATTAACACGTGGAACACATCATGAATTTTTTCCAACTCCTGAGGCAGCTTCAATCGATAGGCTACGGGTCTCACTAACTGTATAATCTCATAAGGGCCTAAAAACTTGGACTTAGTTTGCCCTTCTTGCCAAATCTCATAACTTTCTTCTAGGGTGATACTTTCAGATATACTTGATCTCCAACCTGAAATTCTATATTTTTTCTTCTTAAGTATGAATATGACTTCTATTGATCCATGACTTCTTTCAATCTATCTTTGATTACCTATACCTTCTCTTGATTTTCTTGAACTAAATCGGTCCCCGTTAGCTCTTTTTCACTCAATTCTGTCCAATGTAAAGGAGTTCTACACTTCATTGCATAAAGTGCTTCATATGTGCCATTTTAATGCTGGACTAATAGTTGTTGTTGTAAGCAAACTCTGCTAATGGCAAATACTTTTCCCAACTACTTTCAAACTCAAGGATGCAACATTGCAACATATCCTCAAATATTTGAATCACACGCTCTGACTGCCCATCAGTCTGGGGATGAAAAACTGTACTAAAATGAAGTCTTGTTCCCAATGCTTCCTACAACTTCTTCCAGAACTGAGAAGTAAATCTAGGATCCCTGTCTGAAATAATGGAGGATGGTTCTCTATGGAGTCTCACTATCTCATTAATGTAGATTTCTGCCAACTTGGTCAGTGGATAGTCCCTCTGTACTGGTATGAAATGGGCTAATTTCATGAGTCTAACAATAACTACCCAAATAGCATCATGCTTCTTTCTAGTCAGAAGGAATCCCTAAAATCCATGGTCACTCGATCCCATTTCCACTCTATTATCTCAATAGGCTGAAGTAAACCCGATGAAACTTGATGTTCAACTTTCATCTGTTGGCATATCAAGCATTTACTCATAAATTCTGTCACATCATGTTTCATTCATGGCCACCAATAGTGTACTTTCAAATCCTGATGCATCTTGTTACCACCAGGATGCATTGCGTAGCTGCTATGATGAGCTTCTGTGAGAATGTTCTTTCTTAATTCATTTTGATCGGGTACGCATAACCTTCGATTGAAATAAAGGCTTCCATCTTCACCTAAATAATAATCACCTTCATTTCCCTCTTTTACTCTGTTCACTATGGCAATCAAGTGAGCATCTAGCTTTGTGTCGATTTCACTTGCTGAAGAAAGTCTGGTTTTACTTGCATTTCTGCTATTATCTCTCCATCTTGTGCCATATCCAATATGACATTCATCACCCGAATGGCTACCATAAATTTCCTATTAAATGCATCAACTACTACATTTGCCTTTCTTGGATGGTAGTCAATTAGGCAGTCATAGTCTTTTATCAATTCAAGCCAATGCCTTTATCTCAAATTAAGTTCCTTCTGTGTGAGCAAATATTTCAAACTTTTATGATATGTGTAAATATAACATTTCTCACCATAAAGATAATGTCTCCAAATCTTCAAGGCGAGTACAATTGGTGCAAGCTCAAGATCGTGAGTAGGATAGTTCTTCTCATGAGTCTTAAGTTATCGGGAAGCATATGCAATCACTTTACCTTCCCGCATCAATACACAGCCTAACCCATTCTTGGAGGCATCACTATCAATCAAAAAATCCTTGCCAAATTCTGGTTGAGTTAACACTAGGGCTTCTGGCAACATGTTCTTAAGCTTCTCAAAGCTTCCTTGACATTTATCTGTCCACTCAAACTTAGTATGCTTCTGTAACAGTTGAGTGAGCGGTGTTGCTATGGTGGAAAAAGCTTTTAAAAATCTCCTATAATACCCAGCCAAACCTAAAAAACTTCTGACTTCTGTAATAGTCTTAGGTATTCTCCACTGCAAGATTGCTTCAATCTTCTTTGGATCCATCTTTATCCCTTTAACAGAAACTATATGACCCAAGAAGGACACTTCATTCAACCAGAAGTCACACTTGCTTAATTTTGCATACAACTGCTTCTCTCTCAATATTTGCAAGACAATTCATAGGTGCTTGTCATGTTCTTCTAGTGTCTTCGAATACACTAGAATGTCATCGATAAATACCACCACGAACTGGTCTAGATAAGGATGAAAGATCCTATTCATTAGATCCATGAAAGCTGTTGGGGCATTCGTAAGTCCAAATGGCATAACTAAAAATTAATAATGGCCATATCTTGTGTGAAAAGCAGTCTTAGGCACATCTACTTCTTTTGCTTTCAACTAATGGTAGCCCAATCATAGGTCAATCTTTGAGAACACACCCGCTCCCTTCAATTGATCAAATAAGTCTTCAATACATGGAAGGGAATACTTGTTCTTGATTGTCACCTTATTTAGTTGTCTGTAGTCAATGCATAATATGAGAGACCCGTCCTTCTTCTTTACAAAAAGTACTAGTGCTCCCTATAGTGAAATACTGAGTTTGATAAAGCCTTTATAAAACAATTCCTGTAGCTGAATCTTCAATTCTTTGAGTTTTGTAAGCGCCATCCTGTATGGTGCAATCGAAATAGGTGATGTTCCTGGAGCCACATCAATAGTGAATTTGACTTCCCTGTCAGGTGGCAACCCTGGTAATTCATCAGGAAAGATATTTGGATAATCTCTCATTATAGGCACATCTGAAACCTTAAGATCTTCCTTTTTAGCTTCCATTACATAACACAAATAAGCAATGCACCCATTTCTTATAAGTCTCTTGGCAGCTGTAGTTGAAATCACATCTGATAAGAAGTCTGTTCTTTCATCCATAATAGTGATTTTTTGATCATCGGAGAGTTTAAGTGTCACTCTCTTACATTTAGAATCCACTGTAGCTTGGTGGACGGATAACCAATCCATCCCCAATATCACATCAAACTTACGGAATGAGAGTTCAATTAGGTTAGCTAGGAATTCATAACCTTGTGCACTAATGGGACAATTCCTATACACCATGTTCACCACAACACTATTTTCTAAAAGATTGCTCACTATGATGTCATGGTCTAATTGTGAATCTTTTAACCTTCCCCTGTGCAACATCATTATTTATGTAGGAATGTATGGAACTAGGATCAATAAGTGCATAAACAAAATGAGTCACAAGTATGAATTTACCTACTATCACATCAGAAGCATCCTCTTCTTTTCTAGCTCTCACTGCATAAGTATGACCTGTAGCTCGTCCCTGATCCTAGGGTTGTTGTGCAGAAGGTCTAGATGCTGATGGGTTAAGGGCTGCTCCCCTGCCTCGGCCTTTGGATGGTAAAGATCCAATATTAGGTGTTGATGATATAGCCGTATAAGCTTGAGCCACTAGACAATCCCTGACCTGATGATCTTTTAAACCACACTTGAAATAGGTACCAGTCAAATATCTGCACTCACCTGGGTGAGATCTACCACAATGGCTACAAGCCTGAACAGTACTTGCCCCTCTTCCTTTAGGTGTACAACCCATAGAAGTGATTGAGGCATTGCCACGTAATGTATTTCCTTGTCCACGCCCTGGTACAACTAATGTACAACTCTGTGATGGAGTTAGTCCTCTAGAATTCTTACTCTGAGCACCCGAATCATTGAACTGTCTCAGCTTCCTCTTCTGCTGAAACTGAGTTTGTCTGTTAGCCTCATATGCCTGGATACTTTCCATTTTAATAGCCACTATAACCAATGCATGCAAATTTGGATGCTGTTGTGCACCCATTATCTATCTAATCTTATTATGGAGACCCTTCTCAAATCTCTGACATAATCTCTCCTCTATCAACTGCTAATCATCTAGGTAGGCACTGAAGCGCTCAAACTCGCACTCATATTCTGCTATTGTCTTGTTTTCTTGTCTGAGTCTTCAGAAGGCATCTTGCATCTCTACTTTATACTCTGACCCTATGTATTTCTTTTTAAACTAGTCCAAGAAGAAATCCCAATTTAACTGTTCACCTGAGGTATGCTTGCGTACTGAATCCCACCAAATGAATGCAAAACCTTGAAGTAATGCCACAGTATCTTCAAATTTCTCTTCAGGTGGGCTGTGAGAATGTAACGCCCACTAATTAGAGTTTAATTATAATAAGTATGTGATATAAATAGGTTAAACTTGGCATATAATAGATATTAAAATAGATAAAATAATTGATTAAATTAGAAATTAAAATAAATTAAATTGATAGACAATATAAATTTGATTAAATTAGACCACATAATTAAATTGTATTTTTGGTAAAAAAAATTAAAAGAACTAGATATAAGTAAATATACGAAGATAATAATAATAATAATAATAATAATAATAATAATAATAATAATAATAATAATAATAATAATAATAATAATAATAATAATAATAATAACAGAAAAATGAACAGTACAAAGGGATAGTAGGAAAAAAAAAAAAAAGGAAGACTAAAAACGGGAAAAAAGGGAGAGGAGGGGAAAGTCAATTAAGACTTTGCCCCATTTCGTCCAACTTCACCTCTCTTCTTCTTCTTCTTCTTCTTCTTCTTCTTCTTCTTCATCCCTTTCCTTCCTCCTTATCACATCCCAAAATCTTCATCCTCTCTTTCATAATTTGCAAGAAAATTCACTCCAAATAAATCTGATCTTGGTAAGTAATACCTTTCCCCTTATTATTGTGTTATTAGAGCTTTTAAGAATATGTTTCTGCATTGTATTTGTTCATTTTTTTGAGTATCCTATGAACCAAATTTGAAGAGGTATAAAACATAAAAGTTGTTCATATGTGTCTTATGTATTTGTCTATCAACTTTTATTGAATTATTTAGAGTAAATGAAGAGAAATGATCATTTGAGTGAGACTGGTTCCTGGAAGAGCATTAATAGGATACTCCACAGTTTTTACTCAATTTGATCATCTTAATGGCTGAATCTGAGATTTTGTAAAACTTAAAAGTTGTAGATATATGTGTTATTTAGGTCTCTGCCAAATTTCGTATATATATATATCTCTTGTGTAGGTTGAGTTATAGTGAAATGAACTATGACTGTTCCTTCATTGAGCTGGTTTCATATACTTGTACAGATCCAACAATTTCGTCCTTATATTTGACCTGTTGTTAGATTGAATTAGCCAAAGTTCAAAATATAAAAGTATTATTTCTATTCTTATCTAAATTCTTGTGAAATTCTCACCTTAAAATTTCATGTATTTTGTGAGTTATGAGCTGAACAATTTAATTGGTCGGGTTGATACTCTATGTTAAACCAGTTATAGATCCTCCAGTATTTGAGAAATTTAGAGACCGAATCTAGAAATGAGGTAAACATGCAAAATGTTCCAAGTTAACTTATATATCTGTATAAAAATTTTCATAATAATTAAAGCTACACATTGAAAGATATGAATTTTTAAATATGGTACTCGAAATCGCCTAAGGGCAGAAAATAGAGCAACATTTAAAATTATACCAAAAATTGTGTAATGGTTCAAAAATTCTAAAATTTTTAGTATGTTTTAGTCTTACATGTTAAATTTAATTAGGATCAAGAATCATATAAATTGGATTAGTGTAGAAAATGTTATTGATCCAACAGTCCTAAGAAGTCCTATTGCAGTTTAAAAGAAATTGTAGTTATTTATTTATATTATATTAAGAATAAATATTTTACAAGGTATTAATTAATTACATTTTTAAATTGGGAGCTCAATAAGAAGAAGAACAATAAAAGTGAACAAGCTCTGGGCTTATATTTTGGAAAAGAAAAATACTATCGAAATTTGTACATATATGTATTCTAGTTTGCCCCTTTTGCATGATTGTGTGTGCATGACATAAATTATATATCACAATGATGAAATTATATATTATGACATGTTTTAAAATTATAGAAATGTTATTAATTATGCAGTTAACATTATACTAATATATGATGAAATATCATGCTATTACATGGTATTGAAATAAATTATGACTATATGATTATGTTCATATGAAATGAGTATTGGTTATAGAAACAAGTAATTAATGTTGTTAATTGCCCATTTCTTTACCTGAGGACTGACATAGGTTAGATGGTGCACCATTATGGGGAAGTTACAGTACCGATATGGATATGATTTAGGGACAGGGCCTGGAGTTCAGTTCAGAGGAGGACCAGACCAACCGAGGCAGGCTGTTTCAGAGATAGTGAATAGACCTGAATCCAGCAGATCTCCAGCCCGAGCCTATGCCATGAAAGCTAAGGAAGATCAAGCGGCAACGGATGTTATTGTTGGTATGTTTTCATTATATGATTTTGACATTTGTGCACTCATAGATCCGGGTTCCACACATTCCTATATTTGCACTAGTACACCTAGTCAGCATAATATGATTAAAGAAAACCTAGAATCTGGAATTGAAGTTATGAGTCCTTTGGGTCACAGTGTAATAGTGAATAAAGTATTTAGGAATTATCCTTTGGTTGTGCATGGGAAGGATTTTTCTGCAAACTTGATTGAGTTGCCTTTCTATGAGTATGATGTCATATTAGGCATGGATCGGCTCTCATGTCACAAAGCAGTGATGGATTGCAAGTCTAAATTTGTGGTACTTAAGATAGAAAATCAGAAGGAAATTATTGTGAAAGGTGAATTATTTTCACAACATCCTCGAGTCATATCCATAATGAAAGCTATGAGATTGATGAGAAAAAGGTGTGAAGCTTATTTAGCCCATGTGATTGAGACTAGAAAGGGAGGTTCAAATCTTGAAGATATTCCTGTGGTAAATGAATTTCTAGATGTGTTTCCTGATGACTTACCTGGGTTGCCTCCAGAGAGAGAAGTAAAGTTTGCTATTGATCTTGTTCTAGGAACTATACCTATATCAAAGATGCCATACATAATGGCCCCATCAGAGATGAAAGAACTTAAGACACAATTGCAAGAACTCCTTGATAAGGGTTTCATTAAACCAAGTACATCCCCATGGGGTGCATCGGTATTGTTTGTGAAAAAGAAGGATGGATCTTTGAGGCTATGTATTGATTATCGATAGTTGAATAAGGAGACCATCAAGAACAAGTACCCATTGCCACGGATCGATGATCTCTTTGACCAATTTAAAGGTGCAAGAGTATTTTTCAAGATAGACTTGAGATCTGGTTATCATCAATTAAGGGTGAAGATGGAGGATATAGCTAAAACCGCATTTAGAACCATATATGGTCATTATGAGTTTTTGGTTATGCCATTTGGGCTGACCAATGCTCCAACAGCATTTATAGATCTTATGAATAGAATTTTCAGGCCGCATCTTGATCAATTTGTGGTTGTTTTCATTGATGATATTTTGGTATATTCTAAAGATTCAGAAGAACATGAAAAGCATTTGAGAATAGTGTTGCAGTCTCTCAGAGAATATAAGCTTTATGGAAAACTCTCAAAATGTGAGTTCTGGTTAAAGGAGGTGACATTTCTAGGACACATTATCTCTGCAGAAGGCATTAAAGTGGATTCTAGCAAGGTTGAGGCAATTGTGAGTTGGAAGCCTCCATGGAATGTAACCGAGGTCAGAAGTTTCTTGGGTTTAGCTGGATATTATCGGAGATTTTCCAAGGGTTTTTCGATGATTGCTTCTCCTTTAACAAGACTATTGAGAAATGATGTTAAATTTGATTGTATAGATAAGTGTCAAGCTAGTTTTGATAAGATCAAAAGTATGCTCACCAAGGCCCCTATCTTGACACAACTGATTCCTAATAAGGAGTATGTCATTTATAGTGATGCTTCTCATAATGGATTGGGTTGTGTTTTGATGCAAGATGGGAAAGTGGTTGCTTATGCTTCTAGGCAGTTAAAGCTGTATGAGAAGAATTATCCTACCTATGATCTGGAGTTGGCAACTATAGTTTTTGCATTGAAGATTTGGCGCCATTATTTATATGGGGAGAAGTGTTTCATTTACACGGATCATAAGAGTTTAAAATATCTTCCCTCATAGAAAGAATTGAATTTGAGGCAGAGAAGATGGCTAGAGCTAATAAAGGATTATAATTGTGTGATTGACTACCATCCAAGCAAAGCTAATGTAGTAGCAGATGCTTTAAGCAGAAAGATTGTGGCAGAGTTGCACATTCAACCCAGTTTTATTTAGGAAATCAAGGATGCACAATGACATGATAGAAAGCTGATTGAATTAGCTGAGCTTATCTCTAAGGGGGAGAGACCTGGATTCACTATGAATTTAGATGGTGGACTGTTCTATCAAGACAAATTATGTGTGCCCGATGTAGAAGATCTTAGACAGAGGATTCTTAGAGAGATCCATGAAAGCAAAAATGCTATACACCCAGGGAGTAACAAGATGTATCAAGAGTTGAAGAGCAGATACTGGTGGGCAGGAATGAAAAAGGATATCTCGAAATACACTTTATAATGTTTGACTTGTCAGCAGGTCAAGGCTGAACAACAAGTACCTTCGGGGTTGCTACATCCAATGTTAGAGGAGTGCTCTAAAGGCAATCACCTTTAGCACTTATTGTACAAATTTATTTGATTAATAAAAGGCTTTTTCATTAATTTGATGTTCATTTGATATATGAATTGATAAGTGATCTTAAATCAATTAATGAAGTCCTAGATACATAACATAGCATGAAGGAAATCATAATGAGATCATGATATTGAGATTTTTATCATGTGTAATTATGTTAGTATCAAAATTATCCCTAGTCATAGGATTAATGGCATGGGACATTATTAATCCAGAAAGATTAGCACATGTTACACTCCTTGATTGGATCGAGTAGTAGATCTCATAATCTATAAACATGTGATGTTTAGAGTTAACATGTGGATGCTTGCTAAGTGTAGCTAAGTACATTGGATGACCAACTATGAGACAATCATATGGATAATCTATTCAAATGTCAATGATAGTCGCATCATAGCAATGGTGCAAGTATCCTTATACTTGAGGTACTTAAGGATATCTTGAATATTGATTATGTATTTTGACACTATTCCTTATTGCCTCAAAGAGGTAGCTCATAGGGTGGTGATTGGATACAACTTGAGGTGTTCGAAGGTAATTGGGTAACCAACAAAGGATTCACCACTCTTGATAGAAAGAGTGTATACCCATGGCCTCTTGTCGTAGTCATTACTCAGGAATCTCTGGCTGGAGTGGAAATGTCATAAAGATAGTCTTCAATGACAAATCTAATAGAGTAATAAGCCTCAAGGACAAGAACTAACATTACTTGCACTAGACGTGACGTAGTCAGTCTAGTGGGAGTTGATACATGTCCATACTCTGAACCAAGTGGGGTATAGATTGGTGAAAGGAATAATTGCACAGAAATTGTCTAAGGAAAGGTTCGTAGTCAAACCACTAACTTTTCTGTCAATTGGGGGTCATGATGTGTTGCTACATACCGCTCATGACCTGCTTAAATTAATTGTTAATTTAAGTGGCCAACATAACCGGGAACCTAATGGGTCACACGCATTGAAGATATGGAGAATGAGTAAAATGGTCTTAGATAGGATCCAAAATATGAGAGAATTATTTTAGGTTGGATCGCGATGAGATCACACCAAAAAATCGTTCAGGAGTGTCATGGGCTTGCGCGTGCCCGTACGGGCTAGGCAGGCTGCTGGCTTTCCTTGCGGGCCAGTTGGGCTGCCCAGCGGCAGCCTGTTGCAGGCCCAGCGTGCCTGCAGCTTCCATCCGTTGGCCAACGGCTGTAATTGGCCATAATTAGGCCAATTATGGACAATTACTATTCATTAGTTGTATTTACTGACATGGATGGTAATGTGATTTCCTATAAAGCTAGACTTGTTGCTAAAGGTTATCGTCAAAGACAGGGAATTGAGTACGATGAAACTTTTTGTATTTCTTGTGTTATATGTAGATGACATATTGTTAATGGGAAATGATGTCTCAGCCTTACAATCAGTCAAAATTTGGTTATCCAAGAATTTCTCTTTGAAAGACCTTGGAGAAGTAGTCTATATTTTAGGGATAAAGATCTATAGAGATAGATCTAAAAGGTTGCTTGGTCTTTCACAGTCTACAAATGTAGATAAAATGCTAAAGATGTTTAGCATGGAGCAGTCCAAGAGGGGATATATTCCCATGACCCATGGGATTACTCTCTTAAAGTTTTTGTGTCCAAAGACACAAGATGAGAGGACACACATGAGTTTGATTCCATATGCTTCAGCTATAGGATCAATCATGTATGCTATGATATGTACAAGACCCGATGTATCATATGCTCTGAGTGTCACGAGTAGATACCAATGGGTCCCTGGTGAGGGTTATTGGGTGGCTGTCAAGAATATCCTCAAGTGCTTAAGAAGAACTAAGGATGTATTCTTGGTATATGGAGATAGGGATATTACTGTGAGTGGGTATACTGATGCCAACTTCCAATCTCACAAGGATGACTCAAATCTCAGTTAGGTTATATATTCACACTAAATGGTGGAGAACTTAATTGGAATAGTTACAAACAAGAAACGACTGCTGATTCCACAATCGAAGCAGAGTACATTGCAGCTTCTGAAGCAGCAATGGAAGCAGTTTGGATAAAGAAATTCATCACAGAACTTGGAGTGGTTCCCAGCATTATTGATCCATTGTATTGAGATAATAATGGAGCCATTGCACAAGAAAAGGAGCAACAGTCTCATCAGAGATCCAAACATGTACTCAGAAGATACCATTTGATTAGAGAAATCATTGGTAGGAGTGATGTAAAGATATAAAGAGTGCCCACTGATCAGAATATTGCTGATCCTTTAACTAAGCCACTTCCCCAAAAGAAATATGATTCTCATGTACTCGCCTATGGATTTAAATACAAAGGAGATTGGCTTTAGTGCAAGTGGGAGCTTGTTAGAGGAGTCTCTAAAGGCAATCACCTTTAGCACTTATTGTACAAATTTATTTGATTAATAAAAGGCTCTTTCATTAATTTGATGTTCATTTGATATATGAATTGATAAGTGATCTTAAATCAATTAATGAAGTCCTAGATACATAACATAGCATGAAGGAAATCATAATGAGATCATGATATTGAGATTTTTATCATGTGTAATTATGTTAGTATCAAAATTATCCCTAGTCATAGGATTAATGGCATGGGACATTATTAATCCAGACAGATTAGCACATGTTACACTCCTTGATTGGATCGAGTAGTAGATCTCATAATCTATAAACATGAGATGTTTAGAGTTAACATGTGGATGCTTGCTAAGTGTAGCTAAGTACATTGGATGACCAACTATGAGACAATCATATGGATAATCTATTCAAATGTCAATGATAGTCGCATCATAGCAATGGTGCAAGTATCCTTAGACTTGAGGTACTTAAGGATATCTTGAATATTGATTATGTATTTTGACACTATTCCTTGTTGCCTCAAAGAGGTAGCTCATAGGGTGGTGATTGGATACAACTTGAGGTGTTCGAAGGTAATTGGGTAACCAATAAAGGATTCACCACTCTTGATAGAAAGAGTGTATACCCATGGCCTCTTGTCGTAGTCATTACTCAGGAATCTCTGGCCGAAGTGGAAATGTCATAAAGATAGTCTTCAATGACATATCTAATAGAGTAATGAGCCTCAAGGACAAGAACTAATATTACTTGGACTAGACGTGACGTAGTCAGTCTACTGGGAGTTGACACATGTCCATACTCTGAATCAAATGGGGTATAGATTGGTGAAAGGAATAATTGCACAAAAATTGTCTATGAAAAGGTTTGTAGTCAAACCACTGACTTTCCAGTTAATTGGGGGTCATGATGTGTTGCTAGATACTGCTCATGACCTGCTTAAATTAATTGTTAATTTAAGTGACCAACATAACTGGAACCTAATGGTTCACACGCATTGAAGATATGGATAATGAGTAAAATGGTCTTGGGTGGGATCCAAAATATGAGAGAGTTATTTTAGGATGGATCGCGATGAGATCACATGAAAAAATCGTTCGGGAGTGTCACGGGTCTGCGCGGGCTAGGCAGGCTGCTGGCCTGTCTTACGGGCTAGCTGGGCTGCCCAGCGCGCTTGCAGCCCGCAGCAGGCTCAGTGCACCTGCAGCTTGCATCCGTTGGCCAACGGCTGTAATTGGCCATCATTAGGCCAATTATGGCCAATTACTATTCATTAGTTGCCATTTTCTCCATTTTTGACTTTTCATCTTATTTTTAAATTTGATTCAAATTGAAAAGACATCAAATGGCAGAAAATAGACATGAAAATATTTTTTGTGAAAAAAAATATTTTTAAGACACCACAAAAATTCTCTCAAGAACACTTTAAAAGCTAGCACTTTGAATTTGTTCAAACCATTTTCTCTTGATAGTTTCATCTTCATTCTTCGCGTGGATTATCATTATAGACATCCTAGTGTGGATTGTTGCGGTTTGCTACAACCCAAAAAAGTGAAGATTTGAAGAACAAATAAAAATTACAAGGTATAATTTTTAACATTTACATTTATATAAATTAGTTTTAATTGTACAAGTATGATCTTTTGATTTGGGTTTTGAAAAATTTTATTTTTCGCTGCGTTTATGAATATGATTCATTCTTCAAAACCCAACATCCAATTTCTATTCCAGAATGGAAGTAGGAACGAATCACTATAGATTTTGTGACTGGATTACCTTTGACTCTAAAGAAACATGATACTCTATGGGTCATAGTGGACAGATTTAAAAAGTTTGAACATTTCTTACCTCTCAGAAAGGACTACCCACTGAAAAAATTGGCAGAAATTTATATGAATGAAGTAGTACGACTTCATGGAGTGTCTGTTTCTATTGTGTCTGATAGAGATCCCCGCTTCATATCTCAATTTTGGGGTAGTCTACAACGAGCTTTAGGTACTAAGCTCAATTTCAGCACGACTTTTCATCCGCAGATAGATGGACAATCAGAAAGAGTCATTCAGATTCTAGAAGATATGATGAGAAGTTGTGTCATCGAATTTAAAGGTAGATGGGACAAATATCTTCCTTTAATGGAATTGCCTATAATAACAGTTATCAGTCTAGTATCAAAATGGCTCCATATGAGGCACTTTATGGCAGAAAGTGTCGAACACCTCTATGTTGGATAGAGCTCAGTGAGAGGAAGCTTATGGGACCAGACTTAGTGCAAGAAACCGAAGAAAAAGTGAAATTCATTCATGAAAGACTTAAGGCAGCTACATATAGGCAGAAATCGTATGTTGATCTTAAGAGACGAGACATTGATTATACAGTGGGTGATAAAGTTTTTCTTAAAGTATCTCCCTGAAAGAAAGTTCTGAGATTTGGAAAGAAAGGTAAGTTAAGTCCAAGATTCATTGGACCTTATGAAATATGAGAAAGAGTTGGACCTATTGCATATAGACTCGCTCTACCACTGGAGTTAAGTATGATACATAATGTTTTCCATGTCTCAATGTTAAGACGGTATAGATCAGATCCTAATCACATCATACCTGCTGAAAGCATTCAAGTGAGACAAGATTTGACATATGAAGAAGAACTAGTTCAAATTTTAGCAAGAGAAATCAATGAGCTGAGGAACAAGCGAGTACCATTAGTGAAAGTATTATGGAGGAATCATGTAATCGAAGAAGCAACATGGGAAAGCGAGGAGGTGATGAAAGCTCAATACCCTCACTTGTTCAGTGATGATGCATTAGGTACGTTTCGAGGACGAAACATCTTAAGGGGGAGAGAATTGTAACGCCCACTAATTAGGGGTTAATAATAATAAGTATGTGGTATAAATAGGTTAAACCTGACAGATAATAGAGATTAAAATAGATAGAATAGTTGATTAAATTAGAAATTAAAATAAATTAAATTGATAGACAATATAAATTTGATTAAATTAGACCACATAATTAAATTGTATTTTTGGTAAATTTTTTTTAAAGGACTAGATATAAGTAAATATACGAAGATGATGATGATGATGATGATGATGATGATGATAATAATAATAATAATAATAATAATAATAATAATAATAATAATAATAATAATAATAATAATAATAATAATAAGAAAATTTAAAAAAAAAACAGAAAAGTGAACAGTACAAAGGGGTAGCAGAAAAAAGAAAAGAAAAGGAAGACTAAAAACGGGAAAAAGGGAGAGGAGGGGAAAGTCAATTAAGACTTTGCCCCATTTATTCCAATTTCACCTCTCTTCTTCTTCTTCTTCTTCTTCATCCCTTTCCTTCCTCCATATCACAACCCAAAATCTTCATCATCTCCTTCATGATTAGCAATAAAATTCATTCCGAATAAATCTGATCTTGGTAAGTAATACCTTTCCCCTTATTATTGTGTTGTTAGAACTTTTAAGAATATGGTTCTACAATGTATTTCGTTCACTTTTTTGAGTAGCCTATGAACCAAATTTGAAGAGGTATAAAACATGAGAGTTGTTCATGTTGGGTTTTTAAGAATGAATCATATTCATAAACGCAGCAAAAAATAAAATTTTTCAAAACCCAAAACAAAAGATCATACTTGTACCATTAAAACTAATTTATATAAATGTAAATGTTAAAAATTATACCTTGTAATTTTTATTTGTTCTTGAAATATTCACTTTATTATTATAGCAAACCACAAGAATCCACACTAGGATGTCTCTAATGATAATCCACGCGAAGAATGAAAAAGAAACTATCAAGAGAAATGGTTTGAACAAATTCAAAGTGCTAGCTTTGAAAGTGTTCTTGAGAGAATTTTTGTTGTCTTAAAATATTTTTTTTCACAAAAAATATTTTCATATCTATTTTCTGCCATTTGATGTCTTTTCTATTTGAATCAAATTCAAAAATAAAATGAAAAGTCAAAAATGGAAACAAATGAATAGTAATTGGCCATAATTTGCTTAATTAAGGCCAAAAACAGCCGTTGGCCAACGGATGGGAAGGCAGCAGGTGAGCTGGACCTGTTGCAGGCTGTTGCTGGGTAGCCCAGTTGGTCCGCAAGGCTGGCCAGTAGCCTGCCTAGCCCGCGTGGGCCTGTGACATCCCGAACGATTTTTCCGTGTGATCTCATCACGATCCATCCTAAAATAATTCTCTCATATTTTGGATCCTATCTAAGACCATTTTACTCATTCTCCATATCTTCAATGCGTGTGACCCATTAGGCCCCTAGTTATGTTGGCCACTTAAATTAACAATTAATTTAAGTAGGTCATGAGTGGTATCTAGCAACAAATCATGACCCCCAATTGACCGGAAAGTCAGTGTTTTGACTACGAACCTTTCCATAGACAATTTCTGTGCAATTATTCCTTTCACCATTCTATACCCCACATGGTTCAGAGTATGGACATGTGTCAACTCCCACTAGATTGACTACGTCACGTCTAGTCCAAGTAATGGTAGTTCTTGTCCTTGAGGCTCATTACTCTATGTTTATGACATTTCCACTCCGGCCAGAGATTCCTAAGTAATGACCACGACAAGAGGCCATGGGTATAAACTCCTTCTATCAAGAATGGTGAATCCTTTGTAGGTTACCCAATTACCTTCGAATACCTTAAGCTGTATCCAGTCACAACCCTATGACCTACATCTCTGAGGCAAAAAGGAATAGTGTCAAAATACAGAATCAATATTTAAGATATCCTTGAGTACCTCAAGTCTAATGATACTTGCACCATTGCTATGATTAGACTATCATTGACATTTGAATAGATTATCCATATGATTGTCTCATAGTTGGTCATCAAATGTACTTAGCTACACTTAGCAAGCATCCACATGTTAACTCTAAACATTTCATGTCTATAGATTACGAGATCTACTACTCGATCCAATCAAGGAGTGTAATATGTGCTAGTCTGTCTGGATTAATAATGTCCCATCTCATTAATCCTATGACTAGGGATAATTTTGATACTAACATAATTACACATGATAAGAATCTCAATATCATGATCTCATCATGATTTCCTTCATGCTATGTTATGTTTCAAGGACTTCATTAATTGATTTAAGATCACTTATCAATTCATATATCAAATGAACATCAAATGAATGAAAAAGCCTAAATTAATCAAATAAATTTGTACAATAAGTGCTAAAGGTGATTGCCTTTAGAGCACTCCTCTAACAAGCTCCCACTTGCACTAAAGCCAATCGCCTTTGTATTTAATTCCATAGGCGAGTACATGAGAATCATATTTCTTTTGGGGAAGTGGCTTAGTTAAAGGATCAGCAATATTCTGATCAGTGGGCACCCTTTTTATCATTACATCATTCCTACCAATGATTTCTCTAATCAAATGGTATCTTCTGAGTACATGTTTGGATCTCTGATGAGAACGTGGCTCCTTTTCTTGTGCAATGGCATCATTATTATCACAATACAATTGTATTGGATCAATAATGCTGGGAACCACTCCAAGTTCTATGATGAATTTCTTTATCCAAACTGCTTCCTTTGCTACTTCAGAAGCTGCAATGTACTCTGCTTCGGTTGTGGAATCAACAGTCGTTTCCTGTTTGGAACTCTTCCAACTAACTGCTCCACCATTTAGTGTGAATATATAATCTGACTGAGATTTTGAGTCATCCTTGTCATATTGGAAACTGGCATCGGTATACCTGCTCACAGTAAGATCTCCATCTCTATATACCAATAATACATCCTTAGTTCTTCTAAAGTACTTAAGGATATTCTTGACAGCCACCTAATGACCCTCACCAGGGTCGGATTGGTATCTACTCATGACACTCATAGCATATGATACATCGGGTCTTGTACATATCATAGCATACATGATTGATCCTATACCTGAAGCATATGGAATCAAACTCATGTGTGTCCTCTCATCTTGTGTCTTTGGACACAAAGACTTTGAGAGAGTAATCCCATGGGTCATGGGAATATATCCCCTCTTGGACTGCTCCATGCTAAACCTCTTTAGCATCTTATCTATGTATGTAGACTGTGAAAGACTAAGCAATCTTTTAGATCTATCTGTATAGATCTTTATCCCTAAAATGTAGACTGCTTCTCCAAGGTCTTTCATAGAGAAATTCTTGGATAACCAAATTTTGATTGATTGTAAGGCTGAGACATCATTTCCCATTAACAATATGTCATCTACATATAACACAAGAAATACGATTGCACTCCCATTAACCTTCTTGTAAACACAAGGTTCATTCGGATTTTGTAAGAAACCAACCTATTTGATTGTCTCATCAAACCAACCTATCCTTTCTAAAATTAACAATTTTATTTTCGCACTTTAAAGTTTAATTTTTGAAACTCCAATTCAACCCCCCTTCTTGGTCTAATATCTAGGAAACAATTGATATCAGAGCCTTGTCTAGCATCGAAGCCTAAAAAGCGCTAGTAAAGAGTAAGATATGGCCAGTGAAGGATTCCAGAGTCTCAAACTGTACTTTGATGGAGCAAATTATGCCCATTGGAAGTTTAGGATGGAGACATACTTGGATAGTGAAGGAATTGAAGTCTGGGATAGTGTACGAAAAGAATGGACACCACCAACCAGAAGAGGAGCTGATGGTGAAGAGGAAATCCTATCAAGAAATGATTGGACAGAGCCCCAAAGAAGAGAAAATTTCAAAAATAAGAAGGCAATGACAATTCTATCAAGCTCATTATCTATTGAAGAATGTGGGAGAATACAACACTGCTCAACAGCATATAGTATGTGGAAGACATTGGAGAACTATCATGAGGGAACTAAGCAAGTCAAATCCAAGAAGATTCAACTTCTAACCTCAGAATATGAGCTCTTCAAGATGAAATCCAATGAGTCAATCACTAACATGACCAACTGTCTTCTATCCATTATAAATGGAATGAGAAAACTTGGAAAGCATATGAGTTTGGAAGATGTAAACAATAAAATCTTGAGAAGTCTTCCTCTTAAAGACTATGGTTCAAGAGTTGCTGGCATAGAAGAAGCAAATGAAGATATGAGTATCATGAACATTGATGTGCTGGTTGGCAAGCTTCTCACACGTGAGATGGCAGTAAAGAGAGATAGAGAGCTTGAAGCAAAGCCAGAGAAAAGAAAACCCTTAACACTCAAAGCCTCTACTTCAAAATCTTAAGAAGAAAGTGAAGATGATGAAGAGATGAGTGATGATGAAAATGAGGACATCGCTATGCTTTCAAGGAGATTAAAAAGAATCATTGAGAAGAAAATGAGCAATTCCAAAAAATTCAGGCAAAGAAACCTCAAACAAACTTCAAATGATACACACAGAAGTAAGGAATAGGTAAAATGCTATGAATGTGGAAAGAAAGGACATATCAAACCAGAATGTCCAAGACTCAAGAAGCATAAGAGCAAATACCAAAGAGACAATGGGGAGAAAGGTCACAAAGCCACATGGGATGACGAAAGCTCTTCAAGTGAAAAAGATGATAATGAAAGTGAAGAGGTCAACCTATGTTTCATGGCTATTGAGGATCACGTCTCAGACAAAGTAAGATCACTACACTCATACTCTTTCAATAATGATAGTAGTGATAATGATAGTAATAGTGATGATGACGATGATGAGCAAAGCCTAATAGAAGAATTAAATATAGAATTAGAGAAATATATAACTAAATTTAGTATCTATAGAAATAATATCTCTAATTTGAAAAATAAGATAGATGGCTTAGAAAAGGAGAACATAAAGCTGAAATCATCTAATGAATCTCTTCAAAAGTCATTAGATGAATACTCATCAAGACCCTCAACAGCTTCACTGTTAAAAGAAAATAATACTTTGAAAAATGAAGTTGATGAACTTAGAAATTCCATTTCTAAATTTCACAAGGGTAAAGAGAGCTTAGATACTCTCATTGTGTCTCAAAGACCACCTTTAGTTAGACATAGTCTAGGGTTTAAGGACACATCATCATCTTCTAACAAAACAGTATTTGTTAAGTCTAAAGAACATAACATCTCCACACCTATTAGAACTGCATCAAGAAATAAGAATATTAAACCCTCTATACCGAAAAGGAATCATGCCTTTATATATAGGAAGAATGTATCTAGAAAAATGCAAATTAATCATGATTGTGCATGTCATTGTTCTCAAAATCAGTCTAATGAAATTATGGCATTCAAATACATTGTAAGACCAAAAAGCAAGTTTACACCTAAACAATGTAATTACTGTATGAAAATGGGTCATATAAATAAAAATTGCTGGATAAGAAGGCTCATTGGGAACCTTCATGTGCTAACCCCCAAGGACCTAAACTCATTTGGGTACCTAAATATCATACTTGATTTGTAATTCTGTAGGTATGCCTCAAGTCCACAATAAACAAAAATGCATGGCTAGTAGACAGTGGATGCTCAAGGCATATGACAGGAGACAAAGAACTCTTCAATGAAATCAAAAGTATTGATGGAGGTAAAGTTACCTTTGGAAACAATGCAAAGGGTAAGGTAATTGGCATTGGTTCTATTGGTGTTAATGGTACTACTTTTATTAAGGATATTTTAGTTGTTGATGGCTTGAAACACAACTTGTTAAGTGTAAGTCAATTATGTGATAAAGGAAACAAAGTAATTTTCACTTCAAATGAATGTCTTGTAATCTCTATTGATGGTCAAGAAATATTTAAAGGAAATAGAGATATCAATACGTACATAATAAACTTACATGAACTATCTAACCATTCCTCTAAGTGTCTTGTGACTACTAGTGATGAATCTTGGCTGTGGCATAGAAGACTTGGTCATGCTAACATGGACTTAATACAAAGTCTCAGCATAAGAGAGCTAGTAAAAGGATTACCAAGAGTTAAATATGAAAAAGGCAAGACATGTGATCCTTGTCAAAGAGGAAAGCAACACAAGTCATCTTTCAAAGCCAAAAACATAGTAAGTACTTCAAAACCTCTTCAAGTCCTACATTTAGACTTATTTGGACCTACTAGGGTTGCTAGCTTAGGAGGAAAACATTATGCATTTGTCATCGTAGATGATTACTCTAGATTTACTTGGGTAATTTTCTTAGCTCAAAAGAGTGATGCTTTTGAAAATTTCAAAAACTTTGCTAAAAGAGTGCAAAATGAAAAAGGCTACTGCATTTAAAAAATAAGAAGTGATCATGGGAAATAATTTGAAAATGAAAACTTTGAAAGTTTTTGTCTTGAACATGGCATTTCACATAATTTTTCATCTCTTAGAACACCTCAACAAAATGGAGTAGTTGAAAGGAAAAATCGAACATTAATTGAAATGGCAAGAACAATGCTTAATGAATATGAATTACCAACTTATTTTTGGGCAGAAGCCACAAACACTGCATGTTATATTTCAAATCGAGTTTTCAAAAGACCTCTTTTAAACAAAACCTCATTTGAGCTATGGAATGGAAGAAAGCCCTTGGTATCATACTTTAGAGTATTTGGATGCAAGTGTTTTATATTGAACACCAAGGACAATCTTGGAAAATTTGCCTCTAAGTCTGATGATGGTATCTTTTTAGGATACTCTACAACCAGCAAAGCATATAGAGTATTTAATAAAAGATCATTAACAGTGGAAGAATCCATGCATGTTATTTTTAATGAATCTAGTAGACTTGATCTTGTGAAAGGTAGTGCTCTTGATGATGTTGTAGATAATATGGAAAAACTTGTCATTGAAAATGGAAAAGAAGAAAACGATCAAGAAAATTTACTACCTCAAAATCAAGAACAAATGGAGCAAGAACTTCCAAAAGAATGGAGAATGAACAAAAATCATCCAAAAGAGCAAATAATTGGTGATCTATCAAGGGGAGTAAGTACTAGATCTCATTTCAAGCATTTAGTCACTGACATTGCTTTTATTTCACAAATTGAGCCTAAAAACATTGATGAGGCTCTTAATGATGAAAGTTGGGTAATTGCCATGCAAGAGGAACTCAACTAATTTGAGAGAAATAAGGTATGGAACCTAGTACCAAGACCCAAGAATCATCCAATCATAGGCAGCAAATGGGTATTTAGAAATAAGTTAGATGAACAAGGGTTAATAACCACGAATAAAGCAAGACTAGTTGCAAAAGGATATAATCAGGAAGAAGGTATAGACTATGATGAAACATATGCACCTGTCGCTAGATTAGAAGCTATAAGAATACTCTTAGCATATGCATGTCACATGAATTTCAAAATTTTTCAAATGGATGTGAAAAGTGCATTTCTAAATGGTTATATAGATGAAGAAGTGTATGTAGAACAACCACCAGGTTTTGAAAGTTATGATTTGCCAAATAATGTTTTTAAGCTTTCAAAAGCTTTGTATGGTTTAAAACAAGCTCCAAGAGCTTGGTATGAGAGACTAAGTTCTTTTTTACTAGAAAATAGCTTCACAAAGGGAAATGTTGACACTACACTGCTCATCAAAAAGCATAAGCATGAGATACTAATTGTTCAAATTTATGTTGATGATATAATATTTGGTTTTACTAATGAGCTGTTTTGTCAAGAATTTGCTAAGTGCATGACTAGGGATTTTGAAATGAGAATGATGGGAGAACTTAAGTATTTCCTTGGTCTACAGATCAAACAAAGCAATGAGGGAATATTCATCAACCAATCTAAATATGCCACAGACTTAATAAAAAAATTTGGTATGGAAGGATGCAAAAATGCCAAGACTCCTATAAGTACATCAACAAAATTGAACAAAGATGAAAAGGGTAAGAGCATTAATGAAAAGCTTTATAGAGGTATGATCAGATCACTTTTATATCTCACTGCTTCTAGACCTGATATTATGTATAGTGTTTGCTTATGTGCGCGATTTCAATCATGTCCTAAAGAATCTCATCTAAATGCTGTAAAAAGGATTTTAAGATATTTACATGGAACATTGCATCTAGGTTTATGGTATCCTAAGAATTCATCTTTTTATATTATAGGATATTCAGATGCAGACTATGCTGGTAGTCTTTTAGATAGAAAAAGTACTTCAGGTACTTGTCACTTCATTGGAGAATGTTTGGTTTCTTGGTTTAGCAAGAAACAAGATTCAGTTGCTCTCTCAACTGCTGAAGCTGAATATGTAGCAGTTGGATGTTGTTGTACACAAATTCTTTGGATGAAACAACAACTTAAGGACTATGGTCATGAGATGAACCATATTCCTATAAAATGTGACAACACCAGTGCTATAAATCTTTTAAAGAATCCTATTCAATACTCTAGAAGTAAACATATTGACATTAGACATCACTTTATTAGAGATCATGTTCAATATGGAGATGTTGAATTAGAATTTGTATGCACAGAAAAGCAATTAGCAGATATTTTCACTAAGTCTCTAAATGAGGAAAGATTTAATTTCATTAGAAGAGAACTAGGTATGATTGATGGATTAACCTTGTGATTACAAGAATATGAAATTTTAATTGTTGATCTTAAAACATATCACAAGTTATAAAATAAAAATTTTGATGAAAAATCATGCTTTATGAAGTAAAATCTTTGTTGAAATGATTTAGTCTTGTTGCAGAACTTAATTTCAATATGATGAAAATTATAGGGGAGTCACGCCCGTGACTTATACTCACGCCCGTGACTTAAGTGGCCCAAAGAGGCAGTGTCGTTCACGACTTTAGTTCACAACATGCTTCACGGCTTTAAGTGGTGAAACATAGTTTCACGGCTTGAGTCACGCCCGTGGATTAGATGTCTCACGCCCGTGACGAAGTTTCACGCCCGTGAATAATTACACCCCAAACTCACAGAAGCTTTCACGCCTTGTGTCACGGCTTGCTTCACGGGCATAAGTAGTGAAATTCAACAGTTCACGCCCGTGACATTATATTCACCCCCGTGACGTTCATCGATCACTCCCGTGAACGTATTCACGCTTTCATTCATGGGTGGAACACTGCTTCAGCAAACCGTGAACACGACTATTCATGCCCGTGAATCCCTAAGTCACGCCCGTGAATGTATCGAATATATAATAATACAGCCGGTTACAATCTTCATTTCAACTCTCCATCTCCCAAAACCGCTCTCATTTACTCTCATTCATTGAGACATTGAAGATTCTGATCCCAAAGCCTTGATATTTCACTATAAATTCCACCAAAAGTTCGAATCTTCAGCACAAATCATACATTTCTAGGGTCATTCATAATTTTTTTTCTGTCAAAAATCTTCTTCAACAACTAAATTCTTCAAATATGGAGTCTGCATCATCAAAGGGAAAGAGAAAGAAGTCCCATGCATCGAAGAGGTATTCAGATTACCTCATGAACATCATTCCAGAAAGTTGCCATCCTCGGTATGCAACTTAGAAGAAGAGACCTATTTTATCATCAAGGTCCTTCGAATGGCAAGCAGTCTGTAATCTCGGGCTTGAGATGGCTATGATAGAGAAACTTCAAGCCTGTCATCTAAAAGAATTTGTTGAAATTCATCTGCCAACTCTACGGGAGCCAACGCTGGAATTTCTCAGCACCTTACAGGTTTCACCAACTGGAGTGGTGAAATTCCAACTCTGCAATAATGTAAACACCCTCAGCGCCATCGCATTTGGAGAATTGTTCAACCTACCATCTGATGGTGTTCTAAATGAGACTGAGGTAGAATTCTCTACCCCTGCAGCCTGGACTCATTTTGGATATAACTGTAGCTAGGACGTAAAGAAGACGAAGAGCACTCATCTCGTGGCCCCAGTGCACAGGTATTTGCATAGGTTTCTAACCTATAGCATTTTTGGTCGGGGAGAAAGCAATGGAACTATTAGGAAGTCATAACTCTTCCTATTCGAGATGGCTCACCGGGGAGTCACACTGGCACTTTCCAGATGGTTTGCAAACCATCTTCTCTCCATCGCCGCTAAGCCCATAGGAGATATCTTGATTGGGGCATATGTCACTCATATGGCAGTGAAGCTCAATTACTTGAAGCTGGATAACCATCACTTCAACATCATTCCTGCACATCCACGAGATAGGCTGGATATCGAGTCATTCATCAAGATGGGAGCAGCTGTGAGAATCATTTTTCAGAACGATATCTTCTATCGCTTCACTGATACTGTTGGAGAGATTATCTGGGAAGATCATGACACGGAGGATTTTAAAGCAGGCCTCCAGGTAGTCCAGCAGAAAAAGAGGGCTCAGATTGAGGAAGCACCTCCAGCAATCGAGCAGGACATTGGACAGTCCTCAGCCTCCACACCATCTTTAGCGCAACAGGTGGTCGACCTCTTGGCACCACGTTTTGAGCAGCTGCAGACTTCCATGGATGAGAGGTTGGAGAACCTCAAGGACTTTATGGAGTCTCGGATAGACAGCCTTGAGGCTAAAGTAGCTAGGCTTCGTGATAGGATGTCTGGCTAGGAGATAGGCTAGAGTGTAGCCTAAATTTGATCATTTTTTATGTTTGCTTATAAATCTTAAATTTCCTTTCTTAGTTTGTATCCTTTCCTTTATAATAAATATTTGCTTTTGTTTACTTCAATCTACATATTCTTTTTGATTGATGACAAAAGGGGGAGAAAACTAGCAATATATGATAGATAATATATGATAAGGGAAAATAGTATCAAACTAGCAATATAAGAATTGTGAATCAAAAAGTGAACAGACTTTGAATTGAGTTAAAAATCTTGATTCAACTTTTCAGATACAAAGTAGATAATTGAAAAACTGAGTTTGCATACACCTTAAAAGCAAGTTACAAATAAAAACATGTCATAATATACCTTAAATATACCTTACATATACTTTATGTCTTGAAAAGGAATTATGGTATGCATTGGATATATTTCTCATATAACTTGCATATACTTAACAAACTAGTTTAATGCTACATCTTTATTTACTATTCTTGCACATTATAATTTTTATCCTAAGTATATTTTGAGGGGGAGACTTCTCAAAATCACATATTGCTAGATTATTTGTCACCATCAAAAAGGGGGAAATTGTTAACCTTGAGGGGTATTTCTGTCATTTTGATGATAATAAATAATATAGCAATATTGTATTTAACATACTTGTTTTTGTAAGTATATTATACAGGACATGAATTAAAATAGCAAGAATGAAGAATTGGAAGAATAATCCTTGAGAAACAAAATGCAAGAAGTAGCAAGTTCACTGCCGTGACTCTAGGAGTCACTCCCGTGAAGGAAGCTAACCATTACCAAAACCAACATTTGAAGTTCACGGCCATGAAGGAAAAACAAACCGTGAAGTAAGCATTTCAGTCACCCCTGTGACTAAAGGTGTCACCCCTGTGAAGAGTCATATAATTTCATTCAGAGAGCTTCACGACCAGAGTCACCACTTGGGTCACGGCTGGGAAGATTGTCACCCCCGTGAATGAAGGTGTCACCCCCGTGAAGGCTTCATTCAATTTCATCCAGAGAGCTTCACGACCAGAGTCACCACTTGTCTCACGGTTGTGAAGAGTGTCACGCCCGTGAATGATTAATGTCACGCCCGTGACTCTATATGTCAAAACATACCAGAGAGCTTCACGACCAAGGTCACCACTTCAGTCACGGCTTGGGAAGAACTGTCACCCCCATGACAAGCATATTCACGCCCGTGACCAATGAAAGAGAAAAATGTCAGGCGCGATTTTTTGGTTGGTAAAACGGCTAGTTTCTTATTTAATGCACCCCAACGGCTATATTTAGCCATGGGATTATAAATGGAAGTCATTTATGCATTAAGAAATAAGAGAATGATAAGAAAAACAAAAGTTTAGCATATATTTTAAATCACAAGCTATCTTGTAGTTTTATACTTTGAGAACAAATCTATTCTCTATAAAAAATCTTTTTGCTCCTCATATTTGAGCAATAAAGATTTATAAGTAGTTCTCTCTGTAATCTTTACTCAAGTGAGTATTGGGTAGTTCTGAGTTAAGAGAAGAACACTTGTAAGGGTTAGTTGTGTGAACCTCCAAAACACAAATTAAAAAGTTGTTTGTGTGAGCCTGTAAAACACAAAGTATAGGTTGTTTGTGTGAGCCTGTAAAACACAAAGTGTAGGTTGTTTGTGTGAGCCTGTAAAACACAAAGGAATTGGTTATTGTGTAAGCCATTAAAGCACAAGGGATTTCTGGGTTAGGTGTGAGCCATTGTGAGAAACACCATAGTTGGGAGTGAGCTTGTAAAATTCCATTATAACACTTAGTGTGTTAGTGCAATTCCCAATTGCGATTGGGGAGATGAGTAGGGTTTGTTAATACTCGAACCTCTATAAATCTGTGTCTGATTTTCTCTATCCTTTCTAAATTTAACAATTTTATTTCCGCACTTTAAAGTTTAATTTTTGAAACTCCAATTCAACCCCCCTTCTTGGTCTAATATCTGGGCAACACTACGCCGGTAATGGCACAATTATCTACGCCGGTAATGGCACGGTTATCTACACTGGTAATGGCACGGTTATCTACACCGGTAATGACACTTATATGCGCACATCATATTGCCCAGGTGGCACTCCTAAGTGCCTGGATGGCAACTCCGTTATCCGAGTCAGTGGTTCATAGGTGTCCTGGGCATAAATAAAGACATAAATAAAAAGTCATGGAACATAAAAGAATTATTGAAAATAAAAATGGAATTATGAATTGTGGCATGTATAAAAAGAAGATTTAGTGTTATACAATAAGGTGGTAATAAAATGAATAAGTATGAGATAATATAATATAATTTGATGTCTATACATGCTAAAATACCATGATTTGCATGAGAATGATGATTTGATTATGTTAAACAAAATGAGATACAATAAATTGATGTTATGCATACTAGAATATTATAAAATGTATGTTTGCATGATTTGATCATAAATTGTTATATGACAATGCATGTGACATTAAAAATAGTTTATTGCCTTATTTATATGCACCACTAAGCCAAGACCTTAGCGAGGGAGTTTTTCTGACGCAAATTTAGTAAAGAATAAATAGAAGATAGTAGACAAAGCCAACGGTGACCTAATTATGTAAAGCAGCCTGTTGCACACATCGTGGGTTACACAACTTTTGTATATTGTCATGTAAATTTTATTTTGTAGTATTTGTAAAATAAACAGTATGTTTTGTAAAGAACATATTACTATATAAAAATGTAGTTTATCTTTTATGTTATAATTTCTTTTATATTACAAAGTAAACAAATAGAAAATAATATATATATATATATATATATGTGAAATTTTCAGTTAAACACAATTTAATAAAATGAAATTTTAACCGATAAAGTCAGTGTAGCACACCCTCATTCGGACATGAGTTGCTAGGGTGAGGGGGTGTTACAGTTTTTGGTATTAGAGCACTAGGTTGGTGTTTCTGGATTTTGGTATTAAAGCCCGGTTTGGGCAGTTTGGGATTTTAAAGTGGTTTTCAAAATTAATTATGATATGTGTGTACCCACAATTAAGTATTAAAGTTGCTGCTTACTGATTATGGGCCGTTATTTTATGATATAGGTAGAGTATGGCTTCAGGGTCACGACATATTGTGGCCGAAGGAGGCAAAAGTAATGAGCCTACTAAAATAGAGGTTTCATCGCGACCCAGTCGTCGCCAAGCTACTATATCTAGATCCAGTGCTAGCCTATCAAGAGGGCAGTCTATTGCTGGCACAGGACAAACAGAGCTTATGAGGAACATGATAGATTTTCTACAAAAAGCATCACAACCAGCCTCATCAGGATTACAATTTGAGAGACTAAGTTAGGGGCACCTGATTTCTATGGTAAACGGGAAGATGACCCCTCAGTGGCAGAGTTTTGGCTAGAACGGACAGAGAGAGTTTTTGATCAGCTGCATTGCACAAACGAGTATAAATATGAGTATGCAGTATCTTTACTACAGGAGCGTGCATATGACTGGTGGCGATCTGAATCACAGAGTACATATGCTCCTGACCCTATGACATGGGAGTTCTTTCTAGAGAAATTTAAGGAGCAGTATATTCCTCCTATCTACACAGACGATAAGAAAAAAGAGTTTTTGATGCTGAAACAAGGAAATTTATCGGTAACAGAATATGAAAGAGAATTCACACATCTTTGCAAGTATGCTCGAGGCATTGTATCCACTGAGATAGATAAGTGCCGACGCTTTGAAGATGGATTGAGAGATCCAATCAAGCTACAGGTCTCAGCTCTACAATTGATGAGTTTTCCTAGTTTGCTAGCATTTGCCAGAATAGTTGAGAGAGTTCTAGCCACACAACAGTTAACACAAGATAGATGGTTCAAGAGGCCCATATCACAACCGAGTAGAGTACAGTCAAGTGGAAAAAGAGCTAGATCTTTCAGTGGCCGATTTCAGGCTGGGAGTTCCAATAGGCCTTCTTTCTTCAGGCCAGACAACCCGCGAGATCTGTTTCTTCGGCAGCCAGTGCACCGACACAGACACCATATAGATCTCTACCCCTACTAGAATGTCAACATTGTGGTCGTTCTCATCCAGGAGAGTGTTGGTGGATGACAGGAGCATGTGGGAGGTGTGGCTCTAAAGATCACTTGAAAAGAGATTGTCCCTTGTTACAGTATGGCAGAGGTTCGAGGAGCACTGAGTCGATACAGACACAGGCTTTTGGGTAAGGCAGAGGAGGCCGATCAAGGTCCAGTCAGTTTGGATGAGAGACAATTGATAGGCCAGAAAGTAGTATAGCTGCCCCAACCAGGGCATATGCCATGAGAGGCCAAGAGGAGCAGGATGCACCAGATGTCTTAATTGGTAAATTCCTTCTCTTTGGCTTTAACATACATGCATTGATAGATCTGGGGTCAATGCATTCATACATATGCACACCACCACCGGGTCAAGAAGGTTTAGAACCACAGTCTCTAGAATTTGAGATTCTTGTGACTAACCCATTAGGACATAGTGTGAGGGTTAGCAAGGTATTTAGAGATTGCCCTATTGAGATTTAAGGAAGGCAATTCCCAGCAGACTTGATAGAATTACCATTCCATTAGTTCGATGTGATCTTGGGAATGGATTGGTTAGCTCGTTATGGAGTGGTAGTAGATTGTGGAAGAAGATAGATGATCATCAGAATTCCAGAACAAGATGAGATAGTGGTGATGGGTGAGGATAGAAGATACCCAGACAATGTGATATCAGTATTGAAAGCCCAAAAACTCATCACATGATCGACATTGATTTTGACCCAATGATTTTGTGAGGTATTTATTCTATTGAATTTCTAAATTGTAAAAATAGAAATTCTATTGAATTTTTTTAATGAAATAACTCTTAAAATAAAAAAATAGTTTAAATAAAGAGTCTATTGAAAATG
Organism: Triadica sebifera; assembly: GCA_023653625.1. Classification (NCBI taxonomy): domain Eukaryota; kingdom Viridiplantae; phylum Streptophyta; class Magnoliopsida; order Malpighiales; family Euphorbiaceae; genus Triadica; species Triadica sebifera. Next base: position 11,369,711 of record CM042900.1, read on the forward strand.
CTCTCCAATAATACTCTTTATCTTAAAAAATATATTTAGTAGAATAAAAAAATATTTAAATGTATAAAGTAATTTTTTTTAACAAGTCTAATGAACTATTTATATTTTACTTTATTCCAAATAAAATTAATATTTAATCAAAAGAGAAAAACAAATAACTTTATTATAAGGAGAGAGATTAATATTTTAAAGAAGCATACTAATAAAAAGATTATATATGCACAAAAAATGATATACATTAACTACATTTAGAACATAAATTCACTGTTTAATTTAAATTTTAAAAATAAAAAAATTTATTAAAAATATTTTCATAGAATAAGTTTTTAAAATAAAAAATATATTTAAATAAAGAACTTGTTCAAAATATTCAAGTCACTTGTGTTGTATTGAATCGAAAACTATGGGTTTGTAGATGGGGGTACAGGGGACTGTTGGGCTTGTCGGCTTCAGCCCATTAAAATATTCACGTAGGTTAGAAGCTCCGTGCCAGTTAAAAGTTGCTGTTAAATCTGTATACCGTATCTGTAATCTACGAATCCATCTATCCTTTTTGGGTCAAAATCAATGTTGATCATGTGAGGTATAAAACCCAAAAACCCAGATAATGTGATATCAGTATGTGAAGCATACTTAGCGTATGTGGTTGATATGGAAAAAGCAAGTCTGAAGTTGGTGGATATTCCTACTGTTAGTGAGTTCCCCGACGTATTTCCAGAGGAGTTGCCAGGATTACCACCAGATAGAGAAATTGAATTTGCTATCGATTTGGTACCCGACACCACCCCTATTTCCATTACACCATATAGGATGGCACCAGCAGAGTTGAAAGAGCTGAAAGTACAGCTGCAGGAGTGTTAGATAAGGGTTTTATACGACCCAGTGTATCACCATGGGGTGCTCCAGTATTATTTGTGAAGAAGAAAGATGGCACTGTTCGTCTTTGCATCGATTACAGGCAGCTTAATAAGGTGACTATTAAGAATAAATACCTGCTGCCTAGGATTGATGACTTATTTGACCAATTGAAAGGTGCAGCCATATTTTCAAAGATAGATCTTCGATCAGGGTATCATCAACTGAAGATAAAAGAGTCAGATGTACCTAAGACGACATTCAGGACACGTTATGGTCATTATGAGTTCCTGGTTATGCCCTTTGGATTGACGAATGCACCAGTAACTTTTATGGACCTGATGAACCGAGTGTTCAGGCCATACCTTGATCAATTTGTAGTAGTGTTTATTGATGACATTCTTATCTACTCTAGAGACCAAGTAGAACATGATCAACATTTCAGAATAGTGCTGCAAACATTGAGGGAGAAGCAGTTGTATGCAAAGCATCCAAGTGCAAGTTTTGGCTTGAATCAATTAGTTTTCTAGGTCATGTAATTTCAGCAGAAGGTATCCGGGTTGATCCTAGTAAAATTGAGGCTATTCTTAATTGGAAACCACCGCAAAATGTGATAGAAGTGAGAAGTTTCCTCAGATTAGCCAGATATTTTAGGAGGTTCGTGAAGGGGTTTTCATCATTAGCAACTCCTTTGACACAACTGCTACGAAAAGAGGTCCATTTCGAGTGGACAGACAAGTGTCAAGCAAGTTTTGATCGACTGAAGGCAATGCTAACTGAAGCACCAGTTTTGACTCAGCCTACTCCAGGAAAAGACTTAGTTGTGTACAGTGATGCTAGTCATAATGGTTTAGGCTGTGTTCTTATGCAAGAAGGAAAGGCGATTACTTATGCTTCAAGACAACTTAAGCCTCACGAGCTTAACTATCCGACACATGATTTGGAGTTAGCTGCGATAGGTTTTGCTGTTAAGATATGGAGACATTATCTGTATGGAGAAAGATGTTATATCTATACAGATCACAAAAGTCTTAAGTACCTTCCCTCACAGAAAGAGTTGAATCTGAGACAACGAAGATGGTTGGAGTTGATTAAAGATTATGACTGTGTGATCGACTACCAGCCAGGAAAAGCTAATGTGGTCGCAGATGCGCTAAATAGGAAGATTTTAGCTGAGATGTGAATACAATCTACTTTGATGCAAAGGATCAAAGATGCTCAGAAGCAAGATGAAAAGTTAGTAGAGATAGTCGAGGCAGTGAAAAAGGGAGAAAAGCCTAATTTTTCATTGACAGAGGATGGCACAGTGTACTTCAAGAATAGGATATGTGTGCCTGGTGTAGAAGAGCTGAAGTTCGATATTTTAAAAGAAGCACATGAAATGGTATATACCATGCATCCAGGTGGGAACAAGATGTATCAAGATTTGAAAACTCAATATTGGTGGCTAGGGATGAATAAGGATATCACTAAATATGTTGCTAAATGTCTAACTAATCAACAAGTGAAAGCGGAACACTAATTGCCCACAGGATTGCTGCAACCGATACCGATTCCAGAGTAGAAATGGGAAAGAATGACGATGGATTTTGTGTCTGGTTTACCAATGACTCAGAGAAAGCATGATGCAGTGTGGGTGATAGTGGATCGATTGAGGAAGTCAGCACACTTCTTACCAGTCAGAATGAACTACTCATTGAACAAGCTAGCTGAAATTTATGTAAGTGAGATAGTGAGATTGCATGGAGTGCCAATGTCCATCATATCTGATAGAGATCCCAGATTTACTTCACAATTTTGGAAGAGTCTACAGCAAGCTTTGGGGACTCGACTCAATTTCAGCACGACTTTTCAACCGCAGATGGATGGACAATCAGAGCGAGTTATTCAGTTGCTAGAGGATATGATGAGAAGTTGTGTGCTTGAATTTGAGCGAAGTTGGGATAGATATCTACCTCTTATAGAGTTTTCCTACAACAATAGTTATCAGACAAGCATAGGCATGGCTCCGTATGAGGCATTGTATGGAAGAAAATGCAGGACACCAATCTGTTGGACTGAATTGAGTGAAAAGAAGTTGATAGGGCCAGAGTTAGTGCAACAAACAGAAGAAAAGGTTAGAATTATCCAAGAAAGATTGAAAGCGGCTCAAGATCGATATAAATCATATGCTGACCTTAAGAGGCGAGATATAGAGTATGCTGTGGGAGACAATGTATTTCTCAAGGTTTCACCTTGGAAGAAAGTATTAAGATTCGGTAAAAAGGGAAAGTTAAGTCCGAGGTTCATTGGTCCTTGTGAGATTTTGGAAAGAATCGGACCAGTGGCATATTGGTTAGCCCTTCCACCAGAGTTAGATAAAATCCATAATGTTTTTCATGTGTCAATGCTAAGGAGATATAGGTCTGATTCGACTCATGTCATACCAATTGAAGAGATAGAAGTGCAGATTGACTTGACTTATGAAGAGGAACCGGTGGCTATATTAGCACGTGAAGAAAAAGTTTTACGAAACAAGAAAGTTCCATTAGTTAAAGTGCTGTGGCAGAATCATGCTACTGAAGAAGCCACATGGGAGAACGAAGAAGTCATGAAGAGGCAATATCCTCAGTTGTTCACTGTAACGGCTGAGCTCCGCCTTACTAGAGGATGAGAGCCCACCCGCCGTCTCAGTGAGACCAACGGGCTGCCGGGGTCCATGGCCCAATACCCCCAACCCATCACTGTGCACCAGCCCGAGTCTCAGGCCCGCAACGACTGTTGTGCAGTAGGTTGTTGGTGGCAGGGATCGAACCCTCAACCTCCCTTTAGCCTCAGTAAGAGACTACCAATTGTACCATGGTACAACTGGTAGTCTCTTACTGAGGCTAAAGGGAGGTTGAGGGTTCGATCCCTGCCTCCAACAACCTGCTGTGCAACAGTCGTTGCGGGCCTGAGACTCGGGCTGGTGCACAGTGATGGGTTGGGGGTATTGGGCCATGGACCCCGGCAGCCCGTTGGTCTCAGTGAGATGGCGGGTGGGCTCTCATCCTCTAGTAAGGCGGAGTTCAGCCGTTACATTCACATAATTAATAGGTAAATTTCGAGGACGAAATTTATTTTAAGGGGGAGAGAATGTCATATCCGCTAATTTAGACCTAAGTCACGCGAGTTGTTAAATCGACTCGTTGGTTTGATCGAAGTCTAAATTTGGACTTTTATTGAAAAATAATGAAAATAATAGCAATTAATTATGGAAAATATCTAATAAAGTGTTCAAAATATTTTAAGATGTTAAATTTAGGTAAATGACTAAATTACAAATTTTAAAAAGTTTAGGGTTCGATTTGCAATTTACCAAAAATTAGAGGATTAAATGGGATAATCATAAATTAAATGCATGAATTGGGACATAAAATGAATATGGAGGCCGGCCAGACCAAGTGGCAAATTTTAAGAAACTAATTAACATACATGCATTTAGCATTAATTAAAGTTTCTAGAATGTGAGCTTAGGTGTCCCATCCTTAATTGGTTTTTGTCATTTTTTCATCAATTGCTCATTCATCCTATCTTATCCCTTTGAATCTAGAAATTCCTATCAATTATTTGTCTTCCACGTTACTTCTTGAGTCACCATACATCAAAGTAAGATGAACACATTAATTGAACAATAATGAAAGCTTCTAGATGAAGCTTAGGTGACCCTCATTTTAATGACTTTTGTCATTTTGTTATTGATTGTTTCTTCCTCTTCCTTATGCATTTTTCATTGAGGAAAATTATGTTCTCCAAACCAGCCCACGTTTTTCCTTGGAAAGCCATAACCAAACCTTGTTCTAAGAAGAGAAAGTGAGAAAAAGAGAGAGAAAGGCATGGGAAATTTCATTTTCATGCTTAAGAAAGCTTAAAAGAGTAAGAAGAAAGAGAGATATTAGGTTTATAAAGTTTTAATAATCTTTTTTATGAACTTTAGAAACTCAAAGTGACAAGGATCTAGCTCAAAGGAGCAAAGGAAAGGAGAAAGAGAAGTAAAGAGAAAGAAAAGAGAAAAAAAAAGAGAGGTTTGTGCATAACCTAAGGTAATAGCCTATTTTAATTTTTTTATTTGCATGATTTAATTATTTGGCATGTTGATGATTCTGAATTAATATTATTTGTGATGAAAAATCTTGAGGATGCATGTTTGCTAGACTTAGGATTTATTTTAGTAAAAATTGAATGTGATTAGTTGGTATGTTCTTTGCTGGAAATGGATGACCAGTGAGCACTTAAACTATTATAACTTAATTTTTGGAACTCGATTTTATATGTTCTTTATTGGGTGTGAAAGATAAGACATAGGGATATAACTTTGATTTAGACCATAAAACCTGAATATGTCTGTATTTATCCAGAAAAATTCCTAAAGCTCAGACATAGAATCTGTCCAGAAATTCTGGACAGAATTGTTAGTAATGAGCAGTAAGTACTTAAACTGTTATAACTTGAGTTATGGAGCTTGGATTTGTGTGTTCTTTGTTCGGTATGAAATCTAAGACATAGGGATACAATTTTTATTTAATATGTCTGTAATTGTCTAGAAAAATTAATAAAGTTTAGACTTAGAATCTGGCCAGAAAATTCTGGGCAGAATTATCAGTGACCTGTTAGTGTTAATATTATCATATCTTTTGATACAGAACTCAGAATTAAGTGATTAAAGTTGAATATTAAAGCTAAGATCCATATCTAAAATTGGTATGAAGATCATGTAACTAAATGTAGAAAGAAACGGGACCAAAATTAAGGTCCAAAATAGAGAATAAAATCTGCCAGTGACAGGGCAGCATGTGAATTGAGAAATGAAATAAGTAAAATGATGAGAAATTTGTTATATTATGTAAATATTATTTTAATTGAGTGATTATGTGATTATTTTGAGATATTACATGCATGAAAAGTTTTAAATTAATTGTTATGAATTTTAATGAAATTGTATAAGTTCTAGAACACCTAACTAGAACCAACTTAGGATAGTTTGGCATGCCAAATAGGGGGGGAGTATGATGAAAATGATTAAATCCATTAATGGTATGATTATCTACGCCGGTAATGGCACTGTTATCTACACCGGTAATGGCACGGTTATCTACGCCGGTAATGGCACGATTATCTACGCCGGTAATGGCACGGTTATCTATGCCGGTAATGGCACAGTTATCTACGCCGGTAATAGCACTTATATGCGCACATCATATTGCCCAGGTGGCACTCCTAAGTACCTGGATGACAACTCTGTTATCCGAGTCAGTGGTTCATAGGTGTCTTGGGCATAAATAAAGACATAAATAAAAAGTCATGGAACATAAAAGAATTATTGGAAATAAAAATGGAATTATGAATTGTGGCATGTATAAAAAGAAGATTTAGTGTTATACAATAAGGTGGTAATAAAATGAATAAGTATGAGATAATATAATATAATTTGATGTCTATACATGCTAAAATACCATGATTTGCATGAGAATGATGATTTGATTATGTTAAAAAAAATGAGATACAATAAATTGATGTTATGCATACTAGAATATTATAAAATGTATGTTTGCATGATTTGATCATAAATTGTTATATGACAATGCATGTGACATTAAAAATAGTTTATTGCCTTATTTATATGCACCACTAAGCCAAGAGCTTATCGTGGGAGTTTTTCTCATGCAGATTTAGTAAAGAATAAATAGAAGATAGTAGACAAAGCCAACGATGACCTAATCCAGTAAAGCAGCCTGTTGCACACATCGTGGGTTACACAACTTTTGTATATTATCATGTAAATTTTATTTTGTAGTATTTGTAAAATAAACAGTATATTTTGTAAAGAACATGTTACTATATAAAATGGTAGTTTATCTTTTATGTTATAATTTCTTTTATATTACAAAGTAAACAAATATATATATATATATATATGAGAAATTTTCAGTTAAACACAATTTAATAAAATGAAATTTTAACCGATAAAGTCAGCGTAGCACAGCCTCATTCGGGCATAAGCTGCTAGGGTGAGGGGGTGTTACATATATGGCATGATTATGGACATACTAAAGTCAATCTCTTGAGCTAAAGAGAAATTGACTAGGTCTTACCTAGGTATATGCATGAATTTACAACCCAAAATAGAAATCAAATTCCTATTTCTAAGTCTTATTGTTTATTGTATCATCTCCTTTGCTTCTTGCTCCTTTGTATCTTCATTCTATCCTAATCCTATGTAATCTAATTATATATTTCAAATTATAGAAAACCTCAATTTACATTTGAGGGGAGTAAGATGAGAAGAGAAATACACAAGAAAGAAAAAGAGGTAGGGACACGTATGCCCTATTTACCATAAAACAAAATAATTTCATGCATGCTCAGCCTAAGTCCATAATCATCGATCATGCCTTTTCATACACCCCTAACATGCATTCTCTAATGCACAAAATAAAAATGACAATTTTGGATTTCAATTTGTATATCGATTCAACACTTGAATCGAAATTGCCTATATGTGTTCTTTCGGTTAATTTAATTTTGTATGTCATTTTAAAGTGGAATTTAATATTTAATAAAATTAAATTAAATTCCATATTTCCAGAAATAATTCAAAATTAATTCTCCTTAAAATCAGAATATTATGATATTAAAATTAAACAATTTAATTTTAATATACATACCAATTTCTAGTCATACAAGAATTACAATTGCATAACTTAAATTAATTCAAAATTAATTTCCAAAAATTCTAAAAATTTCTAAAACATCAAATCACCATTCTAATTATCTTTAGGTCAGCTCAAGTTCATCAAAATATTTTTGGCACAAGCCAAAATTACTAAGACAAACGAACCAACACACTTAGATGCTCAAAATAACTAATTCGATATCTAGAATTTTTAAATTTCAAATGCTTTCAAAATAATTTTGGCATGGATCTAACATCAAAATAACATATTTTTAATCACATAAAAAATATTTAAAGGTTCTGAAAATAAAATAAACATATACAAAAAAAATTCAAACAAAACAGCCCCACCGGGTATGCTAAAACAGTCTCATTTTTGTTTTTGTTTAAAAAATTAATTAAAATAATTTTTAATTAAATATTGGACATTCCAGAGGAATAAAAATATTCTCAATATGTCTAAATAATTTTTTTATAATTAAATTACAATAAAAATGTAACCAGCCCCATCAATGAAGCCAAAAAACAACACATGTTCATAAAAAGACAATTTTAGGAATTTTTGAAATAAATCCGAAATTAATTATTTGAATCACATTCAAATCATTTTTCTATCAAAATAATCATTCTTAATCATCCCATGATTAGATTAAAGAAATAAAAATATCTAAATTATATTTTACAATTTAATTTCAATTTTTCAAAACCTATTGATCCAAAATCATAAAAAACATGCAATCCCATTGCACTTTCAATTAAAATTAATTTTAATGGATACAACCAGGTTTTGAAACCAATGTTGGGTTTTTAAGAATGAATCATATTCAACGCAGTGAAAAATAAAATTTTTCAAAACCCAAAACAAAAGATCGTATACTTGTATCATTAAAACTAATTTATATAAATGTAAATGTTAAAAATTATAACTTGTACTTGTTGGGCTTTGAAGAATGAATCATATTCATAAATGCAGCGAAAAATAAAATTTCCCAAAATCCAAAACAAAAGATCATACTTGTAACATTAAAACTAATTTATATAAATGTAAATGTAAATGTTAAAAATTATACCTTGTAATCTAATGATAATCCTCGCGAAAAATGAAGAAGAATTTATCAAGAGAAATGGTTTGAACAAATTCAAAGTGCTAGCTTTGAAAGTGTTATTGAGAGAATTTTGGTTGTCTTAAAATATTTTTTTTTCACAAAAAATATTTTCATGTCAATTGTCTATCATTTGATGTCTTTTCTATTTGAATAAAATTCAAAAATAAGATGAAAAGTCAAATATGGAGAAAATGGAAACAAATGAATGGTAATTGGCAATAATTGGCCTAATTAAGGCCAAAAACAGCCGTTGGCCAACGGATGGGAAGGCAGTAGGCGCGCTGGGCGTGCTGCTGGGCAGCCCAGTTGGCCCACAAGGCTGGCCAGCAGCCTGCCTAGCTCGTGTGGGCCCGCGACACTCCCGAACGATTTTTCCATGCAATCTCATCGCGATCCATCCTAAAATAATTCTCCCATATTTTGGATCCTATCCAAGACCATTTTACTCATTCTCCATATCTTCAATGCGTGTGACCCATTAGGTTTCCAGTTATGTTTGCCACTTAAATTAACAATTAATTTAAGCAGGTCATAAGCGGTATCTAGCAACACATCATGACCCCCATGACCCTCAATTGACCGGAAAGTCAGTGTTTTGACTACAAACCTTTTTATAGACAAAAATTCTGTGCAAATATTCCTTTCACCATTCTATACCCCACTTGGTTCAGAGTATGGACATGTGTCAACTCCCACTAGATTGACTATGTCACGTCTAGTCCAAGTAATGTTAGTTCTTGTCCTTAAGGCTCATTACTCTATTAAATATGTCATTGAAGACTATGTTTATGACATTTCCACTCCGGCCAGAGATTCCTAAGTAATGAGCATGACAAGAGGCCATGGGTATACACTCCTTCTATCAAGTTTGGTGAATCCTTTGTTGGTTACCCAATTACCTTCGAATACCTCAAGCTGTATCCAATCACTACCTTATGAGCTACCTCTCTGAGGCAACAAGGAATAGTATCAAAATACAGAATCAATATTCAAGATATCCTTGAGTGCCTCAAGTCTAAGGATACTTGCACCATTGCTATGATGAGACTATCATTGACATTTGAATAGATTATCCATATGATTATCTCATAGTTGGTCATCCAATGTACTTAGCTACACTTAGCAAGCATCCACATGTTAACTCTAAACATCTCATGTTTATAGATTAAGAGATCTACTGCTCGATCCAATCAAAGAGTGTAACATGTGCTAGTTTGTATGGATTAATAATGTCCCATGTCATTAATCCTATGAGTAGAGATAATTTTGATACTAAAATAATTACACATGATAGGAATCTCAATATCATGATCTCATCATGATTTCCTTCATGCTATGTTATGTATCAAGACTTCATTAATTGATTTAAGATCATTTATCAATCATATATCAAATGAACATCAAATTAATGAAAAAGCCTTTTATTAATCACATAAATTTGTACAATAAATGCTAAAGATGATTGCCTTTAGAGCACTCTCTAACAGTTCCTATATGTCTTGTGTAACTGTCTGTCAAATTTTATTGAATGATTTTGAGTATTTGACATTTTTTAGATCGAATTATCCAAAGTTAAAAAAATAGAAGTTTTATTTCTATGTCTTATCTAAATTTCTGTGCAAGTCTCACCTTAAAATGTCATGTAGTTTGTGAGTTATGAGCTGAACAATTGAACTGGTCGGGTTGATACTCTTTGTTAAACTAGTTATAGATCCAATAGTATTTGAGAACCTTAGACACCCAATCTGGAAATGAGTAAACATGAATAATGTTCTAAATTAACTTATATAATTGTATAAAAATTTTCATAATAATTAAAGTTGCACATTAAAAGATATGAATTTTTAAATATGGTACCCCAAAACTGCCTAAGGGCAGAAAATATAGCAACATTTAAAATTATACCAAAAATTGTGTAATGGTTCAAAAATTCAAAAATTTTAGTATGTTTTATTCTTACATTTTAAATTTAAATGGGAGCAAGAATCATATAAATTGAATAAGTGTAAAAAAATTTATTGATCCAACAGTCCTAAGAGGTCCTATTCCAGCTTAAAAGAAATTGTAGTTATTTATTTATATTATATTAAGAATAAATATTTTATCAAGATATTAATTAATTATATTTTTAAATTAGGATCTCAACAAGAAGAATAACAACAAAAGTGAACAAGCTCTGAAATTATATTTTGGAAAAGAAAAATACTATCGAGGTTTGTACATATATGTATTCTAGTTTGCCCCTTTTGCATGATTGTGTGTGTATGACATAAATTATAAGTAACAATGATGAAATTATATATTATGACAAGTTTTAAAATTATAGAAATGTTATTAATTATGAACTTAACATTATACTAATATTTGATAAAATATCATGCTATTATATGGTATTGAAATAAATTATGACTATATGATTATGTTAATATGAAATGAGTATTGGTTAAAGAAACAAGTAATTAATGTTGTTAATTGCCCATTTCTTTACCTGAGGACTGACACAGGATAGATGGTACACCATTATGGGGAAGTTACGATTCCGATATGGATATGACTTAGGAATAGGGTGGCTTAAGCTCTAGGAGCGCCTCTGATCCTAGTTACACACAAATGACATGATTATATTCAGTTAAGGTGGCTTAAGTTTTGGGAGCGCCCTTGACTTGAGATTATAGTGAGTAAGGTGGCTTAAGCTCCGCGAGCGCCCTTATTTCACACCCCGTATCCAGGCAGTCTAGGAATGAGATTTTGGGCTAATAAATCATAGAATTAAATATGAAATTTTATTAATTGATGTAAGTAACAAAGTGTAAAATGCTTGCATGAGGTGGTGCAAATTTAATTATTGAATAAGGTTATTATATTTATTTTTTTATGTTATATATTTATTTATTTTATATGACAAATATGTAATCAAATTTGATGTGCCATGATTTTATTTGAGACATGTGTTTGTGTGACTGCTTGGAGAAAATTTTAATACTTATATGTATCATTAAGCTAGAGATAACTTAGCGTGGGTTCTTCTCACGTAGGAATTGAAGTTGTGGCTAATAGATAGTGAAGTTGATCCAGAAGAAATGCAAGTTCATATCAGCAAATACACAAGAGACATAGTTAGAGGGTTGGTTATCTATTATTTTTTTTAGTTTGACTATGTATAAGGTTTGTGGTAGACATGTCTCATATGTTAATATTATGTATATAAATAATTATGTAACATAATCATGTGCCATATATATATAGTTAATTAGAACGACCTGCCTAAATCAATATAAATTAATAGATTAAGTTATTTAAAATGAAAAAAGTTTCAATTCGAATAGATTTATCGAATTAAACTTGTGACATCCTTCTTATATATGTGAAATTATTCCTAATATATAAGTGAGGCGTTACAGAGTAATTTCAAATAACCTCTTTATCTTGAATAACCATTCTTATACTTGCACAAGTGCCAATGGATCACGCCCGTAGAAATCTTCAGCTCTCAATTTCTTCAACTACTCCAAATAGGCTTCTTTATATGTGAAGCAGGAGGCTGTACCTCTGCCGCTAACTGTGGTTGTTGAGCTTTTTCTACTTGCATTTTGTATTGAATATAATCAGCCATTAGATTTAGAAAATCCAACTGTGGTAATGGAGGTGGTGCAACTAGTGGAGTGACATTCTGTTGCAAGGCTTCAGCTTGCCCAACACTAACCAATGCTTCACTCTCACCATCCCCAACACCTTGACCTTGTTAGGATGCCTTCATTTACTATAAAACAAGAAAGGAGCAAGCATACGTTAGACTCATAATACACTTCATCTATCAATTGACATGTATATACATATAATCAATTTACTTAATTCCCACTCCGATCTTAGAATCGTCTTAACCACACTCTGATACCATTAAAAATGTGACACCCTTATAACTCTTATTCTATACGTATATTACGTAGCCGATGTGTGTCAATTTTTTTCCTTAATTTAATTTAATGATCATTCTATTATTAGCATTTAATTAATCATTTTTATTTTTTCAAAAAATTCAGCAACAAAACGGCTATAAATTAACTACTCCACATAATAGTTTTATTCAACCATAAGTCAACCTTCCATTCTTCACATATATAATAATTTACAAATATTCTTTATCAGAACGTATACATAATTTTAATCCTACAACTCCATATCCAAACATATATATACATGTCATTTTTGATACTAACCTACTATTATATATTTTTTCGTCTGCTTTCAAAATTTGCACGCTTGCTCCTACTTTTCCCGCTACTACCTGTACGCAGTCAAATAACTACGTGCTGAACATTAATATGCTCAGTGGTGATTACTAATCTAAAAAATTTCCGTCCTATATTTCCATGCATTTATACATGCAATAACATTTTTAATACACTATTAAAATTTTCTATTTAATATATATTTATTATTCTTTTTATCAATATTTTACTCTTAATTCATTATTTAATATCTTTATTCAATTAATAATATTTCTCAGTTTATCTCATAGTTTTTTTTTTCAATTCCTCCCAATTTAATCCTTTTTCACTTTACTTCTTTAATTAATCCTTCTTTTCAATCTTTCATTTAATTAGCTACAAATTTCATTTTAATTCTTAAATTTTTATTTATTTACAATTATACCACTAATTTATATTTATTTATATTTTTGCCACTAATAAATTTTATTTTTCATTTATTTACCTTTTTAACTACATAATTTAACATTTTATTTCATTTTCTTCCACTTATTACTTATTTTTCAATTTTACTATTTTTGTGTCACAATTATCACTTTTATCATATTTATCATATTTATCACTTATGTCATTTTTATCATATTTTTTAATTATTTTTTATCATATTTTTCATTTTTAATATTTTTCTCATATTTTTCACATTATTCATTTTTATCACATTTATTATTTTTATTATATTTTTCACATTTATCATTTTATTCACATTTGTCACTTTTATCATTTTTACAATTATACCGTTTTATCACTCTTATCATGTTTTTCACTTTTATCATTATTACTACTTTTATTCAAATTTTCCCCTAGTTTCCATTTGATAGAAAAATCTTCGGACCAGATACATGTAACACCACATCTTATACATTTGTGTTCAACCTATCCCTGTATCAATTAATCACACATAGCATGTTAGAAAGACAAAATACACTGTTAACATTGGTAGTAAATATTTTTTTATATCATATCATGTAAAATCAACTAATGACTTTGTAAGTCTCATATCTTGTAATATTACTCAATGACTTTTCAAGTCAACATTAAAACCCACAATACAATATATCACATATATTAAAATATAAACTTTACACATAAGCATTTACGAGTTGATTTCATTTATACATTTTTAAAACTCATTCCAAACTGTCTGTACATATTCAACCATATAAATATAAAATGCAGATGACATATTTTTTATGCTTGTGTGGAATGTAAGGAGAGAGAGAGTGAGGAGGCCCGACCAATGACCTGTGCTTCATGTCTTCTATGCACTACTCAAAATGAGCTATCACTTTTCTTTACCTGAAAAATGATGCAAATTGATGAGTTGCAGTTCAGTGAGAATAATCATCCAATGAGCTCTAAAGTACCAAACAACTTATAGTAATAAATCACAAATCCAATATATATCATATATCCATTCCATTCATCAACATCATATATGTATCAATAAAGTTGAAACATATAATCATTACTCTTTATGTTTGCAAATGCTTTGCTTATTTCATTTTGTTGTGACCAAGTTAAACAGACATTGCCCCGGGTTTCCATGTGAATATTTGCCATGTGAACATTTGCATTTGCATTTGCATTTGCTAGCTAGCTTGATCATTTGTTTCATTTGCACATTTGTTAGGCCATAGGCCTCTTCTTTTGCTTTACAATATCGATTAACTAGTCACAACGCCTTTTTAGCCCATATGCATATGCATTTGTATTTAAGCATTCATCAACCATTGCATCTTTATCATATACAACATACATATATTCCATATATACCTCATATGTCAAGCATATACCTTACATATACTATACATATACCATGTATATATATCCCATTTGTCAAACATATACCTCAAATATACCACAAGTATACCATTTATATGTACCACAATGTCACAAATTATCCATCATTACATTATCAAGGACCAATCATGACAATCACATGAATCACATAACAAGCAACATTCATTTGCACTAAAGAATTCAATCGATAATTAGACTCACCGTTCTCCTTTGATTCCGACCCCTAACTTATTGTCTATCTGCTCCTTGTGGGTCTCCAATATGTTGCAAGCCTAATATGAAAACATAATCGATTAACTCATGATTAGAGAGACTTAATGTGGCTTAAACAAATTAATATGCATTGTTCATGTTAATAGTTAAGATTTTTCCTATGAGGCAGTGTGACCTTATGGGACTGTTTAACCTATAACTTTTTCTATAATTGACCAATTAATCTAATTCTTGTTCCTAATTAAAAATAACATATAATTATAGAACATATTAAAATTTCAGACCAATTGGATCATTGCACAATATTTGATATAATTTCTAAGAGTGTTCTGTTTTCTGCCTTGTTTTCTGCCTTTAGGCAGTTTCAGGGTACTCATTTGGGTTCATCAGAACTTATAATCTATAAGTCCTGTTTTAATTAAAATTTACAGAAAATTATATGGGTTCATATGGAACATGTTTTATGTTTACAACTTTTACCAATTATGTCTCTAAGGTCTTCAAAATATAACAAACATTTTACTGTTCCAGAATAGAATTGGCTTTTGGACCATTACGACTTCCAAAGGCCATAAATTAATATATTGATAACAAATTAAGCTGAAATTAGTACCAAATTTTAGCTAAGATATATACCTATAACTCTCATGTTTTGATCATTTACATAATATAGCTCTAACATGCTCAAAGTAGCCAAACAAGTTACTGTATCTTCCCAGGGCACTCAGTAGGCAGTTCAAACCATGGAACAGTCATGGTTCCATTCACCATAACTCACAATTTACAAGGCCAATGAACCTGAAATTTGATAGAAAGATACCAAACACATATATCTACAACTTTTATGTTTTGAGAGACTTCAAATAATGGCTTGAACATATTCAAAATCAAACCACACAAAGAGCATATCTCTCCCTATACATAACATCTTGAAAAAATGTTTACATATACACATATCTAAGACATAAATGAACAAATGTTGTGTTTTACACATTTCCATAATCAATTTCTATTAACATCAAAATTGGGGTGCAATGCAGTGCCTAATATTGAACCTAAGCAACTCAAATCAACCCTATAGCAATAAGAATTGATTACTTACCAAGAACAACCTTGAAAGGGATCAATATGCTTCAAAAACTAGGTGAAACAAGGATGAATTGAAGTCTAAAATGGAGGAAATTGAAGAAGAATTCGGGCTGGAGAAGAAGACAGAAATGGGGAAAGAAAGATGAAGATAAAGCCAACTTGTTTTTTGTCATTTTGTCATTTTGTCATTTTCTCTTCTTCTCTTCTCTTTTCTCTTCTCATTTCTCTTTTCTCTTCTCTTCTATTTCTCTTTTGTGTCATTTTCATTTTATTTTGTCTATATTATTATTATTATTTACATATATTTATAATTCCACTAATTCACATAATAATACAGCTTAATCATTTGACCCGATTTAACTAAATTAACAATATAATTGTTTACTAATCTTAGTCTAATCATTTTCTTACTTTAATTTAGACACCTTATTCAATTCATTTCTAATACTTTGTTATCCTCATTTAGGTTATAATTACATACGTGCGACTCGATACAAGTGTCAAATACTAGGACACGTAGCTAGTGCGTGTCATAAACTTGTCCTACAAAAATACGTATGAAATGCATGTGTTCAATTGAATTGTATGCAAGATGCTTATGTTCGATGAAATGCATGTGGGAAAGGTCAAGGATGTTACATACATGAGATGTGGACACAAAACTAAATTAACAAAAATGCTTGGCTAGTAGATAGTGGATGCTCAAGGCATATGACAGGAGACAAAGAACTCTTCAATGAAATGAAAAGTATTGATGGAGGTAAAGTTACCTTTGGAAATAATGCTAAGGGTAAGGTAATTGGCATTGGATCTATTGGTATTAATGGTACTTCTTTTATTAAAGATATCTTACTTGTTGATGGCTTGAAACATAACTTGTTAAGTGTAAGTCAATTATGTGATAAAGGAAACAAAGTAACCTTTACTTCCAGCGAGTGTCTTGTAACCTCTATTGATGGTCAATAGATATTTAAAGGAAATAGAGAAGTCAACACATACATAATAGATTTACATGAATTATCTAACCATTCCTCTAAGTGTCTTGTGACTACTAGTGATGAATCTTGGCTGTGGCATAGAAGGCTTGGTCATGCTAACATGGACTTAATACAAAGCCTCAGCACGGGAGAGCTAGTAAAAGGACTGCCAAGAGTCAAGTTTGAAAAAGACAAGACATGTGAACCTCGCCAAAGAGGGAAGCAACACAAGTCATCCTTCAAAGCCAAAAACATAGTAAGTACCTCAAAACCTCTTCAACTCCTGCATTTAGACTTATTCGGACCTACTAGAATTGCTAGCTTAGGAGGAAAAAATTATGCATTTGTCATCGTAGATGATTACTCTAGATTTACTTGGGTAATTTTCTTAGCTGAAAAGAGTGATGCTTTTGAAAATTTCAAAAACTTTGCTAAAAGAGTTCAAAATGAAAAAGGGTAATGTATTTCAAAGATAAGAAGTGATCATGGCAAAGAATTTGAAAATGAAAACTTTGAAAGCTTTTGTCTTGAACATGGCATTTCACAGAATTTCTCATCTCCTAGAACACCTCAACAAATTGGGGTAGTTGAAAGAAAAAATCGAACTTTAATTGAAATGGCTAGAACAATGCTCAATGAATATGGTTTACCAACTTACTTTTGGGCAGAAGCCACAAACACTGCATGTTATATTTCAAATCGAGTTTTCAAAAGACCACTTTTAAACAAAACCTCATTTGAGCTTTGGAATGGAAGAAAGCCATTGATATCATATTTTAGAGTATTTGGATGCAAGTGCTTCATATTAAATACCAAGGACAACCTTGGAAAATTTGCTTCTAAATCTGATGAAGGTATCTTTTTAGGATACTCTACATCTAGCAAAGCATATAAAGTATTTAATAAAAGGACATTAACTGTTGAAGAAACAATGCATGTTGTTTTTAATGAATCTAGTAGACTTGATCTTGTGAAAGGTAGTGTTTTTGATGATGTAGTAGGAACAATGGAAAGACTTGATCTTGGAAATGAAAGAGAAGAAAATGATCAAGAAAATTCACATCAAAATGATTCTCTACCTCAAGCTCAAGAAGAAAATGAGCAAGAACTCCCAAAAGAATGGAGAATGACAAAAGATCATCCAAAAGAGCAAATCATTGGTGATCCTTCAAGGGGAGTAAGTACTTGATCTCATCTCAAACATTTAGCTTCTGACTTTGCTTTTGTTTCTCAAATTGAGCCTAAAAATATTGATGAGGCTCTTAATGATGAAAGTTGGGTAATTGCCATGCAAGAGGAACTCAACCAATTTGAGAGAAGTAAGGTATGGACCTTAGTACCTAGACCCAAGGATCATCAAATCATAGGTAGAAAATGGGTATTTAGAAATAAACTAGATGAACAAGGTTCAATAACTAGGAATAAGGCTAGATTGGTTGCAAAAGGGTATAATCAGGAAGAAGGGATAAATTATAATGAAACCTATGCTTCTGTAGCTAGATTAGAAGCCATAAGAATACTTTTAGCATATACATGTCATATGAATTTCAAACTCTTTCAAATGGATGTCAAAAGTGCATTTCTAAATGGTCATATAGAAGAAGAAGTTTATGTATAACAACCACCAGGCTTTGAAAGCTATGATTTGCCAAATGATGTTTTAAAACTTTCAAAAGCTTTATATGGTTTGAAACAAGCCTCAAGAGCTTGGTATGAAAGACTAAGTTCTTTTCTCTTAGAAAATAACTTTATAAAGGGGAATGTTGACACCACATTATTCATTAAAAAGCATAAGCATGATATACTAATTGTTCAAATTTATGTTGATGATATAATATTTGGTTCCACTAATGAATTGCTTTGTCAAGATTTTGCTAAGTGTATGACTAAGGAATTTGAAATGAGCATGATGGGAGAACTTAAGTATTTCCTTGGTCTACAAATAAAACAAAGCAATGAGGGCATATTCATCAACCAATCCAAATATGCCAAAGATTTAATAAAAAAATTTGGAATGGAAGGATGCAAGAATGCCAAGACTCATTTGAGTACATCAATAAAATTGGACAAGGATGAAAAGGGTAAGAGCATTAATGAAAAGCTCTATAGAGGTATGATCGGATCACTTTTATATCTTACTGCTTCTAGACCCGATATAATGTATAGTGTTTTCTTGTGTACATGATTTCAATCATGTCCAAAAGAATCTCATTTACATGCAGTAAAAAGAATTCTAAGATATTTACATGGATCATTGTATCTAGGTTTATGGTATCCTAGAAATTTATCCTTCTATATTATAGGATATTCAGATGCAGACTATGCTAGTAGTCTTTTAGATAGAAAAAGTACTTCAGGTACTTGTCACTTTATTGGAGAATGCTTAGTTTCTTGGTTTAGCAAGAAACAAGTTTCAGTTGCTCTTTCAACTGCTGAAGCAGAGTATGTAGCAGCTGGATGTTGTTGTACTCAAATTCTTTGGATGAAACAACAACTTAAGGACTATGGCTATGATATGAACCAAATACCTATCAAATGTGACAATACAAGTGCTATAAATCTTTCAAAGAATCCCATTCAATATTCTAGAAGTAAGCATATTGACATTAGACACCACTTTATTAGAGATCATGTTCAATATGGAGATGTTACATTAGAATTTATAAGCACAGAAAATCAATTGACAGATATTTTTACTAAGTCTCTAAATGAGGAAAGACTTAATTTTATTAGAAGAGAACTTGGTATGATTGATGGATTAACCTTGTGATTGCTAAATTATGAAATCTTAATTGATAATCTTAATTTTGTATCATATCACTAGATATAAGGTAGTAAATTTGATGAAAATTTTAATGTTATAAGGGATAGAATCTTCATTGAAATGATTTAGTCTTGTTTTAGGACTTAATTTTATTTGATGAAAATTTTAGGGAAGTCATGCCCGTGACTTAAATAGCCAAAAGAGGCAGTATCGTTCACGACTTGATTCACGACATCGTTAACGACTTCAAGTAGTGAAGCTTATTTTCACGACTTCATTCACTCCCGTGAAAAGCCTTGATCACACCCGTGACACATTTCACGCCCGTGAACATTTTCACCCCAAAACACATAGAGGCGTTCATGCTTTGAGTCATGCTTTGATTCACGGGCATAAGTAGTGAAATTCAACCTTTCACGCCTGTGACTATTGTTTCACCCCCGTGATAGTTCATCACTAACGCCCGTGACATTCAAAGGTCACAACTATGAACATATTCACGCTTTATTCATGGGTAGAGCACCCCTTCAGTAAACCGTGAACACGACCATTCACGCCCGTGAATGCATCAGGTATATAAGAATACAACCAGTTATTTTTCACATTTCAACCTTTCAACTCCTAGAAACTGCTCTCATTTACACACATTCAATGAGATATTGAAGATTCCAGCCCCCAAGTCACAAACTTTTCCTATAAGTACCGTCAAAAGTTCATTCCTTCATCAAAAATCATATATCTTTAGGGTTTCCTTAAAATATTTCTGTCAAATATTTTTCCCAAACTCCACAAAGTTCACTTCTTCAATTCAAATGGAGATTGGCTCATCAAAAGGAAAAAGAAAGAAGTCTTATGCTCCCAGGAGGTTTGCAGATTACCTCATGAACAGAATTCCGGAGCATTTCCATCCCCAGTACTCCTCGAGATCGATTGGATGTCAAGTCCTTTATTAAGATGGGAGCGACTGTCAAAATTGTTCATGAGAACAATATTTTCTACCGGTTCACAGACACTGCTGGAGAGATAATTTGGGAAGACAATGATACGGAGGACTTCAAAGCAAGCCTCTAGGGGATCCAACAGAAGAAATGGGCTCGGGTTGAGGAAGCACCTCCAGCGGCTGAGCAGGACATAGGGCAATCCTCGGCTTTCACACCAAATTTGGTGCAGCAGGTGGTTGACCTCCTAGTACCACGATTTGAGCAGTTGCACGCTTCCATGGATGAGAGGTTGGAGCACCTCAAGGACTTCATGGAGTCTAGGATGGACAGCCTCGAGGCTGAAGTTGCTCGTCTTCGCAATAGGATGTCCGACGAGGTGTTAGGCTAGATGGTAGCCTAAATTTGCTTGTTTGCTTGTTGATTTACTTGTTTTTTGTTTGTTTGTAGGAAATTTTAAATTGCCTTTCTGAACTTTAATTATCTTTGATTGTATATCACTTTATATAATTGCTTTATTTTTCTTTAATGGTTTAATCTTTATATTCTTTTTGATTGATGACAAAAGGGGGAGAACCTAGCAATATATTAAGATAAATGAATGTTGAATTAAAAATAAGAACCTACAAATACATTGACATTGAGTTAAGAAGGGAGAAATTAGAAATTAGAAATACTTAAAATTTGATTCAAAGTTAATATGCAAGTATGAAATTGAGTTTTATACATTAGATATATCTTAAGTATACCTTGCATATATCTGAATGCAATTTACATAAATGAATATGCCTTGATATACTCTAAATAAACCTTACATACACTTCATGCCTTAAAAAGAATTTTGGTATATATTGGATATACTTTGCATATAACTTGCATACACCTAAAAACTAGTAAATTTATTTCAATGCTACATCATTCTTTACAATTCTTGCATTTTTCGTCAATTTTTATCCTAAGCATCTTTTGAGGGGGAGACTTTTCAAAAAGCACATATTGCTAGATTATTTGTCACCATCAAAAAGGGGGAGATTGTTGAACCTTGAGGGGTATTTCCATCATTTTGATGATAACAAATAAAATAACAATATTGTATTTAACATACTTGTTTTCTAAGTCTATTGAACAGTGTATGATAGATGTTAGCAAGCATGGAGAATGAAAGATTAAACTTCAAAGCTAAAATTGAAGAAGTAGCATGTTCACGCCCGTGACCCTATGTGTCATGCCCGTGATTATGCCTAGCGCCAACAAACCAACATTTAAAGCTCACGATCATGAAGGAAGATTGCAACTGTGACTGATTATATCAGTCACGCCCGTGAACTAAAAGTCACGCCCGTGAATCTTCATGACAATTTCATCCAGAAAGCTTCACGACCAAAGTCACCATTTGGATCATGGCTGGAAAGTTTGTCATGCCCGTGAAGATGTAAGTCATGCCTGTGACCCAATGTTTCAAAACTTTCCAGAGAGCTTCACGACCAAGGTCACCACTTCCGTCACGGCTTGGGAAGAACAGTCACGACCATGACACACATATTCACGCCCATGAAACATGAAAGAGAAACATGTCAGGCGTGATTATTAGGGTTATTGGGTTAGGTGTGATCCATTGTTAGAAACACCATAGTTGGGAGTGAGCTTGTAAAACTCCATTGTAACACTTAGTGTGTTAGTGAAACGCCCAATTGCTATTGGGAAGAGGAGTAGGGTTTGTTAACACCCGAACCTCTATAAAAATTCTTGTGTCAAATTTCTCTATCCCTCCTAAAATTAATTTTTATTTCCGCACTTTAAAGTTTAATCTTTTAAAACTCCAATTCAACCTCCCTTCTTGGCTTAATATCTGGGCAACAAGAGTTTCTTTGGATTAGCTGGCTACTACAAAAGGTTTGTGAAGGGATTTTCAAGCATAGTTGCAACAATTACTAAGTTGCTCAGAAAAGAGACTAAGTTCGAGTAGACAGATCGGTGTCAGACAAGCTTTGAGAAACTAAAAGTCATGCTAACTGAAGCACCTGTTTTGACCCAACCTATGCCAGGGAAAGATTTTGTGATATACAGTGATGCCCCTCATAATGGGCTAGGTTGTGTATTAATGCAAGAGGGTAAAGTAGTTGCTTATGCATCTACGCAATTGAAGCCTCATAAGATAAATTACCCTACTCATGATTTAGAGTTGGCAGCAATAGTGTTTGCTTTAAAAATATGGCAACATTATTTGTATGGTGAGCGGTGCTACATATACACAGATCATAAGAGCCTCAAATATTTGCCCACACAAAAGGAGTTGAACATAAGGCAAAGACGCTGGTTGGAGTTAATTAAGGATTATAATTGTATTATTGATTATCAATCAGAAAAAGCCAATGTAGTAGCGGATGCCTTAAGTAGAAAAACACTAGCAGGTATAGTTTAAAATTTCCTCAATTATAATATAATATATAAAAATTAATAGTAAATTAAAAATTAGACTCACAATTTATTTTGGTAGAGTTACGGGTCCAACCTACTTTCAGGCAACAAGTGAGAGAAGCTTAGAAGTAAGATCCAAAATTGATGATAATTGCTGAGGCGGTGAAAAAGGGGGAGAGACCTGAATTTAATGTTGAAGATGATGGAAACATAAGTTACAGAGGAAGATTGTGCGTGCCAAATGACAGCGGATTAAAGCAAATAATTCTAAAAGAGGCATGAAATACAACTTATTCAATGCATCCAGGAAGCAATAAAATGTATCAAGACTTGAAAACTGATTATTGGTGGCCAGGAATGAAGAAAGATATCGTGGAATACACTACAAAATGCTTGACATGCCAACAAGTGAAAGAAAAGCACCAGGTACCATCAGGATTGTTGCAGCCTATTGCAATTCCAGAATGGAAGTGGGAAAAGATTACAATGGATTTTGTATCTGGGTTGCCTTTGACACAAAAGAAGCATGATGCAGTATGGGTAATTGTTGACAGGCTTACCAAATCGGCTCACTTTCTGCCAGTTCGGATGGATTATTTGTTGAGCCGGTTAGCAGAATTATATGTCAATGAGATACTTCAACTGCATGGGGTGCCAGTATCAATTATTTTTGATCCAGACCCACGGTTCACATTAAAATTTTGGAAAAGTCTACAGCAAGCATTGGGGACCCGACTTACTTTTAGTACAACATTTCACCCACAAACAGATGGGCAATCCGAATGAGTTATTCAATTGCTGGAAGATATGCTTCGAAGTTGTGTAATTGACTTTGAGGGTAGCTGGGATAAGTACCTATCATTGATGGAATTTGCATATAACAATAGCTATCAAACTAGTCTCGGCATGGCACCATACGAAGCTTTGTATGGAAAGAGATGTAGGACACTATTATGCTGCACAGAACTTGGTGAAAAGAAGTTAATGGGGCCAGAATTAGTGCAACGGACAGAGGAGAAGGTAAAATTAATCCAATATCGATTAAAAGCTGTAACTGATCGACAAAAGTCCTACGCTGATTTAAAGAGGAAAGACATTGAATATGCCATCAGAGATAAGGTATTTTTGAAAGTTTCACCTTGGAAGAAAGTATTTTGTTTTGGTAAAAAGGTGAAACTGAGTCCTGGATTTATTGGAACATACGAAAAACTTGAACGTGTTGGTCCAGTGGCTTACAGGTTGGCCTTACCACCAGAATTAGATAAGATCTACAATGTGTTTCATGTCTCAATGCTAAGGAGATACAAATTAGATCTAGCACATGTAATACCAGTGGAATCAATAAAGGTACAACCAGACTTGACATATGCTGAAGAGCCAGTGAAAATAATAGCTCAAGAAGTGAAAGAACTATGGAACAAGAATGTACCACTGGTAAAGGTTCTATAGCGCAATCATACAGTAGAAGAAGCCACCTGGGAGGGTGAACAAATGGTGAGAACTCAGTATCCTTAGCTATTCGGCTCCACCTAATAAGGTAAATTTCGAGGACAAAATTTTTCTTATGGGGGAGAGAATTGTAACATCCAGTAATTTAGGCCCCGATTGCGCATGACCGTAGTGAGGAGTGCAGGTTCAATCGGAGTCTTAATTTGAACCCATAAAAAAATAACTAATAATAAGGAAAAATAATTAATGGTATTATTATTTGGTAATTAAAAATATTAGGGGTAGAATTAGAAAAAAATAAAATTTTCTATGGACAAAATCAGTATTATGGAGATTGTGTGGGGAAAAAGTGTGAATATCGAGGAAGATGTGGCAAATATGGAATTTCTCAAAGTTTAATTGTTAATCAAGATTAGTTAACTTAATGAACCAATAAGAATTAGGATTAATTTTAATTAGTGGGACTCACTTCTTAATTTAGGTATAAAAGTCAAAAAAAAGGAAGAAGAAATTCTACATTCTTCCATAAGCCATATTTATCTTCTCTTTTTCTCCATTCTTTGTCGTCCACCATAGGCTCCCTAAAGCTCCATTTTTCTTTGCAAATCAAGCTTGAAAAAGTGAGGAAATAAATTAGTTTTGAGAGAGGAAAAATCAGAATTAAAGAGTTCTTACTACAAAGGTACCAAAGGAGTAAGAAGGAAGGAAGAAAGAAGAAGAAAAAAGGAGAAGAGTGGGACAAATTTCGGCCCACCTTGGAGAACACTTAAGGTTAGTTTATTCTTCTTAAATTCAATATTTTTCCTTCCATTTGAGATCCATATTGATTATAGATGTGATTAGGGTTGATAGATATAGGTTATGTTGTAAGATTGAACATAAAAATTTATGTTTGGGATTAGTTAATGGAAGTGTAATTAAGCTTTGAATTAATGATAATTGAAGTTAGTTAATTGTTTTATGGCTTAAAAAATAAAGAAAATATGATGTTAAGGGATGAATGAAGGGCTGCCACAGTTAAATAAATTAGGGAAAATTGAAATTAATATGGAAACACCACAATTGGTGATAAGAGAAATGTGAATTGAGTGTTGAATTGAAGGAAATGAATTGGGAACTAGAATATGGTTTTTGGGCAGCCATGACATATTAAGAGGGAAGTTTAACCTTAGTATATTTTATCTCAATTAAGGTGTAAAACATATTAAGAGCATTAGAATACTATGTAGGCATGAAAAGCATTGAAAATGGATATTGGAATTGAGATGTGGTGTGGTTGTGTAGGAAAAATAAGTGAACAAGTGAGAGGCCCTCAAGAGGGTGACAAAGGCAAGGAGAAAGATAGCTAATAAGGGAAGAAAAAAGTATTAAGGGAAGAGCCAAGGCTGATTAGGTATGTGCTTTATTGATAAAAATTTTACATGATGTTCATATGTGTGTAATTATGTATTAAAGTTTAATATGACTGTGTGTTTGATGTGTTATGTAATTAGTTGTTTTTTTGATATTTTATATGGCAATGACACCAAATGGTATGAAATAATTGAGACATATGAATGCAGTTGTAATTCTGAAAATTTTAGTATCAAAATGAATGCAAATGATGAATATGGATTGATGCCAATTGATGACTCGGGCATAAAATTCCAGGAACAACTCTGACTAATTTGATAATAACTTGAGTTCTGGAACTCCTTTTTGTATGTTATTTATTTGAAATTAAAAGCTAAGATACATCGCTTTAATTTTTATTTAGACTACAAAATTTAATTGTGTCTAGATTTTTTCCAGAAAAATGCATGAAATTCAAACCTAGAATCTATCTAGAAATTTCTGGGCAGAAATTGCTATGATGATTCAGTATTCGATTGATCATAACTTTTGATAGAAAACTGGGATTTGAGTGGATTTTGATAAAACAATAAGCTAAAAATAGTTAGAAGACAAGAACTCCCAATTTGAATTATAAATGGGCTAAAAATGAAACCCAAAAATAGGTCCGAAATCTGTCATAAGTAAAAACATGAAATATTGGATTTGTGCCTGTGTTGTGATAATTATATATAATAATTAATGTGAATAATTATTTTAATGGTAGTTATGAATGTCTAACAAATTATTTATGTATGAGATTTTAGTACAATAATAATGGAAATAAAGAACAAAGATAAATAAGCATGATTATGATAGTTGAATAATATTGGCATTTTTGAAATATTGTGAATTAATATAAAAATAGTTAATCCCAAAAACACCTAGTCTAGAACAAGAATATGGAATAGTTTGGCATGTCAATCAGGAGATTTAAGACACTCGGTGCCAAATATAAACGTCGATAATGACAATTTATAAAGATATTAAATGTTGAATATTTTCTGGAATTTATTGTATTTTTATAATTCTTTATTTTATACTTTATTTATTAAATGGTTAATTAATATGAAAAATATATATATATATATATATGTAAAAGTTTTATCATTGAAGCACTACTAAACTATTAGCTTAGCGTGGGTGGTTTTCTCTCGCGTAGGTTTAGAAGGGTAGCCGTAGAAAATAGATTGTCAGAGGAAGAAGGGTACCCGGAAGGAAGCAACAAAAAGCTTTGGGTTTTCTTTTTGGTATATTTTATAAAAATAATTCTGTAAATTAAATTATGGTTTTATTTTCTATAGTATGTATTATAGACATGAATTATAATGTACATTAATGTACTTTATAAATAAATAAAATTTTGAATATTTGTACTTATATTAATTTTTATTTCAGTGTCTGCAACATTTTCATTAAAAAAAAATTATTCTTCATTTCATTAATTTTACAGGAACAGTTAGATAGGTAATTCTCACTTACTTTGCTGAACGAAAGTGGTGTAAGAGGGTGTTACATAAGTTGGGTGGGCTTAGGCTAAACAAAGCTCAATCCATTTAGGCCCAATTATGCACTATAAATTATTTTTCTCACTTCACAAACTCAATTTCACCCAATTTGAATTCCATAATTCATAAAATATTTTTATATGTCTACACAAAAGTTTTGAACTCAACCGGAGTCCATTTTTTGTTTAGCTTAGTCAAATCGGACTGATAATTAAATATTCGCTATTACCGTAAAATTCCTTTTTCACTGTCAAAAAATCCTAAATATTATTTAGAGTCTATCCATATCTTAAAATAAATTTTTGGATGTCGTTTGCTATTTTTTATAGCCTGGTCAAAGTATGTCAACCAACTATTTAATTAAATCGAGTTTTTTTTTTTAGTTTTGACTTTTGAGGACTTATTTAACCTTATTTTCACACCAAATTTTACCCTCAGACTAGTCATAACCTATATTTTGTGATGATTAAATAAAATATTTTTTTTTATTAATGGTTGTATTTTTAATCCGGTTTACAACTAATCTGATATATGGGGTCATGACACAATAATTCTCTCAAGAATAAATTCATATATAGCACCATTGAATCTTGTTCAAACCATTTCTTTTGTAATTTGTTTCTTGTATCTTTGTGTGGATCAATATTAGAGACATCATAATATGAATTTTTGTATTTTTCTATTACCCAATTAGGTAAATATTTGAATAACAAACAAGAAATTACAAGGAATAATTTCTAATATCTATATTTGATAAATTAGTTTTAATGACATAATATGATCTTTTGTTTCTGGTTTTGAAATTTTTTTTTCCACTACGATTATGAATGAAATTCTCCTTCAAGATCCCATAGTGGTATTACAACCCCTCTTGTGTCCATTAAAATTAATTTTAACTAAAAGTGAAATGAGATTGCATGATTTTGACGATTTTGGATCAATAGGTTTGAAAAATTGAAATTAATTTATAAAATTTAATTTACACATTTTTCTTTCTCTAGTGATCATGGGATATTAAGGATGACTATTTTAATTGAAAAATGATTTGAATGTAATTCAAATAATTAATTTCGGATTTATTTCAAAAATGCTGAAAATTGCATTGTTTATGAACATGTATTATTGTTTGGCTAAATTAATGAAGCTATTTATATTTTTCTTGTAATTTGAATATGGAAAAATTATTTGCATGTATTAAGAATGTGTTTAACCATATGAAAGTGTCCAATAATTAATTAAAAAAAATTTAATTTATTTTTTCAAACAAATATAAAACCGAGATTGTTTTATCATACTAGGTGAGGCTATTTTGTTTGATTTTTCATATGTGATTTTTTTTATTTCTAGTACCTTGAAATAATTTTTACATGATTAAAAATATGTTATTTTGATGTTAGATGTATGCCAAAATTCTAGATATCGAATGAGTCGTTTAGAGTGTTTAGTGGTGTTGGTTTGTTTGTCTTAGTAATTTTGGCTTGTGCCAAAAATATTTTGATGAACTAAACTTAACCTAAAGAGGCTTATAATGATGATTTGATGTTCTGAAAATTTTTAGAATATTTTGAAATTAATTTTGAATTAATTTAAGTTGAGCAATGGTAATTTTATTATAACTAGAATTTGGTATGTATATTAAAATTAAATTGTTTAATTTTAACATCATAATATTTTGATTTTAAGGTGAATTAATTTTTAATTAATTTTGGAAATATGGAATTTAATTTAATTTGATTCAATATTAAATTCCACATT
This sequence comes from Triadica sebifera, assembly GCA_023653625.1. Taxonomy (NCBI): domain Eukaryota; kingdom Viridiplantae; phylum Streptophyta; class Magnoliopsida; order Malpighiales; family Euphorbiaceae; genus Triadica; species Triadica sebifera. The sequence goes on from CM042900.1 coordinate 11,398,913, forward strand.
AAAATGACATAGAAAATTTAATTAACCGAAATAATACAAGTAGATAATTTCGGTTCAAGAGTTGAATCGATTTTCAAATTGAAATCCAAAATTGTTACTTTTATTTTATTTATGCATTAGGAAATGCATGTTAGGGATGTATGGAATACTATGATGGATGATTATGGACTTAGGCCCAATGTGATTGAGCATGCACGAATTTGTTTGTTTTATGGTAAATAGAGCTTGCGTGTCCCTGTCTCTCTATCTCTCTCATGTATTTCTCTTCTCATCTTAATCCTCTCAGATGTAAATTGAGATTTTTCATACTTTGAAATATGTAATTAGATTACATATGATTAGGATATAATGGAAATACATAAGAGCAAGAAGTGCAGGAGCTGGTGCCATAATAAAGAAGATTTATAAATAGGAATTTGATTTCTATTTTGGGTTTGTAAATTCACACATATACATAGGTAAGACATAGCAATCTCTTTTAGCTCAAGAGATTGACTTTAGTATATTCATAATCATGCTATATAGTTAATGTAACTATCTTTATATATTCATGTGATGAATGTATGATATATAAAAGCATGCAATAATAACATGTCGAGACTTAACAAAGAAATCCCTTACTGAATAAACAATTAAGTCTTATGTCTTCCATTTATATGGGGAGAACTAAAGTTTTTCTAGAGTTAGGGATGTTGAGTTGCTTTAATCTCGCTCTATAAGAATATGTTCAAACTATTGAAATGATATTTCATGATTAAAGAGTTGGAATTAACCGATATCATTAGCTTGTTGGATTTGCGCCAAGGTTAATGTGTATTAGAGGCAAAGTTCGGTTAGTGCAAGTAAGATGTACACATATCAAAAGTTGATAGCCCAATGTTTATGCACATATCAATTAGTTGATAGCACAAGATTCTATAGTTGCATGAATAATACAATTGGTATGCATTAGATACCTACCAACCAAACCTAGGATTGCTTATTGAGTTGCCTCAAGGTTATTCATAGCTAGTTGGATATCGACCCACTAGGAGAACTGTTGGGGTTTCGAACATGCATCTCATACATGGAACAATGGAAATATAGAAATTTGGCAAAACCCAAAAGCCATAGAATGCCTTATGTACATTAAAATCAGATCATACCATCAATATGAAAGAAGTTGATTACCTTTGTTTGTAGCTTTTAAATCTTCCAAGTTGTGAACCTTCCTTCTTAGTTGAGTTATTGCAAACCATAACAATCCAAGTCTGGATTGTCTCTAATAGTGATCCACATGAAGCAGCGAAGGAAACAACCACAAAGAAGATGGGTTTTCAAAGTACCAAAGTGCTAGCAATGGTGATTCAACTTTTGAGAGAGATGGAAGAGAGATAACTTTTATTTCTCTTATGAGGCAGCCTTTTTTTTAGCCTTTTTGAGGGTATTTATATGTCCACTAATCATAATTAGGGTAGGACACTTAAAACACCACATTTGGATTCCATTTAGAAAGAAATTCTACATAATCGTAGATCATTACGCATGTGAAGGGTCGTCGCATGCGAGACATCTTTATGCAAAAACCTTACTATCGCACATGTGAAGGCATCCTCGTGTGCACGACAAAATGCCTTTGTACTATCGTGTGCATGTAAGGAATCTGTGCACGCATGACAGAATAGCATTCTGCATATGTCACTTGTACACAAAAACCATTACGTGCATGTGACACACAACCCCTTTGTGTTCACCATACTATACCTCATTTGGTTTAGAGCATAGTCTGTATGTCAACTCCCACTAGACTGACAACGTCACATCAAGTCCAAAGGATATTAGTTCTTGTCTATGAGACTCATTACCTTGATCAGATATGTTCTTGAAGACCATCTTCAAGACATGTCCACCTCGGCCAAGGATTTCTGAGTAATGATCTCTACAAGAGGCCATAGCTACTTTTATCAGGAGTGGTGAATCCTTTATTGATTACTCAACTACCTTCGAATACCTCATGCTATACCCAATCACCACTCTATGAGCGACCTTTTTAGAGGCAATAAGGAATTGAGTCAAAGTATAGGATTCAACATCCAAGATAACCTTGAGCATCTCAAGTCTAAGGATACTTACACCATTGCTATGATGAGGCTATCACTGATATTGAATAGATATCCATGTGATTGTCTCATAGCAGGTCATCTAATGTACTTGCTACTCTTAGCAAGCATCCATAGTTAACTCTAAACATCTCATACTTTTATCTTATGAGTTCAGCTGCTTGACCTAGTCAAGAAGTATAACATGTATTTGTCTATTCAAATTAACAATGCCCCATCTTGTTAATCCTATGACTAGGGATAATTTGGGTATAAACACAATTGAACATGAAAGGAATCTCATCATGAATTCCTTCATATTGTGTTACATACCAAGGACTTCATTAAACAATTTAAGATCTATATCAATTCATATGCAATGAATACCATATAATAAAATTGCCTTTTATTAATAATAAATGAGTACATCAAGTGCCTATGGTGATTTCCCTTAGGGTACCTCGCTAATAAGAACTTCCATATAGGTTCTCTCAGGTTCATATTGATGGCTATGAATTTACAATAAAATAATGGGAGTCATAATGCAATTTATTAAATACCTATTGAACATGCATTTTAATGTACATTCTAACATGCTTTATTTTACATTTAGGTTGCTAGAATCATCACATGTTAAAAAGTGTGAATTTGCGATCACTAATGGAGCAAAATAAGTTGAATGGGCCTAACTTTTTTCGATTGGCTAAGAAATTTGACAATAGTTCTCAAATCCGAAAATATTAGTTATGCCCTAGATGAGGCAATCCCTAATCCCCCTATTGCTAATACTTCTAAAGATGTTCATAAGGCATATGAAAACCATCTCGATGATAGTGAAATGGCAAGCTGCATTATGCTTGCCATTATATCAGCTAAGTTGCAAAAGCAGCATGAGGCTATGGATGCTAATTCTATAGTCTACCAGCTAAGGGAGCTTTTTGATGTGCAAGCACATTCCAAAAGCTTCAAAATTTCAAGGTTGCGTTTTCGTACGAAGATGGTTGAAGGGTTATCTCTAGTGTAATATGCACTAAAGATGAATAACTATATTGAGAGGTTGTTCACCTTAGGATTCGTGATTGACAATGAATTAAGTATTGACTTAATTCTAAATTGTTTGTCTGATAGTTTTTCACATTTTTTTCTCAATTATAGGATGAACCAAATCTCCACCAGTATTCCTAAGTTGATCAACATGCTCAAAACAGATGAGTCATTTGTCAAAAAGGATAGTAAGGCTATAACACTGGTGGACTCTTCTAGTTTTAAGAAGAAGAACCTTAAAAAGAAGAAAAAGAAGTCCATAAAGCCTAAGGGAGCTGTGGCTAAGAAGAAGGCCAAAAAGACTACTCCAAATGGAACATGCTTTCATTGTGCCAAAGAGGGCCATTGGAAAAGAAACTGCAAGGCCTACTTGGATTCCTTGAATAAGAAGGCATATAATGCCCCATCTACTTCAGGTATTTTTGTCATTGAAATTAATACTATATTTGATAATAATGTATGGGTATTAGATACCGGTTGTAGCTCACAGATGTGCACTGATATGCAGGCCTAAGGAATAGTAGGCAGCATAATAAGGGAGAGTCAGACTTGCAGGTTGGAAATGGAGCAAGGGCTGTTGCATTAGCTGTAGGAACTTATGTACTGACCCTCCCTAGTGGGCTTATGTTAAATTTGGATAATTTTTTTATGTACCTACTTTGGCTAAAGGCATTATTTCAGTTTCTAGTTTAAAAAAAGATAGTTTCCATTTAGTTTTTAGTAACAATTGTTGTTCAATTATGTTGAATGGTATTCTTTATGCTAGCGGTACATTATGCAATGGAATATGCATATCCGTTATGTCAAATCCAATATTAAACATCAATAATAATAAAGGGCAAAAACAAGATATATTGAAATCATCTTACTTATGGCATTATCGTATTGGTCATATAAGTGAGAAACACATAGCTAAGCTACACAAGAATGGTAATTTGGGGTCATATGATTATGAATCATATGACACATGTGAATCTTGCTTATTAGGCAAGATAACTAAATTACCCTTTAAGGGAAAAGGTGAATGTGCTAATGGCCTTTTACACTTAATACATTCAGATATATGTGGTCTAATGTCCACATATGTCAGAGGTTGTTTCATTTACTTCATTACTTTTATCAATGACTACTAATGATATGAGTATGTGTATCTCATGAGATACAAATTTGAAGCCTTTGAAAAGTTCAAAGAATTCAAAAATGAAGTAGAGAAACAACTTGGAAAAAGTATTTAAACACTTCGATCAGATCTAAGAGGTGAATACTTGAGCCAAAATTTTCAAGATTATGTTAGGGATAATGGGATATTATCTCAATGGACTCCATTTTACACACCATAACATAATAGTGTGGTTGAAAGGAGAAACCAAACCTTATTAGATGGTAAGGTCTATGATGAGCTTTGCAGAACTCTCTTAATACTTTTAGGGTTATGCACTAGAGATTGTCTTTTATATATTAAATGGAGTCCCTTCGAAGTTAGTTGATGTTACTACATATGAGATATGGAATAACAAGTCTACACTTTCTTACATGAGAGTTTGGGGTTTTCTTGCTTATGTGAAGCAGACAATGTTAGATAAGCTCGAAGCCAAGTTTGACCCATGTCTATTTGTGGGATATCTAAAAGCATCATATGGATATCAATTCTACCACCTCTTGGAACAAAAGGTGTTTGTTTCAAGACGTGTTATCTTTTTAGAAAGAAAATTTCTTCTAAAAGGAGATAGTGGGAGCAAAATTGAATTGTGGAAGTTCAAGATGCTCAAGTAGAGACTGATCAACTGCTTAAACTAGAGCCTGTTATTCATACAGATGATATAGCAACTCAACCTTTTAAAGCACAAGAGTTTCATATGTCAAGTAGGATACTACTATTCAAGAGAGATATGGATTTCTCATTGGTGAATAAAATGACGTATTGCTTATAGAAAATGATGAGCCTAGGACCTATGAAGAGGTTGGTTCACCCACCCGAAGGGATAAAACCTATAAGGTGCAAATGGGTTTTCAAAAAGAAAACTGACATGGATGGTAATGTGGTTACCTCTAAAACTAGACTTGTAGCTAAAGGTTATCATCAAAGACACTGAATTAACTATGATGAAACTTTTAGCCCAGTAGCTATTCTTAAGTCCATAAGGATACTCCTAGCCATTGCTACTCATTATGATTATGAGATATGACAAATGGATATGAAAACAACTTTCCTTAATGGAAATCTAATGAGGATATCTGAGCCTTACAATCAATTAAAATTTGGTTATCCAAGAATTTCTTTGTGAAAGACCTTGGCAAAACAATCTATATTTTGGGGACAAAGATTTATAAAGATAGATCTAAAAGCTTACTTGGTCTTCACAGTCTACATATATAGACAAGTTGCTAAAGAGGTTTAGCATGGAGTAGTCCAAGAGAGGATATATTTCCATAATCTATGGGATTACTCTCTCAAAGTCTACACAAGATGAGAAGACACATATGAGTTTGATTCCATATGCTTCAGTTATATGATCAATCTTTTATGCTATGTTATGTACAAGACCCAAATGTATCATATGTTTTGAGTGTCATGAGCAGATACCAATTGAACCTTGGTGAGGGTCATTGGGTGGATGTTAAGAATATCCTTAAGTACTTAAGAAGGACTAAAGATGCATTCTAGATATATGGAAATGGAGATCTTGTTATGAGCGGGTATAACGATGCTAGCTTCCAATCTAACAAGGATGACTCAAAATCCTAGTCATGTTATATATTCACATTAAATGGTGGAGCAGTCAATTGGAAGAGTTCCAAACAGGCAATGACTACTGATTCCACAACCGAAGTATGGTCCATTACAGCTTCTGAAGTAACAAAAGAAGTAGTGTGGATAAAGAAATTTCTCATGGAACTTGGAGTGGTTCCTAGTATTGTTGATCCAATACAACTATATTGTGACAATAATGGAGCCGTTGCATAAGCAAAGGAGCCACAGTCTCATCAATGATCCAAATATGTACTCAAAAGATACCATTTGATTAGAGAAATCATTGGCAGAAATGTAGAGGTAGAAAGAGTGTCCATTAATCATAATATTGTTGACCCTTTAATAACCCACTTCCCTAAAAGATATATGATTTTCATGTACTCTCCTATGGAATTAAATACAAAGGCGATTGGCTTTAGTTCAAGTGAGAGGTTGTTAGAGAAGTGTTCTGAAGGCAATCACCTTTAGCACTTATTGTACAAAATTATTTTATTAATAAAAGACATTTTCATTAATTTGATATTCTTTTGATTTATGAATTGATAGTGATCTTAAATCAATTAATGAAGTCTTTGATACATAACATAGCATGAAGGAAATCATAATGAGATTATGAGATTGAGATTCTTATCATGTGCAATTATGTTGGTATCTAAATTATCCCTAGTCAGAGGATTAATGAGATGGGACATTGTTAATCAGAATAGACAAACACATGTTATACTCCCTGAATGGATTAAGAAGTAGATCTTATAATCTGTAAACATGAGATGTTTAGAGTTAACATATGGATGCTTACTAAGTGTAGCTAAGTAAATTTGATGGCCTAATATGAAACAACCATATGGATAATCTATTCAAATGTCAATTATAGTTTCAACATAACAATGGTGCAAGTATCCTTAGACTTGAGGATCTCGAGGATGTCTTGGATACTAATTCTGGATTTTGACACTATTCTTCATTGCCTCAGGGAGGTTGCTCATAGGGTGGTGATTGGGTGTAGCTTGAGGTATTTGAAGGTAATTAGGTAACCAACAAAGGATTCACTAATCTTGATAGAAGGAGGGTATACCCATGACCTCTTGTAGGGATCATTACTTGGGAATCTCTAGCTGGAGTGAAAATGTCATGAAGATAGTCTTCAATGACATATCTAACAAAGTAATGAGTCTCAGGGACAATAACTAATATTGCTTGGGCTAGATGTGACATAGTTAGTCTAGTGGGAGTTGACACATATCCATACTCTAAACCAAGTGGGTATAGATTGGTGAAAGGAATAATTGCACAACAATTGTCTATGGAAAGGTTAGTAGTCAAACCATTGACTTTTTGGTCAATTGGAGGTTATGATGTGTTGCTAGATACCGCTCATGACTTGCTTAAATTAATTGTAAATTTAAGTGAACAATATAACCGGGAACCTAATGGGCCAGACGCATTGGAGATGTAGAGAATGAGTAAAATGGTTTTGGATAGAATGCAAAAATATGAGAGAATTATTTCGGATTGAATCGCGATAAGATCATAAGAAAAAATCTATCGGAAGGAGTTACGATCTACGCGGGTTTGCTAGCCTATAGCGGTTGGCCCATGCAGGCTACACTGGCCATAGATGAGTGTAATATCGTTAGGCCATTTTTGTCCTTAATTAGGCCAATTATGGCCATTCTATTTATTCAGTGGTTATTTTCTTCTTTTGTAATTTTTGATCTACCTTTCTTGTTTTAATTTAGATAAAAAAGACATCAAAAGACAGAAAAGAGGCATAAAAATTATTTTTGGTGAAAAATAAATTTTGAGACATAATAATTCTCTCAAGAACAAATTCATTTCTAGCACCATTGAATCTTTCATTAAAATAACTTTTATTAAAATAAACAAGCATTACAAATAGATCATTCAAAAATTATGTAATGCATAATCATAAAACTAATCATAAAAAATGGAAATATGGAGTGTGAATCGAAATGTATGAAGGTGAAAAATAATATTTTTGATATGATAAAAATTATGAGTGCTCCTCCTTATGTCTTTCATCTCCTCGTTGTGGCTTCCCCTCAACATGAGGTTTATCTTCAAAATTCCTTGGGCAAACTTTCCAACCCATCCTTCTTTAGATGTCTTGAAAGTCAAGATGGAGGTGTCTCATCATCTAAAATGTCTTTAAATGCAATTCATACATATGAAAAGAAGTTGGAACTTATGGTTGAGGTGGAACTTGAGTTGGTACTTCTTCTTGAACTTGGGAGCCTTCTCCAAAAGCAAGTATTGCTCTTACCTTTAAAATTTGTTTGGTAGAGGTTTGTGCTCCCTATTCTTAGAAGGCATAATCATAAACATCTTCACCAATCTTTCTATTGGCTTTACAATTTAGGAGATAAAGTATGTCAATGAGATTGATGTTCTTATCATGATACTCACCAAAAAATTGTTTGTTCTCATGAATGAGAAGAATAAAATGCTTGGCTATGAGAGAAATATATGAAATAATTAAGATAACTCCTCTAGAAGTAATAGCAATATGAGCAAGTTGATCAACAAAAGAGGTACCATGTAAATTGGCATTTTATGAATCAATGACAAGAGATAGAAGAAATCATTTTGGGTGACTTTTTCGTTGTATCTCCTCTAACATTGATGCTAAAAGAAATAATTCGATCTAAGAGCCAATGAAGAAAAGACTTAATGTGTTTGGAGTTGGCATATTTTTCTAGGGTTTCTCAATAGAAATTTATTTCCAAAAGTCAGAATAAGGAAGAGTCATATCGGTGTCATTAAGAAAATCATAGGTAAAGAAACCAAAGATGTTGGCTAATTCGACCTTGATTAAACCATGCCTCTTTCCAAACATTAAGAATTTGATGTTGTAGAGACTAAACTCTCCAGTGTTGGCCTTTTCTACTTCTAATGTTTCAAAAAATTCAACAGTCAAGAAGTCATATCCTTCAATGTTGTGCATCACAAACTTTACCCAACCAACCTTTTTGAGAGTATCCATGAGTTCTTCCTTTAAGACAAATACCTCTATATGATCGATATCTAAAATTTTGTTAGCAATGGATTTCTTTTTTGTGATGACGTGGTATCTTGCTAATTCCTTTTGAGTCTATGTATTCATGATGTTTCCTTTTGTGAGAGGTTATTCTTGAGAGGAAGTTGTTGGGCTTTGCCCTTTGAAGCACATTTACAGGTTTATGTGCCATAAAAGATGATAAAAGTAAGTTAAAGTTGAAGATATGTTGGAAAAGGGGAGAAATTTTGAGAGAGAAAGATGAGAGATGAATTTGAGTATGTAGTGATTAAAATAGTGAAAAATAACCTATTTATAGTAAAGAAGGATGCTTCTAACTTGCAGGAGCCTTAAAAGAAGTTTAAAATTTAAAATCTTGAAAGATGTGAAAATTAAAAAATTTTCTATTGACATGTGATTCATAACAACTAGTGTTGTAATGGTCATGAAATTTGAATTTTTGAAAAAGTTTCGCGATCATGAAGACAAAGCAATATAATGGTCAAAAGAAATGCTTATCTTTTGCGAGCATGAACTTCATTTCACAAGAGTGAAATCCATAGATGCAATGATTATGAGGAGTTTAAAATTTCACAAGTGTGAGTTATATTGTCTCAAATGTGACATATGTCTAACTACCAAAAACATAAACTTCTACCTTTCACGACCATGAGATTACATTAGTGGTCGCGAATTATAAGTTTTAAAACAAAAAAGCTTTTTTTACAAAATAAAAATGCATAAGATGAATTTGTCACATAAAATATGATGAAATTAAGTTGAATGAAAATATTGTTCCTCCATCAAGCATACCTAGTTTCCTTTCTATAAAACAAAATCTTTCTTCATTTAAAGGTTTGGTAAAAATATCAATTAATTGATTATTAGTGTATATAAATTATCACTATATCCCCATTTTGCACCATGATGTCTAATATCATATGTTTACTTCTAGAATGCTGAATGAGATTTTTCAAAAGAGTGATAGCATTAGTGTTATCACATTTGATGGGAATATAATCAACTACATGACCATAGTCTTTTAGTTGTTATTTTATCGAAAGAACCTGAGTACAATAATAACCACCTATGACATATTCTATCTCTATTGCGAATAAGGCTACTGAAACTTGTTTTTTACTAAACTAAGAAACTAAACATTCACCTAAAAAGTGACAAAATCAAAAGTGGTTTTTCTATCTAAAAGACTACTAGCACAATCAACATCCGAAAAACCAGTTATTTGAAATGATGTGTTTCTAGGATACCATAAACCTAAATGTATTATGCCATGAAGATATTTTAAAATTCTTTTTATAGATGTGACTCTTTAACACAATATTGAAATCTAGCACACAAGTATACACAATATATAATATTAGGTATTAAAGGAGTAAGTTATAAAAGTGATTCGATCATATCTCTATAGAGATGTTTATCTATAGGCCTACCCTTCTCATTTTTGTCCAATTTTATTTATGTACTCATTAGATTTTTAGCATTCTTGCATTTTTCTATTCCAAATTTCTTCAATAGTTCATTTTGTGTACTTGGATTGGTTGATGAAGATGCCTTATTTGCTTTGCTAAATTTGAAGACCAAGGAAAAATTTAAGTTCTCTCATCATGCTCATTTTAAATTCCCTAATCATACACTTAGCAAACTCTTGACAAAGCAATTCATTAGTAGCCCTAAAGATAATATCATTAACATAAATTTGAATAATTACAGTGTCTTGTTTGTGTTTTTCAATGAAAAGAGTCATATCTACATGCCGTTTTGAAAAGTTATTTTCTAAAAGAAAAACACTAAGCCTTTCATACCAAACTTTAGGTACTTGTTTTAAATCATATAGAGCTTTAGTGAGTTTAAAAACATGAATAGGAAATTCATGATTTTCAAAACCATATGGTTGTTCAACATATGGTTCTTCTTTAATAAAACTATTTAAAAAAGCACTTTTAACATCCATTTGAAATAGTTTAAAATTCATGTATGATGCATATGCTAAAAGAATTATAATTGCTTATAATCTTGCAACCAGAGCAAATGATTCATCATAATCTATGTTTTCCTCTTGGTTATATCCTTTGGCAACTAATTTGGCCTTATTTCTAGTTATTTGTCTTTGCTCTTCTAATTTATTTCTAAAGATCCATTTACTACCTATAACTAGGTAATCTTTAGGTCTTTGAATGAAAGTCCAAACTTTATTTCGTTCAAATTGGTTAAGTTCTTCTTGTATAGCAATCATCCAACTTTCATCATTAAGAGCCTCATTAATAGTCCTTGGCTCAATTTGAGAAACAAAGGAAAGATTAGAATCTAAGAGTTTAGAATGAGTACTTACACCTTTGTTAGGATCACCAATGATTTGCTTCTTTAAATGGTTTCATACGAATTTCCATTCCCTTAGAAGTTCTTAGTTATGCATAGTTTATTCTTCTCATATTTTTCTTGATAATTATAATCTTCTTTTTTCTTAGAAGTTTTACCAGTTTCCTCATCATTAAGATTGATCTTTTCAATTTTACCTTTAACATCATCAAGAAAACTACTTTTCCTAAGATCAAGTTTACTCATTTCATCAAAATCGACATGCATAGATTCTTCTACAACTAATGTTTTTTTATTGAAAACCCTATATACTTTGCTAGATGCAGAATATCCTTAATATATACCTTCATCAGGTTTTGATGCAAATTTTCTAAGGTTGCCTTTGGTGTTTAATATAAAACATGTGCATCTTTTTCCATTCCAAAGCTCATAAGAGGTTTTATCCAAAATAGGTCTTTTAAAAACTTAGTTTCAACTATAACAAGCAGTATTAGTGGCTTTATCCCAAAAATAGATTAGCAAACCATATTCATTAAGCATTGTTTTAGCCATTTCAATTATTTCTATTTTTTCTTTCTATAATGAGGTGTTATATGAGAAATATTGTTTTCCAAATAAAAATTTTCAAAAAGTTCATTTTCAAATTATATACCATGACCACTTCTAATTTTTGAAATACAATATTCTTTTTCATTTTGAATTTTCTTAGCTAAGTTTTTTAAAGAGATAAAAGCTTCATTCTTACGAGCTAAGAACATTACTCAAGTAAATATTGAGTAATCACCAACAATTACAAATGTACAGTATTTACCTTATACACTAGCTGTTATATCTGCAAATTTAGGCTCGAGTCGCATGTGTCATTAAATTGATGCATCGTCTTGACTAGAGTCTAAATTGGGATTTTGATCGAAAAATAATTAAAATAATGGAAAATAATTATGGAAGATATTTAATAAAGTGTTTAAGATATTTAAAAATGTAAAATTATGGTAAGTGACTAAATCGCAAATTTTAAAAGTTTAGGGGTTAATTTGCAATTTACCGAAAATTGGAGGTTTAAGAGGGATAATTACCAATTAAATACATGATTGGTACATTAAATACATATGGTGGTTGGCTTAATTGGCCATATTACATGCATGAATGAGACATTTAATTCATATGGCTTAGGTGTCCCATTAGTAATTGATTTTGTCACTTTGCTTTTAATTACCTCTCTTTCTACCTTATCATTGTTAATCTAGAATTTTTCCATCATTAAATTTTCTTCCACGTCCCTCTTGAATCATCATAAATCAAAGTAAAATGAACACATTAATTAGAAATTAATGAAAACATTTAGAATATGCTTAGGTGTCATTTTGTCTTTATGCTCTTAATTGCATTTCTTCTGCCTTATCACTTAAACATCTAGAAGACTCTTATCCTCTCCTCAAACTAGCCCATGTTTCCCCCTTGTTCATCCATGGCCAAAGCTTAATGCTAGGGAAAAAGCCATTTTCAAGCATAAAAGAGCTTAAGGAAGCTTGAGGAGAAAAAAAGAGAGAGAGGTTAGGGTTTATGGAGTTTCAATGAAGTAAGGTTTTAATTATCCCTTTTATGTTTTAGGAACTCAAATTGACAAGGAGCTAGCTCAAAGGAGCAAAGGAAAAGAGAAAGAAAAGGGAAAAGTAGAGGTTTGTGCATAACTTAAGGCAATAGCCTATGATTTATATTTGAGTTGCATGATTTGAACGTTTGGCAAGTTAATAATTCTAAATTAATAGTATTTTGTAATAGAAATCTTGGGGATGCATGTTTGCTAGACTTAGGATTAATTTTGGTAAAAATTGAAGGTGGTAATTATGTGTGTTCTTTGCTGGAATTGATGAGCAGTAAGTACTTAAACTGTTATAACTTGAGTTATGGAGTTCATATTTGTGTGTTCTTTGCTTGATTTGCAAGTAAGACATAGGGATATAACTTTTATTTAGACCATAACATCTGAATATGTCTGTAATTGTCTAGAATAATTCATAAAGTTCGGACTTATAATCTGTCCAAAAAATTATGAGTAGAATTATTAGTGACCAGTCAATGTTCATTTTATCATCTTTTTTGATACAGAACTCAGACTTAAGTGATTCAAGTTGCATATTAAAGCTACAGATCTAAAATTTTTAAGTAGATATTGTAACTAAATTCAGATTGTAACAAGACCAAAACTAAGGTCCAATACAGAGAATAGAATCTGCTAGAAATAGGGCAACATATGAGTTGAGGAATTTAAAGAGTAAAATGATGTGAACCTTGTTATATTATGCAAATATTATTTTAATTTGAGTGATTATGTGATTACTTAAGACTTTGAATGCATGAAAAGTGTGAATTTAATTGCTATGAATTTTAATGAGATTGTGTAAGCCCTAGAACACCTAACTAGAACTAGACTTGTGATAGTTTGGCATGCCAAGCAGGGGGGAGTATGATTAAATCCATTAATGGTATGATTGACTATTGGGTTTTGAAGAATAAATCATATTTATAAACACAGTGGAAAAATAAAATTTTCAAAAATCGAAACAAAAGATCATACTTGTGCCATTAAAACTAATTTATATAAATATAGAGGTTAGAAATTGTACCTTGTAATTTCTTATTTGTTCTTCAAATCTTCACTTTGTTAGGTTGTAGCAAACCACAACAACCCATATTAGGATATCTCTAACGATAATCCACACGAAGAAAGAAGAAAAAACTTTCAAAAGAAATGGTTTGAACAAATTCAAAGTGCTAGCTTTGAACAAATTCACAAAAAAATATTTTCATGTCTATTTTCTGCCATTTGATGTCTTTTCTATTTGAATCAAATTCGAAGAAAAGATGAAAAGTCAAAAATGGAGAAAAGGGAAATGAATGAATAGTAATTGGCCATAATTGGCCTAATTAAAGGCCAAATTTTGTCCGTTGGCCAACAGGAGGGAGGCAGCAGCGTGTTAGGCCTCCTGCAGGCTGCTGCTGGGTAACCCAGTAGCCTGTCTAGCCTGCGCGGGCCTGTGAACCTCCTAAACGATTTGTTTAGTGCTATCTCATCGTGATCCTCCCGAAATAATTCTCTCATATTTTGGATCATATCCAAGACCATTTTACTCATTTTCTATATCTTCAATACGTGTGACCCACTAGGTTCCCGATTATGTTGGCCACTTAAATTAACAATTAATTTAAATAAGTTATGAGTGGTATCTAGCAACACATCATGACCCCCAATTGACCGAAAAGTCAATGGTTTGACTATGATCCTTTTCATATACAATTTTCGTGCAATTATTCCTTTCACCATTCTATACCCCACTTGGTTTAGAATATGGACATGTATCAACTCCCACTAAACTGACTACGTCATGTTTAGTCCAAGTAATGTTAGTTATTGTCCTTAAGGCTAATTACTCTATTATAAATGCCATTGAAGACTATCTTAATGACATTTCCACTCCGGCCAGAGATTCCCAAGTAATGACCACAACAAGAGGCCATGGGTATACACACCTTATATTAGGAGGGGTGAATCCATTGTTGGTTACCCAATTACCTTTGAATACCTCAAGCTGTATCCAATCACCACCCTATGAGCAACCTCCCTGAGGCAAAAAGGAATAGTGTCAAAATACATAATCAATATTCAAGATATCCTTGAGTACCTCAAGTCTAAGGATACTTGCACCATTGCTATGATGAGACTATCATTGACATTTGAATGGATTATCCATATGATTGTCTCATAGTTGGTCATCCAATGTACTTAGCTACACTTAACAAGCATCCACATGTTAACTCTAAACATCTCATGTTTATAGATTATGAGATCTACAACTCGATCCAATCAAGGAGTGTAACATGTACTAGTTTGTCTAGATTAATAATGTCCAGTCTCATTAATCCTATGAATAGGGATAATTTTGATACTAACATAATAACACATCATAAAAATCTCAATATCATGATCTCATCATGATTTCCTTCATGCTATGTTATGTATCAAGGACTTCATTAATTAATTTAAAATCACTTATCAATTCATATATCAAATGAACATCAAATTAATGAAAAAGCCTTTTATTAATCAAATAAATTTGTGCAATAAGTGCTAAACATGATTGCCTTTAAAGCACTCCTCTAACAAGCTCCCACTTGCGCTAATGTCAATTGCCTTTGTTTTTAATTCCATAGGCGAGTACATGAGAATCGTATTTCTTTGGGGGAAGTGGCTTAATTAAAAGATCAACAATATTATGATCCATGGGCACTCTTTCTATCTTTACATCATTCCTACCAATGATTTTTTAATCAAATGGTATCTTCTGAGTACATGTTTTGATCTCTGATGAGATCGTGGCTCCTTTGCTTACGCAATGGCTCCATTATTATCACAATACAATTGTATTGGATCAATAATGTTGGGAACCACTCCAAGTTCTGTGATGAATTTCTTTATCCAAACTGCTTCCTTTGCTACTTCAGAAGTTGCAATGTACTCTACTTCGGCTGTGGAATCAGCAGTCATTTCCTGTACTCTTCCAAATAACTGCTCCACCATTTAGTCTGAATATATAACCTGACTGAGATTTTGAGTCATCCTTGTCAGATTGGAAGCTGACATCGGCATACCCACTCACAAAAAGATCTCCTCTCCATGTAGCAAGAATACATCTTTAGTTCTTCTTAAGTACTTAAGGATATTCTTGACAACCACTAAATGACCCTCACCAGGGTCCGATTGGTATCTACTCGTGACACTCATAACATATGATACATATGGTCTTGTACATATCATAGCGTACATGATTGATACTATAGCTGAAGCATATGGAATCAAACTCATGTGTGTCCTTTCATATTGGGTCATTGGACATAAAGACTTTGAGAGAGTAATCCCATGGGTCATGGGAATATATCCCCTCTTGGACTGCTCCATGCTAAACCTCTTTAGCATCTTATCTATGGTCGTAGACAGTGAAAGACCAAGCAATCTTTTAGATCTATCTCTATAGATCTTTATCTCCAAAATATAGACTGCTTCTCTAAGGTCTTTCATAGAGAAATTATTGGATAACCAAATTTTGACTGATTGTAAGGCTAAGAAATCATTTCCCATTAATAATATGTCATCTACATATAACACAAGAAATACAATTCCACTACCACTAACCTTCTTGTAAAGACAAGGTTCATCCAGATTTTGTAAGAAACCAAACTATTTTTTTTGTCTCATCAAACTGAATATTCCAACTCCTGGATGCTTGCTTTAATCCATAAATGGATCTTTGAAGCTTACATACCTTTTTGCCATCTTTGGATATGAAGCCTTTTGGTTGTGTCATGTACACATCCTCAGTCAAATTTCCATTAAGGAAAGTTATCTTCACATCCATTCGCCATATCTCATAATCATAATGAGTAGCAATGGCTAAGAGTATCCTTATGGATTTAAGCATAGCTACTGCGCTAAAAGTTTCATCATAGTCAATTCCTTATTTTTGATGATAACCTTTAGCAACAAGTCTAGCTTTATAGGTAATCACATTACCATCCATGTCAGTTTTCTTTTTGATAACCCACTTGCACCCTATAGGCTTTATTCCTTCAGGTGGGTCAACCAAAGTCCATACTTGGTTTTCATAGATGGAATCCATTTCTGACTTCATGGCTTGATGCCATTTCTCAGATTCTAAACTATTCAGAACTTCTTCATAGGTTGTAGGCTCAGCAATACGTCGTTTTATTCACTAATGAGAAATCCATATCTCTCTGGAATAGTACGTATCTTACTTGACCTATGAAACTCTTGTGCTTTAAAAGGTTAAGCTGTTATATCATTTGTATGAGTAACAAGCTCTGGTTTAGGTAGTTGACCAGTATATGTTTGAGCATCTTGAACTTCCTTAAGTTCAATTTTGTTTCCACTATCACTTTTTAGAAGGATTTCTCTCTCTAAAAAGATAGCATGTCTTAAAACAAACACCTTTTTTTCCAAGGTGAGGTAAAATTGATATCCATATGATGCTTTCGCATATTCCACAAACAGACATCGGTCAGAATTAACTTCTAGCTTATCTGACATTGTCCACTTCACATAAGCAGGAGAACTCCAAATTTTCATGTAAGAAAATGTGGGCCTTTTGTTATACCATATCTCATATGGAGTAACATCAACTAACTTTGAAGGAACTCCATTTAATATATAAATGGCGGTCTCTAGTGCATAACCCCAAAAGGATTTAGGCAGTTCCGCAAAACTCATCATAGACCTTACCATGTCTAACAAGGTTCGGTTTCTTCTTTCAGCCACACCATCGTGTTATGGTGAATAAGGTGGAGTCCATTGAGATAAAATCTCATTATCCCTAAGATAATCTAGAAACTCTTGGCTCAAGTATTCACCTCTTCGATCTGATCGAGGTGTTTTAATACTTTTGCCAAGTTGTTTCTCTACTTCATTTCTAAATTCTTTGAACTTTTCAAAACCTTCAGATTTGTATCTCATAAGATACATGTACCCATATCGTGAGTAGTCATCGATAAAAGTAATGAAGTAGATGAAACCACCTCTGGCGTGTGTAGACATTGGACCACATACATCTGAATGTATTAAGTCTAAAAGTCCATTAGAAGGTTCACCCTTTCACTTAAAGGGTAATTTAGTCATCTTTCCTAATAAGCAAGATTCACATGTGTCATATGATTCATAATCAAATGACCCGAAACTACCACTTTTGTGTAACTTAGCGATGCATTTCTCACTTATATGACCAAGGCGAAAATGCCATAAGTAAGATGATTTCAACATATCTTGTTTTTGCCTTTTATTATCATTGATGTTTAAAATTGGATTTGACATATCTAATATGTTTATTCCATTGCATAATGTACAACTAGCATAAAGAATTCCATTCAATATAATAGAACAACAATTGTTACTAAAGGCTAAAAGGAAACCATCTTTATTTAGACTTGAAATAGAAATAATGTTTTTAGTCAAAGCAGGTACATAATAGCAATTATCCAAATTTAATATAAGCCCACTAGGGAGGGTCAATACATATGTTCCTATCGCTAATGCAGTAACCCTTGCTCCATTTCCAATGCGTAGGTCTGACTCTCCCTTATTGAGCTATCTACTGTTCCTTAGTTCCTGAATGTCCATGCATATGTGTGAGCCACAACTGGTATCTAATACCCATATATTATTATCGGAAACAATATTAATTTCAATGACAAAAATACTTGAAGTAGATGGGGCATCAGATGCCTTCTTCTTCAAGGACTCCAAGTAAGGCTCGTAGTTTCTTTTCCAATGGACATCCTTGCCACAATGGAAGCATGTCCCCTTTGGAGCAATCTCCTTGGCCTTCTTCTTGGCCAGGCCTCCCATAGGCTTCATGGACTTTTTGTTCTTCTTAAGGTTCTTATTTTTAGAACTTGAAGATTCCACCAACATCACAACCTTACTGTCCTTCTTGACAGATGGCTTAGTTATTTTGAGCAAGTTAATCAGCTCAGGAATAGTGGTAGAGATTTGGTTCATCCTATAGTTAAGCACAAAATGTGAATAACTATCAAACAAACTGGTTAGAATTAAGTCAATACTTAATTCATGGTCCATCACAAATCCCAAGGTGGCCAACCTCTCAATATAGCCATTCATCTACAATGCATATTGGACTGGAGATGTCCCCTCAACCATCTTGGTGAGGAAGAGCAACCTCAAAGTTTTGAACCTTTCAGAATGTGCTTGCTCATCAAAAAGCTCTCTTAGATTGTATACTATGGAATTAACATCCATAGCCTTACGCTGCTTTTGCAACTCAACTGACATAATAGCAAGCATAATGCAGCTTGCCATCTCACTATCATCGAGATGCTTTTGACATGCCTTCTGAACATCTTCAGAAGCATTTACAGTAGGGGGATTAAGGCGTGCTTCATCTAGGACATAGCCAATCTTTTCAGATTTGAGAACTGTTCTCAAATTCCTTATCCAATCCAAAAAATTTGGCTCAATCAACTTATTTAATTCCATTAGCGATCACAAATTCACACTTTTCATGATGATGATTTTAGCAACCTAGATGTAAAATAGAACATGTTATAATGTATATAAAATGCATGTTTATTATGTCTTTAATAAGTCACATTATGACTCCCACTATTTTATTGCGAATCCATAGACTTCACTATGTACTGGAGAGAACTTATATAGAAATTCTCCTAGTGGGTCGATATTCAACTAGCTAAGAATAACCTTGAGGCAACTCAACAAGTTATCCTTAGTTTGGTTGGTAGGTATCTAATCCATACTAATTGCATTATTCATGTAACTGTCAAATCTTGTGCTATCAACTTATTGATGTGTGCACATACATTGGACTATCAACTCTTGATATATGTACAACTCATGTATACAAACCCAACTTCGCCTCCAATAAAGATTAACCTTGGCGCAAATCCAACAAGTTTATAATATCGGTTAACTCTAACCCATTAATCGTGAAATCTAATTTCAATGGATTGAACATATTCTTATAGAGTGAGCTTAAGACAACTCAACAACCCTAACTATAGAAGAACTCTGGTTCTCCCCATATTAATGGAAGGTGTAAGACTTAATTGTTTATTTAGCGAGGGATTTCTTTGTTAAGTCTCATCAAGTTATTATTTCATGCTTTTATATATCATACATTCATCACATGGATATATAAAGATAGTTACATTAACTATATGACATGATTATGGACATACTGAAGTCAATCTCTTGAGCCAAAGAGAAATTGACTAGGTCTTACCTATGTATATGCATGAATTTACAACCCAAAATAGAAATCAAATTCCTATTTCTAAGTCTTCTTATTTATAGTACCACTTCCTTTGCTTCTTGCTCCTTTGTATATTCATTCTATCCTAATCCTATGCAATCTAATTACATATTTCAAATTGTTGCCTAGATATTGAACCAAGAAGAAGGGTTGAATTGGATATTAAAAATTTTAACTTTTAAGTGCGGAAAGAAAAGTTAAGATGAGTAGGGATAGAAAGATAAGACACAAGAATTTTTATAGAGGTTCAGATGTTAACAAACCCTACTCCTCTCCCCAATCTCAATTGGGAGTTTCACTAACACTCTAAGTGTTAGAATGGAGTTTTACAAGCTCACTCCCAACTATGGTGTTTCTAACAATGGATCACACCTAACCCAGAAATCCCTTGTGTTTTAATGGCTCACACAATAAACCAATTCCTTGTGTTTTAAAGGCTCACACAAATAACCTTTACAAGTGTTCTACTCTTAACCCCAAAATACCCAAACTCACTTGAGTAGATGATTATAGAGAGAAACACTTACAAATCTTTAATGCTCAGAGAATGATGAGCAAAAAGATTTTCACAAAGAATAAATGTTTGTTTTGAAAATATCAAATGCACAAATGGCTTACAACAAGATTTTGATTCGAAGTATTAGCTATTTTCTTGTTCTGGATTCATAAATGACTTGCATTTATACTTCCATGGTGAATTATAGTCGTTTGATTGCATTTAATGCAGAAATAGCCATTGCACCAACTCTTATTTTCACGCCTGACATGTTTCACTTTCCTCTTTCACGGTCGTGATTATGATTGTCACAGTCGTGACTGTTCTTGCAAGCTGTGACTTGAGTGGTAACTTTGGTCGTTAAACATTGTGGAAGGATTTGAAGTGTTTGATCATAGGCGTGACATTATATCTTCATGGGCATGAACATCCTTCCTAACCATGGTCCAAGTGGTGACTCTGGCCGTAAAGCTCTCCGGAAGAATTTATCATGTCTTCTCACGGGCGTGACTTTCTTTCACAGTTGTGACTGATATGATCATTCACAGTTGCTATCATTCTTCATGGCCGTGAACTTTAAATGTTGGATAGTTGGAGCTAAGGTTCATCATGGACGTGATATATAAGTTCATGGGTGTGAACATGCTATTTCTTCATTTTTTTTGTCTTTTTAAGGTTAATCTTCCATTCTCCATTATTGCTATCATATTTCATACTCTGTTCAATAAACTTAGAAAACAAGTATGTTAAATACATTATTGCTATTTTATTTGTTAGCATCAAAATGACAGAAATACCCTTCAAGGTTCAACAATCTCTCCCTTTTTGATGGTGACAAATAATCTAGCAATATGTGCTTTTGAGAAGTCTCCTCCTCAAATGATGCTTAGGATAAAAAATGCTGAAGTGCAAGAATTGTAAAGAATGATGAAGTGTAGCATCAAAATATGCTTCCTAGTTTTAAGTATATGCAAGTTATATGCAAGGTATATCCAATGTATACAAAAAAAATTTCTTAAAGCAAGTTATATTTATGCTGAGTATATTTAACATATATAAAGAGTATATCAAATGCATATTCATTCATGTAATCTGCATCAAGGTATATGCAAAGTATACTTAAGGTATATTTATGGTATATGAAGCTCATTTGCATACTTGCATATTCATTTGATTTAAAAGAAGTATTGCTTTTAACTTTAAACAATATATTGATAGGTTCTCCCCCTTTTTTCATCAACAAAAAGAATAAAAAAAAGATAAAACATAATGGAAAACAAAAGCAAATATATTAATATAGAAAAAAACAAATACAAAAGAAATTGAAATTCTGAAAGGAAATGGAAATTCCTACAGCAAACAAGCTAGAAAATAACACAGCTAACATAAAGTCTAGCTGGACATCCTATCTCTAAGGCGAGCTACTTCCGCCTCGAGGAACCTCTCCTCCATTGAAGCCTGCAATTGCTCAAACCGTGGTGCCAAGAGGTCAGCCACTTGCTGAGACAAGTTTGGTGTGGAGGCAGAGGATTGTCCAATTTCCTGCTCAACCTCTAGAGGAGCCACCTCAACTCGAACTCTCTTCCTCTACTGGATTCCTTGGAGGCCAGCTTTGAATCCATCCAAGTCATTGTCCTCCCAAATAATCTCACCAGCAGTGTTGGTGAAGCGGTAGTAGATGTTTTTCTCAAATACTATACGAATAGCCGCTCCCATTTTGATGAAGGACTCGACGTCTAGTCGGTCTCGAGGATGTGCTGGTATGAGGTTAAAGTGGTGTTCCTCTATCTTCAAGTATCCTAGCTTGATGGCAATGTGAGTCATGTACCCATCAATCAGAATGTCTTCGAAGGGCTTGGTGAAAATTGATAAAAGATGGTTTTCAAACCATCGAAATAAAGCCACTGTTAGGCCACTTCGAGCCATCTCCAGGAGAAAGAGCTCTGACTTCTTGATCAATCCATTGTTGTCTCCTCTGGCAAAAATACTATAGCTTAAAAACCTATACAAGTACTTGTGCACTGGGATCAAAGGTGGGTGCTCTTCGTCTTCTTAATGTCCCAGCTGTAATCAAGCCCGAAGTTAGTCCATGCCTGAGTAGCATAGAATTCTACTTCACTCTCATTCAGGATACCATCAGAGGGAAGGTTGAACATGTCTCCAAACTCTGTGGCAGAGAGGGTGTTCAGATGCTTGTAAATTTGAAATTTCACTGTGCCGGTAGGAGAGACTTGCAGGGTGCATAGGAATTCTAGAATTGGTTCCATCAGTGTTGGTTGATGGATATCAACAAAGTCTTTCAGATGACAAGCCTGGAGTTGTTCCATTATGCTTGTCTCGAGGCCGAGTGTACAGATGGTTTGCCACTCAAATGATCGAGAGGAAAGGAGTGGCCTTTTCTTGAGAACTAAGTATCTAGGATGACAATGCTCCGGAATAATGTTTAGAAGGTAATCCATGTACCTTTTTGGAGCATGAGACTTCTTTCTTATACCCTTGGAGGAGTCGGTTTCCATTTTGATTGAAAAATGAACTTTTGAAGAGTGAAAAATCTGATGGAATTTTTGGAGTAAAACTTAAGATGTTTGATTTCTAATGATGGAAATGGTTTTTAAAGATATTTATAGATGGAATGAGTTGCTAGGGGCCAGAATCTTAAAAATAGTATTCAATGGTGATAAATGAGAGAAGTTGGAGAGTTGGAATGAGAAAAATAACGACAAAAATGTTTTATAGCCGTCATCTTCATGGGCGTGAAAAACTAAGTCACGGGCATGAAATGTCATGTTCACGGTTTGCTGAAGAGATGCTCTACCCGTGAAGAGAGAGGTGAAATTATTCACGGTCGTGAAAGTTAAAGGTAACAGGCGTGAATGATGAACTATCACGGTGGTGACAGACGAGTCACGGGCGTGAAGTATAATCTTCACTACTTGTGATCGTGAAACAGAGCGTGACACAAAGCGTGAATGCTTCTGTAAGTTTTTGGTGGAAATGTTCACGGTCGTAAAAAAACGTCACGGGCGTGAACAAAGGGTTTCACGGGGGTGATTGAAAAAGGTTATGGTCATGAAATATAGTCTCCACTACCTTCAGTCGTGAAGCATGTCGTGAAGCAAGTCGTGAAAGCTACTGGTTGTTTTGGCAATTTAGTTCACGGTTGTGAATATATGTCACGAGCGTGAATTGCCTAAAAACCTCATCAAATAAAATTAAGTCTAAAACAAGACTAAAGCATTTCTAATGAGCTTCTATCCCCTATAACATATATTTCCATCAAATTAGCTACCTTATATCTAGTAAGATGAGACAAAAAAACACAAGATTATTAATCAAGGTTTGACAATTTTGGCAATCACAAAGTTAATTCATCAATCATACCAAGTTCTCTTCTTATGAAATTAAATATTTCCTCATTTAGAGACTTAGTGAAGATATCTACCAATTGATTGTCTATGCTTATAAATTCCAATACAACATCTCCATATTGAACATGATCTCTAATAAAATGGTGTCTAATGTCAATATGCTTACTTCTAGAGTGTTGAATGGGATTCTTAGATAGATTTATAACACTTGTATTGTCACATCTAATAGGTATATGGTTCATACTATGACCATAATCCTTAAGTTGTTGTTTCATCCAAAGAATTTGTGCATAACAACATCCTGCTGCCATATACTCCACTTCAGCAGTAGAAAGAGCAACTGAAACTTGTTTCTTGCTAAACCAAGAAACTAAGCATTCTTCAATAAAGTGACAAGTACCTAAAGTACTTTTTCTATCTAAAAGACTTCCAGCATAATCAACATCTAAATATCCTATAATGTAAAAGGATAAATTTCTAGGATACCATAAACCTAGATGCAATGAGCCATGTAAATATTTTAGAATTCTTTTTATTGCATTTAAATGAGACTCTTTTGGACACGATTGAAAGCGAGCACATAAGCATGCACTATACATTATGTTAGGTCTAGAGGCAGTAAGATATAAAAGTGATTCGATCATACCTCTATAGAGCTTTTCACTAATGCTCTTACCCTTTTCATCCTTGTCCAATTTTGTTGATGTGCTCATTAGAGTCTTGGCATTCTTGCATCCTTGCATTCCAAATTTCTTAAGTGTAAGTCTTTGGCATATTTGGATTGGTTGATGAATATGCCCTCATTACCTTGTTTTATTTGTAGACTGAGCAAATATTTTAGCTCACCCATCATGCTCATTTCGAATTCCCTAGTCATACACTTAGCAAATTCTTGACAAAGCAATTCATTAGTAGACCCAAATATGATATCATCAACATAAATTTGAACAATTAGAATATCATACTTATGCTTTTTAATGAATAATGTAGTGTCAATATTCCCCTTTGTAAAGTTATTTTATAAGAGAAAAGAACTTAGTCTTTCATACCAAGCTCTTAGGGCTTGTTTCAAACCATATAAAGCTTTCAAAAGTTTAAATACACGATTAGGAAAATCATAGCTCTCAAAACCTAGTGGTTGTTCTATAAAAACTTCTTCAATAAAAACATTTAAAAAGGCACTTTTCACATCCATTTGAAAGAGTTTGAAATTCATATGACATGCATATGCTAAAAGTATTCTTATGGCTTCTAATCTAGCTACAAGAGCATAGGTGTCATCCTAATCTATTCCTTCTTCCTGATTATACCCGTTTGCAACAAATCTAGCCTTATTCCTAGTTATTGAACATTGTTCATGTAGTTTATTTATAAATACCCATTTGCTTCCTATAATATGATGCTCCTTGGGTCTAGGTACTAAGGGTCATACCTTACTTCTCTCAAATTGGTTGAGTTCCTCTTGCATGGCAATCACCCAACTTTCATCATTAAGAGCCTTATCAATATTTTTAGGCTCAATTTGAGAAACAAAAGCAAGGTCAGAAACTAAATGTTTGAGATGAGATCTAGTACTTACTCCCCTTGTAGGATCACCAATGATTTTCTCTTTGGGGTGATCATTTGTCAATATCCATTCCTTTGGGAGCTCTTCCCTATTTTCCTCTTGAGCTTGAGGTAGAGAATCATCTTGATGTGAATCTTCTTGATCATTTTCTTCTCTTCCATTTTCGAGATCAAGTCTTTCCATGGTACCTACTACATCATCAAGAACACTACCTTTCACAAGATCAAGTCTACCAGATTCATCAAAAATAACATGCATAGATTCTTCAATAGTTAATGAATTTTTATTAAATACTTTATATGCTTTACTAGTTGTAGAGTATCCTAAAAGATACCATCATCAGATTTAGAGGCAAATTTTCCAAGGTTGTCTTTAGTATTCAATATGAAGCACTTGCATCCAAATACTCTAAAGTATGATATCAAGGGCTTTCTTCCATTCCATAGCTCAAATGAAGTTTTGTTTACGAGAGGTCTTTTGAAAACTCGATTTGAAATATAACAAGCAGTATTTGTGGCTTCTGCCCAAAAGTAAGTTGGTAAACCATACACATTGAGCATTGTTCGAGCCATTTCAATTAAAGTTCGATTTTTCCTTTTGATTACCCCATTTTGTTGAGGTGTCCTAGGAGATGAAAAGTTATGTGAAATGTCATGTTCAAGACAAAAGCTTTCAAAGTTTTCATTTTCAAATTCTTTGCCATGGTCACTTCTTATCCTTGAAATGCAATGTCCTTTTTCCTTTTGAACTCTTTTAGCAAAATTTTTGAAAGTTTCAAAAGCATCACTCTTTTGAGCTAAGAAAATTACCTAAGTAAATCTAGAGTAATCATCTACGATGACAAAGGCATAGTGTTTACCTCCTAAGCTTGCAATTCTAGTAGGTCAAAATAAATCTAGATGTAGGAGTTGCGGAGGTTTTGAGGTACTTACTATGTTTTTGGATTTGAAGGATGACTTGTGTTGCTTCCCTTTTTGGCAAGGTTCACATGTCTTGTCTTTTTCAAATTTGACTTTTAGTAGTCCCTTTACCAGCTCTCCTGTGCTGAGGCTTTGAATTAAGTCCATGTTCGCATGTCCAAGCCTTCTATGCCATAGCCAAGATTTATCACTAGTAGTTATAAGACACTTAGAGGAATGATTAGATATTTTGTGTAAGTCTATTATATAGGTATTGACATCTCTATTTCCTTTAAATATCTCTTGACCATCAATAGAGGTTACAAGACATTCGTTGGGAGTAAAGGTTACTTTATTTCCTTTATCGCATAATTGACCTACACTCAACAAGTTATGTTTCAAGCCATCAACAAGTAAGACATCTTTAATAAAAGTAGTACCATTAATACCAATAAATCCAATGCCAATTACCTTACCCTTAGCATTGTTTCCAAAGATAACTTTACCTCCATCAATACTTTTGATCTCATTGAAAAGTTCTTTGTCTCCTGTCATATGCCTTGAGCATCCACTGTCTACTAGCCAAGCATTTTTGTTTATTTTGGACTTGAGGCATACCTATAGAATCACAATTCAAGTATGATTTTTAGGTACCCAAATAAGCTTGGGTCCTTGGGGTTAGCACATGAAGGTTCCCAGTGAGCCTTCCTTACATAGCAATGTTTATTTATGTGACCAAATTTCATACAATAATTACATTGTTTAGGTCTAAAAATGCTTTTTGGTCTTACAATGCTTTTGAATGACATATTTCTATTAGACTGAGTTTGAGAATAATGGCATGCACAGTCATGATTAATTGGGGCTTTTCTAGATGCATGCTTCTTATACATAAAGGCATGATTAGTCTTTTGAGGTTTCTTTCTTTGGCTTACCAATCCTTGATTATTCCTCTTATGTATAGAAGGTTTAGTGTATTTTGTGCATTTATTCCTTGATGTTGTTCTAGCAAATGTGGAGATGTGAGGTCCACTTGACTTAACAAAAGTAGTCTTGTGAGAAGATGATGATGTAACCTTAAATCCTAGACCATGTCTAATTAAGGGTGGTCTTTGAGACACAATGAGAGTATCTAAGCTCTCATTTCCTTTGTGAAATTTTGAAATGGAGTTTCTAAGTTCCTCAACTTTATTTTTCAAAGTATTGTTTTCTTTAAGCAAGGATTTAGTTGAGGGTCTTGAAGAGTATTCATCTAATGACTTTTGAAGAGATTCATTCGATGATTTAAGCTTAAAGTTCTCCTTTTCCAAAGCATCCATTTTGATTTTCAAATTAGAAATGTTATTCTTATAAGTATTGAATTTACTTCTATATTTTTCTAGTTCTAGATTCAATACTTCTATTGGGCTTTGCTCATCATCATCATCTTCACTATTACTATCATTATTACTACTATCATTATTGAAAGAGTATGACTGAAGTGATCTTACCTTATCTGAGATGTGATCTTCTATAGCCATGAAGCATAGGTTGACCTCTTCACTTTCATTGTCATATTTTTCACTTGAAGAGCTTTCGTCATCCCATGTGGCTTTGTGACCTTTCTCCCCATTGTCTCTTTGGTATTTTCTCTTGTGCTTCTTGAGCCTTGGACATTTTGGTTTAATATGCCCTATCTTTCCACATTCATAGCACTTTACCTCTTCTTTACTTTTTTGTGTATCATTAGAAGTCTGTTTGAGGTTTCTTCGCCTGAATTTTCTAGAGTTGCTCATTCTTTTCTCAATGATTCTTTTCAACCTTCTTGAGAGCATAGCAATGTCCTCATTTGCATCATCACTCTTTTCTTCATCATCTTCAACTTCCTCTTGAGATTTTGAAGTAAAGGCTTTTAGTGCTAGATGCTTTCTTTTTTCTAGCTCTGCTTCAATCTGTCTATCTTTTTTCACTGCCATTTCATGTGTGAGAAGTTTGCCAATAAGCACATCAGTATTCATGATGCTCATGTCTTCATTTGCCTCTTCTATACCGGCAACTCTTGAACCGTAATCTTTGAGAGGAAGACTTTTCAGGATTTTGTTATTTACATCTTCCAAGCTCAAGTGTTTCCCAAGTTTTCTCATGCCATTTATGATGGCTAGAAGACGGTTGGTCATGTCAAGAAGTTGAATCTTCTTGGATTTAAATTCCTTAGTTCCTTCATGATAGTTTTCCAATGTTTTCCACATGTTGTAAGCTGTTGGGCAGTGTTGTATTCTACCACATTCTTCAATGGATTATGAGCTTGAGAGAATTGTCATTGGCTTTTTGTTTTTGAAGTTTGCTCTTCTTTGAGGCTCTGTCTAGTCATCTCTTGATAAGATTTCTTCTTCACCATCAACTCCTCTTCTAGTTGGTGGTGTCCATTCTTTTCGAACACTATCCCAAACATCAATTCCTTCACTATCCAGATATGTCTCCATCTGAAACTTCCAATGAGCATAATTTGCTCCATCAAAGTAAGGCTTGAGACTTTGGAATCCTTCATTGGCCATATCTTGATCTTTACTAGCGCTGATTAGGCTTCGATGCTAGACTTAGCTCTGATACCAATTGTTGCCCAAATATTGAACTAAGAAGGGGGGTTGAATTGGATATTAAAAATTTTAACTTTTAAGTGCGGAAATAAAAGTTAAGATGAGTAGGGATAGAAAGATAAGACACAAGAATTTTTATAAAGGTTCGGATGTTAACAAACCCTAGTCCTCTCCCCAATCTCAATTGGGAGTTTACTGATACTCTAAGTGTTACAATGGAGTTTTACAAGCTCACTCCCAACTATGGTGTTTCTAACAATGGATCACACCTAACCCAGAAATCCCTCATGTTTTAATGGCTCATACAATAAACCAATTCCTTGTGTTTTAAAGGCTCACACAAATAACCCTAACAAGTTTTCTACTCTTAACCCCAAAATACCCAAACTCACTTGAGTAGATGATTATAGAGAGAAACACTTACAAATCTTTAATGCTTAGAGAATGATGAGAAAAAAGATTTTCACAGAGAATAAATGTTTGTTTTGAAAATATCAAATGCACAAATGGCTTACAACAAGATTTTGATTCAAAGTATTAGCTATTCTCTTGCTCTGGATTCATAAATGACTTGCATTTATACTTCCATGGTGAATTATAGTCGTTTGATTACATTTAATTCGGAAATAGCCATTGCACCAACTCTTATTTTCGAGTCCAACATGTTTCTCTTTCCTCTTTCACAGTCCTGATTATGATTGTCACGATCGTGACTGTTCTTCCAAGCTGTGACTTGAGTGGTGACTTTGGCCGTGAAGCATTCTGGAAGGATTTGAAGTGTTTGATCATAGGCGTGAAATTATATCTTCACGGGAATGAACATCCTTTCTAGTCGTGGTCCAAGTGGTTACTTTGGTCATAAAGCTATCTGGAAGAATTTGTCATGTCTTCTCACGGACGTGACTTTCTTTCACGGTCATGACTGATATGATCATTCACTGTTGCTATCATTCTTAATGGTCGTGAACTTTAAATGATGGATAGTTGGCGCTAAGCTTCGTCATGGGGGTGACATATAAGGTCACGGGCATGAACATGCTATATCTTCACTTTTTTGTCTTTTTAAGATTAGTCTTCCATTCTCCATTCTTGTTATCATATTCCATACCCTGTTCAATAAACTTAGAAAACAAGTATGTTAAATACATTATTGCTATTTTATTTATTAGCATCAAAATGACGAAAATACCCCTCAAGGTTCAACACAAATTATAGCAAACCTCAATTTATATTTGAGGGGAGTAAGATGAGAAGAGAAATACATAAGAAAGAAAGGGCGGTAGGGACACACAAGCCCTATTTACCATAAAACAAAATAATTCCATGCATGCTCAATCACATTGGGCTTAAGTCCATAATCATCCATTATGCATTTTCATACACCCTTAACATGCATTCTCTAATTCGCAAAATAAAAATAACAATTTTGGATCTCAATTTGTAAATCGATTCAACGCTTGAACCAAAATTACCTATATGTATTCTTTCGGTTAATTTAATTTTGTATGTCATTTTAAAGTGGAATTTAATATTTAATCAAATTAAATTAAATTCCATATTTCTAGAAATAATTCAAAATTAATTCTCCTAAAAATCAGAATATTATGATGTTAAAATTAAACAATTTAATTTTAATATACATACCAATTTCTAGTCATACTAGAATACAATTGCACAATTTAAATTAATTCAAAATTTTGTTGGTTACCCAATTACCTTCGAATACCTCAAGCTGTATCCAATCACCACCCTATGAGCTACCTCTCTAAGGCAACGAGGAATAGTGTCAAAATACAGAATCAATATTCAAGATATTCTTGAGTACCTCAAGTCTAAGGATACTTGCACCATTGCTAGGATGAGACTATCATTGACATTCGAATAGATTATCCATATGATTGTCCATAGTTGGTCATCCAATGTACTTAGCTACACTTAGCAAGCATCCACATGTTAACTCTAAACATCTCATGTTTATAGATTATGAGATCTACTACTCGATCCTATTAAGGAGTGTAACATGTGCTAGTCTGTCTGGATTAATAATGTTCCATCTCATTAATCCTATGACTAGGGATAAATTTGATACTAACATAATTATACATGATAAGAACCTCAATATCATGATCTCATCATGATTTCCTTCATGCTATGTTATGTATCAAGGACTTCATTAATTGATTTAAGATCACTTATCAATTCATATATCAAATGAACATCAAATTAATGAAAAAATCTTTTATTAATCAAATAAATTTGTACAATAAGTGCTAAAGGTGATTGCCTTTAGAGCACTCCTCTAACAATATTTTGATTTAAAAGAACTCATCTAGTAAAGCATAATATTTAGAAATACATTTACAAATAATACCAAATAAATAAATTACAAAATTCACTCCTTATAAATCCTACATCCCAAAAATTTACATGAAAAGAATTTCTTAAAATTTAATTTTTACAATACAATTTTCAAAACATACAAAAAGAAAATGGACTGCTGCAATCTGATCTTAGGGTTCCCCTTATCTTCGGTCGACCTAATGCCACAGCTACGTCTATTTATCTCCATGTGAAACATGCGCGTTAAGCTACTAGCTTAGTGGTACGTTTGACAACTATCAAATAATTATATAAATAAAATAAAATTTTAGAAACTACAATTAATTTACTAAGCATGCTAAAGCATTCAAATAATATCAATACCATTTATGTCAAGAAATAAATGTACATTTCATCAATTATAACATTTCATTCATTTATCATGCTTGAAATTCTTTATCAATACAAGACATTCAATTTAAAACATCAATTTAATAATTTGAATTTTTTTTATTTGATAGCCCACGATATCTTAAACCAGAACTAAACACTGAATATAGGATTTCTGCTCTCCGGCAGTATACTCGGCGCCTACTTAATTATTTTATAATTCGGCGTTTAATGTCTACTTTTTCAACAATAACTCTGCATATTTTTGGTGCCTACATAATTCCAAAGTGTAATTTCAACTCAGCACTATTTTCTAGTACCTACATTTCTACCCTTTTATTGGCATGTCAAGTTATCCTAATTTATAGTTCTCGACTAGATGTTATACGGCTTAATTATATTTGTTATCTTTATTATTATTTACAAGTGTTATGTAGGTAACACTAATATAAATTCCATATAAATGCAATAATTCCCATTAAATATTTTAAAAACTCATACTTGGTCATTTAATCATTATAACTATAAGAAAAGTCAAATAATATATTTTTCTATCACAAACTTCCACAATCAATACACATATGCAAGCTACCCTATTCTAGACAACATTTCTGCCTTATATTACCCTATATTTTTCATCCATTGTTAGATGGAATTTGGGCAAGTGATCAACTAACAAAATGTAGGTACATGTCTTATATTTAATTTTCAACTAGAATCACATTAAACTAAAATGTTTAGAAAAAGTTCTGAATTTTTCTCTAAGATACATTCATTCAAATTTGCCCAGTATTTTATTAGACAAATTTATAGTTTGAATTTTTAGTCCATTTTTCACCTAATTGCAAACATATTCAGGTCTAATGATCTAAATGAAAGTTGAATCTCTATGCCTTAACTTTCCAACCCAATAAGAATTACACAAAAATCATTTCCATAACTCAGGTTATGACTACAAAAATATACACTGTTCATAAGATGAATTTTCCAGCACTTCAATTAATTCCTACAATTTTCATCTTCATGCATCAACCTCCTATTCAAATTTTTATTTCCACATTCATGGCATCATTTAATCAAAATATCAAAAATTACATACAAAATTATACGTAATATCACATAATCAAAAATCACATTTTTCATATTGAATTTTTGCTAAATGTACATACCTCAAATATCTACTTTACTTCACTTTTCTCTTCCTCCTAGTTAGCTTTCTCCTTGCCCTTACTTCCTTTTTGATTTTGGTTCAAAGATTGTTCACCTCTTTGTCCTAACAACCATTTTCACACTAATCAAGCACTAATCACACTAATCCATCCTTAATCACCCTTAACATAATAATAACCCTAAATTACCAACTTTAATGGTAACTAGCCCCAAAATCAAAGAAAACAGAAGAAAAGTGAGAAGATGGAAAATATAACATCACCTTTATAGATTTTCAAAATGACCAAGGTCCTCCTTCTTTTTTTCTCTTCTTTTCTTCTTTCCTCTTCCTTAGTTTAGCTCACTTTGCTTCATTTCCTTGATGATCTTGCCTAAATCTCACTTTTTTCCATCTAATCTTAGTTTTGATTGAAGGAAAAAAAAAAACAAAAGGGAAGAGGAGAGTCACAGCCACAAGGAGAAGAAGTGAGAGTTTTTTTGTTTGTTTAAGATGAGGAAAAAGAAGAATAAAGGTAAAAAGGTGAAAGTTCTCTTTTATAGTTGGATTAGGTGGGTGGTTAAGATTAATAGATAATCTTGTGCCCCATTGGTCCATTAATTTAAATAACTCTTACTTTATTTTAATCCAAAAAATATTCCTTTCCTTAGATAAAGAATATTCCATTTTTATGCCTTCTTAAAATATCTGTGCCAAAAACACTGAAATTTCCAATTTCGTTCAGTGAAAAATTATTTTTTTTCCAAATTTTAATTTCGAACTTCACAATTATCAATTAAAAATATCCAAAATATTTTTTTCATGTCTTATTATTATTTTAATTTATTTCTTTTATTTTTGAATTTAGACCCCGATCGGTTCGGCGCACCAGATTTCGGTTAACCACGACCGTGGCCTAAATTATCCGGCCTTACAATTTTCCCCACCTAAAAAAGAAATTCGTCCTCAAAATTTACCTTTTTAACTGGAGTGGAATAATTGTGGATACTGAGCATGCCAAATGGTTTAATGGATAATCCATCTTGATCAATAGAAAGTGAGCTAATTTGGTGAGCCGGTCCACCACTACCCATACTGCATCATGCCTCTTTTGTGTCAAAGGCAACCCAAAAACAAAATGCATTGTAACTCTTTTCCATTTCCACTCTAGAATTGAAATTGACTGCAATAATCCACTTGGTACTTGATGCTCAGCCTTCACTTGTTGACAAGTCATGATACATTTTGTTGCTTTGTGATATCTCTTTTCATTCCTAGCCACCAGTAATATGTCTTCAAGTCATGATACATTTTGTTGCTTCTCGAGTGCATTGCATAAATAACATTGTAAGCCTCTTTCAAAATATCTTGTTTCAATTCTGGTATGTCTGGAACACATAACCTACCCTTATGCCTTAAACTCCCATCTCTTCAATAGTAAATTCAGGTTTTTCACCCTTTTTCACCATTTCAAATATTTCCTTTAATTTTGTGTCCTACTTTTGATTGTCCTTTACATGTTGAATCAAAGTGGGTTGAATCCGCAATTCTGCCAAAATAATATATAAATTACTTATTATTTTATTTTTTAATCTAATCTTGTTCACTTAATAAATTTAAGTTTTAACATTTACTTGCTAGAGTTTTTCTCATCAGCTACCACATTGGCCTTACCCGGCTGATAATCAATGATACAATTGTAGTCTTTGATTAATTCTAGGCATCGCCTCTGTCTCAAATTGAGTACCTTTGGTGAAGGAAAATATTTCAGACTTTTATGCTCTGTATAGATATAACATTGCTAATTGCAGATCATGTGTCGGATAATTTCTCTCATGAGACTTCAGTTTTCTAGAAGCATAAGCAATCACTTTGCCTTCTTGCATTAATACGCATCACTGTACACCATATAATCTTTTTCTGTAGTAGGCTGTGTCAACACTGGTGCCTCTGGCACCGGTCTGTCCACTAAAATCTAGTCTCCTTTCTAAGAAATTTTTTTAGTGGTAAGGCTATCATTGAAAATCCTTTCACAAATCTTCGATAATAACTAGCCAAACCAAGAAAAATTCTCACGTCTATCACATTCCGAGGTGGTTTCCAGTTGAGGATTGCCTCTACCTTGCTGATGTTGACTCTGATCCCATCGATTGAGACAATATGCCCTAGAAAGGCCACTTCATCTAACCAGAATGCATATTTCGACAACTTCGCATATAATTGACTCTCTCTCAAGGTATGGAAGACAATATGAAGATGTTGATCATGCTTTTCTCTATTTCTATAGTACACTTGGAAATCATTTATGAACACCACCACGATCTAGTCCAAATAAGGCCTAAAGATTCTATTCCTTAGATCCGTAAATGTTGTTGGAGCATTCATCAGGCCAAAAGGCATTACTAGGAATTTGTAATGAACATACCGAGTCCCAATTGTTGTTTTTGAAATGTCTGATTTTCTAATTCTCAGTTGGTGATAACCTGATCTGAGGTCAATTTTTGAAAATACCCCTACTCCTTTCAACTGATCAAACAAGTCATCTATTCTCGATAAGGGATATTTGTCCTTAATTGTCATCTTGTTCAACTGACAATAATCAATACACAAACGAAAGGTGTCATCCTTCTTTTTCACAAATATAATCGGAGCACACCAAGGTGAGACATTGGGTCTTATAAACCCTTTCTCTAACAACTCTTGCAACTACACTTTTAATTCCTTTAGTTCAGCAAGTTCCATTTTATAGGGAGTGATCGATATCAGGGTTGTGCTTGGTAAAACATATATGGCAAACTCTATCTTCTTGACAGGTGGTAACCCTAGCAAGTCCTCAGGGAAGATATCTGGATATTCATATACTGTAGGAATCTCCCTGAGATCTAGACTCCCTTTCTTGGTATCTACAATATGTGCCAAAAATGCTTCACATCCATTTTTGATAAGCTTACATGCCTTCGTCATAGAAATTACATTAGTCAAGTATGGTCGATTCTCGCCTAAGACAATCACATCATCCTGCCCTGAATTCTTGAAAGTCACTCTCCTATACTGACAATCCACCACTGCCCTATGCTGAGTTAACCAATCCATCCCCAAGATTAGATCAAACTCACGAAATGACAACTTTATCAGGTCAGCTGGGAATTCTACATTTTGAGCTTTGATTGGACTATTTTTATAAAATCGACTAACTTTCACTCCATGTCCTAAAGGACTTGTCACTAATATATCATAATCTAATTCCTCCACTACCATATTACCCTGACTAGGTGGTGACATGCATAAATATGAATGTGTAGAACCCAGATCTATCAGTGCAAATAAACCAGTATCATAAAGAGAAAATTTACCAATAATGACATTCAGGGCATCCCGCTCCTCACAAGCTCTTATGGCATATGCTCGGGCTGGGCTCGACTACCTTCTGATCTATTCACTGATTTTGATATATTTCTGCCTAATCATGCCGCTTCTAGATGGTCCCTATCCCTACGTCTACCTCAAATGACATTTTGAACCTAAACTCATACTACACCACCTATACCTCTTCCTCTAGGGCAATCCTTCTATTTGTGCTCAGTAAATCCACATCGTAAGCATGCTCCAGTAATCCACCAACAATCACCTGTATGTGATCTTCCACAATGCTATCATATGATAGATATAAATCTCCTATTACCCGAAGCCGGTGCACTAGGTGTAGAACCTTTTGATCTCGACTGTTGGTTTTGCATAGCTGAAAAGGTTAGTCCAAAACCCTATGACTAGAAAAATCCAGGTGTTATTCGCCTCCTTTTACCTAATTTTTGGACCATGCTAATTGTCGATCTCCGAGGTGGCTCTTTTATCCTCTTTCTCTTTGATCATTTTTTCACACTTGGCCAAGGATACTAGTGTAGAAAAATCCTCAAGTTGAAGGGCAGTAACCATATTTCCAATATTATCATTAAGCCCATCCTCAAATCTATCACATCTATCTGCCTCATCAACAATGATTCCAGTTGCATATTTACTCAGTTTGGTGAATTTCATCTCGTATTCTGCCACTAACATGCTTTATTGCTTCAGGTCTTGAAACTCCTTTTTCTTTTCATTAACAGAAACTTTTGGCACATATTTCTTTCTAAATTCTGCCTTAAAGAAATCCCATGAAGGGGGTTTTAGTGTCTAGGGCTTTGATAAGATTGATTTCCACCAGTCATAGGCCTTATCTTTTAGAAAGGACACTGCATACCTGACCTTCTGTTCCTCTGGACACTCAAGTTCCTTAAACACCCTTTCTGTCAGTTCCATCCAAAACTCTGATGCTGCTGGATCATCCTCCCTCCTTCCCATAAAATCTGTAGCCCTATATTTTCTCAGCTTATCAATATGGAATTTTGGCTAAGTGGACGAGGATGTGGAGCTGGTTGTGGAACTACTTGTACTATCCATTGCAACAAATTTGCTATCTACTCCATAAGAAGTTCCTGTCCTAAATTAGTCTATCCCTTTGCTCTAGGCGGAGCTACTACACTCAGCTTGGAATCTCTCATTGATGAAGGTTGTCCAAGATCGGCTAAGTCTGACAGACTGTTACTCAGTTCATCTTCCAAAAAATCTTATTCCGATCTCGAATCCATATCTACCTATAAACTAGAAGAATGAACCCAAATCAGATAATTGCAGTATTTTATGCATACGAATGAGACACACTTTCCATTTTACACCACTATTTAGGAATCAATTAGTTTGGGCTCTGATACCACTAAATGTAGTGCTCGCTTACCCTACTAATCATTAATAGTGCATGAAGTGCTACTCAACTCATTTTTTTGTAAAAATAACAAATTCTCAAATTATTGTATTTTTTTAATTTTCGAGTTTATTATCAGCGGAATATTTCTTTCTATATTTCTCTTTCTCTTTTTTATATCATTTAAATATGTAACAAGTGATGTAAATATTTTGATTTGAAAGAGGTCATTCAATAAAGCATAATATTTAGAAATACATTTACAAATAGTACCAAATATATAAATTACAAAATTCAGTCCTTATAAATCCTACATGCCACAAATTTAGATCAAAAGAAATTCTTAAATTTCAATTTTTACAATACAATTTCCAAAAACATACAAAAAGAAAATAGACTACTGGAATTTGATCATGGGGTTCCCCTTATCTTCAATCACCCTATTGCCACAGCTACGTCTATTTATCTATGCGTGAAATACACACGCTAAGCCACTAGCTTAGTGGTACATTTAGCAATTATCCAATAATTATATATATATTTCTAAAATAAATTTTTGAAACTACAATTAATTTACTAAGCATGCCAAAGCATTCAAATAATATCAATACCATTTACGTCAAGCAAAAATGAACATTTCATCAATTATAACATTTTATTCATTTATCATGCTTGAAATTCTTCATTAATCCAAGATATTCAATTTAAAATATCAATTTACTAATTTGAATTTTTTTTTGTTTGATAGCTCACGACATCTTAGACCGAAACTAAACACTGGATACAAGGTGTTTGCTCTTCAGCAGTATACTCGGTGCCTACTTAATTATTTTATAACTTGACATTTAACGCCTACTTTTTCAACAATAACTCAGCGTATTTTTGGTGCCTATATAATTTCAAACTCAACACTATTTCTTAGTGCCAACGTAATTTCAACTGAACACTCTTTCTTAGTCCATACGTAAATTAAATCTCATCACTATTTTCTTGTGCCTACATTTCTACCTTTTTATTGGCATGCCAACTTATCCTAATTTCTAGTTCTCGACTAGATGTGGATGAACCATGTGTTTACAAGAAGATTAGTAAGAATACAGTCATATTCCTAGTATTGTATGTAGATGACATGCTTTTTATAGGAAACAACGTCTTAGTTCTTCAATCATTTAAAATATGGCTTTCTAAGAATTTGTCCACAAAGGACATAGGAGAAATAACCTATATATTAGGGATTAAGATCTATAGAGATAAATCTAAAAGATTGTATGGTCTTTCTCAATCTACATATATAAATAAGATGCTAAAGAGGTTTAGCATAAAACAATCCATTGGAGGATTAATTCCTATGACTCATGGGATTACTCTTTCTAAATCCATATGTCCAAAGACACAGGATGAATAGACATGCATTGACTGTTAGATCTATCATGTATGCTATGTTATGTACTAGACTCGATGTATCATATGCTCTGAGTGTCATGAATAAATATCAGTCAGATCTCGACAAGGGTTATTGGGTGGCTATCAAGAACATCCTTAAGTACTTGAGTAGGACTAAGGATGCCTTCTTAGTTTATGGAGATGGTTAGCTTAATGTGACCGGATATACAGATGCCATTTTTCAATCTGGCAATGATGACTCCAAATCCTAGTTAGGCTATGTATTCACATTAAATGGTAGTGAAATTGGTTGGAAGAGATCCAAACAAGAGATGACTGTAGATTCCACAACCGAAGTAGAATATATTGCAGCTTCTAAGGCAGCTAAAGAAGCAGTTTGGATAAACAAATTCATCACAGAGTTAGATGTGCTTCCTAGCATTGTTGATCCAATACCCTTGTATTGTGATAACAATTGGGCCATTGGACAAGCAAATGAGCCACTATCTCATCAAAGATTTAAGCATGTACTTAGACGTTACAATTTGATTCAAAAAATCATAGGTAGATATGATGTAAAGATAGAAAAAGTTCCCACTTACTAGAATATAACTAATCCTTTCACTAAGCCACTTCCCCAAAAGAAACATGATAGTCATGTACTAATCTATGGTATAATATATAAAGGCGATTGGCTTTAGTGTAAGTGGGAGATTATTAGAGAGGTGCCCTAAGGGCAATCACCTTAGGCACTTGATGTACTCATTTATTGTTAATAAAATGGCACTTTCATTATATGGTATTCATTGCATATGAATGGATATAGATCTTAGACCGTTTAATGAAGTCCTTTATCTATAACACTACATGAAGGAAATCATGATGAGATTATGATAGCAATATTCCTATAATGTGTAATTTTGTTTATACCTAAATTATCCCTAGTCATAAGATTAACAAGATCGGACATTGTTAATTCCAATAGACTAGCACATGTTATACTCCTTGACTAGGTCAAACAGCTGTTCTCATAAGTTGAAGACATGAGATGTTTAAAGTTAACATATGGATTCATGCTAGAGTAGCCAAGTACATTGGATAACTTGCTATTACCAAATCACATGGATATCTATTCAATGTCAATGATAGTCTCATCATAGCAAGAGTGTAGGTATCCTTAGACTTGAGAAGCTTCAGGTTGTCTTGGATACTGAATCCTATAGTTTGAATCCATTCCTTGTTGCCTCTTAAAGGTTGCTCATAGTGTGGTGATTGGGTATAGCATGAGGAATTCGAAGGTAGTTGAATAGTTAATCGAGGATTCACCACTTCTGATAGAAGGAGAGTATACCTATGGCCACTTATTGAGATCATTACCCAAAAATCTTTGGCTGATGTAAACATGTCTTGAAGAAGGTCTTTAAGAACATCTAATAGAGTAATGAGTCTCGTAGATAAGAAATAACATCATTTTGACTATATGTGATATGGTTAGTCTAGTGGAAGTTGACACATAGTCCATGCTCTGAAATAAAAGAGGCTAGCTCGGTGAAAGTACGAATTGCATGGTAATTATCTATGGAAGGATTTAAGTTAGACCACTGACTTTTTAGTCAATTGCGAGTCATGATGTGTTGCTAGATACAACTCATAATCTGCTCAAAAATCATGTGATGAATTGAGCTGCAAATATAATTGGGAACCTAATAGGTAATACGCATAGAAAGAATGAAGGAAATGTGAAATGGGCCTTGGATTGGATCTAAAAATTGAGAGAGAAATAATTTGGCTAAAAATCATGTGTCATGGCCATGAGAAAGGTTTTCACAAGCATGATAGTATAAGAGTCACGACCGTGATAAAACCCCCGACAGTTGCGATTTTAGGTTTTCTATTTCAAATAGAACTCCTATGCATGGGAAACTTATGTCCAACCCTAATTATGACTAGAGGACATATAAATAACCTTTTTAAGGGCCAAATTCGTGTCTTCCAACTTTGAGAAATAGAAGTTATCTTTTTTCCATCTCTCTTAAAAAGATTGACTCCATTGCTAGCACTTTTTTGGTTGATAACCCCATCATTGTGGTTATTTTGTTTGTTCCTTCATGTGAATTACTATCAAAGATAATCCAGCTTTTGGATTATTTTAGTTTGCAATAACCCAACTTGAAGGAAGGCTTCCAAGTTTAGAAGAACAAAGAACAATCAAATGTTAATCAATTTCTCCCTTTAGATTGTTCAATCCAATTTTAATATAAATTGGGCATTCCATGGATTTTGGTTTTGATAAATTTTTATATTTATGCTGCCATATGTATGAGATGCATGTCTAAAATCCAACAAAACCAACTCAAGATTTGGTTTCCTTTGTCCGAACTCTATATGGGCACCACTTCTCAATTGTCAATTTTGGTCTACCAGCTCCAAATCTGTGTGTTGGAAACCCCCATACTAAGTAATCTCATGTTTAGTGGTACATATGTACATGAAAATTCTTCATATTTTATGTCATGTCATATCATCATTATGTCATGCTCATATCATAACTTGTGTTCAAGCCTAGAAACATACATTCTAAATGTTACATAACTTGATATCATATTAACATGCCAACTTGTACCATATGCATAAGATAAATAAACATGTATGCATAATCATTACCATAAAACCATATTCAAAAACTACATATAACAAATGATAAGTTTTCTTTTTAGTTCATTTCTGCAAAAAACTTACCATTTTGTATTATTTACCTACCCAAAACTCTAAGCCTAACTATTCGGATGTGGATTATAAAATAGTAGCACTTATAACCCAAGCTAAGCCATACTGCTCATTATCTGCATCAGGTCATCCAAGCCCACCAAGTCAAGAGTGTTTATAAATCGAGCTTAAGTCACCATGACTAAGAAATATAACAATGCTAGCAATCTAGGATTAAGAGCACTCATAACTTGGGCTTAAGTCACCTAGTACTTATGTAAATATCAACATATTATATGGCATTGTAACCTATCCTATGTCAAGTCTAAGAATAGAGAACTGGGCATTTAGATCATATTTCTTAACCTTATGGTAATTTATCCCTATTTTGATCTTGACAATCAAATTAAATATTATTAATGTTTTTATCTAATGTTGTTTAGATAGCTAATAAAGTTTCAAGCCAATTGGAAGTCAAAACACTTGGAGAAATTTTTATCTCATTTAATTTGAAACCGCAACATACAAACACTAAGAACTCGCGACCTCATACGCGATTGTGAATCATGTCGCGAAAGGAGTACCACGACCCCGAAGTTATTTTAGCAACCGTGAGATTCAAACGACATTACCCTTATAGAAGTAGCCAACCATAATCTGCCATATGTTATAAGACATAAGATATTCAAAATCCATGACCATGAATTGGAATTCGCGATCATGAATTGACCACAAAAAACAAATTTCAATTTAAATATTTTAGAATTTTAGAAATAATTGCATCCATTATTTGCAATAGCTAGCTAGTTAGAAAACTTTATAAATACCTCATCAAATGGCCATTAAAAGAAGAACAACTATTTCTAAGTGATTATACT
This sequence comes from Triadica sebifera, assembly GCA_023653625.1. Classification (NCBI taxonomy): domain Eukaryota; kingdom Viridiplantae; phylum Streptophyta; class Magnoliopsida; order Malpighiales; family Euphorbiaceae; genus Triadica; species Triadica sebifera. Next base: position 11,441,462 of record CM042900.1, read on the forward strand.
CTTTCAATTTTATTTCTCAACTGTCATATCCGCTAATTTAGGCCCAAGTCGAGCGAGTTGTTAAATCAACTCGTTGGTTTGACTAAATTCTAAATTTTGATTTTTATCGAAAAATAATTAAAATAATGGAAATTAGGTATGGAAAATATCTAATGAAACATTTAAAATATTTGAAAATGTTAAATTACGGTGGAGGACCTAAATGCAAATTTTGGAAAGTTTAGGGGTCAAGTTGCAATTTACCAAAAATTAGAGGATTCATTAGGATAACCACCAATTAAATACATGAATTGGGACATTATATATATATATATATATATATATATATATATATATATATATATATATATATGTGGTGATTGGCTTAACCAAGTGGCATGAATTAAGTGATAAATTAATGAAAACATCTAGATTTATGGCTTAGGTGTCCTCATTATTAATTAAGTTTGTCTTTTTTCCATTAATCATCCTTTCCATCCTTATCTCTATCATCTAGAATTTTCTAAGTTCTCAAACCAGACCACATTCTTCCCCTCCCAAATCCTCCATAGCTAAAACCTTGTTCTAAGAAGAAAAAGTGAGAAAGAGAAAAAGAGCCATTTTCTTGCACAACTAAGCTTAAGAAAGCTTGAGAGAGCAAAAAGAGAGAGAGAGGTTAGGGTGAAATAATTGAGACATATGGATGTATTTGTAATTCTGGAAATTTTAGTGTTAAAATGAATGCAAATGATGAATGTGGTTGAAATATGGATTGATGCCAATTGATGGCTCGGGTACAGAATTCCAAGAACAACTCTGTCTATTTTGATGATAACTTGAGTTATGGAACTACGTTTTGTATGTTCTTTGTTGGAAATGAAAGCTAAAACATAGGGCTTTAAATTATGTCTAGATTTTCCTAGTTAAATGCACAAAGTTTAAACCTAGAATCTGTCCAGAAAATTCTGGACAGAAAATTCTGTGATGATGCAGTAGTGAAGTAATCATAACTTTTGATAGAAAATTGGGATTTACGTGATTCTTGATGCATCTGATAGCTAAGACAATAAAATAAAAATGGTTATAAGGCTAGAACTTTAAATTCGAATTATATATGGGCTAAAAATGAAGCCCAAAAATAAGTCTGAAATCTGCCATCGGTAAAAACATACAATATTGGGCTTTTTGCATGTGTTGTTATAATTATATGTAATAATCCAGGAAAATATTTACTTTGATGGTAATTATAAATGTTTAAAAAATTATTTATGTATGAGATTTTATTGCAATAATAATGGAAATAAAGAACAAAAATGAATAAGCATAATTTTGATAGTTAAATAATGTTGACATTTTTGAAATATAGTGAATTAATATAAAAATAGTTAAGCCCAAAAACACCTAGTCTAGAACTAGAATAGGGAATAGTTTGGCATGCCAATCAGGAGATTTAAGGCACTCGGTGTCAAATATGAAAGGCGGTAATGACAATTTATAAATGCGTTCGGCGCAAAATTATTAAGACAGTAATGGCAATATAACAAAAGCCGGTAATGACATTATTATAAAACCGCTCGGCGCTATATTATGAAAGCCGGGAATGACAATCCCATTATTCCTATTAGCTAGTTCGGTTATAGGTGTTATGGGCACAATTAAATAATAATAATAATAATAATAATAATAATAATAATAATAATAATAATAATAATAATAATAATAATAATATCCAAGTATGTAATTTTTTCTATAAATGTTATATGAATTAAAGTTATTAGATATTGAGTGTTTGCAGAAATTTGTTGATTTTATATAATTCTTTATTTTATGTCTTATTTATTAAATGGATAATTAATATGTGAGAAAATATATATGTATGTAAAATTTTTATCATTGAAGCACCACTAAGCTAGTAGCTTAGCACGGGTGGTTTTCTCTCGCGCAGGTTTAGAAGGGTAGCCACAGAAAATAGACTGTCAGAAGAAGAAGGGTACCCGGAGGGAAGCAGCAAAAAACTTTGGGTTTTATTTTTGGTATATTTTGTTAAAAGCTTTGTAAATTAAAGTATCGTTTTTATTTCATATCATGTGTATTAAATATGTGAGTCACCATGTAAAAGAACATGATTTGAATGTAAATTATTGTACTTTATAAATAAATAAAATTTTTAATATTTGGGCTTGTATGAAATTTTATTTTAGTTTATGCAATATTTTAAAAAAAAAATATTTACTTCACTTCATTAATTTTATAAAACAGTAAGACGGGTAATGCTCACTTACCTTGCTGAACTATAGTGAGGTGAGGGGGTGTTACAATTCTAAGATGTATAGACATCAAATTATATTCTTTTATTTCATACTTGTTTATTTTATTAACGCATTATTATATAACACATCATAAATAACCATGTTACAATTCATAATTCCATTTTTATTTTCCATATCTTCTTTATTTATGCCCAAAACACCTATGAACCCTTGACTAGGATAACAAAGTTGTCATCCAGGCACTTAGGAGTGCCACCCGGGCAATATGATGTGGGTATATAAGTGTCATCACTGGCTTTAACAATAGCGCCATCATCGACTGTAATATTAGTGCCATCACTGGATTTAATAATAGTGTCATCACCGGCTTTAATAATAGTGTCATCACCGGCTTCTTTAATTATACCGTTAATAGATTTCATCATACTCCCCCTCTGCTTGGCATGTCAAACTATCCTAAGTTGGTTCTAGTTATGTGTTATAGGGCTTACACAATCTCATTAAAATTTATAACAAATAAATTCACACTTTTCATGCATTTAAAGTCTCAAAATAATCATATAATCACTCATTAAAATAATATTTATATAATATAACAAATTTCTCATCATTTTACTCTTAAAATTCCATAACTCATATGCTGCCCTGTCACTAACAAATTCCATTCTCTATTTTGGACCTTAATTTTGGTCTTGTTACAATCTAAGTTGTTACATGGTCTTCTTAACATTTTAGGTCTGCATCTTAGCTTCGATATTCAATTTGAATCACTTAATTCTGAGTTATGTATCAAAAGATATGATAAAATAAACATTGACTGGTAACTAACAATTCTGCCTAGAATTTTCTGGAAATATTCTAAGTCCTAACTTTCTGAATTTTTTTGGACAATTACAGACATATTCAGATTTTATAGTTTGATGAAATTTATAGCCCTATGTCTTATCTTTCAAAACCAACACAGAAAACACAAATCCGAATTCCCAAACTCAAGTTATAACAGTTTAAGTGCTCACTGCTCATCCATTTTCAGTAAGGAACATACAAACTAATCACATCCAATTTTTACCCAAATTAATCCTAAGTCTAGCAAACATGCATCCCCATGATTTTTCATCACAAATAATGTTAATTTAGAATCATCAACATGCCAACTAATTAATTGATTCAAATAAATAAAAAAAATAAAAAATAGGCTATTGTCTTAGCTTATGCACAAACCTCTCTTTTCTTTTATTTTCTTTCTCTTTACTTCTCTTTCTCTTTTCCTTTGCTCCTTTGAGCTAAATCCCGATCAATTTGAGTTCCTAAAATATAAAAGAGATAATTAAAACCTTACTCATTGAAACTCCATAACCCTAATCTCTCTCTCTCTCTTTGCTCTTTTATGCTTGAAAATGGCTTTTTCCTTCCTTTTTCAATCGTTTCTCACTTTCTTTCACTATAATTAAGCTTTGGCTATGGAGGAACTTGAGGAAATGTGGGCTAGCTTAGGAAAGCAGAAATTCTCAGTGCAAAAGGGATAAGGAAGAAGAAGAAACAATCAAGAAGAAAATGACAAAAGTCATTAAGATAGGGACACCTAAGCATAATATAAAAGCTTTCCTTAATACCTAATTCATGCACATCACTTAGCTAATTGTTGTATGCCACTTGGTGTGTGGTGCTTCAAGAAAATGTGGAAGACAACTTAATGATAGGAAATTCTAGATATGAAGAGATAAGGAAGGATGAAGGAACAATTAAGAGAATGAAGACAAACTTAATTAATTATGGGACACCTAAGCCCATGTGATTTTAATGTCTAATTCATGTATTCATGCATGTCAATCGGCTTCTTAAAATTTTTCACTTGGTGTGGCCAACCTCCACAAGCATTTTACGCCCCAATTCTTGTATTTAATTGATGGTTATCCCAATTAACCCTTCAATTTTTTGGTAAATTGCAAATTGGCCCCTAAACTTTTAAAAATTTACAATTTAGTCCTTTACCAAAATTTAACATCTTTAAATATGTTAAAAACATTTATTAGATATTTTCCATACTTAATTGCCATTATTTTAATTATTTTTCGATAAAAATCCAAATTTAGACTCTGGTCGAACCGTTGAGTCGATTTAACAACTCGCACGACTAAGGGTCTAAACTAGCAAATATGAAAAAACATGTTTGCTAGACTTAGGATTAATTTTGGTATAAATTGAAAATGGTAAATATGTGTGTTCTTTGCTGGAATTTATGAGCAGTGAGTACATAAACTGTTATACCTTAAGTTATGGAATTCGGATTTGTATGTTCTTTATTAGGTTTGAAAGCTAAGACATAGGGTTTGAACTTTCATTCAAACCATAAAATTCAGATATGTTTATATTGTTCCATAAAAATACATAAAATTCGAACCTAGAATCTGTCAAGGAAATTCTAGGCAAAATTTTTAGTGACCAGTCAGTGTTAATTTGATCATATCTTTTGATACATAACTCCAAATTAAGTGATTGAAGTTGCATATTAAATCTAAGATTCAAAAATAAAATTGTTAAGACCTGTAATTTAATTTGAATGTTAACAGGACCAAAATTAAGGTCCAAAATAGAGCATGGAATTTGCCAGTGACAGGGCAGCATATGAGTTGAGGAATGTAATGAGTAAAATGATGTGAACCATGTTATATAATGCAAATACTATTTTTATTGAGTAATTGTTTGATTAATTGAACCTTTAGATGCATGAAAAGTGTGAATTTAATAACTATGAATTTTAATGACATTAACTAAGCCCTAGAACACCCAATTTGAAACTAGATTCAGGATAGTTTGGCATGCCAAGTAGGGGGGAATATGATGAAAACCATTAATGGTGTGATTATTGAAGTCGATGATGGCACAATTATTAAAGCCAGTAATGGAACTATTATTGAAGCCGATAATGGCACTATTATTGAAGCCGATAATGGCACTATTATTGAAGCTGGTAATGGCACTTATATGCGCACATCATATTGCGTGGGTGGCACTCCTAAGTGCTTGGATGACAACTCCGTTATCCTCGTCAGTGGTTCATAGATTGTGTGGACATAAGGAAGTTACGAAAAATAAATAGAATCATAACTTGTGATATGATTAATTATGATGGATTATATAATGATGTTTTAATTAAGTAAAACATGTATGAGTTAAAAGAATATAATTTGATGTTTATGCATGCTAAAATATTATGAGATAAATATTTGCATGAAAAGATGATTGGGTAAAAATTGATATATGGCAGTGCATGTTGCATGAAATAGTTTACTGCCTTATTTATATGCACCACTAAGCCAAAAGCTTAATGTGGGAATTTCTCTCGTGTAAATATAGTAAAGAATAAGCAAATGATAGTAGGTAAAGGTAGTGGTGGCCTGATCCAGTAGAGCAGCTTGTTTCAACCAATGTGGGTCACATAAATTTTGTATTTATAGTTTGAATTTTATTTTATAGTGTTTGTAAAATAAAAAGCACATTTTGTAAAGAAAATGTTTTTATATAAAATGTATTTTATCTTTCTTGTTATGATTTCTTTTACACTGCAAAGTAAATAAATAGTAAATAAAGAAAAAAAATAATATATGAGTGTCTTTCATTTATACATATATATGAAATGATGTTTTTAATAGATGAAGTCAGCATAGCACTCCCTTATCTGGGTACATATTGCTGCGGTGAGAGGATGTTATAGTTTTTGGTATCTAAGCCCGTTTTGGGTGGTTTTGGGAAAAAAAATTGTTTTCAAAAATAATTATTACATGTGTGTACCCACAATTAAATATTAAAGTTGCTGCTTACTAATTAGGGTCGTTACTTTATGATATAGGTAGAGTATGGTTTCAAGGTCATGATATATTGTGGCCACAAGAGGCAAAAGTAATGAGCCTATCGAAATAGAGGCTTCATCGCGACCCAGTCATCGTTGAGCTACTGTATCTAGATCTGGTGCTAGCTCAATCTATTGTTGGCATGGGAAAAATAGAGCTTATGAGGAACATGATAGATTTGCTACAAATAGCATCACACCAGCCCTATTTGTGTTACAATTTGAGAGGCTGAGGAAGTTAGGGGCACCCAATTTCTATGGTGAACGGGAAGATGACCCCTCTGTCGTAGAGTTTTTGTTAGAACGGGCAGAGAGAGTCTTTGATCAGCTGCATTGCACAGATGAGCGGAGATATGAATATGCAATATCTTTATTGCAAGACCATGCATATGACTGGTGGCAATCTAAGTCACAGAGTATACCGGCAACTGATCTAATGACCTAGGAATTCTTTCTAGAGAAATTCAAAGAGCCATACATTCCCCCTATTTATACAGATGACAAGAAATAGAATTTTTGACTTTAAAATAGGGAATATGCCGGTGTCAAAATATGAAAGAGGATGTACATGATGTCATAATTGGTAAATTTCTTCTCTTTGGCTCTGACATACATGCATTGATAAATTCAGGGTCAATGCATTCATACATATGCACACCACCACCGGATCGATAGGGTTTAGAACCACATGCTCTAGATTTTGAGATTCTAGTGACTAACCCATTAGGGCACAGTGTGAGGGTTAGCATAGTGTTTAGGTGTTGCCCAGTTGAAATTCAAGGAAGGCAATTCCCCGCAGACTTGATAGAGCTACCATTTCATGAGTTCAGTGTGATCTTGGGAATGGATTGGCTAGCTCGTTATGGAGTGATAGTGGATTATGGGAGGAGACAAATGATCATCAGAGTTCCAAAACAAGATGAGATAATGGTGATGGGTGAGAATAGAAGACATCAGACAATGTGGTATCAGTGTTGAAAGCTCAGAAACTCATTCGTAAGGGATGCGAAGCATACTTAGCATATGCAGTTGATATAGAAAAAGCAACTCTGAAGTTGGTGGATGTTCCTACTATTGGTGAGTTTCCTGATGTGTTTCCAAATGAGTTGTCAGGGTTACCACCGGATAGAGAAATCGCGTTTGCCATTGATTTGGTACCCGACACCACTCCTATTTCTATTACACCATATAGGATGGCACCAGTGGAGTTGAAAGAGCTGAAGATATAGTTGTAGGAATTGTTAGATAAGGGATTTATATGACCTAGTGTATCACCGTGGGGTGCTCCAATATTATTTGTAAAGAAGAAAGATGGCACCTTACATCTCTACATTTATTACAGGCAGCTTAATAAGGTGACTATCAAGAATAAATACTCGCTACCCATAATTGATGATTTATTTGATCAGTTGAAAGGTGCAGCCCTATTTTCAAAGACAGATCTTCTATCAGGGTATCATTAACTGAAGATCAAGGAGTCAGATGTACCTAAGACAACTTTCAAGACTTGTTATGGTCATTATCAGTTCCTAGTTATGCTCTTTGGATTGACAAATGCACTAACAACTTTTATAGACCTGATGTATCGAGTGTTCAAGCCATATCTTGATCAATTTGTAGTGGTTTTTATTGATGACATCTTTGTGTACTCTAGAGACCGGGAAGAACATGATCAACATCTCAGAATATTGCTACAAACACTGAGGTAGAAGTGGTTGTATGCAAAGCTATATAAGTGCAAGTTTTGGCTCGAAGTAGTCAGTTTTTTGGGTTACGTAGTTTCAGTAGAAGGTATTCGGGTTGACCCTAGTAAAATTAAGGATGTTCTTAATTGGAAACCACCTCGAAATGTGACAGAAGTGAGAAGTTTCCTCAGATTAGTTAGATATTATAGGAGGTTCATAAAGGGATTTTTATCCATAACGACTTCATTGACACAACTAATACGAAAATATGTTCGTTTTAAGTCGACAGATAGATGTCAAGCAAGTTTTGATCGACTGAAGGCAATACTGACTGAAGTACCGGTGTTAACTCAGCTCATACCTAGAAAAGACTTTGTTATGTACAGTTATGCTAGTCATAATGGTTTAGGCTTTGTCCTTATACAAGAAGGAAAAGGGATTGCTTACACCTCAAGACAACTTAAGCTTCATGAGCTTAATTACCTTACACATGATTTGGAGTTAGCTGCTATTGTAAAAACCAATGCTCAAATTATTGTATAAATGTTTTTTTTTTATTTTTCAAGTTTATTATTAATGAAATATTTATTACAATATTTTTTTATATCATTTAAATATGTAACTAATAATGTAAATATTTTTATTTAAAAGAACTCATTCATTAAACCATAATATTTAGAAATACATTTACAAATAATACCAGATATATAAATTACAAAATTCACTCCTTATAAATCGTACATGCTACAAATTTACATCAAAAAGAACTTAAAATTTAATTTTTACAATAAAATTTTCAAAACATACAAAAAGAAAATAACTTGTTGCAATTTGATCTTGGGGTTCCCCTTTTCTTCGGTCGCCCTAACACATAAGCTATGTTTATTTATCTGCACGTGAAACACACGCCCTAAGCTACTAGCTTAGTGGTACATTTGGCAACTATCCAATAATTATATAAATATTTCTAAAATAAAATTTTAGAAATTACAATTAATTTACTAAGCATGCCTTTACATCAAGCAAAAATAAACAATTCCTCAATTATAACATTTCATTCATTTGGCATGCTTGCAATTTTGTAACAATACAAGACATACTATTTAAAATATCAATTTGATAATTTGCAATTTATTTTTCTATTTATTTGATAGTCCACGATATCTTAGACCAGAACTAAATACTGGATATAAGATTTTTGCTCTCCGGCAGTATACTGGACACCTACTTGATAATTTTATAAATCGGCATTTAACGCCTACATTTTCCACAATAACTCAACACCATTTTGCTGCCTACATAATTTTGAACTCAACATTATTTCTTACTGCCTACGTAATTTCATTTCCGCACTATTTCTTAGTGCCTATGTAAATTAAATCTTAGTACTATTTTCTAGTGTAGTGGCCCAAATACCGGGTTAGTCATGAACTGTAGTTTCTAAAATTTATCAGCATACAGGTTATGACTAGTCCGAGGGTAAAATTTGGAGTGAAAATGAGGTCAAATAAGACCTCAAAAGTCGAAACTAAAAAAGAGGGACCTGATTTAATTAATAATTGGTTCACCGTACTTTGACCAGGGTATAGAAAATAGCAAACGATATCTGAAAATTTATTTTAAGACATAGATAGACCCCAAATAATATTTAGAATTATTTGACAGTGAAAAAAAAAATTTAAGGTAACACGAAAAATTGAATTATCAGTTCGGTTTGACTGAGCTGGACATAAAATGGATTTCGATTGACTTGAAAATTTTTGTGTATACATGTAAAAATATTTTATGAATTATGGAATCATATTTGGGTGAAATTGAGCTTGGAAAGTGAGAAAAATAATTTACAGTGCTTAATTGGGCGTAAATGGGTTGGGCTTTGTTTGGCCCAAGCCTATCCATCTTAAGCCACTATAAATAGGCCAAAATATCATAATTCTCTATAAACAATTCTGGAACTCCTTCCCCAAATCCCATTTGCTTCGCCAACTCATCTCTTCCCATTTCTTCTCCAAAATTCTTCTAATTTTTTAAATTTTTACACCAAAATCAACCACCCTAATATAAACTCAGCATCTCTAATTGTTAGAAGAAGCTTTTGATCTTCATTTGGAGGGCTAGAGTGGAAGGAAATCAAAGGACAAAACTTAAGATACAAATTAAAGGTAAGTGAAATTAATAGTTTTAAATTGGTTTAATGGTTCAAATAGGCAGTTTAAGGTATGTAGATGATAAATATGAAGTTTATTTGAGTTAAGGAAGCAAAATATTGGAGGATTAATGGAGAGTAAATTTCAGCCATGGTAGGTTCAAGAGAAGGTGAAGGTGCTTCCAAGGAAAAGGCTAAGGAAAAGGAAGCCTAGGAAGGCCAAAGGAAGAAAATAAGGTTAGTGATTTCAAAATCTATCTATTTCTGTTGATTAAGTATCATTTAGGGTTATAGAAGTTAGGAATTTTGTGTGTTTTACATGTAATTGATAATTGATGTATAAAACATGATTAAGGGATTATAAAGAGTGAATTAGAATGGTTAATTTCTATTAAAAGAATGAATTAGTGAAAATTAGAAAATATGACCCTATTATGTGAAAAATCTAAATTAAGGTATAATTACATTTTAGTGTAATATTATGATACATATGGAATAATTAATATATAAATTAGTGAAATGAATATTTAGAAGGTTAAAGAAAAATTTTAATGATGAAAATTAAATATAGGCTAAAAAATGAATGAGAAATTAATATTTTTCTTACTAATTAAATAAAAATTTAGTCATAAAATACAAAAAAATATGATTCTGAGTGAGTAGAAATTTATTGAAAATTTTTAAATTATATATTGAATATTTTTCTAATTATTGATTATATTATGCATGAAATGAAAATTAATGAATGAAGTGTATTTAGTGATGGTGAATGACTTAATTGAATATTCATAATGAAATAGTGAGATATTAGAATGGAAAGTGTGAAAATTTTTGGTAGTCATATAATTGTGTGGATAAATAAAATATTAAATGATTAATAATGTAAAAATAATGGAATGTAGGAATTTAAGGGAAATTGAATCAAAGGAATAAAATAATGTTCTTACTTATTTTTCCGATGGTTAAATCTAGCTAAGGATATAATTGGTTAGCTATAGGGACATCATTACCGTGGTGCGAGTCATGACAACTCGCTTATGTAGGTAAATAATGGTCTACTATAGTGATAGTGATTCAGTAATCAGTGTACAGTGTAGTGTTCGGGTGGTCCTTTGGAATTATTTTTCAGTGTAGTAGACTTTTGGGTCCACATCCCAAATATCTGGTCCGAAGATTTTCTATTGAATTGAAACTAGGGACAAAGGTGAATAAAAATAGTAAAAACGATATAAGTGAAAAATAAGTAAAAAAACATGATAAAAATAAATAAATGTGAATAAATGGAAAACAATATGAGGAAAATGAATAAAATGATAATAATAATAATAATAATAATAATAATAATAATAATAATAATAATAATAATAATAATAATAATAATAATTATTATTATTATTATTATTAAATATGGTAAAAATGATATAAGTGAAAATTATGATAAAAATGATAAAAATGATAAAAATATGATAAATGTGAATAAATGGAAAACAATATGAGGAAAATGAATAAAATGATAATAATAATAATAATTATTATTATTATAATAATAATAATAATAATAATTATTATTATTATTATTATTAAATATGGTAAAAATGATATAAGTGAAAATTATGATAAAAATGATAAATATGATAAAAATTGTATAATAATAATAATAATGATAAATGTGATAAATGTGACAAAATTAGTAAAATTGAAAAATGAGAAGTAAGTGGGATAAAAATATTAAATTATGTAGTTAAAGGGAAAATGAATGAAAAATAAAATAGTTAGTAGCAAAAGTGTAAAAAAATGTAAAGTATTGGCATAATTGTAAATAAATGAAAATTTAAGAATTAAAGTAAAATTTGTAGCTAAGTAAATGAAAGATCGAAAAGAAGAAAGAAAATAATGGTTGATTAAAGAAGTAAAGTGAAAAATGATGAAGTTGAAAAAAATTACAAGTTCAAAAAAACTTAATGGAGAAAAATTGTTAAATTTAATGAAAATATTAATTAGTGAATTAAGGGTAAAGAATAGTAAAACAATGATAAAAAGAATAATAAATATATTAAAGAGAAATTTTGGATAGTATATTAAAAATGTAGTTGCATGTATGAATGCATGAAAAAAAAAGAGTTAATGAACATTGATCACCACTGGGCATATTAATGTTCGACACGTAGTTATTTGATTGCGTGTTGGTAGTAGCGGGAAAGACATGAGCAAATATACAAACTTTGGGAGCTAACAGATTAAGGATAAATAATAGTAGGTTAGTATTAAAAATGACATGTATATATATGTTTAGATATGAAATTGTAAAATGAAATGTTGTACATATTATGATAAAAAAATATTTGTGAATTATTAAATGTGTATTGTTATGCTAAAAAATTGGTTGAGAATTGTTTGCATTGAGGTGGAGTAGTTAGTTTATAGTCATTATGCTGCCGAAATTTTTGGAAAATAAAAATGATTTATTAAGTGTTAATAATATTATGGTCATTAATAATATAATTATATTAATTTACGTAACGTATGTATAGAATGATATAAGGATGTCATATCTAGTACCTATATTTCTACCCTTTTATTGACATGTCAACTTATCCTAATTTTTAGTTCTCGACTAGATGTTATAGAGCTTAATTATATTTATTGTCTCTATTATTATTTACATAAATTATATATGTAACACTAATATAATTTCACATAAATACAATAATCTTTATTAAATATTTTACAACATCATACTTGCTCATTTAATCATTATAACTATATGAAAATTCAATTAGTATAATTTTCTATCACATAATTCAATAACCAACACATATATATAAGCTATCCTATTCTGGACAGCATTTATGTCTCATCTTGCCTTGCATTTTTCATCCATTTTTAAATGGAATTTGGACAAATAAACTAACAAAATGTAGGTACATGTCTTATCTTTAATTTTCATCTGGAATAACATTAAGTGAATTTTATAGCAAAATTTATGAATTTTTCTCTAAGCTACGTTCATTTTATTCTACCTAGTATTTTATTGGATAAATTTTTAGTTTGAACTTTGAGTTCATTTTACACCTAATTGCAGACATATTCAGGTCTAATGGTCTCAATAAAAGTTGAAGTCCTATGTCTTAAATTTTCAACCCAATAATAACCACTCAAAAATCATTTCCAGATTCATGTTATGACCAAAAAAGTATACATTATTCATAAAATGAATTTTCCAGCACTTCAATTAATTCCAATAATTTCCATCTTTATGCATCAACCTCATATTCAAATTTTTATTTGCACATTGAGACATCATTTAATCACCAACTCATCACTCAATCAAAATATGAAGAATTACATACACAATTACACATAATCTCACAAAATCAAAAATCAACATTTTCCATGGATCAAATATTGTTCACTATTTTCTTCCTCCTAGTTAGCTTTCTCTTTGCCCTTACTTCCTCTTTGATTATGGATAAAATATTGTTCACCTCTTTGGCCTAACAACAAATTTCACACTAATCAAGCAGTAAACACACTAATCAACCCTTAATCACCATTTGTAAGAGGAGTGCTCTAAATGCAATCACCTTTAGCACTTATTGTACAAATTTATTTGATTAATAAAAGGTTTTTTCATTAATTTTATAATCATTTGATATATTAATTGATAAGTAATCTTAAATCAATTAATGAAGTCTTTGATACATAATATAACATGAAGGAAATCATGATAAGATCATGATATTGAGATTCTTATCATGTGTAATTATGTTAGTATCAAAATTATCCCTAGTCATAGGATTAATGAGATGGTGTAACACCCCCTTACCCCACTGTAGATCAGCAAGGCAAGTGAGCATTACTCGTCTTACTATTTTATAAAATGTGAAGTAATTTTTTTTATGAAAACATTGCAAACACTGAAATAAAAATCCTTACAAGCATAAATACTCAAAATTTTATTTATTTATAAAATACATTAATTTACATCCAAACTATGTTCTTTTACATTATAATTCACATATTTAATACACATTATATGAAATAAAAATGATAATTTAATTAACAAAGTTTTTAACAAAATATACCAAAAATAAAACCAAATCTTCTAGCTGCTTTCCTCCGGGTACCCTTCTTCTTTTGATAATTTTAATATCTACAGTTACCCTTCCAAACCTGCGCGAGAGGAAACCACCCGCACTAAGCTACTAGCTTAGTGGTGCTTCAATGATAAAAATTTTACATACACATATTTTATTACATGTCATTTATAAATTTAACAAGTAAGACATAAAATAAAGAATTATATAAAATCAAACAATTTCATCAAGCATGTAACATTTAACAATTTAATTCATATAACATTATCATAATGACATACTTTAACATTATTGTTATTTTTCATTTTTCTTGTGCCCATAACACCTATAACTGAACTAACTAAGAGGAATAACGAGGTTGTCATTTCTAGTTTTCATAATATTGCACGAAGCATTTTATAATAATGTCATTACCGGCTTAATAATTTTGTGTCGAACGCATTTATAAATTGTCATTACTGGCTTTCATATTTGGCACCGAGTGCCTTAAATCCCCTGATTGACATGACAAACTTTCTCTATTCTAGTTCTAGATTAGGTGTCATAGGGCTTAACTAGTTTTATATTAATTCACAATATTTTCAAAAATGACAATATTATGAATTATCATAATTATACTTATTTATTTTGTTCTTTATTCCCATTACTATTGCAATAAAATCTCACACATAAATAATTTGTTAAACATTTATAATTTTCATCAAAGTAAATATTGTTGGGTTTTGAAGAATGAATCATATTCATAAATGCAGCGAAAAATAAAATCTTTCAAAACCCAAAACAAAAGATCATACTTGTACCATTAAAGCTAATTTATATAAATGTAAATGTTAAAAATTATACCTTGTAATTTTTATTTGTTCTTCAAATCTTCACTTTGTTGGGTTGTAGCAAACCACAACAATTCACACTATGATGTCTCTAATGATAATCCACGCGAAGAATGAAGAAGAAACTATCAACAAAAAATGGTTTGAACAAATTCAAAGTGCTAGCTTTGAAAGTGTTCTTGAGAGAATTTTTGTTGTCTTAAAAAATATATTTTTCACAAAAAAATATTTTCATGTCTATTTTCTGCCATTTGATGTCTTTTCTATTGAATCAAATTCAAAAATAAGATGAAAAGTCAAAAATGGAGAAAATGCTAACTAATAAATAGTAATTGGCTATAATTGGCCTAATTATGGCCAAAAACAGCCATTGGTCAACGGATGGGAAGCTGCAGGCGCGTTGGGCCTGCTGCGGGCTAGCCCGTAAGGCTGGCCAGCAGCCTGCCTAGCCCGCGCGGGCCCGTACGAGCCTGTGACACTCCCGAGCGATTTTTTTGTGTGATCTCATCGCAATCCATCCAAAAATAATTCTTTCATATTTTGGATCCTATCCAAGACCATTTTACTCATTCTCCATATCTTCAATGCGTGTGACCCATTAGGTTCCCAGTTATGTTGGCCACTTAAATTAATAATTAATTTAAACAGGTCATGAGCGATATCTAGCAACACATCATAACCCCCAATTGATTCGAAAGTCAGTGGTTTGACTACGAACCTTTCCATAGACAATTTCTGTGCAATTATTCCTTTCACCATTTTATACCCCACTTGGTTCAGAGTATAGACATGTGTCAACTCCCACTAGACTGACTACATCACGTCTAGTCCAAGTAATGTTAGTTCTTGTCGTTGAGGCTCATTACTCAATTAGATATGTCATTGAAGACTATCTTTATGACATTTCCACTCCAGCCAGAGATTCCTGAGTAATGACCACGACAAGAGGCCATGGGTATACACTCCTTCAATCAAGAGTGGTGAATCCTTTGTTGGTTACCCAATTACCTTCGAATACCTTTGGTTTGGTATTGCTACCGCGCATGACTTCGAGAGTCATGATGACATTACGGAGGAACGTCTTTATCATAATATTTTTGTATCCAATAACCACCCTATGAGCTACCTCTCTGAGGCAACAAGGAATAGTGTCAAAATACAGAATCAATATTCAAGATATCCTTGAATACCTCAAGTCTAAGAATACTTGCACCATTGCTATGATGCGACTATCATTGACATTTGAATAGATTATTCTTATGATTGTCTCATAGTTGGTCATCCAATGTACTTAGTTACACTTAGCAAGCATCCACATGTTAACTCTAAACATCTCATGTTTATAGATTATGAGATCTACTACTCAATCCAATCAAGGAGTGTAACATGTGCTAGTCTGTCTGGATTAATAATGTCCCGTCTCATTAATCCTATGACTAGGGATAATTTTGATACTAACATAATTACACATGATAAGAATCTAAATATCATGATCTAATCATGATTTCCTTGATGCTATGTTATGTATTAAGGAATTCATTAATTGATTTAAGATCACTTATCAATTCATATATCAAATTAACATCAAATTAATGAAAAAGCCTTTTATTAATCAAATAAATGTGTACAATAAGTGCTAAAGGTGATTGCCTTTAGAGCACTCCTTTAACAAGCTCCCACTTGCACTAAAGTCAATCACCTTTGTATTTAATTCCATAGGCGAGTACATGAGAATCATATTTCTTTTGGGGAAGCGGCTTAGTTAATGGATCAGCAATATTCTGATCAGTGGGCACTCTTTCTATCTTTACATCATTCCTACCAATGGTTTCTCTACTCAAATGGTATCTTCTAAGTACATATTTGGATCTCTGATGAGACCGTGGTTCCTTTGCTTTAGGAATGGCTCCATTATTATCACAATACAATTGTATTGGATCAATAATGCTTGGAACCACTCCAAGTTCTGTGATGAATTTCTTTATCCAAACTGCTTCCTTTCTTGCTTCAGAAGCTGTAATGTACTCTGCTTTGGTTGTGGAATCAGCAGTCATTTCCTGTTTGGAACTCTTCCAACTAACTGCTCCACCATTTAGTGTGAATATATAACCTGACTGAGATTTTGAGTCATCCTTGTCAGATTGGAAGCTGGCATCGGTATACCCGCTCACAGTAATATCTCCATCTCCATATACCAAGAATATATCCTTAGTTCTTCTTAAGTACTTAAGGATATTCTTGACAGCCACCCAATGACCCTCACTAGGGTTCGATTGGCATCTACTCATGACACTCAGAGCATATGATGGTCTTGTACATATCATAGCATACATGATTGATCCTATAGCTGAAGCATATGGAATCAAACTCATGTGTGTCCTCTCATCTTGTGTCTTTGGACACAAAGACTTTGAAAGAGTAATCCCATGGGTCATGGGAATATATCCATTCTTGGACTGCTCCATGCTAAACCTCTTTAGCATTTTATCTATGTATGTAGACTGTGAAATACCAAGCAATCTTTTAGATATATCTCTATAGATCTTTATCCCTAAAATATAGACTGCTTCTCTAAGGTCTTTCATAAAGAAATTCTTGGGTAACCAAATTTTGGCTGATTGTAAGGCTGAGACATCATTTCCCATTAACAATATTTCATCTACATATAACACAAGAAATACGATTGCACTCCCGCTAACCTTCTTGTAAACACAAGGTTCATCCAGATTTTGTAAGAAACCAAACTGTTTTATTGTCTCATCAAACCGAATATTCCAACTCCTTGATGCTTGCTTTAGTCCATAAATGGATATTTGAAGCTTACATACCTTTTTGCCATCTTTGGATATGAAACCTTCTGTTGTGTCATGTGCACATCCTCAGTCTGATTTCCATTAAGGAAAGATGTTTTCACATCCATTTGCCATATCTCATAATTATAATGAGTAGCAATGGTAGGAGTATCCATATGGATTTAAGCATAGCTACTGAGCTAAAAGTTTCATTGTAGTCAATTCCATGTCTTTGACGATAACCTTTAGCAACAAGTCTAGCTTTATAGGTAATCACATTACCATCCATGTCAGTTTTCTTTTTGAAAACCCACTTGCACCCTATAGGCTTTATTCCTTCGGGTGGGTTAACCAAAGTCCATACTTAGTTTTCATACATGGAATCCATTTCTGACTTCATGGTTTGAAGCCATTTGTCAAATTCTGAACTATTCAAAATCTCTTCATAGGTTCTAGGCTCATCATTTTTTATGAGAAATACATCGTTCTGTTCACTAATCAGAAATCCATATCTCTCTATAATAGTACGTATCCTACTTGACCTATGAAGCTCTTGTGCTTCAAAAGGTTGAGCTGTTATATCATCTGTATGAGTAATAAGCTCGGGTTCAGGCAGTTGATCAGCATCTGTTTGAGCATCTTGAACTTCCTCAAGTTCAATTTTGCTCCCACTATCTCATTTTAGAAGGAATTCTCTCTCTAAAAAGATAGCAGTTCTTGAAAAAAAAACCTTTTGTTCCAAGGGGTGGTAAAATTGATATCCATATGATGCTTTTGGATATCCCACAAATAGACATCGGTCAGACTTAGCTTCTAGCTTATCTGACGTTGTCCGCTTCACATAAGCAAGACAACCCCAAATTCTCATGTAAGAAAATGTGGGCCTCTTGTTATACCATATCTCATATGGAGTAACATCAACTGACTTTGAAGGAACTCCATTTAATATATAAATGGCGGTCTCTAGTGCATAACCCCAAAAGGATTTAGGCAATTCCGCAAAACTCATCATAGACCTTACCATGTCTAACAAGGTTTGGTTTCTTCTTTCAGCCACACATTGTGTTGTGGAGTGTATGGTGGAGTCCATTGAGATAAAATCCCATTATCCCTAAGATAATCTAGAAACTCTTGGCTCAAGTATTCTCAATCTGATTGAAATGTTTTAATACTTTTGCCAAGTTGTTTCTCTACTCATTTCTGAATTCTTTGAACTTTTCAAATGCTTCTGATTCGTATCTCATAAGATACACGTATCCATATCGTGAGTAGTCATCGATAAAAGTAATGAAGTAGATGAAACCACCTCTAGTGTGTGTAGACATTGTACCACATACATCTGAATGTATTAAGTCTAAAAGTCCATTAGCACGTTCACCCTTTCCCTTAAAGGGTAATTTAGTCATCTTGCCTAGTAAACAAGATTCACATGTGTCATATGATTCATAATCAAATGACCCCAAACTACCACTTTCGTGTAGCTTAGCCATGCGTTTCTCACTTATATGACCAAGATGACAATGCCATAAATAAGATGATTTCAACATATCTTGTTTTTGCCTTTTATTATCATTGATGTTTAAAATTGTATTTGACATATCTAATATGTATATTCCATTGCATAATGTCCCATTAGCATAAAGAATTCCATTCAACATAATAGAACAATAATTGTTACTAAAAGCTAAAAGGTAACCATCTTTATTTAGACTTGAAACAAAAATAATGTTTTTAGTAAAAGCAGGTACATAATAGTAATTCTCCAAATTTAATATAAGCCCACTAGGGAGGGTCAATACATATGTTCTTATAGCTAATGCAACAACCCTTGCTCCATTTCCAACGCGTAGGTCTGACTTTCCCTTATTGAGCTGTCTACTGTTCCTTAGGCTCTGCATATCAGTGCATATGTGTGAGCCACAACCGGTATCTAATACCCATATATTATTATTGGAAACAGTATTAATTTTGTTGCCCAGATATTAGACCAAGAAGGGGGGTTGAATTGGAGTTTCTAAAATTAAACTTTAAAGTGCGGAAATAAAATTGCTAATTTTAGAAGGCACAGAGAAAATCAGACACAAAGATTTATAGTGGTTCGGGTATTACCAAACCCTACTCCTCTCCCCAATCGCAATTGGGAGTTTTACTAGCACACTAAGTGTTACAATGGAGTTTTACAAGCTCACTCCCAACTATGGTGTTTCTCACAATGGCTCACACCTAACCCAGAAATCCCTTGTATTTTAATGGCTCACACAATAACCAATTCCTTTGTGTTTTACAGGCTCACACAAACAACCTACACTTGTGTTTTACAGGCTCACACAATAACCTACACTTTGTGTTTTGCAAGCTCACACAAACAACCTTTTAAATTTGTGTTTTGGAGGTTCACACAACTAACCCTTACAAGTGTTCTTCTCTTAACCCAGAACTACCCAATGCTCACTTGAGTAAATATTACAGAGAGAACCACTTATAAATCTTTATTGCTCAAATATAAGGAGCAAAAAGATTTTTACAGAGAATAGATTTGTTCACAAAGCATAAAAATACAAGATAGCTTGTGATTTGAAATATATACTAATCTTTTGTTTTTCTTATTATTCTCTTATCATCCTCTTATTTCTTAATGCATAAATGACTTCCATTTATACTCCCATGGCTAAATATAGCCGTTGGGGTGCATTAATTTAGAAACTAGCCGTTATACCAACCAAAAAATCGCGCCTGACATTTTTCTCTTTCATTGGTCACGGGTGTGAATATGCTTATCACGGGGGTGACAGTTCTTCCCAAGCCGTGACTGATGTGGTGACCTTGGTCGTGAAGCTCTCTGGAATGTCTTGACATATAGAGTCACGGGCGTGACGTTAATTAGTCACGGGTGTGACACTCTTCCCAGCCGTGAGAGAAGTGGTGACTGAAGTCGTGAAGCTCTCTGGATGAAATTAAATATATCCTTCACGGGGGTGACACCTACATTCACGAGGGTGAACATCTTCACAGTCGTGACCAAAGTGGTGACTCTGGTCGTGAAGCTCTCTGGTTGAATTTACACAACTCTTCACGGGAGTGACACTTCTAGTCATGGGGGTGACTGAAATGCTTACTTCACGGTTTGGTTTTCCTTCATGGCCGTGAACTTCAAATGTTGGTTTTGGTAATGGTTAGCTTTCTTCACGGGGGTGACTCCTTGAGTCACGGCAGTGAACATGCTACTTCTTACTTTTTATTTCTTTAAGGATTATTCTTCCAATTCTCCATTCTTGCCATTTTATGTCTTGTATAAGATACTTTCAAAAACAAGTATGTTAAATACAATATTGCTATATTATTTATTATCATCAAAATGACGGAAATACCCCTCAAGGTTAACAATCTCCCCCTTTTTGATGGTGACAAATAATCTAGCAATATGTGATTTTGAGAAGTCTCCCCCTCAAAATATACTTAGGATAAAAAATTATAATGTGCAAGAATAGTAAATAAAGATGTAGCATTTAACTTGATTTTAAGTATATGCAAGTTATATGAGAAGTATATCCAATACATACCATAATTCCTTTTCAATATATAAAGTGTATTGAAGATATATCATGGCATGTTGTAACTTGCTTTGATAAACAATTCTTATATTGCTAGTTTGATACTACTTTCCCTTATCATATTCTATTGCATATTGTTTATTGCATATGGCATATTGCTAGTTTTCTCCCCCTTTTGTCATCAATCAAAAAGAATATGTAGATTGAAGTAAACAAAAGCAAATATATATTATGAAGGAAAGAATACAAACTAAGAAAGGAAATTTAAGATTTCCTACATACCAAAACAAAACAAAAAAAATAATGATCAAACATCGCAAATTTAGGTTATACTCTAGCTTATATCCTAGCCAGACATCCTATCACGAAGCCTAGCTACTTCAGCCTTAAGGCTGTCTATCCGAGACTCCATGAAGTCCTTGAGGTTTTCCAACCTCTCGTCCATGGAAGTCTGCAGCTGCTCGAAACGTGGTGCCAAGAGGTCGACCACCTGCTGCGCTAAAGACGGTGTGGAGGCTGAGGACTGTCCAATGTCCTGCTCGATGACTGGAGTTGTTTCCTCAATCCTAACCCTCTTCTTCTGCTGGACTCCCTGGAGGCCTGCTTTAAAATCCTCCGTGTCATGATCTTCCCAGATAATTTCTCCAGCAGTATCAGTGAAGCGGTAGAAGATATCGTTTTGAAAAATGATTCTGACAGCTGCTCCCATCTTGATGAATGACTCTACATCCAACCTATCTCGTGGGTGTGCAGGAATGATGTTGAAGTGGTGGTTATCCATCTTAAAGTAATTGAGCTTCACTGCCATATGAGTGACATAAGCCCCAATCAATATATCTCTTGTGGGCTTGGTAGCGATTGAGAGAAGATGGTTTGCAAACCATCTTGAGAGTGCCACTGTGACTCCCCGTCGAGCCATCTCGAATAGGAAGAGTTCTGACTTCCTAATTGTTCCATTGCTCTCTCCCCGAGCAAAAATGCTATAGGTTAGAAACCTATGCAAATACCTGTGTACTGGGGTCCTGAGATGTGTGCTCTTAGTTTTCTTGACATCCCAGCTGCAATCCGTGCCAAAATGTGTGCAGGGGAAGAGAATTCTACCTCAGTCTCATTTAGAACGCCATCAGATGGTAGGTTGAATAATTCTCCAAATGCAATGGCGCTGAGGGTGGTTGCATTATTGCAAAATTGGAATTTCACCACTTCGGTTGGTGAAACCTGCAAGGTGCTGAGGAATTCCAGCGTTGGCTCCTGTAGAGTTGGCAGATGAATGTCAACAAATTCTCGTAGATGACAGGCTTGAAGTTGCGCTGTCATAGCCATCTCGAGTCCGAGATTACGGACTGTCTGCCATTCGAAGGACCTTGAAGATAAAATTGGTCTCTTCTTCAAAGTTGCATACCGGGGATGGCAACTTTCGGGAATGATGTTCATGAGGTAATCTGAATACCTCTTTGGTGCATGGGACTTCTTTCTCTTCCCTTTTGATGAAGCAGACTCCATATTTGAAGATTTAATAGTTGAAGGAATTTAAGAAGATTTTTGACAGAGAGAAAATATGATGAAATACCCTAGAAATGTCTATTTCTTGCTGAAGATTCGAACTTTTGATGGTATTTATACTGAAATTTGAAGGCTTTGGGGTCGGAATCTTCAATGTCTCAATGAATGAGAGTGAATGAGAGCGGTTTTGGGAGTTGGAGAGTTGAAATGAAAAGTGTAACCGACTGTTTTCTTATTTATTCGATACATTCACGGGAGTGACTTATGGTTTAATGGGCGTGAATAGTCATGTTCACGGTTTGCTGAAGCAGTGTTCCACCCGTGAATGAAAGTGTGAATAAGTTCACGGGTGTGATAGATGAACATCACGGTCGTGAATGATCATAGATCACGGGGGTGAAAATATTGTCACGGGCGTGAACTATTGAAGTTCACCACTTATACCTGTGAAGCAAGCCGTGACACAAGGGGTGAAAGCTTATGTTAGTTTGGGGTGTAATTGGTCACGGGAGTGAAATTATGTCACGGCCGTGAGGGATCTTTTCCACGGGCGTGAATCAAGCCGTGAAACTATGTTTCACCGCTTGAAGCAGTGAAACATGCCGTGACCCGAAGCCGTGAACGACACTGCCTCTTTGGGCCACTTAAGTCACGGGCGTGAGTATTAGTCACGGGCGTGACTACCTTATAATTTTCATCAGATTGAAATTAGGTTCTGCAACAATCATTTCAACAAAAAATTTACTACGTAAAGCATAAATTCTCATCAAAAAAATTTTATTTTACAAATTGTGATATGTTTTAATATCATCAATTAAAATTCCTTATTCTTGTAATCACAAGGTTAATCCATCAATCATACCTAGTTCTCTTCTAATGAAATTAAATCTTTCCTCATTTAGAGACTTAGTGAAAATGTCTGTTAATTGCTTTTCTGTGCATACAAATTCTAATTCAACATCTCCATATTGAACATGATCTCTAATAAAATGATGTCTAATGTCAATATGTTTACTTCTAGAGTGTTGAATAGGATTCTTTGAAAGATTTATAGCACTGGTGTTGTCACATTTTATAGGTATATGGTTCACCTCATGACCATAGTCCTTAAGTTGTTGTTTCATCCAAAGAATTTGTGTACAACAACATCCAACTGCTACGTATTCAGCTTCAGCAGTTGAGAGAGCAACTGAAACTTGTTTCTTGCTAAACCAAGAAACCAAACATTCTCCAATGAAGTGACAAGTACCTGAAGTACTTTTTCTATCTAAAAGACTACCAGCATAGTCTGCATCTGAATATCCTATAATATATATAGATGAATTCCTAGGATACCATAAACCTAGATGCAATGTACCATGTAAATATCTTAAAATCCTTTTTACAGCAGTCAGATGAGATTCTTTAGGACATGATTGAAATCGTGCACATAAGCAAACACTATACATAATATCAGGTCTAGAGGCAGTTAGATATAAAAGTGATCCAATCATACCTCTATAAAGTTTTTCATTAATTCTCATACCATTTTCATCTTTGTCCAATTTTGTTGATGTGCTTATAGGAGTCTTGGCATTTTTGCATCCTTCTATACCAAATTTTTTGATTAAAGTCTTTGGCATATTTGGATTGGTTGATGAATATGCCTTCATTGCTTTGTTTGATTTGTAGACCAAGGAAATACTTAAGTTCTCCCATCATACTCATTTCAAATTCCCTAGTCATGCACTTAGCAAAATCTTGACAAAGCAGCTCATTAGTAGAACCAAATATTATATCATCAACATAAATTTGAACAATTAGTGTCTCATGCTTATGCTTTTTGATGAACAGTGTAGTGTCAACATTTCCTTTTGTGAAATTATTTAAAAAAGAACTTAGTCTCTCATACCAAGCTCTTGGTGCCTATTTTAAACCATACAAGGCTTTTGAAAGTTTAAAAACATGATTTGGAAAATCATAGCTTTCAAAACCTGGTAGTTGTTCTACATACACTTCTTCATCTATACAACCATTTAGAAATGCACTTTTCACATCCATTTGAAAAAGTTTGAAGTTCATGTGACATGCATATGCTAAGAGTATTCTTATAGCTTCTAATCTAGCTACAGGTGCATATGTTTCATCATAGTCTATACCTTCTTCCTGATTATATCCTTTTGCAACAAGTCTTGCTTTATTCCTGGTTATTAACCCTTGTTCATCTAACTTATTTCTAAATACCCATTTGCTGCCTATGATTGGTTGATTTTTTGGTCTTGGTACTAGGTTCCATACCTTATTTCTCTCAAATTGGTTCAGTTCCTCTTGCATGGCAATTACCCAACTTTCATCATTAAGAGCCTCATTAATGTTTTTAGGCTCAATTTGAGAAATAAAAGCTATGTCATTGACTAAATGCTTGAAATTAGATCTAGTACTTACTCCTTTTGATAGATCACCAATTATTTGCTCTTTTTGATGATTTCTGTTCATTCTCCATTCTTTTGGAAGTTCTTGCTCCATTTGTTCTTGATTTTGAGGTAGTAGATTTTCTTGATCTTTTTCTTCTTTTCCATTTTCAATGACAAGTTTGTCCATATTATCTACAACATCATCAAGAGCACTACCTTTCACAAGATCAAGTCTACTAGATTCATTAAAAACAACATGCATGGATTCTTCCACTATTAATGATCTCTTATTAAATATTCTATATGCTTTGCTGGTTGAAGAGTATCCTAAAAAGATACCTTCATCAGACTTAGAGGAAAATTTTCCAAGATTGTCCTTGGTGTTTAATATAAAACACTTGCATCCAAATACTCTAAAGTATGATACCAAGGGCTTTCTTCCATTCCATAGCTCAAATGAGGTTTTGTTTAAAAGAGGTCTTTTGAAAACTCGATTTGAAATATAACATGCAGCGTTTGTGGCTTCTGCCCAAAAATAAGTTGGTAATTCATATTCATTAAGCATTGTTCTTGCCATTTCAATTAATGTTCAATTTTTCCTTTCAACAACTCCATTTTGTTGAGGTGTTCTAGGAGATGAGAAATTATGTGAAATTCCATGTTCAAGACAAAAACTTTCAAAGTTTTCATTTTCAAATTCTTTCCCATGATCACTTCTTATTTTTGAAATGCAGTACCCTTTTTCATTTTGAACTCTTTTTGTAAAGTTTTTGAAATTTTCAAAAGCATCACTCTTTTGAGCTAAGAAAATTACCCAAGTAAATCTAGAGTAATCATCTACGATGACAAATGCATAATGTTTACCTCCTAAGCTAGCAACTCTAGTAGGTCCAAATAAGTCTAAATGTTAGAGTTGAAGGGGTTTTGACGTACTTACAATGTTTTTGGCTTTGAAAGATGACTTGTGTTGCTTTCCACTTTGACAAGGATCACATGTCTTGCCTTTTTCATATTTAACTCTTGGTAATCCTCTTACTAGCTCTCCTGTGCTGAGACTTTATATTAACTCCATGTTAGCATGACCAAGTCTTCTATGCCACAGCCAAGATTCATCACTAGTAGTCATAAGACACTTAGAGGAATTGTTAGATAGTCCATGTAAGTTTATTATGTATGTATTGATATCTCTATTTCCTTTAAATATTTCTTGACCATCAATAGAGATTACAAGACATTCATTTGAAGTGAAAATTACTTTGTTTCCGTTATCGCATAATTGACTTACACTTAACAGGTTATGTTTCAAGCCATCAACAAGTAAAACATCCTTAATAAAAATAGTACTATCAACACCAATGGTGCCAATGCCAATTACCTTACCCTTTGCATTGTTTCCAAAAGTAACTTTACCTCCATCAATATTTTTGATTTCATTGAAGAGTTCCTTGTCTCCTGTCATATGCCTTGAGCATCCACTGTCTACTAGCCATGCATTTTTGTTTATTGTGGACTTGAGGCATACCTACAAAGTTAGAAATCAAGTATGATATTTAGGTACACAAATGAGTTTGGGTCCTTGGGGGTTAGCACATGAAGGTTGCCAATGAGCCTTCCTTATCCAGCAATGTTTATTTATGTGACCTATTTCCATACAATAATTACATTGTCTAGGTCTAAACTTGCTTTTTGGTCTTGTACTGTATTTAAATGCCATAATTTTATTAATATGATTTTGAGAACAATGGCATGCACATTCATGATTAATTTGCATTTCTCTAGATGCATGCTTCTTATATATAAAGGCATGATTAGTCTTTTGAGGATTGTTTCTTAGGTTTACTAATCTTTGATTATTCCTTTTATGTATAAAGGGATTAGTATACTTATTCTTTGGTGCTTTTCCAGCAAGTGTGGAGATGTGAGGTTCTTTAGGTTTGACAAATATAGTTTTGTTAGAAGATGATGATGTGTCTTTAAACCCTAGACCATGTCTTACTAAAGGTGGTCTTTGAGACACAATGAGAGTGTCTAAGCTCTCTTTACCCTTGTGAAATTTAGAAATGGAATTTCTAAGTTCTTCAACTTCATTTTTCAAAGTATTGTTTTCTTTTAAAAGTGAAGTTGTTGAGGGTCTTGATGAGTATTCATCTAATGACTTTTGAAGAGATTCATTAGATGATTTAAGCTTTATGCTCTCCTTTTCTAAGCCATCTATCTTATTTTTCAAATTAGAGATATTATTTCTATAAGTACTAAATTTACTTCTATATTTCTCTAATTCTATATTTAATTCTTCTATTAGGCTTTGCTCATCATCATCATCATCACTATCACTATCATTATCACTACTATCATGATTGAAAGAGTATGAGTGTAGTGATCTTACTTTTTCCGAGATGTGATCCTCAATAGCCATGAAGCATAGGTTGACCTCTTCACTTTCATTATCATCTTTTTCGCTTGATGAGCTTTCATCATCCCATGTGGATTTGTGACCTTTCTCCCCACTGTCTCTTTGGAATTTGCTCTTATGCTTCTTGAGCCTTGGACATTCAGGTTTGATATGTCCTTTCTTTCCACATTCATAGCATTTTACCTCTTCCTTACTTCTGTGTGTATCATTTGAAGTTTGTTTGAGGTTTATTTGCCTGAATTTTCTGGAATTGCTCATTTTCTTCTCAATGATTCTTTTTAATCTTCTTGAAAGCATAGCGATGTCCTCATTTTCATCATCACTCATTTATTCATCATCTTCACTTTCTTCTTGAGATTTTGAAGTAGAGGCTTTGAGTGCTAATGGTTTTCTTTTCTCTGTCTCTGCCTCAAGCTCTCTATCTCTCTTTACTGCCATTTCATGTGTAAGAAGCTTGCCAATCAGCACATCAGTGTTCATGTTACTCATATCTTCATTTGCTTCTTCTATGCCAGCAACTTTTGAACCATAGTCTTTAAGAGGAAGACTTCTCAGGATTTTATTGTTTACATCTTCCAAACTCAGATGCTTCCCAAGTTTCCTCATTCCATTTATAATGGATAGAAGACGATTTGTCATGTCAGTGATTGACTCATTGGATTTCATCTTGAAAAGCTCATATTCTGAGGTTAGAAGTTGAATCTTCTTGGATTTGACTTGCTTAGTTCCCTCATGATAGTTCTCCAATGTCTTCCACATACTGTGTGCTGTTAAGCAATGCTGTATTCTTCCACATTCTTCAATAGATAATGAGCTTGATAGAATTGTCATTGCCCTCTTGTTTTTGAAATTTGCTCTTCTTTGGGGCTCTGTCCAATCGTCTCTTGATAGGATTTCCTCTTCACCATCAGCTCCTCTTCGGGTTGGTGGTGTCCATTCTTTTCGTATACTATCCCATACTTCAATTCCTTCACTATCCAAGTATGTCTCCATCCTAAACTTCCAATGGGCATAATTTGCTCCATCAAAGTAAGGTTTGAGACTCTGGAATCCTTCACTGGCCATATCTTACTCTTTACAAGTGCTTTTTAGGCTTCAATGCTAGACAAGGCTCTGATACCAATTGTTGCCCAGATATTAGACCAAGAAGGGGGGGTTGAATTGGAGTTTCTAAAATTAAACTTTAAAGTGCGGAAATAAAATTGCTAATTTTAAAAGGGATAGAGAAAATCAGACACAAAGATTTATAGAGGTTCGGGTATTAACAAACCCTACTCCTCTCCCCAATCGCAATTGGGAGTTTTACTAACACACTAAGTGTTACAATGGAGTTTTACAAGCTCACTCCCAACTATGGTGTTTCTCACAATGGCTCACACCTAACCCAGAAATCCCTTGTGTTTTAATGGCTCACACAATAACCAATTCCTTTGTGTTTTACAGGCTCACACAAACAACCTACACTTGTGTTTTACAGGCTCACACAATAACCTACACTTTGTGTTTTGCAGGCTCACACAAACAACCTTTTAATTTTGTGTTTTGGAGGTTCACACAACTAACCCTTACAAGTGTTCTTCTCTTAACCCAGAACTACCCAATGCTCACTTGAGTAAAGATTACAGAGAGAACCACTTATAAATCTTTATTGCTCAAATATGAGGAGCAAAAAGAATTTTACAGAGAATAGATTTGTTCACAAAGCATAAAAATACAAGATAGCTTGTGATTTGAAATATATACTAATCTTTTGTTTTTCTTATTATTCTCTTATCATCCTCTTATTTCTTAATGCATAAATGACTTCCATTTATACTCCCATGGCTAAATATAGCCGTTGGGGTGCATTAATTTAGAAACTAGCCGTTATACCAACCAAAAAATCGCGTCTGACATTTTTCTCTTTCATTGGTCACGGGCGTGAATATGCTTGTCACGGGGGTGACAGTTCTTCCCAAGCCGTGACTGAAGTGGTGACCTTGGTTGTGAAGCTCTCTGGAATGTCTTGACATATAGAGTCAGGGGCGTGACGTTAATTAGTCACGGGCGTGACACTCTTCCCAGCCGTGAGAGAAGTGGCGACTGAAGTCGTGAAACTCTCTGGATGAAATTAAATATATCCTTCACGGGGGTGACACCTACATTCACGGGGGTGAACATCTTCACAGCCATGACCAAAGTGGTGACTTTGGTCGTGAAGCTCTCTGGTTGAATTTACACAACTCTTCACGGGAGTGACACCTCTAGTCACGGGGGTGACTGAAATGCTTACTTCACGGTTTGGTTTTCCTTCATGGCCGTGAACTTCAAATGTTGGTTTTGGTAATGGTTAGCTTTCTTCACGGGGGTGACTCCTTGAGTCATGGCAGTGAACATGCTTTTTCTTACTTTTTATTTCTTTAAGGATTATTCTTCCAATTCTCCATTCTTGCCATTTTATGTCCTGTATAATATACTTTAAAAAACAAGTATGTTAAATACAATATTGCTATATTATTTATTATCATCAAAATGACAGAATTAACCCTCAAGGTTAACAAATTTCAATGGCAAAAATAACTGAAGTAGATGGGGCATCAGATGCCTTCTTCTTGGAGTCCACTCCAAGTAAGCCTTGCAGTTTCTCTTCCAATGGCCATCCTTGACACAATGGAAGCATGTCCCTTTTGGAGCAATCTTCTTGGCCTTTTTCTTGGCCACGCCTCTCTTAGGCTTCATGGACTTCTTCTTCTTAAGGTTCTTCCTTTTAGAACATGAAGAGTCCACCAACATCACAGCCTTAATGTCTTTCTAGACAGATGACTCAACTGTTTTAAGCAAGTTAATCAACTCAGGAATAGTGGTAGAGATTTGGTTCATCCTATAGTTTAGCACAAAATGTGAATAACTATCAAACAAATCAGTTAGAATTAATTCAATACTTAATTCATGGTCCATCACAAATCCCATGGTGGCCAACCTCTCAATATAGCCATTCATCTTCATTGCATATTGCACTAGAGATGTCCCCTCAACCATCTTAGTGCAAAAGGGAAACCTTGAAGTTTTGAACCTTTCAGAACGTGCTTGCTCATCAAAAAGCTCTCTTAGATGGTATACTATGGAATTAGCATCCATAGCCTCATGCTGCTTTTGCAACTCAGCTGACATAGTAGCAAGCATAATGCAGTTTGCCATCTCACTATCATCAAGATGCTTTTGATATGCCTTCTAAACATTTTCAGAAGCATTAGCAGTAGGGGGATTAGGGAGTGC
Source organism: Triadica sebifera (assembly GCA_023653625.1). Classification (NCBI taxonomy): domain Eukaryota; kingdom Viridiplantae; phylum Streptophyta; class Magnoliopsida; order Malpighiales; family Euphorbiaceae; genus Triadica; species Triadica sebifera. The sequence goes on from CM042900.1 coordinate 11,472,226, forward strand.
CTCATCTAGGACATAGCCAATCTTTTCGAATTTGAGAACTATTCTCAGATTCCTTAGCCAATCCAAAATATTGGGCCCAGTCAACTTATTTGATTCCATTAGCAATCGCAAATTCACACTTGTCATGATGATGATTCTAGCAACCTAGATGTAAAATAAAACATGTTAGAATGTACATAAAATGCATATTTATTAGGTCTTTAATAAATTGCATTATGGCTCCCACTATTTTATAGTGAATCCATAGCCCTCACTATGAACCCGAGAGAACTTATATGGAAGTTCTCCTAGTGGGTCGATATCCAACTAGCTGAGAATAACCTTGAGGCAACTCAACAAGCTATCCTTAGTTTGGTTGGTAGGTATCTAATCCATACCAATTGCATTATTCATGCAACTATCAAATCTTGTGCTATCAACTTATTGATGTGTGCACATACATTGGGCTATCGACTCTTGATATGTGTACATCTCATGTATACAAACCCAACTTCACCTCCAATACACATTAACCTTGGCGCAAATCAAGTAAGTTAATAATATCGGTTAAGTCTAACCCATTAATCGTGAAATCTAATTTAAATGGATTGAACATATTCTTATTGAGTGAGCTTGAGGCAACTCAACAACCCTAACTCTAGAAGAACTCTGGTTCTCCCCATATTAATGGAAGGCATAAGACATAATTGTTTATTTAGTGAGGGATTTCTTTGTTAAGTCTCATCAAGTTATTATTTCATGCTTTTATATATCATACATTCATCACATTGATATATAAAGATAGTTACATTAACTATATGACATGATTATGGACATACTAAAGTCAATCTCTTGAGCCAAAGAGAGATTGACTAGGTCTTACCTAGGTATATGCATGAATTTACAACCCAAAATAGAAATCAAATTCCTATTTCTATGTCTTCTTGTTTATGGTACCATCTCCTTTACTTCTTGGTCCTTTGTATCTTCATTCTATCCTAATCTTATGTAATCTAATTACATATTTCAAATTATAGAAAATCTCAATTTACATTTGAGGGGAGTAAGATGAGAAGAGAAATACATAAGAAAGAAAAAGAGGTAGAGACACGCAAGCCCCATTTACCATAAAACAAAATAATTCCATGCATGATGAATCACATTAGGCCTAAGTCCATAATCATCCATCATGCCTTTTCATACATCCCTAACATGCATTCTCTAATGCACAAAATAAAAATGACAATTTTGAATTTCAATTTGTAAATCGATTCAACGATATTACTTAAATGATTATATATAATGGAATATCATATGATTATATGATATTAAAGTTTTATAATCTTATTTTGATTATAAATGTAAAGGGAACATTGATTCTAAAAAATTAATTGTTAAACCTTGAGGGGTATTTCCATCATTTTAATGATAACAAATAAAATAGCAATATTATATTTAATATACTTGTTTTCTAAGTCTATTAAACAGGGTATGGAATAAAATAGCAAGAATGGAGAATAAAAGATTAATCCTTAAAGGACAAAATTAAGGAAGTAGCATGTTCAAGCCCGTGACCCTATGTGTCATGCCCGTGAAAAAGCTAACCGTCACCAAAACCAACATTTGAAGTTCACGAACATGAAGGAAGACAACAAAACCATGAAATGCACATTTAAGTCACGCGTGTGAATTACATGTTACACCCGTGAACCTTCATAACAATTTCATCCAGAGAGCTTCACGACCAAAGTCACCATTTGGATCATGGCTGGGAAGTTTGTCACGCCTGTGAAGGTATATGTCACGCCCGTGACCCAATGTTTCAAAACCTTCCAGAGAGCTTCACGACCAAGGTCACCACTTCAGTCACAGCTTGGAAGAACAGTCATGCCAGTGACAAACATAGTTACGCCCGTGAAAGATGAAAGAGAAAAATATCAGGCGCGATTATCTAGGTTGGTACAACGGCTAGTTTCGTATTAAATGTCAGGCGCGATTATCTGGGTTAGTACAACGACTATAATTAGCCATGAGAGTATAAATGCAAGTCATTTATGCACAATGAATAAGAGAATAGCAAATACTTTGAATCAAAATCTTATTACAAGCTATTTGTACATTTAATACTTTCATAACCAATATCTATTCTCTATGAAAATCTTTTTGCTCATCATTTATTGAGCAATAAAGATTTGTAAGTGTTTCTCTCTGTAATCATTAATTACTCAAGTGAGTTTTGGATATTTCTGGGTTAAGAGTAGAACACTTGTAAGGGTTAGTTGTGTGAGCCTTTAAAACACAAGATAAAGGTTGTTTGTATGAGCCTATAAAACACAAGATAAAGGTTGTTTGTGTGAGCCTATAAAACACAAGGAATTGGTTATTGTGTGAGCTATTAAAACACAAGGGATTTCTAGGTTAGGTGTGAGCCATTGTGAGAAACACCATAGTTGGGAGTGAGCTTGTATAACTCCATTGTAACACTCAGTGTGTTAGTGAAACTCCCAATTGTGTTTGGGGAGAGAAGTAGGGTTTGTTAACACCCGAACCTCTATAAAAATCCTTGTGTCAAATTTCTCTATCCCTCCTAAAATTATTTTTTATTTTCACACTTTAAATTTTAATTTTTTAAAACTCCAATTCAACCCCCCTTCTTGGCTTAATATCTGGGCAACAATTGGTATCAAAGCTTTGTCTAACATGGAAGCCTAAAAAGTGCTAGTAAAGATTAAGATATGGCCAGTGAAGGATTCCAAAGTCTCAAACCTTACTTTGATGGAGCAAATTATGCCCATTGAAAGTTTCGGATGGAGGCATACCTGGATACTGAAGGAATTGAAGTCTGGGATAGTGTACGAAAAGAATGGACACCACCAACCAGAAGAGGATCTGATGGTGAAGAAGAAATCCTATCCAGAGATGACTGGACAGAGCCTCAAACAAGAGCAAATTTCAAAAACAAGAAGGCAATGACAATCCTATCAAGTTCATTATCTATTGAAGAAGGTGGAAGAACGCAACACTGCCCAACAGCCTACAGCATGTGGAAGACATTGGAAAATTATCATAAAGGAACTAAGCAAGTCAAATCCAAGAAGATTCAACTTCTTACCTCAGAATATGAGCTCTTCAACATGAAATCCAATGAGTCAATCACTAACATGACTAACCACCTTCTAGCCATTATAAATGGAATGAGGAAACTTCGGAAGCATATAAGTCTGGAAGATGTAAACAACAAAATCCTGAGAAGTCTTCCTCTTAAAGACTATGGCTCAAGAGTTACTGGCATAGAAGAAGAAAATGAAGACATGAGCATCATGAATACTGATGTGCTGATTGGCAAACTTCTCACACATGAAATGACAGTGAAAAGAGATAGAGAGCTTGAAGAAAAGCCAGAGAAAAGAAAGCCTTTAGCACTCAAAGCCTCTACTTCAAAATCTCAAGAAGATAGTGAAGATGATGAAGAAATGAGTGATGATGAAAATGAGGATGTTGCTATGCTTTCAAGAAGACTAAAAAGAATCATTGAGAAGAAAATGAGCAACTCTAGAAAATTCAGGCAAATAAACCTCAAACAAACTTCTAATGATGCACAAAGAAATAAGGAAGAGGTAAAATGCTATGAGTGTGGTAAAAAAGGACATATCAAACCAGAATGTCCAAGGCTCAAGAAGCATAAGAGCAAATACCAAATAGACAATGGGGAGAAAGGTCACAAAGCCACATGGGATGACGAAAGCTCTTCAAGTGAAAGAGATGATAATGAAAGTGAAGAGGTCAACTTATGCTTCATGGCTATTGAGGATCATGTCTCGAATAAGGTAAGATCACTACACTCATACTCTTTAAACAATGATAGTAGTGATAATGATGATGATGAGCAAAGCCTTGTAGAAGAATTAAATCTAGAATTAGAGAAATATAGATGTAAATTAAGTACTTATGGAAATAACATCTCTAATTTAAAAAATAAAATAGATGGTTTAGAAAGGAGAATATAAAGCTTAAATCATCTAATGAATCTCTCCAAAAGTCATTAGATGAATATTCATCAAGACCCTCAACTGCTTCTTTGCTTAAAGAAAATAATACTTTGAAAAATGAAGTTGAGGAACTTAGAAATTCCATTTCTAAATTTCACAAAGGTAAAGAGAGTTTAGATACTCTCATTATGTCTCAAAGATCACCCTTAATTAGGCATGGTCTAGGATTTAAGGACACATCAGCATCTTCTCACAAAACCATCTTTGTTAATTCTAGTGAACCTCACATCTCCACACTTGTTGGAACAACACCAAGGAATAAGCATATTAAACCTTCTACACATAAAAGGAATAATCATGCCTTTATATATAAGAAGCATGCATCTAGAAAAACATCAATTAATCATGACTGTGCATGTCATTTTTCTCAAAATCAGTTTGATAGAAATATGGTATTCAAAAATATTGTAAGACCAAAAAGCAAATTTAGTCCGAAATAATGTAACTATTGTATAAAAATGGGTCACATAAATAAACATTGTTGGATAAGGAAGGCACATTAGGAACCTTCATGTGCTAACCCTTAAGGACCCAAGCTAATTTGGGTACCTAAAAATCATACTTGAACTGTGATTCTATAGGTATGCCTCAAGTCCACAATAAACAAAAATGCTTGGCTAGTAGACAGTGGATGCTCAAGGCATATGACAGGTGATAAAGAACTCTTCAATGAAATCAAAAGTATTGATGGAGGTAAAGTTACCTTTGGAAACAATGCTAAGGGTAAGGTAATTGGCATTGCATGTATTGCTACTAATGGTACTACTTTTATTAAAGATGTCTTACTTGTTGATGGCTTGAAACATAACTTGTTGAGTGTTAGTCAATTATTTGATAAAGGAAACAAAGTAATCTTTACTTCCAATGAATGTCTTGTGATCTCTATCGATGGTCAAGAGATATTTAAAGGAAATAGAGATGTCAATACATACATAATAATCTTACATGAACTATCTAATCATTCCTCCAAGTGTCTAGTGACCACTAGTGATGAATCTTGGTTGTGGCATAGAAGGCTTGGTCATGCTAACATGGACTTAATACAAAGCCTCAGCACAGAAGAATTAGTAAAAGGACTGCCAAGAGTCAAATATGAAAAAGGCAAGACATGTGAACCTTGCCAAAGAGGAAAGCAACACAAGTCATCCTTCAAAGCCAAAAACATAGTAAGTACCTCAAAACCTCTTCAACTCCTGCATTTGGATTTATTTGGACCTACTAAAATTGCTAGCTTATGAGGTAAACAATATGTCTTTGTCATCGTAGATGATTACTCTAGATTTACTCGAGTAATTTTCTTAGCTGAAAAGAGTGATGCTTTTGAAAATTTCAAAAACTTTGCTAAAAGAGTTCAAAATGAAAAAGGGTACTGTATTTCAAAGATAAGAAGTGATCATGGAAAAGAATTTGAAAATGAAAACTTTGAAAGCTTTTGTCTTGAACATGGCATTTCACAGAATTTCTCATCTCCTAGGACACCTCAATAAAATGGGGTAGTTGAAAGGAAAAAATTGATATTTAATTGAAATGGCTAGAACAATGCTCAATGAATATGGTTGACCAACTTACTTTTGGGCAGAAGCCACAAACACTGCATGTTATATTTCAAATCGAGTTTTCAAAAGACCTATTTTAAACAAAACCTCATTTGAGCTATGGAAAGGAAGAAAGCCCTTGATATTGTACTTTATATTATTTGGATGCAAGTGCTTCATATTGAATACCAAGGACAACCTTGGAAAATTTTCCTTTAAATCTGATGAAGGTATCTTTTTAGGATACTCCAAACTAGCAAAGCATATAAAGTATTTAACAAAAGGTCATTAACTGTTGAAGAATCTATGCATATTGTCTTTAATGAATCTAGTAGACTTGATCTTGTGAAAGGTAATGTTCTTGATGATGTTGTAGGTAACATGGAAAGACTTGATCTTGAAAATGGAAAAGAAGAAAATGATCAAGAAGATTCACATCAAAATGATTCTCTACCTCATGCTCAAGAAGAAAATGGGCAAGAACTCCCAAAAGAATGGAGAATGGCGAAAGATCATCCAAAAGAGCAAATCATTGGTGATCTCTCAAAGGGAGTAATTACTATATCTCATTTCAAACATTTAGCCATTGATCTTGCTTTTATTTCTCAAATTGAGCCTAAAAATGTTGATGAGGCTCTTAATGATGAAAGTTGGGTAATTGCCATGCAAGAGGAACTCAACCAATTTGGGAGAAGTAAGGTATGGACCTTAGTACCTAGACCCAAGGATCATCAAATTATAGGTAGCAAATGGGTATTTAGAAATAAACTTGATGAACAAGGTTCAATAACTAGGAATAAGGTCTGATTAGTTGCAAAAGGATATAATCAGGAAGAAGGTATAGATTATAATGAGACCTATGCACCTGTAGCTAGATTAGAAGCCATAAGAAAACTTTTAGCATATGCTTGTCACATGAATTTCAAACTCTTTCAAATGGATGTGAAAAGTGCATTTCTAAATGGTATATAGAAGAAGAAGTTTATGTAGAACAACCACCAGGCTTTGAAAGCTATGATTTGCCAAATCATATTTTTAAACTTTCAAAAGCTTTATATGGTTTGAAACAAGCCCCAAGAGCTTGGAATGAAAGACTAAGTTCTTTTCTATTAGAAAATAACTTTACAAAGGGAAATGTTGACACCACATTATTCATTAAAAAGCATAAGCATGATATACTAATTGTTCAAATTTATGTTGATGATATAATATTTGGATTTACTAATGAGTTGCTTTGTCAAGAATTTGCTAAGTGTATGACTAGGGAATTTGAAATGAGCATGATGGGAGAGCTTAAGTATTTCCTTGGTCTAAAAATAAAGCAAAGCAATGAGGGCATATTCTGTAACATCACACCTTTTATGCATTTAAGTATAACCTATCCCTATATCAAATAGTCACATACTGCATACTGAAAAGGCAAAATACCCTGTTAACAATAGTAGTAATTTTTTTTTTTTCATATCATATCCTGTAAAATCAACTAACGACTTTACAAGTCTTATATCCTGTAAAATTACTAAATGACTTTTCAAGTCAACATTAAAACCACAATACGATATATCACATATATCAAAATATAAACTTTACACATAAGTATTTCCGAGTTGATTTCATTTATACATATTTAGACTCATTCCAAAATGACTATACATATTCAAGCATATAAGTCCAAAATACAGATGACATATTTTTATGCTTGTGTGGAATGCAAGGAGAGAGAGTGATGAGGCTCGGCCAATGACCTGTGCTCCATGTCTTCTATACACTACTCAAAATGAGCTATCACTTTTCTTTACCTGAAAAATGACGCAAATTGATGAGTTGCGGCTCAGTGAGAATAATCATCCAATGAGCTCTAAAGTACCAAACAACTCATAGTCATAAATCACAATTCCAATATATACCATGTATTCCATTCCATTCATCAGTCAATAACATATAAATATAGATAAAATCAAGTACTCAATAATTGTTATTTACTTATGCTTTGCTTGTACATTTTATTTTGTTGTGACCAGATTAAACGAACATTGCCCCGGGTTTCCATGTGAACATTTGCATTTGCATTTTCTAGCTAGCTTGATCATTTGTTTCATTTGCACATTTGTTGGGCCATAGGCCTCTTCTTTTGCTTTGCACATTTGTTGGGCCATAGACCTCTTCTTTTGCTTTGCAATGTCGATTAACTAGTCACAACGCCTTTTTAGCCCATATGCATATGCACTTGTATTTAAGCATTCATCAACCATTGCATCTTTATCATATACAACATACATATATTCCCTATATACCTCATATGTCAAGCATACACCTTGTATATACTATACATGTACCATGTATATATATCACATTTGTCAAATATATACCTCAAATATACCACAAGTATACCATTTATATGTACCACAATGTCACAAATTATCCATCATTACATTATCAAGGACCAATCATGACAATCACATGAATCACATAGCAAGCAACATTCATTTGCACTAAAGAATTCAATCGATAATTAGACTCACCGTTCTCCTTTGATTCCGACCCCTAACTTATTGTCTATATGCTCCTTGTGGGTCTCCAATATGTTGCGAGCCTAATATGAAAACATAATCGATTAACTCATAATTAGAGATACTTAATGTGGCTTAAACAAATTAATATGCATAATGCATATACATAGCTAGGCTTTTTCCTATGGGGCAGTGTGACCTTATGGGACTGTTAAGCCTATAACTTTTCCTATAGTTGACCAATTAATCTGATTCTTGTTCCTAATTCAAAATAACACATAATCATGAAACATATTAAAATATCAGACCAATTGGATCATTGTACAATTTTTGGTGGAATTTCTAAGAGTGTTCTGTTTCCTGCCCTGTTTCTGCCCTTTGGCAGTTTCAGGGTACCAATTTGGGTAGTCCATATCTTACAATCTGTAAATCAGATTATAATGAAACTTGGCATAAATTTATATGGGTTCAAATGGAACATTTTTCATGTTCACAACTTTTACCAATTATGCCTCTAAGGTCTTCAAATTATAAGCAACATTTCACTGGTCCAGAACAGAATTGGCTTCCGGACCAGTATGACTTCTAAAGGCCATAACTTACTCTATACATAACATTTTAAGCTGAAATTAGTACCAAAATTTATCTAAGACATATACCTATAACTTTCATGTTTTGATAAGTTACATAATCTAGCTCTAAGGAGCTCAAATTAGACAAAAGAGTTTCTGGAACTGCCCAGGGCACTCAATAGGCAGTTCAAACCATGGAACAGTCATGGTTCCATTTACCATAACTCACAATTTACAAGACATTTGAACCTGAAATTTGGTATACAGATACATAACATATATATCTACAACTTTTATGTTTTGAGATACTTCAAATAATGGCTTTAACATATTCGAAATCAAGTAACACAGTAGCTAACTTGGTTAGGGTTTACACCCTGACCAGTTTCAGTACGAAGAGCATATCTAATTCTATAAACCAAATCACGAAACACCGTTTACATATTCATAAATATAAGACATAAAGGAACAACTTTTGTGTTTTATACTTGTCCAGAATCAATTTATATGTTCATCAAAATCGGGTTGCAAAACAGTGCCTATTAATGAACCCTAAACACCAAAATCAAGCTCAACACAAGAATAAATGTTTACTCACCTATAATCACTCTTGGCTAATCTTGTTCCTGCAATTTTTGGAGTGAAAGAAGGAAGAAATGGTGGCTGAAACTTGAAAAGAAATGGAAGGAATGAAGCAAAGAAGAAGAAGAAGAAGAAGAAGAAGATGAGGAAGGGAAGTGATAAGGTGGCTGCCTAATAAGTTAAAAGCCACCACCCACCACCTTATCTTCCTTTTCTTTGTTTCATCCGTCCCCTTTTTCCTTCTTTATTTATTTATTTATTTATTTATTTATTTATTTTTCTGACTTTTATTTTTTTATTTTATTTTTTTATTATTATTATACAAATCAACATAATATGCAATTTAATCTCAATCTAGTCATTTTGCTTACTTTAATTTAGTCACCTTATTTCATTCATTTTTTTTAATACTTTTTATCCTCATTTAGATTATAAATACACATGTGTGACTCAATACAATTGCAATGTACTAGGACACGTAGCTAGTGCGTGTCATAAACTTGATCCTACGAAAATACGTATGAAATGCATGTGTTCAATTGAATTATATTCAAATGCATATGTCAAAATAAAATGCATGTAATAATGCATATGTGGGAAGTCGAGGATGTTACAATTCTCCCCTCATTTTAAAATTTCGTCCTCGAAATTAATACCTGAAAACAGTTGTGGATATTGCTTTTTCATATTTTCTTCTGTTTCCCATGTTGCCTCTTCTTGTAAATGGTTACGCCATAATACCTTAACCAAAGGTATTTCTCGATTTCTTAGCTGTTTAGTCTTGTATCCAATGATTTGCACTGGTTCCTCAACATAACTCATGTTCTCTGCAATCTCAATGGCTTGATCTTTAAGTACATGTGTAGGATCTGACCTGTATCTTCTAAGCATGCTCACATGAAACACATTATGTATCTGAGCCATCTCGGGTGGTAAAGCCAACCTATAAGCCAATGGACCAATCTTCTCAAGAATTTCATAAGGCCCTATGTATCTTGGGCTCAATTTACCCTTCTGGCCAAATCAAATTATCCCTTTCCATGGAGATACACGAAGAAATACCTTCTCACCCAACTCGTATTCCATCTCCCTTCTATGCTGATCAACATAACTTTTCTGCCTATCCTGTGCTGCCTTTAGCTTGTTCTTGACAACCTTGATCTTATCCACTGTGTCTTGCACTAGCTCCGGCCCTTCTAATGCACGTGCTCCTTCTTCATCCCAAATGATAGGGCTTCGGCACTTTCTGCCATACAATGCTTCATATGGTGCCATCTGGATACTGCTATGATACTGGTTGTTGTAAGCAAATTCAATCAATGCTATATATTCATCCCAAGCACCTCTGAATTCCATAGAACATGCCCTAAGCATTTCTTCCAATGTCTGTATAGTCCTTTCTGATTGTCCGTCAGTCTGTGGGTGGAATGCAGTGCTAAAGTTCAATTTTGTTCCCAATGCATTCTGTAAACTCACCCAAAAACGTGAAGTAAACCGTGGATCTCTATCAGACACAATGGACACTGGAATGCCATGCAATCTGACTATCTCATTCACATATAATTTGGCAAAACTCTCAAGTGTACAACCCCATCTGATAGGTAAAAAATGTGCTGACTTGGTTAATCTGTCAATAATTACCCATACTGCATCATTTTTCCGTGGAGTTCTTGGCAATCCATAGACAAAATCCATCGTTATTCTTTCCCATTTCCATTCTGGCACTGACAATGGATGTAACTTACCAATTGGTGCCTGATGTTCAATTTTGATCTGCTAACATGTTAAGCATTTGGAAACATATTCTGCTATGTCTTTCTTCATTCTTGGCCACCAGTAATGAGGCCTTAAACTGTGATACATCTTTGTCATCCCTGGGTGCATTGCATACGGTGAATTGTGTGCCTCTTCCATTATTTCCCAACACAAGTTCTCAGTGTCTGGAACACATATGCGTGACTTTAACATCAGTGTATCATCCTGCAATTGAAAATCTTTACTGTTTTCCTGCCTTACTGATTCAATTTTCTCACACAATTTAGGATCTTTGCTTTGTGCTTCTTTGATCCTCTCCTTTAGTATAGGTCTGACTCGAAGAGTAGCAATAAGTGATCCTTCATCATGTATATTTAATTCAACATTCATAGATCGTAATTGAATCAAATATGGAAAAGAGGATACTTGCAAGTGAGCTACACTGCCACTAGCCTTCCTACTTAATGCATCTGCTACCACATTGGCTTTCCCTGGATGGTATTCAATCGTACAGTCATAATCTTTCAATAGCTCTAACCACCGTCTCTGCCTCATGTTTAATTCTTTCTGTGTCAGCAAATAACCCAAGCTTTTATGGTCTGTGAAGATTTGGAATGTCTCACCATACAGATAATGCCTCCAAATCTTCAATGCAAATACGACTGCAGCCAATTCTAAATCATGCACTGGATAGGAGATCTCATGTGGTCTCAGTTGTCTGGATGCATAAGCTATCACCTTACCATGTTGCATCAACACACATCCCAAGCCTTGGTGAGAAGCATCACTATATACTGTAAACCCACCTGTACCTGTAGGGATGGTTAACACTGGTGCTGAGGTTAGCCTGTGCTTTAGTTCATCGAAACTCCTCTGACATTCTGGAGTCCACTTGAAAGACACATTCTTTCTCAACAATTTAGTCAAAGGGTTAGCAATTAAGGAGAATCCATCAACAAATCTACGATAATATCCGGCTAAACCCAGAAAACTACGCATTTCTGAAACATTTTTAGGAGCTTCCCAATTTACCATAGCCTCTATTTTCTTTGGGTCTACTTCTATGCCCTTGCCCGATACTACATGTCCAAGAAACACCAAATGATCTAACCAGAATTCACATTTACTCAATTTGGCATACAGTTGTTTCTCCCTTAAGGTTTGCAACACAATTTTTAAATGTTGTTCATGTTCTCCCCTATTCTTTGAGTACACCAATATGTCATCAATAAATACTATCACAAACCTATCCAGATATGGTTGAAACACCTTATTCATTAAAGCCATAAATGCAGCTGGAGCATTAGTCAATCCAAATGGCATTACTAAAAATTCATAATGCCCATACTTGGTTCGAAAGGCAGTCTTTGGAACATCTGCTTCTGCTACCTTCAGCTGGTAATAGCCTGATTTCAAATCAATCTTGGAGAATATTTGGGCTCCTTGCAACTGGTCAAACAAATCATCTATTCTGGGCAACGGATATTTGTTCTTCACTGTCATTTTATTCAGTTGTCTGTAATCGATACATAATCTCATTGTTCCATCTTTCTTTTTAACAAATAACACTGGAGCTCCCCATGGTGATACACTAGGTCTGATATACCCTTTATCAAGTAACTCCTGCAATTGGGCCTTCAGCTCTTTCAACTCAACTGGGGCCATTCTGTAGGGTGACCTTGATATTGGTGTTGTTCCTGGTACTAGTTCAATAGTGAATTCTATCTCTCTATCTGGTGGTAAACCAGGTAGATCATCTGGGAATACATCAGCAAATTCCCTTACCACTGGTATATTTTCAAGCAAGCTATCAGTGGTTCTAATATCAGTCACATATGCCAAATATGCTTCACATCCCCCTTTGATCATTCGAAATGCCTTTACTGCTGAAACTAGACATGTAGGCACAAGTTTTCTTTCACCTAGAAATACTACCCTTGGCTGGTTTGGTGATTCCAAAATTACTTCCTTAGTAAAGCAATTCACTATTGCATGATGTCTAGTTAACCAGTCCATTCCCAGTATCACATCAAATTCATATATTGGCAATAAAATTAGATCAACTATTAACTCAGCTCTGTCAATGCATATCAGGCAATCACGACAGACATTATTCACAACTACCACTGTTCCCAATGGAGTACTCACATTTATGTCAATCCCCAAAGGCTCATGCATTTAATGTAGTTTAGATGCCATATGCAATGATATAAATGAATGAGTGGAGCCTGGGTCAATCAATGCATATGCTAATATTTCAGAAATATAAATATTACCAGTGACTACTTCGGGAGCATCCACTGCCTCTTGTCTAGTCATAGCAAACACCCTGGCCTGAGTAGGGGGTCTAGAACTCTGACCTTCAGATCTGGTCACTCCTCTACCCAGTGTACCAGTCCTGCCCCTGCCTCTTCCTCTGCCTTGTGTCCCACTAGTAGGGTAGACCCTCGGTGCCTCAACAGTAGTCTCAGATACTCCTCTGTCTCTACTAGTCTCTGCTAGTTTGGCTCTATTTGGACAGTCTCTATACATATGCTCCATCGATCCACAGAAATAACATGCTCCTGTGAGCCTTCTACATTCGCCCGTATGCTGTCTGCCACAATGACTGCATGTGGGCCTCTGTTCAACATATTGGCTCTGCCCTCTGCCTGGGTAAGAGAAAGTCATTCGTCGACCTCTAGAACTGGAGTACCCACTTCTGTTACCAGCTTGTGCAGGCATATATCTACCTCTTTTCCCCAACCTTCTGCTAGACTCACCAAAGAATTCACGTGATGGCCTTTTTATTTGTTGTTCCCCAGCTTCTGTCATTAACCGTTCAGCTCTGATTGCAGCAGCTCTAAGCCTAGCATAACTATCAAGATCAGTAGTCGTGATTCTGTTTCTGATCTCATATTTGAGGCCCTCCTCAAACTTCCTGCATTTGTCTCTTTCAGTAGAGACCATGAAAGTGGCATAATGGGAAAGCTTGTTAAATTGTACTTCATACTCCGCAATAGACATATTCCCCTGCTTCAGATTCAGGAATTCCTTCCTCTTCTCATCTTTATATGCTTCAGGCATATAATTGTTCTGAAATTCCAGGAGAAAATCATTCCATGTCAACACTGGTGGTTGTGCATCACTGTCAGGGACTGTCTCCCACCATTCATAAGCATTTCCTTGCAGTAAGGATACTGCATAATCAAATTTCTCATCTGGAGTACATCTCATCATATTCAGTACCCTCTGTGTCCTTTTCAGCCATGTCTCAGCTTCTGCTGGGTCTGTTGTGCCATTGAAATCAGTTGCACCATGTTTCCTCAGCTTGTCATACCGTCTTTCCTTGTACATTTCAGGACCATATACTTCTTGTTCTAGGTTTTCATGGGGTACTTCTGCATGAGATGACTGTGATGCATGTACTGGAGCTCTAGCTCCTATTGCTGGTTGCTCTCTATGTAAATGAGGTGATGCCTCATGAGAATGCATTTCGGCCGGCCTCTCCCTCCTTGGTGTATCATGTCTTATGATGTCCCTAAAATAAATGAAAGTATGTCACTACATAATGTTCAACACATATGATGCATATGTTATCATGCTCTTATGCAGATGCATGTTCCCATGGAACCTATCCCTGCTCTGATACAAAAAATGTAACATCACACCTCTTATGCATTTAAGTATAACCTATCCCTATATCAAATAGTCACATACTGCACACTGAAAAGGCAAAATACCCTGTTAACAATAGTAGTAATTTTTTTTTTTCATATCATATCCTGTAAAATCAACTAACGACTTTACAAGTCTTATATCCTGTAAAATTACTAAATGACTTTTCAAGTCAACATTAAAACCACAATACGATATATCACATATATCAAAATATAAACTTTACACATAAGTATTTCCGAGTTGATTTCATTTATACATATTTAGACTCATTCCAAAATGACTATACATATTCAAGCATATAAGTCCAAAATACAGATGACATATTTTTATGCTTGTGTGGAATGCAAGGAGAGAGAGTGATGAGGCTCGGCCAATGACCTGTGCTCCATGTCTTCTATACACTACTCAAAATGAGCTATCACTTTTCTTTACCTGAAAAATGACGCAAATTGATGAGTTGCGGCTCAGTGAGAATAATCATCCAATGAGCTCTAAAGTACCAAACAACTCATAGTCATAAATCACAATTCCAATATATACCATGTATTCCATTCCATTCATCAGTCAATAACATATAAATATAGATAAAATCAAGTACTCAATAATTGTTATTTACTTATGCTTTGCTTGTACATTTTATTTTGTTGTGACCAGATTAAACGAACATTGCCCCGGGTTTCCATGTGAACATTTGCATTTGCATTTTCTAGCTAGCTTGATCATTTGTTTCATTTGCACATTTGTTGGGCCATAGGCCTCTTCTTTTGCTTTGCACATTTGTTGGGCCATAGACCTCTTCTTTTGCTTTGCAATGTCGATTAACTAGTCACAACGCCTTTTTAGCCCATATGCATATGCACTTGTATTTAAGCATTCATCAACCATTGCATCTTTATCATATACAACATACATATATTCCCTATATACCTCATATGTCAAGCATACACCTTGTATATACTATACATGTACCATGTATATATATCACATTTGTCAAATATATACCTCAAATATACCACAAGTATACCATTTATATGTACCACAATGTCACAAATTATCCATCATTACATTATCAAGGACCAATCATGACAATCACATGAATCACATAGCAAGCAACATTCATTTGCACTAAAGAATTCAATCGATAATTAGACTCACCGTTCTCCTTTGATTCCGACCCCTAACTTATTGTCTATATGCTCCTTGTGGGTCTCCAATATGTTGCGAGCCTAATATGAAAACATAATCGATTAACTCATAATTAGAGATACTTAATGTGGCTTAAACAAATTAATATGCATAATGCATATACATAGCTAGGCTTTTTCCTATGGGGCAGTGTGACCTTATGGGACTGTTAAGCCTATAACTTTTCCTATAGTTGACCAATTAATCTGATTCTTGTTCCTAATTCAAAATAACACATAATCATGAAACATATTAAAATATCAGACCAATTGGATCATTGTACAATTTTTGGTGGAATTTCTAAGAGTGTTCTGTTTCCTGCCCTGTTTCTGCCCTTTGGCAGTTTCAGGGTACCAATTTGGGTAGTCCATATCTTACAATATGTAAATCAGATTATAATGAAACTTGGCATAAATTTATATGGGTTCAAATGGAACATTTTTCATGTTCACAACTTTTACCAATTATGCCTCTAAGGTCTTCAAATTATAAGCAACATTTCACTGGTCCAGAACAGAATTGGCTTCCGGACCAGTATGACTTCTAAAGGCCATAACTTACTCTATACATAACATTTTAAGCTGAAATTAGTACCAAATTTTATCTAAGACATATACCTATAACTTTCATGTTTTGATAAGTTACATAATCTAGCTCTAAGGAGCTCAAATTAGACAAAAGCTTTTCTGGAACTGCCCAGGGCACTCAATAGGCAGTTCAAACCATGGAACAGTCATGGTTCCATTTACCATAACTCACAATTTACAAGACATATGAACCTGAAATTTGGTATACCGATACATAACACATATATCTACAACTTTTATGTTTTGAGATACTTCAAATAATGGCTTTAACATATTCGAAATCAAGTAACACAGTAGCTAACTTGGTTAGGGTTTACACCCTGACCAGTTTCAGTACGAAGAGCATATCTAATTCTATAAACCAAATCACGAAACACCGTTTACATATTCATAAATATAAGACATAAAGGAACAACTTTTGTGTTTTATACTTGTCCAGAATCAATTTAGATGTTCATCAAAATCGGGTTGCAAAACAGTGCCTATTAATGAACCCTAAACACCAAAATCAAGCTCAACACAAGAATAAATGTTTACTCACCTATAATCACTCTTGGCTAATCTTGTTCCTGCAATTTTTGGAGTGAAAGAAGGAAGAAATGGTGGCTGAAACTTGAAAAGAAATGGAAGGAATGAAGCAAAGAAGAAGAAGAAGAAGAAGAAGAAGATGAGGAAGGGAAGTGATAAGGTGGCTGCCTAATAAGTTAAAAGCCACCACCCACCACCTTATCTTCCTTTTCTTTGTTTCATCCGTCCCCTTTTTCCTTCTTTATTTATTTATTTATTTATTTTTCTGACTTTTATTTTTTTATTTTATTTTTTTATTATTATTATACAAATCAACATAATATGCAATTTAATCTCAATCTAGTCATTTTGCTTACTTTAATTTAGTCACCTTATTTCATTCATTTTTTTTAATACTTTTTATCCTCATTTAGATTATAAATACACATGTGTGACTCAATACAATTGCAATGTACTAGGACACATAGCTAGTGCGTGTCATAAACTTGATCCTACGAAAATACGTATGAAATGCATGTGTTCAATTGAATTATATTCAAATGCATATGTCAAAATAAAATGCATGTAATAATGCATATGTGGGAAGTCGAGGATGTTACATATTCATCAACCAATCCAAATATGCCAATGATTTAATTAAAAAATTTGGAATGGAAAGATGCAAGAACGCCAAGACTCCTATGAGCACATCAACAAAATTGGACAAGGATGAAAAGGGTAAGAGCATTAATGAAAAGCTCTATAGAGGTATGATTGGATCAATTTTATATCTTACTGCTTCTAGACCTGACATAATGTATAGTGTTTGCTTGTGTGCACGATTTCAATCATGTCCAAAAGAATCTCATTTAAATGCAGTAAAAAGAATTCTAAGATATTTACATGGATCATTGCATCTAGGTTTATGGTATCCTAGAAATTCATCCTTCTATATTATAGGATATTCAGATGCAGACTATGCTGGTAGTGTTTTATATAGAAAAAGTACTTCAGGTACTTGTCACTTTATTGGAGAGTGCTTAGTTTGTTGGTTTAGCAAGAAACAAGTTTCAATTGCTCTTTCAATTGCTGAAGCAGAGTATGTAGGAGTTGACATTAGACACCCCTTTATTAGAGATCATGTCCAATATGGAGATATTGCATTAGAATTTATAAGCACAGAAAATCAATTGGCAGATATTTTTACTAAGTCTCTAAATGAAGAAAGATTTAATTTCATTAGAAGAGAAGTTGGTATGATTGATGGATTAACCTTGTGATTGCTAAATTATCAAATCTTAAGTGATAATCTTGATTTTGTATCACATCACTAGATATAAGGTAGTAAATTTGATGAAAAGTTTATGTTATAAGGGATAGAATTTTCATAGAAATGATTTAGTCTTGTTTTAGGACTTAATTTTATTTGATGGAAATTTTAAGGAATTCACGCCTGTGACATATATTCACGCCTGTGACTTAATTAGCCAAAAGAGGCAGTGTCGTTCACGACTTGATTCACGACATCGTTCACGGCTTCAAGTAGTGAAGCTTATGTTCACGACTTCATTCACTCCCATGAAAAGACTTGTTCACACCCGTGACGCATTTTCATGCCCCTGAAAATTTTCGCCTCAAACTCACAGAGACGTTCACGCTTTGAGTCACGCTTTGTTTCACGGGCATAAGTAGTAAAATTCAACCTTTCACGCCCGTGACTATGGTTTCACCCCCGTGAAAGTTCATCAATCACGACTGTGATGTTCAAAGGTCACTACCGTGAACATTTTCATGCCTTTATTCACGGGTAGAACACCCCTTCAGCAAACCGTGCACACGATTCTTCTCGCCTGTGAACACAAATTTCATGCCTGTGAATGCATCGGGTATATAAGAAAACAACCATTTATTTTTCACATTTCAACCTTTCAACTCCTTAAAATCGCTCTCATTTACACACATTCAATGAGATATTGAAGATTCCGGTCCCCAAGTCACAAAATTTTGCTATAAATACCATCAAAAGTCCATTCCTTCATCAAAAATCATACTTCTTCAGGGTTTCCTCAAATTTTCTGTCAAACTTTTCCAAACTCCACAAAGTTCATTTCTTCAAATCCAAATGGAAACTGACTCATCAAAATGAACTAGAAAGAAGTCTCATGCTCCCAGGAGGTACGCATATTACCTCATGAACAGAATCCCAGAGCATTGCCATCCTCGGTATTCAACCTTGAAGCAAAGGCCTCTCCTTTCATCAAGGTCCTTTGAATGGCAAACCGTCCACACTCTCGGGCTTGAAACAACAATGACAGAGCAACTCTAGGCCTGTCATTTGAAGGAATTCGTGGACATTCATCAGCCCACATTGAGGGAGCCAACCCTGGAATTTTTGAGCACTTTGCAAGTGTCTCCTACTGGAGTGGTGAAATTCCAACTTTGTAGCAATCGAAACACCCTCAATGCCATTGAATTCAGGGAATTATTTAATCTGCCCTCGGAAGGCATCCTCAATGACAGCGAAGTGGAATTCTTCGCGACTTGAGCATGGACTCCTTTTGGCACCACGATTTGAGCAACTGTAGGCTTCGATGGACCAGAGATTGGAGAACCTCAAAGACTTTATGGAGTCTCGGATGGACAGCCTTGAGGCAGAGGTTGCTCGACTTAGAGATAGGATGTCCGGCTAGGTGTTAGGCTAGATGGTAGCCTTAATATGTTATTTGCTTGTTTATTTACTTGTTTTCTATTTGTTTGTAGGAAATTTTAAATTTCCTTTTTGAACATTAATTATCTTTGATTGTATTTCACTTTATTTAATATAATTGCTTTGTTTTTCTTTAATTATGGTTTAATCTTTATATTCTTTTTGTTGATGACTAAAGGCGGAGAACCTAGAAATATATTAAGATAAATAAATTTTGAATAAAAAATAAGAACCTACAAATAAGTTAAGTAGGGAAAAATTAGCAATACTTAAAATTTGATTCAAAATTCATATGCAAGTATGAAATTGAGCATTATACACATTAGATATATCTTAAGTATACTTTGCATATACCTTAATGCAAGTTACATAAATGAATATGCCTTGATATACTCTAAATATACCTTACATATACTTCATTTCTTAAAATTCTTTTTTGGTATATATTGGATATACTTTGCATATAACTTGCATATACTTAAAAACTCGAAAGTTTATTTCAATGCCACATCATTCTTTACAATTCTTGCATTTCATCAATTTTATATCCTAAGTATCTTTTGAGGGGGAGACTTCTTAAAAGCACATATTGCTAGACTATTTGTCACCATAAAAAAAGGGGAGATTGTTAAACCTTGAGGGGTATTTCTGTCATTTTGATGATAACAAATAAAATAGCAATATTGTATTTAACAAACTTGTTTTCTAAGTCTATTAAACAGTGTATGGAATAAAATAGCAAGAATGGTGAATGAAAGATTAATCCTTGAAAGAAAAAATTAAGAAAGTAGCATGTTCACTCCCCTGACCCTATGTGTCATGCCCGTGAAAAAGCTAATTGTCACCAAAACCAACATTTGAAGTTCATGGCCATGAAGGAAGACAACAAAACCGTGAAATGCACATTTAAGTCACGCCCGTGAACCTTCATGAAAATTTCATCCAGAGAGCTTCATGACCAGAGTCACCACTTGGATCACGGTTGGGAAGTTTGTCACACCCGTGAAGATATATGTCATGCCCGTGACCCAATGTTTCAAAACCTTCCAGAGAGCTTCACGACCAAGGTCACCACTTCAGTCACGGCTTGGAAGAACAGTCACGCCCGTGAAAGATGAAAGAGAAAAATGGCAGGCGCGATTATTTGGGTGCACCATTGTGGAGGCATTATGGTACCGATATTGATATGGTTTAGGAACAGGGTGGTGATAGCTCTGAGCTCACCCCTATCCTAATTGTACACAGATGATGTGATTATACTCGGTCATGAGGCTTAAGCTCCGCAAGCACTGTTGACTTGAGACTATGTTGATTAGGGTGCTTAAGCTTTACGATAAGCCCTATTACATGCCCTATATCCGGACAGTCTGGGAATGAGATTTGGGCTATTTATATTAAAATATTATATAGAAATTAATTAAAAGTCATAATTGTTCACATTGAGGGATAAATTGTGAGATAGAATGAATTATATATATTTATTAAGGTACGTTAAATTTATAATTGAGTTCAATATATATTATTAATGAATTTGGTAATATTGCATAGTTATGTGTTTGTTCCTGTATAATTTATGTTGGATTATTGTGAACTGTATTATGAATTAGCTACTATGGAGTTTTGGCAATTGTATGCTAAGACATTTAGGCTTATATGGATTGAGATTTGAGTTAACTAAACTAAAATAATTTTAGAGAAATCAATTAAATTAAAATGAGTTATGGAAACTAATTAAATTAAAATAATATGTAAAATAAATATGTTGAACCTTGAGGGGTATTTTTGTCATTTTGATGATAACAAATAAAATAGCAATATTGTATTTAACATACTTGTTTTCTAAGTCTATTGAACAGGGTATGAAATATGTTAGCAAGAATGGAGAATGGAAGATTAATCTTCAAAAGATAAAAATTGAAGAAGTAGCATGTTCACGCCCATGACCCTATGTATCACGCCCGTGATGAAGCTAACCACCAACAAACCAACATTTGAAGTTTACGGCCATGAAGGAAGATAGCGACCGTGAATGAACTTTTTTGTCATGCCCATGAAAGAAATGTCATGCCTGTGAACAAACATGACAAATTCGTCCAGAAAGCTTCACGACCAAAGTCACCACATGGATCATAGCTTGGAAGGTTGCCAGCCCGTGAAGATATATGTCACGCCCATGACCCAATATTTCAAAATCTTCCAGAATGCTTCACGGCTACGGTCACCACTTCAGTCACGACTTGGAAGAACAGTCATGACCATGACACAAAAAATCACACCCGTGAAAGATGAAAGAGGAAAATGTCAGGCGTGATTATTAGGGTTGATGCAATGGCTAGTTTTGTATTAAATGCATTATAACGGCTATAATTTGCCATGGGATTATAAATGCAAGTCATTTATGCATTCAGAACAAGAGGATAGCTAATACTTTGAATCAAAATCTTGTTGTAAGCTATTGGTACATTTAATACTTTCAAAACAAATATTTATTTTCTGTGAAAATCTTTTTGCTCATCATTTATTGAGCAATAAAGATTTGTATGTGTTTCTATCTGTAATCATTTATTACTCAAGTGAGTCTTTGGTATTTTTGGGTTAAGAGTAGAACACTTGTAAGGGTTAGTTGTGTGAGACTTTAAAACACAAAGAAAGGTTGTTTGTGTGAGCCTGAAAAACACAAGGGAAAGGTTGTTTGTGTGAGCCTGTAAAACACAAGGTAAAGGTTGTTTGTGTGAGCCTGTAAAACACAAGGAATTGGTTATTGTGTGAGCCATCAAAACATAAGGGATTTCTAGGTTAGGTGTGAGTCATTGTGAGAAACACCATAGTTGGAAGTGAGCTTGTAAAACTCCATTGTAACACTCCTCCTAATTGCGATTGGGGAGAGGAGTAGGGTTTTGTTAACATCTGAACCTCTATAACAATCCTTGTGTCAAATTTCTCTATTCCGCCTAAACTTAACATTTTTTTTCGCACTTTAAAGTTAAATTTTTAAACTCCAATTCAACCCCCCTTCTTGGCTCAATATCTGGGCAATAAAATGTATTTAAATTAAGTCTATATGTGGAAATGTAATAAATAATTTAAAGGACATGGTAAGAAAGGTAATAAAATATGGAAACATGAGAGGAGGTAGAATGTTTAATATTTTATATATTACATATGGTTAAATATATGCAATTCATGTCTTGATGCAAATATAATGATAATATAATGGAACATAAATTTTATTTTATGATAATATTTTCTAAATTTTATTGCAATGATTTATTTAAATTATGTCATGATTTTTATGACTCACGTTTGTGTGATTGCATGGGAAAACATAAATATTTATATGTACCACTAAGCTAGAAATGGCTTAACATGGATTTTTCCCTGCGGGAATTATAGCTTGCAAATATTAAATTGTGAAGTTGAAAGAGGAAGTACAAGCCCATATTAGAGGAGACACATCAGGACTGGTTGAGGGTCAGATGCATGTTTATTTTGCATTTTGTTCGTTATCATGCATATGGTTTGATAGACATGTCTGGTATATGGTTAAGAACATGCCTTGTATTTTGGTATTATATCTATATAGTTAGATGTGAGGTAAAAGCCGTTACTTTTGATAGTTCTAATAAAATATAATATTTATGTAATAGGATGGTGTATTTTGGATAATTGAATTCATATGTATATTCAAATACAAAAAAATATATCAAATGAAAATTTTAAACTCAAACCAGTTTTATTTAGCTTATTTGTGTCATTCCGCTTGTGTAATGACATTATTCCTATTATATAAACGAGATGTCACACTAGTTGTAATGCTCGATAATTTAGGCCACGGTTGCAGTTGAAGAAATCCGGCTGGTTGAACTAATTGGGGTCTAAATTTGGACATAAAAGAAAAAAAATTAAAGTGATAATAAAATATTGGAAAAATATTTTGGATACTATTAATTTAGAATTTTGAAAAAAATAATTTTTTGCTGAACAAAATTGGAAATTGCAGTGTTTTTGGCACATATATTTTAAGAAGACATAAAAATGGAATATTCTTTATCAAAGGAAAGGAATATTCTATGGAATAAAATAAAGTAAGAGTGATTTAAATTAATGGACCAATGAGGGACAAGATTATCTAATTAATCCTAACCACCCAGTTAATCCAACTATAAAAGACAATTTTCATATTTTTGTCTTTATTCTTCTTCTTCCTCATCTTAAACGAACCAAAAACTCTCTTTTCCTTCTCCTTTTTCCGTGACCTCTTCCCCTTATTTATTCTTCCTTTTTTTTTCTTCAACCAAGTTAAGATTAGATGGAAAAATAGTTGGATTAAGGCAAGATCATTAATGAAGTGAAGCAAAGTGAGCAAAACTAAGGAAAAGGAAGGAAGAAAGGAAGAGAAAAAAAGAAGGAAGATTTTAGTCATTTTGAAGATCTATAAAGGTGAGGTTAGATTTTCCATTCTCTCACTTTTCTTCTTTTTGTTTCTTTGATTTTGGGGTTAGTTGCCATTAAAGTTAGTGATTTAGGGTGATTATTATGTTAATGGTGATTAAGGGTGGATTAGTGTGTTTAGTACTTGATTAGAGTGAAATTTATTATTAAGACAAGAAGGTGAACAATCTTTGAACCATAATCAAAGAGGGGGTAAGGGCAAAGAGAAACCTAACTAGGAAGAAGAGAAAAGTGAAGAGAAGTAGATTTTGTGAGGTATGTACATTTGTCAAAAATTCAATATGGAAGATGTAATTTTTGATTTTGTGTAATTTGGTATGTAATTCTTGATATTTTGATTTAATGATTCCATGAATGTGGAAAGAAAATTTGAATATGAGGTTGATGCATGAAGATGGAAATTGTAGGAATTAATTGAAGTGCTGGAAAATTCATCTCATGAACAATATCTGCTTTTCTAGTCATAACATGAGTTCAGGAAATTATTTTTGAGTAATTCTTATTGGGTTGGCAATTTAAAACATAGGGCTTCAACTTTCATTTAGATCATTAGATCTTAACATGTATGCAATTAGGTGTAAAATGGACTCAAAGTTCAAACTAGAAATCTGTCCAGTAAAATACTAGGCAAATTGGAATAAAAGTATCTTAGAAAAAATTCATAATTTTTGCTATTTAATTCAGTTTAATGTGATTCTCATTGTAAATTAAAGATAAGACATGTACCTACATTTTATTACTTGATCACTTGTCCAAATTTCATCTAGAACTAGTTGAAAAATATAGGACAATACAAGACAGAAATGCTATCTAGAATAGGGCAACTTGTATATATGTGTTGATTGTGGAATTTTATGATAGAAAAATATATTATTTGAATTTTCTTATAGTTATAAGGATTAAATGAAAAAGTATAATGTTATAAAATATTTAATGGAGATTAATGCATTTATGGGAAATTATATTAGTATTACATACATAATTTATGTAAATAATAATAAAAGTACCAATTATAATTATGTCCTACAACATCTAGTCGGGAACTAGAAATTAGGATAAGTTGGCATGCCAATAAAAGGGTAGAAATTTAGGCACTATAAAATAGTACTGAGATTTAATTTACGTATGTACTAAGAAATAATGTTTAGTTGATATTACGTAGGCATTAAGAAATAGTGTTCAGTTCAGAATTATATAGGCACCAAAAAGGTGTTGAGTTATTGTTGAAAAAGTAGGTGTTAAACGCCGAGTTATAAAATAATTAAGTAGGCATCGAGTATAATGCCAAAGAGCAGAAACCTTGTACACTAAGTTTAGTTTCGGTCTAAGATGTCATCGGCTATCAAATAAAAAAATTCAAGTTATTAAATTGATAGTTTAAATTGAATGTCTTGTATTGATAAAGAATTTCAAGCATGATAAATGAATGAAATATTATAATTGACAAAATGTTCATTTTTGCTTGACGTAAATGGTATTGATATTATTTGAATGTTTTGGCATACTTAGTAAATTAATTGTAGTTTCTAAAATTTTATTTTAGAAATATTTATATAATTATCGGATAGTTGTCAAACATACCAATAAGCTAGTAGCTTAGCGCGTGAACACACGCTGATAAATAGACATTGTTGTGGCATTAGAGCAACTGAAGATAAGGGGAACCCCAAAATCAACTTTTTAGAGGAATGCTCTAAAGGCAATCACCTTTAGCACTTATTGTACAAATTTATTTGATTAATAAAAAGCTTTTTTCATTGATTTGATGTTCATTTGATATATGAATTGATAAGTGATCTTAAATCAATTAATGAGGCCCTTGATACATAACATAACATGAAGGAAATCATGATGAGATCATGATATTGAGATTCTTATCATGTATAATTATGTTAATATCAAAATTATCCCTAGTCATAGGATTAATGAGATGGGACATTATTAATCCGGATAGACTAGCACATGGTACACTCCTTAAATAGATCGAGTAGTAGATCTCATAACCTAAAAACATGAGATTCTTAGAGTTAACATGTGGATGCTTTCTAAGTGTAGCTAAGTACATTGGATAACCAGCTACGAGACAATCATATGGATAATCTATTCAAATGTCAATGATAGTCTCATCATAGCAATGATGCAAGTATCCTTAGACTTGAGGTACTTAAGGATATCTTGAATATTGATTATGTATTTTGACACTATTCCTTGTTGCCTCAGGGAGGTTGCTCATAAGGTGGCAATTGGATACAACTTGAGGTATTCGAAGGTAATTGGGTAACCAACAAAGGATTCACCATTCCTGATACTGGGGAATCTCTAGTCGGAGTGGAAATGTCATAAAGATAGTCTTCAATGACATATCTTATAAAGTAATGAGCCTTAGGGATAAGAACTAACATTATCTGGACTAGACGTGATGTAGT
Source organism: Triadica sebifera (assembly GCA_023653625.1). Taxonomy (NCBI): domain Eukaryota; kingdom Viridiplantae; phylum Streptophyta; class Magnoliopsida; order Malpighiales; family Euphorbiaceae; genus Triadica; species Triadica sebifera. Next base: position 11,498,732 of record CM042900.1, read on the forward strand.
CAGTCTAGTGGGAGTTGACACATCCCTATACTCTGAACCAAGTGGGGTATAGAATGGTCAACGGAATAATTGCACCAAAATTGTCTATAGAAAGGTTTGTAGTCAAACCACTGACTTTCCAGTCAATTGGGGGTCATGATGTGTTGCTACATAACGCTCATGACTAGCTTAAATTAATTGTTAATTTAAGTGGCCAACATAACCGAAAACGTAAGCAATCACACACATTAAAGATATGGAGAATGAGTAAAATGTTCTTGGATATGATCCAAAATATGAGAGAATTATTTTGGGATGGATCACGATGAGATCACATGAAAAAAATTGTTCAGGAGGGTCACGGGCCCGCGTGAGCTAGGCAGGCTGCTAGCCAGCCAAGCGAGCCAGCTGGGCTGCCCAGTAGTAGCCTGCAGCAAGCCCAGCGCCCTGCAGCCTCCCTCCCATTGGCCAACGACAGATTTTGGCCTTAATGAGGCCAATTATGGCCAATTACTATTCATTCATTTCCCTTGTCACCATTTTTGACTTTTCATCTTTTCTTGGAATTTGATTCAAATAGAAAAAACATCAAATGATATATAATAGACTTGAAAATATTTTATTGTGAAACAAATATTTTTAAGACAATAAAAATTCTCTTAAGAACACTCAAAGCTAGCACTTTGAATTTGTTCAAACCATTTATTTTGATAATTTATTCTTCATTCTTCATGTGGATAATTATTAGACACATCCTAATATGGATTTTTATGGTTCGCTACAACCCAACAAAGTGAATATTTGAAGAACAAATAAGAAATTACAAGGTATAATTTCTAACCTCTATATTTATATAAATTAGTTTTAATGGCAAAAGTATGATCTTTTGTTTCGGGTTTTGAAAATTTTATTTTTCCACTATGTTTATGAATATGATTTATTCTTCAAAACCCAACATTGGTATCAGAGCCCTCTTGTATGCTTTAAAATTAATTTTAATTGAGAGTGCAATGGGATTGCATTGTTTTAATGATTTTGGATCAATAGGTTATGAAAAATTGAAACTAATTTGTAAAATATGTTTTACGCATTTTTATTTCTCTAATATGATAATGGGATGATTAAGGATGATTATTTGGATTTAAAAATGATTTGAATATGATTCAAATAATTAATTTCAGATTTATTTCAAAAATGTCTAAAATTGCCTTGTTTATGAACATGTGTTGTTATTTGGCTTAATTGATGGGTTCTGATTATATTTTTCTTGTAATTTAATTATGGAAAAATTATTTTGATATATTTAAAATATTTTTATGCCTCTAGAAGTATCCAATATTAATTAAAATTATTTTAATTAATTTTTCAAACAAACACAAAAATGGGATTGTTTTAGCATACCCAGTGGGGTTGTTCTGTTTGATTTTTTTTGTATGTGTTTATTTTATTTTTAGCACCTTAAAATATTTTTTATGTGATTTACAATACGTTATTTTGATGTTAGATACATGCCAAAATTATTTTGCTAGTATTTAAAATTTTAAAAATTTCTAGATGTAGAATTAGTCATCTTGAGCATGTAAGTGTGTTGGTTCATTTATCTTAGTAATTTTGACTTGTGCCAAAAATATTTTGATGAACTAGAGCTCACCTAAAGATGATTAGAATGATGATTTGAAGGTCTAGAAATTTTTAGACGTTTTGGAAATAAATTTTGAATTAATTTAAGTTGTGCAATTGTAATTCTAGTATGACTTGAAATTGGTATGTATATTAAAATTAAATTGTTTAATTTTTACATCGCAATATTATGATTTTAAGGGGAATTAATTTTGAATTATTTCTGGAAATAAGGAATTTAATTTAATTTGATTAAATATTAAATTCAACTTTAAAATGACATACAAAATTAAATTAACCGAAAGAACACATATAGGCAATTTCGATTCAAGTATTGAATCGATTTACAAATTGAAATCCAAAATTGTCATTTTTATTTTAATGCATGTTAGGGGTGTATGAAAAGGCATGATGGATGATTATGGACTTAGGCCCAATGTGATTGAGAATGCATGAAATTATATTGTTTTATGGTAAATAGGGCTTTTGGGTCCCTACCTCTTTTTCTTTCTTATGTATTTATCTTCTCATCTTACTCCCCTCAAATGTAAATTGAGGTTTTCTATAATTTGAAATATGTAATTTGATTATATAGGATTGGGATAGAATGAAGATACAAAGGAGCAAGAAGCAAAGAAGGTAGTACCATAAACAAGAAGACTTAGAAGTAGGAATTTGATTTCTATTTTGGGTTTTAAATTGATGCATATACATAGGTAAGACCTAGTCAAATTCCCTCTGGCTCAAGAGATTGACTTTAGTATGTCCATAATCAAGCCATATAGTTAATGTAACTATCTTTATATATTCATGTGATGAATGTATGATATATAAAAGCATGAAATAATAACTTGATGAGACTTAACAAAGAAATCTCTCACTAAATAAACAATTATGTCCTATGTCTTCCATTAATATGGGGAGAACCAGAGTTCTTCTAGAGTTAGGGTTGTTGAGTTGCTTCAAGCTCACTTTACAAGAATATATTCAATCCATTGAAATTAGATTTCACGATTAATGGGTTAGACTTAACTGATATTATTAACTTGTTGGATTTTCACCAAGGTTAATGTGTATTGGAGGTGAAGTTGGGTTTGTATACATGAGATGTACACATATCAAGAGTTGATAGCCCGATGTATGTGCACACATTAATAAGTTGATAGCACAAGATTCGATAGTTGAATGAATAATGCAATTGGTAAGGATTAGATACCTACCAACAAAACTGAGGATAGCTTGTTGAGTTGCCTCAAGGTTATTCTTAGCTAATTGGATATCGACCCACTAGGAGAACTTCCATATAACTTCTCTCGGGTTCATAGTGAGGGCTATGGATTTGTAATAAAATATTGGGAGTCATAATGTGATTTATTAAAGACCTAATAAAGATGCATGTTATGTACATTCTAACATGTTCTATTTTACATCTAGGTTGCTAGAATCATCATCATGACAAGTGTGAATTTACAATCACTAATGGAATCAAATAAGTTGACGGGGCCTAATTTTTAGATTGGCTATGTCCTACATGAGGCACTCCCTAATCCCCCTGTGTTAATGCTTCTCAAGATGTTCAAAAGGCATATCAAAAGCATCTCAATGACAGTGAGATGAGAAGCTGCATTATGCTTGCTACTATGTCAGCTGAGTTGCAAAAGCAGCATGAGACTATGGATGTTAATTCCATAGTATACTATGTAAGAGTGCTTTTTGATGAGCAAGAACATTCAGAAAGGTTCAAAACTTTGAGGTTGCTCTTCCGCACTAAGATTGTTGAGGGGACATCTCTAGTGAAATATGGATTGAAGATGAATGGCTATATTAAGAGGTTGGCCACCTTGGGATTTGTGATGGACCATGAATTAAGTATTGACTTAATTCTAACTGGTTTGTCTGATAGTTATTCACATTTTGTGCTTAACTATAGGATGAACCAAATATTTACCACTATTCTTAAAGGTGATTAACTTGCTCAAAATAACTGCCAACTGTCAAGAAGGACAGTAAGGCTGTGATGCTGGTGGACTCTTCAAGTTCTAAAAATAAGAACCTTAAGAAGAAGAATAAGTCCATAAAGCCTAAGGGAGGTGTGGCCAAGAAGAAGGCCAAAGAGATTGCTCCAAAGGGGACATGCTTCCATTGTGGCAAGGATGGCCATTGGAAGAGATACTGCAATGTCAGCGAAGTGCTCTAAAGGCAATCACTTTTAGCACTTATTGTACAAATTTATTTGATTAATAAAAGGCTTTTTCATTAATTTGATGTTCATTTGATATATGAAATAATAAGTGGTCTTAAATCAATTAATGAAGTCCTTGATACATAACATAGCATGAAGGAAATTATGAAGAGATCATGATATTGAGATTCTTATCATGTGTAATTATGTTAGTATCAAAATTATCCCTAGTCATAGGATTAATGACATAGGACATTATTAATCGAGACAGACTAGCACATGTTTCACTCCTTGATTGGATCGAATAGTAGATCTCATAATCTATAAACATGAGATGTTTAGAGTTAACATGTGGAAGCTTGCTAAGTGTAGCTAGGTACATTAGATGACCAACTATGAGATAATCATATGGATAATCTATTCAAATGTCAATGATAGTTGTATCATAGCAATGGTGCAAGTATCCTTAGACTTGAGGTACTCAAGGATATCTTGAATATTGATTCTGTATTTTGACACTATTCCTTGTTGCCTCAGAGAGGTAGCTCATAGGGTGGTGATTGGATACAACTTCAGGTATTCGAAGGTAATTGGGTAACCAACAAAGGATTCACCACTTTTGATAGAAGGAGTGTATACCCAGTAGCAGCCCGCATCAGGCCCAACGCGCCTGCAGCTTCCATCCGTTAGCCAGTGGCTGTAATTGGCCATAATTAGGCCAATTACTATTCATTAGTTGTCATTTTCTCCATTTTTGACTTTTAATCTTAGTTTTGAATTTGATTCAAATTGAAAAGACATCAAATGGCAGAAAAATAGAAATGAAAATATTTTTTTTGTGAAAAAAAATATTTTTAGGACAGAACAAAAATTCTCTCAAAAACAATTTCAAAGCTAGCACTTTGAATTTGTTCAAACCATTTTCTCTTGATAGTTTCTTCTTCATTCTTCGCATGGATTATCATTAGAGACATCCTAATGTGGATTGTTGGGGTTTGCTACAACCCAACAAAGTGAAGATTTGAAGAACAAATAAAAAATACAAGGTATAACTTTTAACATTTACATTTATATAAATTAATTTTAATGGTACAAGTATAATCTTTTTCTTTGGGTTTTGAAAAAATTTATTTTTCACTGCATTTACGAATATGATTCATTCTTTAAAACCCAACATTGGTATCAGAGCCTCCTTGCATCCATTAAAATTAAATTTTAATTGAAATGTAATTCTAGTATGACTAGAAATTGGTATGTATATTAAAATTAAATTATTTAATTTTAACATCATAATATTCTGATTTTCAGGAGAATTAATTTTGAATTATTTCTGGAAATATGGAATTTAATTTAATTTGATTAAATATTAAATTTCACTTTAAAATGATATACAAAATTAAATTAACCAAAAGAACACATATAGACAATTTCGATTCAAGTGTTGAATCGATTTACAAATTGAAATCCAAAATTGACATTTTTATTTTGTGCATTAGAGAATGCATGTTAGGGGCGTATGAAAAGGCATGATGGATGATTATGGACTTAGGCCCAATGTGATTGAGCATGCATGGAATTATTTTGTTTTATGGTAAATAGGGTATGCGTGTCCCTACCTCTTTTTTGTTTTTTTTTCTTTCTTATGTATTTCTCTTCTCATCTTACTCCCCTCAAATGTAAATTGAGGTTTTCTATAGTTTGAAATATGTAATTAGATTACATAGGATTAGGATAGAATGAAGATACAAAGGAGCAAAAAGCAAAAGAGATGGTACCATAAATAAGAAGACTTAGAAGTAGGAATTTGATTTCTATTTTGGGTTGTAAATTCATGCATATACCTAGGTAAAACCTAGTCCATCTCTCTTTGGCTCAAGAGATTGACTTTAGTATGTCCATAATCATACCATATAGTTAATGTAATTATCTTTATATATCAATGTAATGAATATATGATATATAAAAGTATGAAATAATAACTTGATGAGACTTAACAAAGAAATCTCTCACTAAATAAACAATTAAGTCTTACGCCTTCCAGTAATATGGGGAGAACCAGAGTTCTAGAGTTAGGGTTGTTGAGTTGCCTTAAGATCACTTTATAAGAATATGTTCAATCCATTGAAATTAGATTTCATGATTAATGGGTTAGACTTAACCGATATTATTAACTTGTTGGATTTACATCAAGGTTAATGTGTATTGGAGGTGAAGTTGGGTTTGTATACATGAGATGTACACATATCAAGAGTCAATAGCCCAATGTATGTGCACACATCAATAAGTTGATAGCACAAGATTCGATAGTTGCATGAATAATGCAATTGGTATGGATTAGATACCTACCAACCAAACTAAGGATAGCTTGTTGAGTTGCCTCAAGGTTATTCTTTACTAGTCGGATATCGACCCACTAGGAGAACTTCCATATAAGTTCTCTCGGGTTCATAGTGAGGGCTATGGATTCACTATAAAATAGTGGGAGCCATAATGCAATTTATTAAAGACCTAATAAACATGCATTTCATGTACATTCTAACATGTTCTATTTTACATCTAGGTTGCTAGAATAATCATCATGACAAGTGTGAATTTGCGATTGCTAATGGAATTAAATAAGTTGATTGGCCCCAATTTTTTGGATTGGCTAAGGAATTTGAGAATATTTCTCAAATCCGAAAAGATTGGCTATGTCCTAGATGAGGCACTCCCTAATCCCATTACTGCTAATGCTTCTGAAGATGTTCAGGAGGCATATCAAAAGCATCTCGATGATAGTGAGATGGAAAGCTGCATTATGCTTGCTACTATGTCAGCTGAGTTGCAAAAGCAGCATGAGGTTTTGGATGTTAATTCCATAGTATACCATCTAAGAGAGCTTTTTGATGAGCAAGCACATTCCGAAAGGTACGAAACTTCAAGGTTGCTCTTCCGCACTAAGATGGTTGAGGGGACATCTCAAGTGCAATATGCATTGAAGATGAATGGCTATATTGAGAGGTTGGCCATCTTGGGATTTGTGATGGACCATGAATTAAGTATTGAATTAATTCTCACCAGTTTGTCTGATAGTTATTCACATTTTGTGCTTAACTATAGGATGAATCAAATATCTACCACTATTCCTGAGCTGATTAACTTGCTTAAAACAACTGAGCCATCTGTCAAGAAGGACAGTAAGAACCTTAAGAAGAAGAAGAAGTCCATGAAGCCTAAGGGAGGCGTGGCCAAGAAAAAGGCCAAGGAGATTGCTCCAAAAGGGACATGCTTCCATTGTGGCAAGGATGATCATTGGAAGAGAAACTGCAAGGCTTACTTGGAGTCCTTGAAGAAGAAGGCATCTGATGCCCCTCTACTTAAGGTATTTTTGTCATTGAAATTAATATTGTTTCCAATAATAATATATGCACTAATATGCAGGGCCTAAGGAATAGTAGAAAACTTAATAAGGGAGAGTCAGACCTATGCGTTGGAAATGGAGCAAGGGTTGCTGCATTAGCTATAGGAACATATGTATTGACCCTCCCTAGTGGGCTTATATTAAATTTGCAGAATTGCTATTATGTACCTGCTTTGACTAAAAACATTATTTCTGTTTCAAGTCTAAATAAAGATGGTTTCCTTTTAGCTTTTAGTAACAAATGTTGTTTTATTATGTTGAATGGAATTCTTTATGCTAATGGTACATTATGCAATGGAATATACATATTAGATATGTCAAATCCAATTTTAAAAATTAATGATAATAAAAGGCAAAAACAAGATATGTTGAAATCATCTTATTTATGGCATTGTCGTCTTTGTCATATAAGTGAGAAACACATGGCTAAGCTACACAAAAGTGGTAGTTTGGGGTCATTTGATTATGAATCATATGACACATGTGAATCTTGTTTACTAGGCAAGATGACTAAATTACCCTTTAAGGGAAAGGGTGAACGTGCTAATGGACTTTTAGACTTAATACATTCAGATGTATGTGGTCCACTGTCTACACACGCTAGAGGTGGTTACATCTACTTCATTACTTTTATCGATGACTACTCACGATATGGATACCTGTATCTTATGAGATACAAATCTGAAGCATTTGAAACATTCAAAGAATTCAGAAATGAAGTAGACAAACAACTTGGCAAAAGTATTAAAATACTTCGATCGGATCGAAGAGGTGAATACTTGAGCCAAGCATTTCTAGATTATCTTAGAGATAATGGAATTTTATCTCAATGGACTCCACCTTACACTCCACAACATTATGGTGTGGCTGAAAGAAGAAATCGAACCTTATTAGACATGGTAAGGTCTATGATGAGTTTTGCGAAATATCCTAAATCCTTTTTGGGGTTATGCACTAGAGGCCGCCATTTATATATTAAATGGAGTTCCTTCAAAGTCAGTTAATGTTACTCCATATGAGATATGGTATAACAAGAGGCCCACATTTTCTTACATGAGAATTCGGGGTTGTCCTGCTTATGTGAAGTGGACAATATCAGATAAGTTAGAAGCTAAGTCTGACCGATGTCTGTTTATGGGATATCCAAAAGCATCATATGGATATCAATTTTACCACCCCTTGGAACAAAAGATTTTTGTTTCAAGACATGCTATCTTTTTAGAGAGATAATTCCTTCTAAAAGGAGATAGTGGGAGCAAAATTAAACTTGGGTAAGTTTAAGATGCTCAAATAGATGCTGATCAACTGCCTGAACCCGAGCTTGTTACTCATATAGATGATATAACAGCTTAACCTTCTGAAGCATAAGAGCTTCGTATGTCAAGTATGATATGTACTGTTCTAGAGAGATATGGATTTCTCATTAATGAACAGAATGACATTTACTCATAGAAAATGATGAGCCTACAACCTATGAAGCGGTTCTGAATAGTTCAGAATCTGACAAATTCCTTCAAGCCATGAAGTCAAAAATGGATTCCATGTATGAAAACCAAGTATGGACTTTGGTTGACCCACCCGAAGGAATAAAGCCTATAGGGTGCAAGTGGGTTTTTAAAAAGAAAACTGACATGGATGGTAATGTGATTACCTATAAAGCTAGACTTGTTGCTAAAGGTTATCGTCCAAGACAAGGAATTGACTACGATGAAACTTTTAGCCGAGTAGTTATGCTTAAATCCATAAGAATACTCCTAGCCATTGCTACTCATTATGATTATGAGATATGGAAAATGGATGTGAAAATAGCTTTCCTTAATGGAAATCTGACTAAGGATGTGTACATGACACAACTAGAAGGTTTCATATGTAAGCTTAAAAGTTCCATTTATGGATTAAAGCAAGCATCCAGGAGTTGGAATATTCGGTTTGATGAGACAATCAAACAGTTTGGTTTCTTACAAAATTCGGATGAATCTTGTGCCTACAAGAAGGTTAGTGGGAGTGCAATTGTATTTCTTATGTTATATGTATATGACATATTGTTAATGGGAAATGATGTCTCAGCCTTACAATCGGTCAAAATTTGGTTATCCAAGAATTTCTCTATGAAAGACTTTGGAGAATCAGTCTCTATTTTAGGGATAAAGATCTACAGAGATAGATCTAAAAGGTTGTTTGGTCTTTCACAGTCTACATACATAGATAAAATGCTAAAGAGGTTTAGCATGGAGTAGTCCAAGAGGGGATATATTCCCATGACCGATGGGATTACTCTCTCAAAGTCTTTTTGTCCAAAGACACAAGATGAGAGGACACACATGAGTCTGACTCCATATGCTTCAGCTATAGGATCAATCATGTATGCTATGATATGTACAAGACCCGATGTATCATATGCTCTAAGTGTCGCGAGTAGATACCAATGGGACCCTGGTGAGGGTCATTGGGTGGCTGTCAAAAATATCCTTAAGTACTTAAGAAGAACTAAGGATGTATTATTGGTATATGGAGATGGTGATATTACTATGAGCGGGTGTACCGATGCCAGCTTCCAATCTGACAAGGATGACTCAAAATCTCAGTCAGGTTATATATTTACACTAAATGGTGGAGCAGTTAGTTGGAAGAGTTCCAAAAAGGAAACGACTGCTGATTCCACAACCGAAGCAGAGTACATTGCATCTTCTGAAGCAGCAAAGGAAGCAGTTTGGATAAAAAAATTCATCATAGAACTTGGAGTGGTTCCTAGCATTATTGATCCAATACAATTGTATTGTGATAATAATGGAGCCATTGCCCTAGCAAAGGAGCCACGGACTCATCAGAGATCCAAACATGTACTCAGAAGATACCATTTGATTAGAGAAATCATTGGGAGGAATGATGTAAAGATAGAAAGAGTGCCCACAAATCAAAATATTGCTAATCCTTTAACTAAGCCACTTCCCCAAAAGAAATATGATTCTGATGTACTCGCCTATGAAATTAAATACAAAGGCGATTGGCTTTAGTGCAAGTAGGAAGTTGTTAGAGGAGTGCTCTAAAGGAAATCACCTTTAGCACTTATTGTACAAATTTATTTGATTAATAAAAGGCTTTTTCATTAATTTGATGTTCATTTGATATATGAATTGATAAGTGATCTTAAATCAATTAATGAAGTCCTTGATACATAACATAGCATAAAGGAAATCATGATGAGATCATGATATTGAGATTCTTATCATGTGTAATTATGTTAGTATCAAAATTATCCCTAGTCATAGGATTAATGACACAGGACATTATTAATCGAGACAGACTAGCACATGTTTCACTCCTTGATTGGATCGAATACTAGATCTCATAATCTATAAACATGAGATGTTTAGAGTTAACATGTGGATGCTTGCTAAATGTAGCTAAGTACATTGGATGACAACTATGAGATAATCATATGGATAATCTATTCATGTCAATGATAGTTGCATCATAACAATGGTGCAAGTATCCTTAGACTTGAGGTACTCAAGGATATCTTGAATATTGATTCTGTATTTTGACACTATTCCTTGTTGCCTCAGAGAGGTAGCTCATAGGGTGGTGATTGGATATAGCTTGAGGTATTTGAAGGTAATTGGGTAACCAACAAAGGATTCACCACTCTTGATAGAGGGAGTGTATACCCGTGGCCTTTTATTGTGGTCATTACTTAGGAATCTTTGGTCGGAGTGGAAATGTCATAAAGATAGTCTTCAGTGACATATCTAACAGAGTAATGAGCCTTAAGGACAAGAACAAACATTACTTGGACTAGACGTGACGTAGTCAGTCTAGTGGGAGTTGACACATGTCAATACTCTGAACCAAGTGGGGTATAGATTGGTGAAAGGATTAATTGCACAGAAATTGCTAGATACCGCTCATGACCTTCTTAAATTAATTGTTAATTTAAGTGGCCAACATAATCGGGAACCTAATGTGTCACATGCATTGAAGATATGGAGAATGAGTAAAATGGTCTTGGATAGGATCCAAAATATGAGAGAATTATTTTAGGATGGATCGCAATGAGATCGAACGAAAAAAATCATTCGGGAGTGTCACAAGCCAGTACTAGCCCACGCTGGCTAGGCAGGCTGCTGGCTAGCCTTGTGGGCCAGCTGGGCTTCCCAGCACACCTGCAACTTCCATCCGTTGGCCAACGGCTTTAATTGGCCATAATTAGGCCAATTATGGCCAATTACTATTCATTACTTGCTATTTTCTCCATTTTTGACTTTTCATCTTATTTTTGAATTTGATTCAAATTGAAAAGATATTAAATGATAGAAAATAGACATAAAAATACTTTTTTTTGTGAAAAAAATATTTTTAATACAACAAAAATTCTCTCAAGAACACTTTCAAAGCTAGCACTTTGAATTTGTTCAAACCATTTTCTCTTCATAGTTTCTTCTTCATTCTTCGCGTGGATTATCATTAGAGACATCCTAGTGTTGATAAACCCAACAAAGTGAAGATTTGAAGAAAAAATAAAAATTACAAGGTATAATTTTTAACATTTACATTTATATAAATTAGTTTTAATGGTCAAAGTATGATCTTTTACTTTGGGTTTTTAAAAAATTTATTTTTCGCTGTGTTTATGAATATGATTCATTCTTTAAAACCCAACATGTAAGGCATTTGATGCCCCATCTACTTGAAGTATTTTTATCATTGAAATTAATATTGTTTCTTATAATAATATATGGGTATTAGATACTGGTTGTGGCTTACACATATGCACTGATATGCAGGGCCTAAGGAACAGTAGACAGCTCAATAAGGGAAAGTCAGACATACGCGTTAGAAATGGAGCAAGGGTTGTTGCATTAGCTATAGGAACACATGTATTGCCCTCCCAAGTGGGCTTATATTAAATTTGGATAATTGCTATTATGTACCTGCTTTGACTAAAACATTATTTCTGTTTCAAGTCTAAATAAAGATGGTTTCCTTTAGCTTTTAGTAACAATTGTTGTTTTATTATGTTGAATGGAATTCTTTATGTTAGTGGTACATTATGCAATGGAATATACATATTAGATATGTCAAATCCAATTTTAAACATCAATGATAATAAAAGGAAAAAACAAGATTTGTTGAAATCATCTTACTCATGGCATTGTCGCCTTGGTCATATAAGTGAGAAATGCATGTCTAAGCTATACAAAAGTGGTAATTTAGGGTCATTTGATTATGAATCTTATGACACATGTGCATCTTGATTCTTAGGCAAGATGACCAAATTAATGTTTAAGGGAAAGGGTGAACATGCTAATGGACTTTTAGACTTAATACATTCAGGTGTATGTGGTCAAATGGCTACACACGCGAAATGTGGTTTCATCTACTTCATTACTTTTATCGATGACTAGTCACAATATGTATACATGTATCTTATGAGATACAAATCTAAAGCTTTCAAAAAGTTCAAAGAATTCAGAAATGAAGTAGAAAAACAACTTGGCAAAAGTATTAAAACACTTCGATCAAATTGAAAAGGTGAATACTTGAGCCAGAGTTTCTAGATTATCTTAGGGATAATGGGATTTTATCTCAATGGACTCCACCTTACATGCCACAACACAATGGTATGGCTGAAAGAAGAAATTGAACCTTAATAGACATGGTAAGGTCTATGATGAGTTTTGTGAAACTGCCTGAATCCTTTTGGGGTTATGCACTAGAGACCGCCATTTATATATTAAATGAAGTTCCTTCAAAATTATTTGATGTTACTCCATACGAGATATGGTATAACAAAAGGCCCACATTTTCTTACATGAGAATTTGGTGTTGTCCTGCTTATATGAAGCGAACAATGTCAAATAAGCTAGAAGCTAAGTCTGACCGATGTATGTTTGTGGGATATCCAAAAGCATCATATGGATATCAATTTTGCCACCCCTTGGAACAAAAGGTTTTTGTTTTCTAAAAGGAGATAGCGGGAGCAAAATTGAACTTGAGGAAGTTCAAGATGCTCAAACAGACATTGATCAACTGCCTGAACCCTAGCTTGTTACTTATACAGACGATATAACAGCTCAACCTTATAAAGCACAAGAGTTTCATAGGTCAAGTAGGATACGTATTGTTCCAGAGAGATATGGATTTCTCATTAGTGAATAGAACGACGTATTGCTCATAGTAAACGATGAGCCTACAACCTATGAAGAAGTTTTGAATAGTTCAAAATCTGACAAATGCCTTCAAGCCATGAAGTTTGAAATGGTTTACATGTATGAAAACCAAGTATGGACTTTGGTTGACCCACCTAAAGGAATTAAGCCTATAGGGTGCAAGTGGGTTTTCAAAATGAAAACTGACATGGATGGTAATGTGATTATCTATAAAGTTAGACTTGTCACCAAAGGTTATCGTCAAAGACAAGGAATTGACTAGGATAAAACTTTTAGTCGAGTAGCTATGCTTAATTCCATAAGGATACTCCTAGCCATTGTTACTCATTATTATTATGAGATATGACAAATAGATGTGAAGACAACTTTCCTTAATGGAAATCTGACTGAGGATGTGTACATGACACAACTAGAAGGCTTCATATCCAAAGATGGAAAAAAGGTATGTAAGCTTCAAAGATCCAAGAGTTGGAATATTCAGTTTGATGAGACAATCAAACAGTTTGGTTTCTTACAAAATCTGGATGAACCTTGTGTTTACAAGAAGGTTAGTTGGAGTGGAATCGTATTTCTTATGTTATATGTGGATGACATATTGTTGATGGGAAATGATGTTTTAGCTTTACAATCAGTCAAAATTTGGTTATCCAAGAATTTCTCTATGAAAGACCTTGGAGAAGCAGTCTATATTTTGGAGACAAAGATCTGTAGAGATAGATCTAAAAGATTGCTTGGTCTTTCACAGTCTACATACATAGATAAGATGCTAAAGAGGTCTAGCATGAAGCAGTCCAAGAGGGGATATATTTCCATGACCCATGGGATTACTCTCTCAAAGTCTTTATGTCCAAAGACACAAGATGAGAGCACACACATGAGTTTGATTCCATATGCTCAACTACATGATCAAGCATGTATGTTATGATATGTACAAGACCCAATATGTCATATGCTCTGAGTCACGAGCAGATTCCAATCAGACCCTAGTGAGAGTCATTAGGTGGCTATCAAGGAGTCCTTAAGAAGAATTAAGGATGTATTCTTGGTATATAGAGATGGAGATCTTATTATGAGCGGGTATACCGATGCCATCTTCCAATCTGACAAGGATGACTCAAAATCTCAGTCAGGTTATATATTCATAGTAAATGGTGGAGCAGTTATTTGGAAGAGTTCCAAATGTGAAACGACTACTGATTCCACAACCGAAGCAGAGTACATTGCGGCTTCTGAAGCAGCAAAGGAAGCAGTTTGTGTTAGAGGAGTGCTCTAAAGGCAATCACCTTTAGCACTTAGTGCACAATTTTATTTGATTAATAAAAAGTATTTTTTATTAATTTGATGTTCATTTGATATATGAATTGATAAGTGATCTCAAATCTATTAATGAAGTCCTTGATACATAACATAGCATGAAGGAAATCATGATGAGATCATGATATTGAGATTCTTATCATGTGTAATTATGTCAGTATCAAAATTATCCCTAGTCATAGAATTAATGAGATGAGACATTATTAATCCAGATAGACTAGCACATGTTGCACTCCTTGATTAAATCAAGTAGTAGATCTCATAATCTATAAACATGAAATGTTTAGAGTTAACATGTGGATGCTTTCTAAGTGTAGCTAACTACAATAGATGACCAGCTATGAGACAATCATATGGATAATCTATTAAAATGACAATGATAGTCTCATAATAGCAATGACACAACTATCCTTAAACTTGAGGTACTCAAGGATATCTTGAATATTAATTCTATATTTGAAACTATTCCTTGTTGTCTCAGGGAGGTTACTCACAAGGTGGTGATTGGATACAACTTGACGTATTCGAAGGTAATTGGGTAACCAACAAAGGATTCACCACTCCTGATAGAAGAAATGTATACCCATGACCTCTTGTCGTGGTCATTACTCGGGAATCTCTAGTCGGAGTGGAAATGTCATCAAGATAGTCTTCAATGACATATCTAATTGAGTAATGAGCCTCACGGACAAAAACTAACATTACTTGGATTAGACATGACGTAGTCAGTCTAGTGGGAGTTGACACATGTCCATACTCTGAACCAAGTGGGGTATAGATTGGTGAAAGGAATAATTGCATGGAAATTGTCTATGACAAGGTTCGTAGTCAAACCACTGACTTTTCTGTCAATTGGAGGTCATGATGTGTTGCTAGATACCGCTTATGACTTGCTAAAATTAATTGCTAATTTATACGGTGAACATAACTGGGAACCTAATGGGTCACACGCATTGAAGATATGGAGACTAAGTAAAATGGTCTTGGATATGATCCAAAAAATGAGAGAATTATTTCAGGATGGATCGTGATGAGATCGCATGAAAAAAATCATTCGGGAGGGTCATAGGCCCGTACAGGCAGGCTGCTTTCCTAACGGGCCAGCGCGCTGCTGCCTTCCTCCCGTTGGCCAATGGCAGAAGTTGGCCTTAATTAGGCCAATTATGGCCAATTACTATTCATTCATTTCCCTTTTCTTCATTTTTGACTTTTAATCTTTTTTTTTGAATTTGATTCAAATTGAAAAGACATCAAATGGTAGAAAATAGACAAGAAAATATTTTTTTTTGTGAAAAAAATATTTTTAAGACACAACAAAAATTCTCTCAATAACACTTTCAAAGCAAGCACTTTGAATTTGTTTAAACCATTTATTTTCATAGTGTCTTCTTCATTCTTCGTGTGGATTATCATTAGAGACATGCTAATGTGGATTTTTGTGGTTTGCTATAACCCAACAAAGTGAAAATTTGAAGAACAAATAAGAAATTACAAGGTATAATTTCTAACCTCTATATTTATATAATTTAGTTTTAATGACACAAGTATGATATTTTGTTTCAGGTTTTGAAAATTTTATTTTTCCGCTGGGTTTATGAATATGATTCATTATTCAAAACCTAATACAGATTGCAGTAGTCTAGTTTCTTTTTGTATATTTTGAAAATTGTATTGTAAAATTTAAATTTTAAGAATTTCTTTTGATGTACATTTTTGGCATGTAGGATTTATAAGTAGTGAATTTTGTAATTTATAGATTTGGTGTCATTTGTAAATGTATTTCTAAATATTATGTTTTACTAATTGAGTTCTTTTAAATCAAAATGTTTACGGCACTAGTTACATATTTAAATGATAAATAAAAAAAAGTGAAATATAGTCAGAAATATTTCACTCATAATAAACTCAAAAATTAAAAAATATACAATAATTTAAGAATTTGTTATTTTTACAAAACAATGAGCTTTAAAGCACTTGCATACACTATTAACGATTAGTAGGGTAAGGGAGTGCTACACTAGTCATAAATTGATTAATTATATTTCCACATTAGGCTCACAATAATTGGAGACCTACACGGATGGGATAAACAATAAGTTAAGGGTCGGAATCAAAGGAGAAAGGTGAGTATAATTATCAAATGATTTCTCTAGTACATATTAATAATGCTGACTATATGATATGTGAGATGATTTATGGTTATGTGATTCATATGATTATCATGATTGAACTTGATAATGAGATGATAGATAATTTGTGACATATGTGGTGTATTTGAGATATATGTTTGCATATGTGATATATACATGGTTTTTGTATAGTATATGTGAAGTATATATATGACATATGTGGTATATATGTGATATATATATGGTATATGTGATAAAGATACAATGTTTGATGAATGCTTAGTTACAAATGCATATGCATATGGACTAAACAGACATTGTGACTAGTTAATTGATATTGTAAAGCAAAAGAAGAGGCATATGGCCCAACAAATGTGCAAATGAAACAAATGATCAAGCTAGCTAGTAAATGCAAATGTTCTCATGGAAACCCGAGGCAATGTCTATTTAACTTGGTCGCAACAAAATGAAATAAGCAAAGCATGTGCAAACGTAAAGAGCAATTATTATATGCTTTAATTTTACTTGTAACTATATGATTCTTATGAATGAAATGGAATATGTGGTATGTGTTGGATTTTTAATTTGTTACTATGAATTGCTTGGTACTTTAGAGCATGTTTGATAATTACTCTCACTGAGCCACAACTCATGAAATTGTATCATTTTTTAGGCGAATAAAAGTGATAGCTTATTATGAGTGGCATATAGAAGTAATGGAACATAGGTCACTGGCCAAGCCTCACCACTCTCTCTCCTTGCATTCCACCTGAACATGAGATCATGTCATCTAGATTTTGGATTTATATGAATATACATGTATATTTGCTCAGAGTTGTACAATGATGTGTAAATGGAGGCAACTAGTAAGTCTTAGATCTAAAGTTTAAGTTTTAATATATGTGAGATATATTGATTTGCAGATTTATTGAATGATGATATGGATGTGATGATAAAAAAAATTTACTATCAATTTTAACAGGTTCATTTAACCTACTTTTATGCCATATATGAATGTTAAACAGAGGGATAGGTTTTTCTGAAATGCCTAAGGTACGATGTTACAATTGACCCACCTGAAAGGACTAAACCTATTGGATGCAAATGGGTCTTCAAGAAGAACATTGACATGGAAGGTAATGTAGTTACCTATAAAGCTAGGCTAGTAGCTTAAGGATATCATTAAAGACAAGGTGTGACTATGACAATACCTTATCTCCAGTTGCTATGCTTAAATCAATTAGGATACTCCTAGCCATTATTGCTCGTTATGATTATGAGATTTGAAAAATGGATGTGAAAATAGCCTTCCTGAATGGAAATCTAACTAAGGATGTGTATGTGACACAACTTGAGGGTTTCACATCCTATGATGCCAAAAATGTATGCAAATTGCAATGATCCATTTATGGTTTGAATCAAGAATCCAGGAGTTGGAACATTCAATTTGATGAGACAATGAAAGAGTTTGGTTTCTCACAAAATATGGATTAACCATGTGTTTATAAGAAGGTTAATGGGAGTGCAGTGATAACAATGGAGCCATTGCACAAGTAAATGAGCCATGGTCTCATAAAAAATCCAAGCATGTACTCAAACATTACCATTTTATTTGGGAAATCATAGTTACACATGATGTAAGGATAGAGAGAGTTCCCAATGATCAGAATATTACTGATCCTTTCACTAAGCCCTTTCCCCAAGAGAAACATGATAGTCATGCATTCTCCTATGGTATTATGTACAAAGGTGATTGGATTTATTGCAAGTGGGAGATTGTTAGAAAGGTACCCTAAAGGCAATCACCTTAGGCACTTAATGTACTAATTTATTATTAATAAAAGGTGTTTCCATTATTTGTTATTCATTGACATAAATCTTAAACCGTTTAATGAAGTAATTGATATATAACATAAGAAGAATGAAATCATGATGCTATTCCTATCATGTGCAACTGTCTTTATCTGATTGATCCCTAGTCATAAGATTAATAAGATAGGACATTATTAATCCGAACAGACTAGCACATGTTATACTCCTTAACTAGGTCAAGTAGCTGATCAAAAGCTGAAGACATAAGATGTTTAGAGTTAACATATGGATGCTTGCTAGATTAACTAAGTACATTGGATGACTTGTTATAAGATAATCACATGGATATCTAATCAATGTCAGTGATAGTCTCATCATAGAAATGGTTCAAGTAGCCTTAGACTTTAGATGCTCAAGGTTATCTTCGATATCGAATCCTATGGTTTGACTCCAATCCTTATTGCCTCTAGAAGGTTGCTCATAGGGTGGTGATGGGGTATATCATGAGGTGTTCGAAGGTAGTTGAGTAATCAACAAAGGATTTACCACTCCTTATAGAAGGAGAGTATACCTATAGCCTCTTATAGAGATCATTACTTAGAAACCTTGGTCGAGATGGACATGTCTTGAAGAACATCTTCACAAACATATCTAATAGAGTAAAGAGTCTCATTGTAATATCAACTAATTTAGACACCGAATCACACGTGTTGCGAAATTGATGTGTTTAACCAATCAGAGTTTAAATTCAGATTTGTATTCGGAATTAATCAAGTAATGACTAAATTAAATGATATATGCCTAACTAAGTGATTATAAAGTTTAAAGAAGTTGATTTATGGTAAAGGACTAAATTGCAAATTTTGATAAGTTTTGGAGTCAAATTGCAATTTACCAAAAATTTGAGGATTTATGAGATTAAATGCTAATCAACATATTAATTTCGGGGACATTTTAATAGGTTGGCCCGCTACTCAATGAGGAGAAATAAGATTAGTGTTGATTAAGTAAAATGGGAAGAAGATGGTCAAGATGGTGGGTCCCACGTGAAGACTTTTGGATAACCTATTTAAGTCTTTCTTTTCTTCTTCTTCTACTCTTCATTTTCTACTTTCTTCTCTCTCTTTTCTACCAGTCATGCCAGCCCCATTCCCTCCATAGCCAAACCAGAAATTTAGAGAGATAGGAAGAGAATAGAGGGGAAAGATAAAGAACAAGTGATCTTCATGGTCCATAACTCTTAAGAAAGCTGGAAAGAGCAATAAAGAGGAAGAAAAATCAAGTTTGGTGGAGAGAGAAAGTCTCCAAAGTTGTGATTTAGTGAAGAAAAGAGTAAGGTAAGAAGTGATTCTTCTTCTTCTTCATTTTTTCTCAAAAAAGTTTGAATTTTGAACTCATCCAAGACTCATATGGAAAGAGAGAGAAATTAGGATTTTGAGAGAGAATAAGAGAGTTTAGGGACTTGAGAAAATCATATGATAATAATGATTTATGATGTTGTAGGAGTTCCAAATGACAAGGAACAAACACTGAGGAGCAAAGGAAAAGAGAAAGCTACCTAGAAGAGTGAAGGAGAAAGATTAAGGTTTGTGCATAATTTAAGGCAATAGCCTATCTTTGTTTGAAATAATGAATGCTGAACATGATTTTAGATAAATGAATTTCAAGAATGATGATTATGGCATGAAACCATAGGTTTAGATATGTATGAATGAGATCGTTGTGAGACATTGAATTTATGATGCATATTAGAAAATCTTGTATGATAAAGACATTTACATGTATTAGAAAGTAATAAGTTGAGTAAAGAACCTTAGAAATGCATGAAATATACATTTGGTATGATTTGGATGATATTAGAATGAATGAAAAGTGAATATGATGGTTCACGTTTGTGACTAATTGGATCACAGTTGTGACTTATGTGTGGAAATGGTATTATTCATTCCAGAAGCATTCACGGTTGGAATTCACGGGCGTGAACTCATTCATGAGCATAATGAGTATTCACGACCGTGAATGCTTTTGGGCGATTCATTCCAGTAGCGTTTACGGCTTGGGATTATGGGTGTGAACAATTCACGGGCATAAATTGGTAGTCACAGCCGTGAATGCTCTGTTTTCAAATAAATTATGAATATGATTATCTATTGATGTATTTGTTAGAGAGTGCTCTAAAGGCAATCACCTTTAGCACTTATTGTACAAATTTATTTGATTAATAAAAGGCTTTTTCATTAATTTGAAGTTCATTTGATATATGAATTGATAAGTGATCTTAAATCAATTAATGAAGTCATTGATACATTACATAACATGAAGGAAATCATGATGAGATCATGATATTGAGATTCTTATCATGTGTAATTATGTTAGTATCCAAATTATCCCTAGTCATACGATTAATGAGATAGGACATTATTAATCCAGACAGACTAGCACATGTTACACTCCTTGATTGGATCGAGTAGTAGATCTCATAATCTATAAACATGAGATGTTTAGAGTTAACATGTGAATGCTTGCTAAGTGTAGCTAAGTACATTGGATGACCAACTATGAGACAATCATATGGATAATCTATTTCAATGTCAATGTTAGTCGCATCATAGCATTGGTGCAAGTATCCATAGACTTGAGGTACTTAAGGATATCTTGAATATTGATTCTGTATTTTGACACTATTCCTTGTTGCCTCAGAGAGGTAGCTCATAGGGTGGTGATTGGATACAGCTTGAGGTATTCGAAGGTAATTGGATAACCAACAAAGGATTCACGACTTTTGATAGAATGAGTGTATTCCCATGGCCTCTTGTCGTGGTCATTACTCAGGAATCTCTGGCTGGAGTGGAAATGTCATAAAGATAGTCTTCAATGACAAATCTAATAGAGTAATGAGCCTCAAGGGAAAGAACTAATATTACTTGGACTAGACGTGACGTAGTCAGTCTAGTGGGAATTGACACATGTCCATACTCTGAACCAAGTGGGGTATAAATTGGTGAAAAGAATAAATGCACAGAAATTGTCTATGGAAAGGTTTGTAGTCAAACCAATGACTTTCCAGTCAATTGGGGGTCATGATGTGTTGCTAGATACTGCTCATAATCTACTTAAATTAATTATTAATTTAAGTGGCCAACATAATCGGGAACCTAATGAGTCACACACATTGAAGATATGGAGAATGAGTAAAATGGTCTTGGATAGGATCCAAAATATGAGAGAATTATTTTAGGATGGATCGTGATGAGATCGCATGAAAAAATCATTCGGGAGTGTCACGGGCCCGTACGGTTAGGCCGACCCAGCACGCTTGCAGCTTGCATCTGTTGGTCAACGGCTGTAATTGGCCATAATTAGGCCAATTATGGCCGATTACCATTCATTAGTTGTCATTTTCTCCATTTTTGACTTTTCATCTTATTGTTGAATTTGATTCAAATAGAAAATATATCAAATGACAGAAAATAGATTTGAATATAATTTTTGTGAAAAAAAAAATATTTTTAAGACAACAAAAATTCTCTCAAAAACACTTTCAAAGCTAGTACTTTGAATTTGTTCAAACCATTTTCTCTTGATAGTTTCTTCTTCATTCTTTGTGTGGATTATCATTAGAGACATCCTAGTGTGGATTGTTGTTGTTTGCTACAACCCAACAAAGTGAAGATTTGAAGAAGAAATAAAAATTACAAGGTATAATTTTTAACATTTACATTTATATAAATTAGTTTTAATGGTACACGTATGATCTTTTGTTTTGGATTGTGAAAAATTTTATTTTTCACTGCATTTAAGAATATGATTCATTCTTCAAAACCCAACATTGGTATCAGAGCCTCCATGTATCCATTAAAATTAATTTTAATTGAAAGTGCAATGGGATTGCATGTTTTTTTATGATTTTGGATCAATAGGTTTTGAAAAAATGAAATTAATTTTTAAAATATAATTTACACATTTTTCTTTCTTTAATCTGATCATGAGATGATTAAGAATGATTATTTTGATAGAAAAATCATTTGAACGTGATTCAAATAATTAATTTCGGATTTATTTCAAAAATACCTAAAATTGACTTGTTTATGAACATGTCTTGTTGTTTGGCTTAATTGATGGGGCTGGTTGCATTTTTCTTGTAATTTAATTGTGAACAAATTATTTAGACATATTTTGAATATTTTTATGCCTCTGGAAGTTTCCAATAATTAATTAAAAATTATTTTAATTAATTTTTTAAACAAACACAAAAACAGGACTGTTTTATCTTACCCGGTGGGGCTGTTTTGTTTGATTTTTTTGTATGCGTTTATTTTATTTTCAGCACCTTGAAATAATTTTTATGTGATTAAAAATATGTTATTTTGATGTTATATGCATGCCAAAATTATTTTTCAAGCATTTGAAATTTTAAACAATTCTAGATATCGAATTAGTCATTTTGAGCGTCCAAGTGTGTTGGTTCGTTTGTCTTAGTAATTTTGGCTTGTGCCAAAAATATTTTGATGAACTTGAGCTGACCTAAAGATAAATAGAATGGTTATTTGATGTTTTGGAAATTTGTAGAATTTTTGGAAATTAATTTTGAATTAATTTAAGTTGTGCAATTGTAATTCTAGTATGACTAGAAATTGGTATGTATATTAAAATTAAATTGTTTAATTTTAACATCATAATATTCTAATTTTAAGGAGAATTAATTTTGAATAATTTCTGAAAATATGGAATTTAATTTAATTTGATTAAATATTAAATTCCACTTTCAAATGACATACAAAATTAAATTAACCGAAAGAACACATATAGGCAATTTCGATTCAAGTGTTGAATCGATTTACAAATTGAAATCCAAAATTGTCAATTTTATTTTGTGCATTAGAGAATGCATGTTAGGGGTGTATGAAAAGGTATGATGGATGATTATGGACTTAGGCCCAATGTAATTGAGCATGCATGGAATTATTTTGTTTTATGGTAAATAGGGTCTGCGTGTCATCTTACTCCCCTCAAATGTAAATTAAGGTTTTCTATAATTTGAAATATGTAATTAGATTACATAGGATTAGGATAGAATGAAGATACGAAGGAGCAAGAAGCAAAGGAGATGGTACCATAAATAAGAAGACTTAGAAATAGGAATTTGATTTCTATTTTGGGTTGTAAATTCATGCATATACCTAAGTAAGACCTAGTCAATCTCTCTTTGGCTCAAGAGATTGACTTTAGTATGTCCATAATCATACCATATAGTTAATGTAACTATCTTTATATATCAATGTGATTAATTTATGATATACAAAAGCATGAAATAATAACTTGATGAGACTTAACAAAGAAATCCCTCACTAAATAAACAATTAAGTCTTATGCCTTCCTTTAATATGGGGAGAACTAGAGTTCTTGTAGAGTTAGGGTTGTTGAGTTGCCTCAAGCTCACTCTATAAGAATATGTTCAATCCATTGAAATTAGATTTCACCATTAATGTGTTTGACTTAACCGATATTATGTTCGATTTGCACCAAGGTTAATTTGTATTGGAGGTGAAGTTGGGTTTGTATACATGAGATGTACACATATCAAGAGTCGATAGCCCAATGTATGTGCACACATCAATAAGTTGATAGCACAAGATTCGATAGTTGCATGAATAATGTAATTGGTATGGATTAGATACCTACCAACCAAACTAAGGATAGCTTGTTGAGTTGCCTCAAGGTTATTCTTAGCTAGTTGGATATCGACCCACTAGGAGAACTTCCATATAAGTTCTCTCGGGTTCATAGTGAGGGCTATGGATTTGCTATAAAATAGTGGGAGCCATAATGCAATTTATTAAAGACCTAATAAACATGCATTTTATGTACATTCTAACATGTTCTATTTTACATCAAGGTTGCTAGAATCATCATCATGACAAGTGAGAATTTGCGATTGCTAATGGAATCAAATAAGTTGACTGGGCCCAATTTTTTGGATTGGCCCAGGAATCTCAGAATAGTTCTCAAATCCGAAAAGATTGGTTATGTCCTAGATGAGGCACTCCCTAATCCCCTGACTGCTAATGCTTCTGAAGATGTTCAGAAGGCATATCAAAAGCATATCGATGATAGTGAGATGGCAAGCTGCATTATGCCTGCTACAATGTCAGCTGAGTGGTAAAAGCAGCATGAGTCTATGGATGCTAATTCCATAGTATACCATCTAAGAGAGCTTTTTGATGAGCAAGCACGTTCTAAAAGGTTCAAAACTTCAAGGTTGCTCTTCCACACTAAGATGGTTGAAGGGATATCTCTAGTGCAATATGCATTGAAGATGAAGGGCTATATTGAGAGGTTGGCCATCTTGGGATTTGTGATGGACCATGAATTAAGTATTGACTTAATTCTAACCGGTTTGTCTGATAGTTATTCACATTTTGTGCTTAACTATAGGATGAACCAAATATCTACCACTAATTCTGAGGTGATTAACTTGATTAAAATAGTTGAGCCATATGTCAAGAAGGACAGTAAGGCTGTGATGCTGGTGGACTCTTCAAGTTCTAAAAGGAAGAACCTTAAGAAGAAGAGGAAGTCCATGAAGCCTAAGGGAGGCGTGGCCAAGAAAAAGGCCAAAGAGATTGCTCCAAAAGGAACATGCTTCCATTTTGGCAAGGATGGTCATTGGAAGAGAAACTGCGAGGCTTACTTAGAGTCCTTGAAGAAGAAGGCATCCGATGCCCCATCTACTTCAGGTATTTTTTTCATTGAATTTAATATTGTTTCCAATAATAATATATGGGTATTAGATACCAGTTGTGGCTCACACAGATGCACTGATATGTAGGGCCTAAGGAACAGTAGACAGCTCAATAAGGGAGAGTCAAACCTACACGTTGGAAATGGAGCAAGGGTTGCTGCATTAGCTATAGGAACATATGTATTGACCCTCCTTAGTGGGCTTATATTAAATTTGGAGAATTGTTATTATGTACCTGCTTTGACTAAAAACATTATTTCTGTTTCAAGTCTAAATAAAGATGTTTTCCATTTAGCTTTTAGTAACAATTGTTGTTTTATTATGTTGAATGGAATTCTTTATGCTAATGGTACATTATGCAATGGAATATACATATTAGATATGTCAAATCCAATTTTAAACATCAATGATAATAAAAGGGAAAAACAAGAAATGTTGAAATCATTTTATTTATGGCATTGTCGTCTTGGTCATATAAGTGGGAAACGCATGGCTAAGCTACACAAAAAGTGGTAGCTTGGGGTCATTTGATTATGAATCATATGACACATGTGAATCTTGTTTACTAGGCAAGATGACTAAATAACCTTTTAAGGGAAAGGGTGAACATGCTAATGGACTTTTAGGCTTAATACATTCAGATGTAGGTGGTCCAATGTCTACACATGCTAGAGGTGGTTTCATCTACTTCATTACTTTTATCGATGACTACTCATGATATGGATACATGTATCTTATGAGATACAAATATGAAGCTTTTGAAAAGTTCAAATGAAGTAGAGAAACAACTTGGAAAAAGTATTAAAACACTTCAATTAGATCAAGGAGGTGAATACTTGAGCCAAGAGTTTCTAGATTATCTTAGGGATAATGGGATTTTATCTCAATGGACTCCACCTTACACTCCACAATAGAATGGTATGGCTAAAAGAAGAAACCGAACCTTGGTAGACATGGTAAGGTCTATGATGAGTTTTGCATAATTGCTTAAATCCTTTTGGGGTTATGCACTAGAGACCGCCATTTATAGATTAAATGGAGTTCCTTCAAAGTCAGTTGATGTTACTCCATATGAGATATGGTATAACAAGAGGCCTACATTTTCTTACATGAGGATTTGTGGTTGTCCTGCATATGTGAAGCAGACAATGTCTGATAAGCTAGAAGCTAAGTCTGACCGATGTCTATTTGTGGGATATCTAAAAGCATCATATGGATATCAATTTTACCACCCCTTGGAACAAAAGGTTTTTGTTTCAAGACATGCTATCTTTTTAGACAGAGAATTCCTTCTAAAAGGAGATAATGGGAGCAAAATTGAACTTGAGGAAGTTCAAGATGCTCAAAAAGATGCTGATCAACTGCCTGAACCCGAGCTTGTTACTCATACAGATGATATAACAACTCAAACTTCTTAAGCATAAGAGCTTCATAGGTCAAGTAGGATACGTACTATTCCAGAGAGATATGGATTTCTCATTAGTGAACATAATGATGTATTGCTCATAGAAAATTATGAGCTTACAACCTATAAAGAGGTTCTGAATAGTTCAAAATCTGACAAATGGTTTCAAGCCATGAAGTCAGAAATGGATTCCATGTATGAAAACCAAGTATGGACTTTGGTTGACCCACCCGAATGAATAAAGCCTATAGGGTGCAAGTGGGTTTTCAAAAAGAAAACTGATATGGATGGTAATGTGATTACCTAGCCATTGTTGCTAAAGGTAGACTTGTTGCTAAAGGTTATTGTCAAAGACAAGGACTTGACTATGATGAAAGTTTTAGCCAAGTAGCTATGCTTAAATCCATAAGGATACTCCTAGCCATTGCTGCTCATTATGATTATGAGATATGGCAAATGGATGTGAAAATAGCTTTCCTTAATGGAAATCTGACTGAGGATGTGTACATGACACAACCAGAAGGTTTCATATCCAAAGATGGCAAAAAGGGATGTAAGCTTCAAAGATCCCTTTACGGATTAAAGCAAGCATCCAGGAGTTGGAATATTCGGTTTGATGAGACAATCAAAAAGTTTAGTTTCTTACAAAATTCGGATGAACCTTGTGTCTACAAGAAGGTTTGTGGGAGTGCAATCGTATTTCTTGTGTTATATGTAGATGACATATTTTTAATGGGAAATGATGTTTTAGCCTTACAATCAGTCAAAATTTGGTTATCCAAGAATTTCTCTATGAAAGACCTTGGAGAAGCAGTCTATATTTTAGGGATAAAGATCTATAGAGATAGATCTAAAAGGTTGCTTAGTCTTTCAGAGTCTACATACATAGATAAAATGCTAAAGAGGTTTAGCATGGAGCAGTGTAAGAAGGGATATATTACCATGACCCATGGGATTACTCTCTCAAAGTCTTTGTGTCCAAAGACACAAGATGAGAGGACACACATGAGTATGATTCCATATGCTTCAGCTATAGGATCAATCATGTATGTTATGATATGTACAAGACCCGATGTATCATATGCTCTGAGTGTCATGAGTAGATACCAATCGGACCCTGGTGAGGGTCATTGGGTGGCTATCAAGAATATCCTTAAGTACTTAAGAAGAACTAAAGATGTATTCTTGGTATATAGAGATGGAGATATTCCTGAAAGTGGGTATACCGATGCCAGCTTCCAATCTGACAAGGATGACTCAAAATCTCAGTCAGGTTATATATTCACACTAAATGGTGGAGCAGTTAGTTAGAAGAGTTACAAACAGAAAATCACTGCTGATTCCACATCCGAAGCAAAGTACATTATAGCTTCTGAAGCAGCAAAGGAAGCAGTTTGGATAAAGAAATGCATCACAGAACTTGGAATGGTTCCCAGCATTATTGATCCAATACAATTGTATTGTGATAATAATGGAGCCATTGCACAGGCAAATGAGCCACGGTCTCATCAGAGATCCAAACTTCTACTTAGAAGATACTATTTGATTAAAGAAATCATTGGTAGGAATGATGTAAAGATAGAAAGAGTGCCCACCAATCATAATATTGTTGATCCTTTAACTAAGCTACTTCCCCAAAAGAAATATAATTCTCATCTATTTGCCTATGGAATTAAATACAAAGGCGATTGGCTTTAGTGCAAGTGGGAGCTTGTTAGAGAAGTGCTCTAAAGGCAATCACCTTTAGCACTTATTGTACAAATTTATTTGAGTAATAAAAGGCTTTTTTATTAATTTGATGTTCATTTGTTATATGAATTTATAAGTGATCTTAAATCAATTAATGAAGTCCTTGATACATAACATAGCATGAAGGAAATCATGATGAGATCATGATATTGATATTTTTATCATGTGTAATTATGTTAGTATCAAATTTATCCCTAGTCATAGGATTAATGAGACGGGACATTATTAATCCAGACAGACTAGCACATGTTACACTCATTGATTGGATCGAGTAGCAGATCTCATAATCTATAAACATGAGATGTTTAGAGTTAGCATGTGGATGCTTGCTAAGTGTAGCTAAGTACATTGGATGACCAACTATGAAACAATCATATGGATAATCTATTCAAATGTCAATGATAGTCGCATTATAGCATTGGTGCAAGTATCCTTAGACTTAAGGTACTCAAGGATATCTTGAATATTGATTATGTATTTTGACACTATTCTTTGTTGCCTCAGAGAGGTAGCTCATAGGGTGGTAATTGGATACAGCTTGAGGTATTTGAAGGTAATTGGGTAACCAACAAAGGATTCACCACTCTTGATAGAAGGAGTGTATACCCATGGCCTCTTGTCGTGGTCATTACTCAGGAATTTCTGGCCAGAGTGAAAATGTCATAAAGATAGTCTTCAATGACATATCTAATAGAGTAATGAGCCTCAAGGACAAGAACTAACATTACTTGGACTAGACATGACGTAGTCAGTCTAGTGGGAGTTGACACATATCCATACTCTGAACCAAGTGGGGTATAGATTGGTAAAAGGAAGAATTGCACAGAAATTGTCTATGGAAAGGTTCGTAGTCAAACCACTGACTTTCCGGTCAATTGGGGGTCATGATGTGTTGCTAGATACCGCTCATGATCTGCTTAAATTAATTGTTAATTTAAGTGGCCAACATAACCGGGAACCTAATGGGTCAGACGTATTGAAGATATGGAGAATGAGTAAAATGGTCTTGGTTAGGATCCAAAATATGAGAGAATTATTTTAGGAAGGATCGCGATGAGATCGCAAAAAAAATCGTTCGATAGTGTCACGGGCTCGTACGGGGCCCGCGCAGGCCCGCGAAGGCTAGGCAGGCTGCTGGCAAGCCTTGCGAGCCAGCTGGGCTGTCCAGCTGTAGCCCGCAGCAGGCCCAGTGCGCCTGCAGCTTGCATCTGTTGGCCAACGACTGTAATTGGCCATAATTAGGTCAATTAAGGCCAATTACTATTCATAAGTTGCCATTTTCTCCATTTTTGACTTTTCATCTTATTTTTGAATTCGATTGAAATAGAAAAGACATATTTTTTGTGTAAAAAAATTATTTTTAAGACAACAAAAATTCTCTCAAGAACACTTTCAAAGCTAGCACTTTGAATTTGTTCAATCCATTTTCTCTTGATAGTTTCTTCTTCATTTTGGACGTGGATTATCATTAGCGACATCCTAGTATGGATAGTTGTGATTTGCTACAACCCAACAAAGTGAAGATTTGAAGAACAAATAAAAATTACAAGGTATAATTTTTAACATTTACATTTATATAAATTAGTTTTAATGGTACAAGTATGATCTTTTGTTTTGGGTTTTGAAAAATTTTATTTTTCACTGCGTTTATGAATATGATTCATTCTTCAAAACCTTACAGAAATGAAAAAGATGTTTTCCAGTATGTATGAGCATGATAAGATGTTTGCAAAACAAGAGAATTGATATGTTGATACATGAGAATATTGATGTGTCGAAATTGAGAATTATGATGATGTGATGTATATTATGAGGATGATGAAATGGATGTAAAATAAAAACTAAAAAAATATATGATTGATGTGAAAATATGAAGATGCCCATTACTCTACCTGCGGACTAGAAACAGGATAGATGATATGTCATTAAGGGGGCGAACGGTACTGTACTATATGAGATATTCCTCGATCAATGTGGCTATTGCGATGAGAGCGCCATTGATCTGCGATGCTCAGTCAATGTGGCTTAAGCTCAAAGAGCGCCATTAACTTGAGAAGCTCTGATGAGCACATATAAATTGAGGACAAGGTGGTTTAAGCTCGGAGAGTGCCCTTGGTCCGGTTATTCATCTTTGATGAAATTATACTCAATCAATGTGGCTTAAGCTCGGAGAGCGCCATTGATTTGAGAAGCTCTTTTGAGCCAGATAGTGGACAGGGTGGCCATAGCTCTAGGAGCGCTCCTGATCCATAACTCGTATCCAGTCAGTCCAAATCATCATCGAGTTGTAGCACCGAGATCTGGTGCTAACTCATCCCATGAGTAGTCAATTACTAATATGGGTCAAATGGAGCTGATGAGAAATATTATAGAATTTCTGCAGAGAGCATCCCAACCAACCTCATTTGGATTACAATTTGAGAGATTGAGGAAGCTAGGGGCACTTAATTTCTATGGGAAAAGGGAGGATGATCCTTCTGCAGCAGAATTCTGGTTGGAACGGATAGAGCGAGTTTTTGATCAACTACACTGTACAAATGAGCAGAAATATGAGTATGGAATATCGCTGTTACAGAAGCATGCATATGATTGGTGGTGATCTGAGTCAAAAAGCACAGAGGTACCCGACCCTATGATATGAGAATTTTTCTGGAGAAATTTAAGGAACAGTATATCCTTCATATATACACAAATGAGAAGAAGAGAGAACTTCTGACTTTGAAATAAGGAAATATGTTAGTAACAAAATATGATAGGGAATGCACACATTTATGTAAGTATGATGAGGGCATTGTATCCAAATAAACTGATAAATGTCGACGTTTTGAAGATGGGTTGAGGGATACGATCAAGTTACAAGTCTCAACCCTACGTTTAATGAGCTTTCCCAGTTTACTAGCATCTGCTAGAACAGTTGAAAGAGTCTTGGCGGCACAGCAGCCTACGCAGGTTAGTGGGATTAGTAGACCCGCACCACAACCAAGTGGAGTACAGTTGAGTGGCAAGAGAGCCAGATCTTTTGGTGGCCGAATCTAAGCTGAAGGTTCCAGCAGACCTCAGTCTTATAGGTGGGGACAAACCGCAAGATCTACTTCATCAATAGCTAGTGCATCAACACAGGCATCCCGTAGATCTACAACTCTACCAATGTGTCAACATTGTGGCTGTCCTCACCCAGGGGAGTGTTGGTGGATGACAGCAGCGTGCTTGAGATGCGGCTCCAAGGACCATATAAGAAGTGATTGTCCATTGCTACAGTTTGGCAGAGGTTCAAGAAGTATTTAGTCGGTACCAATACAGACTATGGGACAAGGCAGTGGTCAAGGCCAAGTACAAGGAAGAGGAGGTCGTGCAGGGCCAAGTCAGTTTAGGTCAAACACAGTGGAGAGGACGGAAGGTAGCAGAGTTGCTCCAGCAAGAGCTTATGCCATGCGATGTCGAGAGGAGCAGGATGCACCTGATGTAATAGTGGGTAAATTCCTTCTCTTTGGCTCTTATATACATGCATTGATAGACCCTAGGTCGACATACTCATACATATGCACACCACCATCGGGTCGAGAGGGTTTAAAACCAGAGACTTTAGAATATGAGATTCTTGTGACTAACCCATTAGGGCACTATGTGAGGGTTAGTAAAATCTTTTGGGGTTACCCAGTTGAAATTCAAGATAAACAGTTCCTAGCAGATTTAATAGAGCTACCATTCCATGAGTTCGATGTGATCTTAGCAATGGATTATCTAGCTCGACTCGAAGTGATAAAAGATTTTTTAAAAAAAAGAGATGAGGATTAAAGTTTCAGAACAAAAAGAGATAGTAGTGATGAGCGAGAATAGAGGATATTCAGACAATGTGATATTAGCGTTGAAAGCTCGAAAACTCATCAATAAGGGATGTGAGACTTACCTAGTGTATGTGATTGATACCCAAAAGAAAATTCCAAAGTTGGCTGACATCCCAACTGTTAGTGAGTTTCTGATGTGTTCCCTGAGGAGTTGCCAGGACTACCACCTGACCGAGAGATAGAGTTTGCTATCGAATTAATACCTCACACCGCTCCTATATCTATTACACCATATAGGATGACACCCATATAATTGAAAGAGTTGAAGATACAATTACAAGAAATGTTAGATAAAGGATTTATACGACCTAATGTGTCACCATAGGGTGCTCCAATATTATTTGTGAAGAAGAAAGATGGTACTTTATGTCTTTGCATTGACTACAGGCAGCTTAATAGGGTTACTGTTAATAATAAATACCCACTGCATAGGATTGATGATTTATTTGATCAGCTGAAAGGTGCAAGTATATTTTCAAAGATATATCTTCGATCAAGGTATCATCAACTGAAGACCAAATGGTCAGATGTATCTAAGACGACATTCAGGACTCGTTATGGTCATTATGAGTTCTTGCTGATGCCATTTGGATTGATGAATGCACCGGCAGTTCTTATGGACCTGATGAACCGAGTGTTCAAGCCATATATTGATCAGTTTGTAGTTGTATTCATTGATGACATTCTGGTCTATTATAGAGATCAAGTAATGCATGACCAACATCTCAGAAAAGTATTGCAGACCTTGATGGAGAAACAATTGTATGCAAAGCTATCTAAGTGTGAGTTTTGGTTGGAAGCAGTTAGTTTTCTAGGTCATGTAATTTCAGCGGAAGGTATTCGAGTTGATCCTAGTAAAATCGAGGCTATTCTTAATTGGAGACCACCTCACAACATGACTGAGATGAGGAGTTTCCTTGGATTAGCCGGATATTATAGGAGATTTGTGAAAGGATTTTCATCTATAGCGAATCCTTTGACACGATTGCTACGAAAAGATGTCCATTTTGAATGGAAAGATAGATGTCAAACAAGCTTTGATCGATTGAAGACAATGTTGACTGAAGTACCAGTTTTGACTCAGCCTACTCCAGGAAAATATTATATTGTGTACAGTGAAGCAAGTCACAATGGGCTAGGATGTGTTCTTATGCAAGAGGGAAAAGTGATTGCATATGCCTCCAGACAGCTTAAGCCTCACGAGCTTAACTATCCAACTTATGATTTAGAGCTCGAAGCGATAGTTTTTGCTCTTAAAATTTGGACACATTATTTGTATGGAGAAAGATGCTACATTTATACGGACCACAAGAGTCTTAAGTATCTTCCTTCACAAAAAGAGTTGAACCTGAGGCAGCGAAGATGGTTGGAATTGATTAAAGATTATGATTGTGTGATTGACTACCATCCAGGAAAAGCCAATGTGGTATTTGATGTGCTAAGCCAAAAATTTTAGCTGAGATGCGAGTGGAATCTACATTGATTTAGAGAATTAAAGATGTCTAGAAACAAGATGGGAAGCTAGTAAAGATGGTCGAAGCCTTAAAAAATGGAGAAAAGTCAGAATTTTCTTTAACATAATATGGTACTGTGTATTTTAAGAACCGGATTTGTGTACCAAGTGTAGAAGAGTTGAGGTCAGAGATTTTAAAAGAAGCTCATGAAACGGTTTACACTATGCACCCAGGTGGGAACAAGATGTACCAATATTTGAAAGCACAATACTGGTGGTCGGGGATGAAGAACGATATCACTGAATTTGTTGCTAAATGTCTAATCTGTCAACAAGTGAAAGCTGAGCATCAATTACCCACATGATTACTACAACTGATTCCCATACCAGAATGGAAGTGGGAAAGAGTCACGATGGATTTTGTGACCGGTTTACCGGTAACTCAGAGAAAGCATGATGTAGTGTGGGTGATAGTGGATCGATTGATGAAGTCAGCACATTTCCTACCAGTGCGAATCGACTATACTCTGAACAAGCTGGCTGAGGTTTATGTGAATGAGATAGAGAGACTTTATGGAATACCTGAGTCTATTATCTTCGACAAAAATCCCAGGTTTACGTCGCAATTCTGGAAAAGTTTACAACAAGCTTTGGGAACTCGACTCAGATTCAGTACGACATTTCATCCGGTAATGGATGGACAATTGGAGCGTGTTATTCAGTTGCTAGAGGATATGATGAGATGTTTTGTGCTTGAGTTTGAAGGAAGTTGGGATTGACATCTACCTCTTATGGAGTTTGCCTATAACAACAGTCATCAAATAAGTATTGGCATGGCTCCTTATAAGGCCTTATACAGAAGAAAATGTAGGACACCAGTATGTTGGACTGAGTTAAATGAGAAAAAGTTGATTGGCTCAGAGATAATTCAACAGACCGAGGAAAAAGTTAAAGTGATCAAAGAAAGGCTAAAGGCAGCACAAGATCGACATAAATCATATGCTGATTTAAAGAGACGAAACATGGAATATGCAGTATAAGACAAAGTATTCCTTAAAGTTTTACCTCGGGAAAAGGTATTAAGGTTCAGTAGAAAAGGAAAGTTATGTCCAAGGTTTATTGGTCCTTATGACATTCTGGAAAGAATAGGACTAGTGGCTTATCGATGAGCTCTTCCTCCGGAGCTAGACAGAATTCATAACGTGTTCCACATTTTAATATTAAGAAGATACCGTTCAGACACGACCCACATTATACCGATCGAAGAGATAGAGGTATAGAGAGACATGTCTTATGAGGAGGAACCAGTGGCTATAATAGCATATGAAGAGAAAGTTCTCCGGAACAAGAGAGTCCCTCTAGTTAAAGTTTAGTGGCAGAATCATAAAATTGAAGAAGCCACGTGGGAAAGTGAAGAAGTCATGAAGAAGCAGTATCCCCAGTTGTTTAATTGAGAATGAACAGGTGAATTTCGAGGACGAAATTTATTTAAGGGGGAGAGAATGTAATATCTGCTAATTTAGACACCGAGTCACACGTGTCGCGAAATTGACGCGTTTGACCGATCTGAGTTTAAATTCAGATTTTTGATCGAAATTAATCAAGAAATGACTAAATTAAATGACATATGTCTAATTAAGTGATTATAAGGTTTAAAGAAGTTGATTTACGGTAAAGGACTAATTGCAAATTTTGATAAGTTTTGGGGTCAAATTGAAATTTACCAAAAATTTGAGGATTTATGAGATTAATTACTAATCAATATATTAATTTTGGGGACATTTTAATAGGTTGGCTGGCTACTCAATAAGGAGAAATAAGATTAATGTTGATTAAGTAAAATGGGAAGAAGATGGTCAAGATGGTGGGTCCCACATTAAGACTTTTGGGTAACCTATTTAAGTCTTTCTTTTCTTCTTCTTCTTCTCTTCATTTTCTACTTTCTTCTCTCTCTTTTCAACCAGTCACGCCAGCCCCATTCCCTTCATAGCCAAACTAGAAATTGAGAGAGAGAAAGGAAAAGAAGAGAGGGGAAAGAGCAAGAACAAATGAACTTCATGGTCCATAACTCCTAAGGAAGCTGGAAAGAGCAAGAAAGAGGAAGAAAAGTCAAGTTTGGTAGAGAGAGAAAATCTCCAAAGTTGTGATTTAGTAAAGAAAATAGTAAGGTAAGAAGTGATTCTTCTTCTTCTTCATTATTTCTTAAAAAAGTTCGAATTTTGAACTCATCCAAGACTCATATGGAAAGAGAGAGAAATTAGGGTTTTGAGAGAGAATAAGAGAGTTTAGGGTCTTGAGAAAATTACATGATAATAATGATTTATGATGTTGTAGGAGTTCCAAGTGACAAGGAAGAAACACTGAGGAGCAAAGGAAAAGAGAAAGCTACCTAGAAAAGTGAAGGAGAAAGATTAAGGTATGTGCATAATTTAAGGCAATAACCTATCTTTGTTTGAAATAATGCATGCTGAACATGATTTTAGATAAATGAATTTTCAAGAATGATGATTATGGCATGAAACCATAGGTTTAGATATGTAAGAATGAGATCCATGTGAGACATTGAATTTATGATGCATATTAGAAAATCTTGTATGATAAAGACATTTACATGCATTAGAAAGTAATAAGTTGAGTAAAGAACCTTAGAAATGCATGAAATAGAAATTTGGTATGATTTAGATGATATTAGAATGAATGAAAAGTGAATATGCAGATTTCCTGCTGAAAGTCATGAGCGTAACTATCGAGTCACGGGCCTGAACCTGATGGTTCACGATTCTGACTAATTGTATCACGGTTGTGACTTCTCTATGGAAATGGTACTATTCATTCCAGAAGCATTCACAGTTGGCAATCATGGGCGTGAACTCATTCACGGGCACAAATGAGTATTCACGATTGTGAATGCTTTTGGGCGATTCATTCCAGTAGCGTTCACGGCTTAGGATTACGGGCGTGAACTAATTCACGGGCATGAATTGGTAGTCACGACCGTGAATGCTCTATTTTCAAATAAATTATGAATATGATTATCTATTAATGTATTTAGTTACACAAATGAAAAAAGATGTTATCCAGTATATATGAGCATGATAAGATGTTTGCAAAACAAGAGAATTGAGATGTTGATACATGAGAATATTGTTGTGTTGAAATTGAGAATATTGTTGTGTTGAAATTGAGAATTATGATGATGTGACGTATATTATGAGGATGATGAAATGGATGTAAAATAAAAATTAAATAAAGATATATGATTGATGTGAAAATATGAAGATGCCCATTACTCTGCCTGCAGACTAGAAACAGGATAGATGACATGTCATTAAGGGGGCGAATGGTACCGTACTATATGAGATATTCCATGATCAATGTGGCTTAAGCTCGAAGAGTGTCGTTGATCTGAGATGCTCGGTCAATGTGGCTTAAGCGCGGAAAGCGCCATTGACTTGAGAAGCTCTAATGAGCACATATAAATTGAAGACAAGGTGGCTTAAGCTCGGAGAGCGCTCTTGGTCCAGTTATTCATCTATGATGAAATTATGCTCAATAAATGGGCCTTAAGCTCAAAGAGCGCCATTGATTTGAGAAGTTCTTTTGAGCCAGATAGTGGACAGGGTGGCTATAGCTCTGGAAGTGCTCCTGATCCATAACCTGTATCCAGTCAGTCAAGCTTTAGAGTAATGTGGGCAAGATAATGAAGATATGTCGAAAAATAAGAAAAGAAAAGAAAAAGAAAATGATGATGATATGAGATTGAGATATAATAATAAAGAGATTAACAGAGTAACTTACCATCAAAGATAAATGAAAATAATGTTGTATATGTGAGCATGATAGTTATACTTGTATGAAATAGGAACATGTTGATAGAAATAGCACGCAAACATTTTAATGCATAAAATAATACATGTTAACGCTTGTTGCATGATATAGTATATTGCCTTATTTATATGCACCACTATGCTTAGAGCTTTGCGTGAGAGTTTCCTTCCGCACAGATATAGAAAGGTAGCTGAATGTGGTAGGTAAAGCAAGAGGTGATCCTATTCAAACTAAAGCAGCCGATCTTGAAATAGTGGGTCACAAACTTTTGAACTTTTGTAATTTGTTTTTCCGCATTATATATGCTTATAAATTGTAAAGTAGTTTTCAAAGTTTGTTAAATAGTAAATTGATATTTATAAATACTATGTTATTTAAATAAAATGTACATTATTTATTAAATAGAAAAAAAATATATAGCGATTTAAAGAAGTAAAGAAGACAGGCAGTAGCACCCCAGCATCTGGGCATGTGAGGTTTGGGTGAGGGGGTGTTACACTCATAGACAAGAACTAATATTATTTTGACTATATGTCACATAGTCAATCTAGTGCGAGTTGACACAGTCCATGCTCTAAAACAAATGAGGTATAGCTTGGTGAAAGGAAGAATTGCATGGTGATTATCTATGGAAGGGTTAAAAGTCAAACCACTGACTTTTTGGTTAATTGGTTAGTCATGATGTGTTGCAAGTTATCACTTATGATATGCTAAGTCAAGGGAAATTGATGAGAAATCAATTATAGGTCAAAAGTATTTGACTTGTAGAATCCTAATTGGATTAGGATTCCTCTCGAGACTTGGGTTGCCAACATGACTAGAAAACCTATTAGGTCACATGCATATGGGGAATGAAGAAAATATAAATTGGGTTTTGGATAAGATCCAAGTGAGAGAGAACGAGAATTGGGCCTTTTATAAGAGTTATAAAAATAGGCTAACTCCAATTTGGATTAGAATTATTGAGTAGGTCAACATTGGACCACATAACTTAGGGAAATGGGCCCATTAGGGGTTTTCCTTTTCTAACCCTAAAAGACATTAGAACGAGTATAAGTACTCCTTTTATGGAGTCAATTTCAGTACTACCCCCTTAAGAAAATTAAGAGTTATTTTTCTCCTTTCTTTTCTCTTTCATAAGATAATTTGCCATAGCTAGGCACTTTGGACTTTTGTCACCCCATCTCCTTAGAGATTTTTTTTCCCTTTATATGGATACTCTTAGAGGCAATCCTATCTTTAGATTGGTGCGGTTTGCTACAACCCAACAAAGAAGGAAACCTCACAACATGGAAGATCAAGAGTTGTAAACAAAGGTAATCAACGTCTCCCATTAGATGGTATGATCCGATTTTAAATTACATAAGGTGTTCTTTAGGTTTTAGTTTTGATTAATTTTTATATTTCCATTGTTCCATGTATGATATGCATGTTAAAAACCCAATATAGGCAACATGGGAGACAAAAGAAAATATAGAAAGGCAATATCCACACCAATTCCCAGGATTTAAATTTCAAAGACAAAATGTTTAAAATGAGGGGAGAACTATAACATCTTTGACTTTCCCCATAAGCATTTCTATATGCATTTAATTTGGAGATATACATCTTGCATATACTTCACTTGAATACAAGCTTTCATTCTCCACACCTATTCGCAGGATTTAAATATCGAGGACAAAATTTTTAAAATGAAGGGAGAACTGTAACATCCTTGACTTTCCCCATAAGCTTTTCTATATGCATTTAATTTGAAGATATACATCTTGCATATACTTCACTTGAATACGAGCATTCAATATCTATTTTTATAGGGTTAAGTTTATGAAGACACACACTAGCTACGTGTCTAAGTATTTTTGCATTTGTGTCGTGTTGCACGTGTCCATTTTATAATTTAGTTGAGTTTTTCATGAAATTAAAATTTATGTGAGTGAAATGACTAGATCAAAATAATAGGAATGTGACATAGTTAAGACATATGTAGTAGTAGTAGTAGTAGTAGTAGTAGTAGTAGTAGTAGTAGTAGTAGTAGTCGTAATAGTAGTAGTAGTAATAATAATTGTTAGAGGAGTGCTCTAAAGGCAATTACCTTTAGCACTTATTGTACAAATTTATTTGATTAATAAAAGGCTCTTTCATTAATTTGATGTTCATTTGATATATGAATTGATAAGTGATCTTAAATCAATTAATGAAGTCTTTGATACATAACATAGCATGAAGGAAATCATGATGAGATCGTGATATTGAGATTCTTATCATGTGAAATTATGTTAGTATCAAAATTACCCTAGTCATAGGATTAATAAGACGGGACATTATTAATCCAGACAGACTAGCA
The DNA here is from genome assembly GCA_023653625.1 of Triadica sebifera. Lineage (NCBI taxonomy): Eukaryota > Viridiplantae > Streptophyta > Magnoliopsida > Malpighiales > Euphorbiaceae > Triadica > Triadica sebifera. The sequence goes on from CM042900.1 coordinate 11,538,704, forward strand.
CATGTTACACTCCTTGATTGGATCGAGTAGTATATCTCATAATCTATAAACATGAGATGTTTAGAGTTAACATATGGATGCTTGCTAAGTGTAGCTAAGTACATTGGATGACCAACTATGAGACAATCATATGGATAATCTATTCAAATGTCAATGATAGTCGCATCATAGCATTGGTGCAAATATCCTTAGACTTGAGGTACTCAAGGATATCTTGAATATTGATTATGTATTTTGACACTATTCCTTGTTGCCTCAGGGAGGTAGCTCATAGAGTGGTGATTGGAAACAACTTCAGGTATTCGAAGGAAATTGGGTAACCAACAAAGGATTCACCACTCTTGATAGAAGGAGTGTATACCCATGGCCTCTTATCGTGGTCATTAATCAGGAATCTTTGGCCGGAGTGGAAATGTCATAAAGATAGTCTTCAATGAGCCTCAAGGAAAAAAATTAACATTACTTGGACTAGACGTGACGTAGTCAGTCTAATGGCAGTTTACACATGTCCATACTATGAACCAGGTGGGGTATAGATTGGTGAAAGGAATAATTGCACAGAAATTATCTATGGAAAGGTTCGTAGTCAAACCACTGACTTTTCGGTCAATTGGGGGTCATGATGTGTTGCTAGATACTACTCATGACCTGCTTAAATTAATTGTTAATTTAAGTGGCCAATATAACCGGGAACCTAATGGGTCACACGCATTGAAGATATGGAGAATGAGTAAAATGGTCTTGGATAGGATCCAAAATATGAGAGAATTATTTTAGGATGGATCGCGATGAGTGTCACAGGCCCGTATGGGCTAGGCAGCGGACCAGCTGGGTTGCCCAGCAGTAGCCCGTAGCAAGCCCAATGCCCCTGCAGCTTTCATCCGTTGGCCAACGGCTGTAATTGGCCATAATTAGGCCAATTATGGCCAATTACTATTCATTAGTTGCCATTTTCTCCATTTTTGACTTTTCATCTTATTTTTGAATTTCATTCAAATAGAAAAGACATCAAATGGCAGAAAATAGACATGAAAATATTTTTTGTGAAAAAACATATTTTTAAGACAACAAAAATTCTCTCCAGAACATTTTCAAAGCTAGCACTTTGAATTTGTTCAAACCATTTCTCTTGATAGTTTCTTCTTCATTCTTCGTGTGGATTATCATTAGAGACATACTAGTGTGGATTGTTGTGGTTTGCTACAACCCAACAAAGTGAAGATTTGAAGAACAAATAAAAATTACAAGGTATAATTTTTAACATTTACATTTATATAAATTAGTTTTAATGGTACAAGTATGATCTTTTTATTTTGGGTTTTGGAAAATTTTACTTTTCGCTGCGTTTATGAATATGATTCATTCTTTAAAACCCAACAACAACAACAACAACAACAACAACAACAATAATAATAATAATAATAATAATAATAATAATAATAATAAGAAAAAGAAAAAAAGAAAATAAAATAAAAATAAAAGAAAATAACAAACAAAAAAATATATAAAAGGAAAAGAAAGAAATGCAATCGGTGGAGTTTATCCTTTATTTCTGATAACCCTTTCTTTTTCTTCAACTTCTCATTTCTTTTCTTTCCTTAAAGCTTCCAACATCCAACTTAAACACTAATCATCTGTAAGTTAACACTTTCTTTTTATGTTGCTAAGTTAAACTTATGGTTGATAGCATATGATTTATAGTGAGCGAACAATTAAACTATCATGCTTAAAGCCACTAAATTATGTTTTCATGGTAGAATATTAGGGCACAATTTTATAAGTCTTAAAGGACAATTTTAAAGAAGTTCCAAACATAAAAATTATAGCTTTATGTCTATGTAAATTTTTTGATAGATTTAGCTTATATGAAAAGATATTAGGATCTAAGTGAAATTGGCTTAAGTGTGAACTTGACTGAGTCACCTAATTTGTTCACTTGTTTTGAATAGGATAGAGAATGTATTTGAAAATTTTCAAAACATAAAAGTTGTAGACACATGTGTTATTTATATGTATACCAAATTTCAGGTTCATTTATGAAGTGGATGTTAAGTTATAATGAAAGGAATTATGACTATTCCATATTTTGAGCAACATGCTTATTGTCGTGTGCAGGTCTAGCAATATGTTTGATTATTTTAAGCTCCTTATATATAGAATATGTATTTTATTAAATTATTATAATTATAGGTTATGTCTTAGCTAAATTTTTGTAAATATATCACTTTAATAAGTTTTGTATAATGTGAGTTATAACCTTCAAAAGTCGAACTGGTCTGGAAGTCAACTTTGTTCTAGACCAGTGATATGTTTCTTATAATTTGAGGACTTTAGAGGTAGAACTTCTTAGAGGAGTGCTCTAAAGCAAAATCACATTTAACACTTATTGTACAAATTTATTTGATTAATAAAAGGCTTTTTCATTAATTTGATGTTCATTTGACATATGAATTGATAAGTGATCTTAAATCAATTAATGAAGTCCTTAATACATAACAAAGCATGAAGAAAATCATGATGAGATCATGATATTGAGATTTTTATCATGTGTAAGTATGTTAGTATCAAAATTATCCCTAGTCATAGGATTAATGAGATGGGACATTGTTAATCAACATAGACTAGTGCATGTTACACTCCTTGATTGGATCAAGTAGTAGATCTCATAATCTATAAACATGAGATGTTTAGAGTTAACATGTGGATGCTTGCTAAGTGTAGCTAAGTACATTGGATGACCAACTATGTGGGTGGTGATTGGATACAACTTGAGGTATTCAAAGGTAATTGGGTAACTAACAAAGGATTCACCACTCCTAATAGAAGAAGTATATACCCATGGCCTCTTGTTGTGGTCATTATTCGGGAATCTCTGTCCGGAGTGGAAATGTCATCAAGATAGTCTTTAATGACATATCTAATAGAGTAATGAGCCTCAAGAACAAGAACTAACATTACGTGGACTAGATGTGACATACTCAGTCTAGTGGGAGTTAGCACATGTCCATACTCTGAAGCAAGTGGGGTATAGAATGGTGAAAGGAATAATTGCACGAAAATTGTCTATGGAAAGGTTCGTAGTGAAACCACTGGCTTTCCGGACAATTGGGGCTCATGATGTATTACTAGATACTGCTCATGACTTGCTTAAATTAATTGTTAATTTAAGTGGCCAACGTAATTGGGAATCTAATGGGTCACACGCATTGAAGATACGGAGAATGAGTAAAATATTCTTGGATATGATCCAAAATAAGAGAGAATTATTTTGGGATGGATCGCGATGAGATCGCATGAAAAAAAATCATTCAGGAAGGTCACGGGCCCGTGCGGGCTAGGTAGGCTGCTGGCCAGCCTAGCAGGCTAGCTGGGCTGCCCAGTAGTAGCCCGCATTAGGCCCAACATGCTGCTGCTCCCTCCTCTTAGTCAACAGCAGATTTTTGCCTTAATTAGGCCAATTATTATTCATTCATTTCTTTTTTCTCCATTTTTGACTTTTCATCTTTTCTTTTAATTTGATTCAAATGGAAAAGACATCAAAAGGCAGAAAATAGACTTGAAAATTTTTTTTTGTGAAAAACAATATTCTCAAGACAACAAAATTCTCTCAAGAACACTTTCAAAGCTAGGACTCTGAATATGTTCAAACCATTTCTTTTGATAGTTTCTTCTTCATTCTTCGCGTGGATTATCATTAGAGTCATCCTAATGTGGATTGTTTTGGTTTGCTTCAACCCAACAAGGTGATGATTTGAAGAAGAAATAAGAAATTACAAGGTATAATTTCAAACCTCTATATTTATATAAATTAGTTTTAATGGCATAAGTATGATCTTTTGTTTCGAGTTTTGAAAATTTTATTTTTCTGCTATGTTTATGAATATGATTCATTCCTCAAAACCCAACTGCTACAACCCAACAAAGTAAAGATTTGAAGAACAAATAAGAAATTACAAGGTATAATTTATAACCTCTCTCTATATATAAATTAGTTTTAATGGCACAAGTATGATCTTTTCTTTTGAATTTTGAAAATTTTATTTTCCGCTGTGTTTATGAATCTAATTCATTCTTCAAAACCCAACAAAACTAATATGACTTACATGTTGTAAGATGTAAAGAACCAAAATTGGTATCATAAAATTGCCTAAAGACATAAACTATGGAAAAAAATATAATACAATTCAAATGTCACCAAAAATTGTACAATCCTCAAATTGGTTTGAACTTTGAATATGTTATATGCTTATATGTTAAATTTAATTAGAAATAAGAATAAGACAAATTGGATACGTGTAGAAAAAGTTATGGGCTAATAAATCCTATAAGGCCACACTACTTCATAGGAAAAAAACTAACTATTGATTTGAACTATGCATATTAATTTATTTAAGTCATATTAAGTTTTTCTAGTCATGAATAAATCAATTATATTCCCAAATTAGGATCACAACAAATTGGAGAGCCACTTGGAGATGATAAACAATAAGTTAATGATCAAAATCAAAGGAAAAATATGAGTTTAATTATCAAATGATTTCTTTAGTGCATATAAACATTGCTTGCAATGTGAAATGACTAATGGCTATGTCATTCATATGATTGCCAAAATTTGACCTTGATAATGAAATGATGGATAATATGTGTCATAGGTGATATATATGTGTAGTATATGTATGATGTATACAAGGTTAATGCACAACATATGTGGTATATTCCTGATTTATGTAAGGTATATATGTGCCATATTTGATATATATGTGGTATATGTGAGGTATGAAAATACATAACTACTATGATGTAATAAGGATATAATGACTGATGGATGCTTAATTACAAATGCATATGCATAAAGGCTTCAACAAGCGTTGTGACTAGTTAATTGACATTGTAAGGCAAAAGAAGAGGCCTATGGCCCAAGAAATGTGCAAATGAAACAAATTATCAAGCTAGTTCGCAATTGCAAATGTTCACATAGAAACTCGAGGCAATGTCTTTTTAGCTTAGTCACAACAAAATGAAATGAGCAAAGCATGAGCATAAGTAAAGAATAACGATCATATGCTTTAATATTACTTGTATTTATATGATATTAGTAAATTGAATGAAATACATAGTCTGTATTGTATATATTTGTGATTTATTATTAACATTTCCTTGGTACTTTAGAATTTGTTTGATGATTATTCTCACTAAGCCACAACTCATCAATTTACATCATTTTTCAAGTAAAGAAAAGTGATAGCATATTTTAATTAACATATAGAAGACATGGAATAAAGGTCACCATCCGAGCCTCACCACTCTCTCTCCTTGCATTTCACACCAATATGAAATCATTTCATCTATAATTTAGGGATTATATAATTGCATTTGTATAATTTCTTAGAGTTTGTACTAAGATATGTAAATGGATGCAACTCATAATCATTCAGAAGTAAAGTTTAAGTATTAATATATGTGATATATTATGTTATAGTGAAAACTTCAATGTTGATTTACTGATTTATTGAATGATGTTATAAGGCATGATGAAAAGAAATTACTATCAATGTTAACAGGATCTTATGTCTTATTTGTATGCTATATATGATTATTTGACATAGGGATAGCTAGTACTTAAAAGTATAAGGTGTGATGTTACAAAATTGGTATGTAAGCACTAAATTCTAAAAATTTTCTAGATCACACAAGTGTGAACAATTGTTCATGACTATAAATTGTGAGGTGAATTTCAACATAAATATTAATGGGTTGAGTCACCACATGGTTAACAGCTAGGCAAGCTACGAAATAGGAGTTTCATAGAAGTGAAAGACCTGTATAAAATCTTTTAAATGTTTTGTTAAATAAATACCAAAATGTTTTGTTGAGAATAATATGCATTTGAGCTAATATTGCAAGGGAATTCATATTGAAATGATACACATGTATGATGCATATATAGGATTGAGAACTTGAGTAATAAATGTGAATTTTATGCCCAATACTCAGACTAGGACTAGAGTTAGGAGAAATGATGTGACATTGAGGGTTTATGGTACCAAGAAGCCTAGGATGGGCTAAGTGGAAAATAAAGTTTTGATATAAGGGTAAAGCTCATAATAGCTCCTTTAGAGATTTATGTAAGTATATTTTTGTTTTTCCTAAGGCCGGTATCTTGAGTGGCTTCAGAGTGAGCCGTTGTATACCTGTATCCATTTTAGTCTTGTCTAGAATTAGTAGGCAATGGTGAAAAGGTAAATGGGTTGAGACTTGTGATTAAATTGAAATGATTAGTAAATGGTGGCATGGTATATACATTGTGAAAAATGTTTAATGTATGTCAAAAATAAAATGTTGATGCATACATATTGGCATGTAGAAAATGATGGTCATACATTATATACCACTAAGCAAGATAAGCTTACCATGTGGGTGTTTTATCTCTCACATGAAGCTTGGAGCCAAGCATAACAAGTATAAAGAAGAAGCCTATGAAAAAGAGAAAAGGAAAAATACTTGGGGGTTTGTGATATAGCACTTGTTATTTTATTAGGAATGGAATTAGTTACTATAGTACATATTTTATTTTATAAGGATATGTAATCTTGTAACTAATTATTGAAATATTCTTTTGTAAACTATGGGCATGTATTAGCCCTATTTGCATAAATCTAAAATTTTAAATTATAGTATTATTATCTTTTTATATTTTATCAAAGTCATCATGATCATGGTGCATAAAAGGATTTTAAATTAACTAGTTTTTTATTCTCATGTTGTTGCCTAGATATTGTACTAAGAAGGGGGGTTGAATTGGATATTAAAATTTCTTAACTTTTAAGTGCGAAAAGAAAAGTTAAGTTGAGTAGGGATAGGAAGATATCACACATGAATTTTTATAGAGGTTCGGGTGTTAACAAACCCTAGTCCTCTCCTCAATCTCAATTGGGAGTTTCATTAACACACTAAGTGTTACAATGGAGTTTACAAGCTCACTCCCAACTATGGTTTTTTTAACAATGGATCACACCTAACCCAAAAATCCCATGTGTTTTAATGGCTCACATAATAAACCAATTCCTTATATTTTAAAGGCTCACACAAATAACCCTTACAAGTGTTCTACTCTGAACCCAATATACCCAAACTCACTTGAGTAGTAGATTACAAAGAGATATACTCACAAATCTATAATGCTTAGAAAATAATGAGCAAAAAAAGTTTTTACAGAGAATTAATGTTTGTTTTAAAGTAGTAAATGCACAAATGGCTACAACAAGATTGAGATTCGAAGTATTTGCTATTTTCTTGTTATGGATTCATAAATGACTTGCATTTATACTTCCATGGCGAATTATAGCCGTTTGGTTGCATTTAATGCGAAAATAGCCGTTGCACCAACTCTTAATTTCTCGCCTGACATGTTTCTCTTTCCTCTTTCACGGTCGTGAATATGTGTGTCACGGTCATGACTGTTCTTCCAAGCCGTGACTTGAGTGGTGACTTTGGCCTTGAAGCATTCTGGAAGGATTTGAAGTGTTTGATCACGGGCGTGACATTATTCTTTCTCGGGCATGAACATCTTTCCAAGCCATGGTCCAAGTGGTGACTCTAGCCGTGAAGCTCTCTTGTGGAATTTGACATGTTTTCTCATGGGCGTGACTTTACTTCACGGGCATGATTGATATGATCATTCACGGTTGCTATGATCCTTCATGGCCGTGAACTTTAAATTTTTAGTAGTTGGCGCTAAGCTTTATCACGGGCGTGAATCATGATATTTCTTCAATTTTTGTCTTTTTAAGGTTAGTCTTCCATTCTCCATTCTTGCTATCATGTTCCATACCCTGTTCAATAAACTTAGAAAAAACAAGTATGTTAAATACATTATTGCTATTTTATTTGTTAGCATCAAAATGACAGAAATACCCGTCAAGGATCAACAATCTCCCTCTTTTTGATGGTGACAAATAATCTAACAACATGTGCTTTTGAGAAGTCTCCCCCTCAAAACATGATTAAGATAAAAAATTATTGAAGTGCAAGAATTGTAAAGAATGATGAAGTATAGCATGGATGTTTGCTTCCTAGTTTAGGTATATGCAAGTTATATGCAAGGTATGTCCAATGTATACCAAATTTTTACTTAAAACTAGTTAAGTATATGCAATGTATAGTTAAGGTATATTCAAAGTATATCAAGCATATTTGTTCATGTAACTTGCATCAAGGTATACTTAAGGTGAATTTCAAGGTATATCAACTCATTTGCATACTTGCATATTCATTTAATTCAAATAAGTGTATCAATTATATTGCAATTAAATTTAAATATAACATATTGCTAGGTTCTCCCCCTTTTGTCATCAATAAAAAGAACAAAATAATAAATTATAAGGGAAAACTAATGCAATTATATTAATATTAATAGAAAAATACAAGGTTTTGAAAAGTAATTTAAAGTCCTACATTAGAAATACTAGAAATTAACATAGCGAAAACAATATAGTCTAGCTAGATTTGGAGCCAAACATTCCATCTCTAAGGCGAGCTACTTCCGCCTCAAGGCTCTCCATTCAGACTCCATGAAATTCTTGAGGTTCTCTAACCTCTCATCAATCGAAGCCTGTAATTGGTCAAAACATGGTGCCAATAGGTCAGCCACCTGCTGAGCCAAATTCGGTGTTGAGGCCGAGGATTGCCTAATTTCCTGTTCAACGTCTGGGCTCGCTGACTTAACTCAAACTTTCTTCCTCTGCTGGATTCCTTGGAGGCCAACTTTGAAGTTGTCCAAATCATTTTCCTCCCAAATAATCTCACCAGCTGTGTTGGTGAAGCACTACTAGATGTTATTCTCATGAACTATACAAACAGTCGCTCCCATTTTGATAAACGACTAGATGTCTAGTCGGTCTCAAGGATGTACTGGTATAAGGTTGAAGTGGTGCTCCTCTAGCTTCAAATACCCAAGCTTTATAGCAAGGTGAGTCACGTACCCACCAATCAAAATGTCTCTGGAAGGCTTCATGGCAATAGACAGGAGATTGTTTGCAAACCATCGAGATAAAGCCACTGTTAGGCCTCTTCAGGCCATCTCCAAGAGAAAGAGCTCAGATTTCCGAATCTATCCATTGCTGTCTGCTCTAGCAAAAATGCTATAGGCTAGAAACCTATGCAAGTATTTGTGCACTGGGGATCGAAGGTGGGTGTTTTTCATCTTCTTGATGTCCCAGCTGCAGTCGAGCATGAAATCAGTCCATGCCTGAGTGGCATAGAACTCCATCTCACTCTCATTTAGGATACCATCAGAGGAAAGGTTGAACATGTCACCAAACTCCATGGCAGTGAGGGTGTTCGGATGTTTACAGAGTTGAAATTTTACCATGATAGGTGGGAGAGACTTGTAGGGTGCTAAGGAACTCAAGAGTTGGTTCCCTTAGCATCGGTTGATGGATATCAACAAAATATTTTAGATGACAAGCCTAGAGTTGTTTCATCATGCTTTTCTCGAGACCAAGGGTCCTGACAGTGTGCCACTCAAATGATAGAGAGGAAATGAGTGGTCTTTGCATGAGAACCGAGCACCTTGGATGACAGTGCTCCGGAATAATTTTTAGAAGGTAATCTGTGTACCTTCTTGGAGTATGAGACTTCTTTCTGGTACCTTTGGAAGAGACGGGTTCCATTTTTTATTGAGAAAAATATTTTTGAAAAGAGCAAATCTGATGGAATGTTTGAATATAACATAGTGAGTTTTGATTTCTAATGATGGAAATAGTTTTTGAAGGTATTTATAGATGGAATGAGTTGCCAGGGGGTTGGAATATATGAAATGGTATTGAATGGTGATAAATGAGAGAAGATGGAGAGTTGGAAATGAGAGAAATAACGGCAAAAAACGTTTTATAGCCGAATATTCACGATCATGAATGGTAAGTCACGGGCATGAAATGTTGTGTTCACGGTTTGTTGAAGAGGAACTCTACCCATGATGAAGGATGTGAAATGATTCACGGTCGTGACATTTAATGGTCATGGGCGTGAATGATGAAATATCACGGTGGTGACAAATGAGTCACGGTCGTGAAGTACAATCTTCACTACTTGTGAGCGTGGGACAGAGCGTGACACAAACCCTGAATGCTTTTGCAAGTTTTTGGTGGAAATGTTCACGGTCATGAATAAGTGTCATGGTTGTGAACAAAGGGTTTCACGGGGGTGACAAAAAAAGGTTATGGGTGTGAAACATAGTCTTCACTACTTTCAACCGTGAAGCATGTCGTCAAGCAAGGCGTGAAAGCTACTGGAGCTTTTGTCGATTTTATTCACGACCATGAATATATGTCACGGGCGTGAATTGTCTAAAATCCTCATTAAATAAAACTAAGTTTAAAACAAGACCAAAGTATTTCTAAGGTGCTTCTATCCCCTATAACATATATTTCTATCAATTTAGCTACTTCTTACCTTAAAAGATGAGATAATGACACAAGATTATGAATCAAGGTTCGACAATTTTGGCATTCATAAAGCTAATCCATCAATCATACCAAGCTCAGTTCTTATGAAATTAAATCTTTCTTCATTTAGAGACTTAGTGAAGATATCTGCCAATTGATTGTCTATGCTTATAAATTACAAATCAACATCTTCATATTGAACATGATCTCTAATAAAATCGTGTCTTATGTCAATATGCTTACTTCTAGAGTGTTGAATGGGATTCTTAGATATATTTATAGCACTTGTATTGTCACATCTAATACGTATATGGTCCATACTATGACCATAATCCTTAAGTTGTTGTTTCATCCAAAGGATTTGTGTGCAACAACATCTTGCTGCCATATACTCCGCTTCAGCGGTAGAAAGAGCAACTGAAACTTGTTTCTTACTAAACCAATAAACTAAGCACTCTCCAATAAAGTGACAAGTACATGAAGTAGTTTTTCTTTCTAAAAGACTTCCAGCATAATCAACATCTGAATATCCTATAATGTGAAAGGATGAATTTCTAGGATACCATAAACCTAGATGTAATGAGCCATGTAAGTATTTTAAAATTCTTTTCATAGCATTTAAATGTGACTCTTTAGGACATGATTGAAAGCAAGCACATAAGCATACACTATACATTATATCGGGTCTAAAGGCAGTACGATATAAGAGTGATCTAATCATACCTCTATAGAGATTTTCATTAATGCTCTTACCATTTTCATCCTTGCCCAATTTTGTTGATGTGCCCATTGGAGTTTTGGCATTTTTGCATCCTTCCATTCCAAATATCTTGAGTAAGTCTTTGGTATATTTGGATTGGTTGATGAATATGCCCTCATTGCCTTGTTTTATTTGTAGACCGAAGAAGAATTTTAGCTCACCCATCATACTCATTTCGAATTCCCTAGTCATACACTTACCAAATTCTTGGCAAAGCAATTCATTAGTAGACCCAAATATGATGTCATCAACATAAATTTGAACAATTAGAGTATCATACTTATGCTTTTTAATAAATAAAGTAGTGTCAACATTCTCTTTTGTAAAATATTTTCTAAAAGAAAAGAACTTAGTCTTTCATACCAAGCTCTTGGAGCTTGTTTCAAACCATATAAAGCTTTTGAAAGTTTAAATACATGGTTGGGAAAATCATAGCTTTCAAAACTAGGTGGTTGTTCTACATAAACTTCTTTTTCTATAAAACTATTTAAAAAGCACTTTTAACGTCCATTTGAAAGAGTTTGAAATTCATATGGCATGTATATGGTAAAAGTATTCTTATGGCTTCTAATCTGGCTACAGAAGCATAGGTCTCATCATAATCTATTCCTTCTTCCTGATTATATCCTTTTGCAACTAACCTAGGCTTATTCCTAGTTATTGAACCTTGTTCATCTAGTTTGTTTCTAAATACCCATTTGCTTCCAATGATTTGATGCTCTTTAGGTCTAGGTACCAAGGTTCATACCTTACTTTTCTCAAATTGGTTGAGTTCCTCTTGCATAGCAATCACCCAACTTTCATCATTAAAAGCCTTATCAATATATTTAGGCTCAATTTGAGAGACAAAGGCAAGATTACAAACTAAATATTTGAGATGAGATCTAGTACTTACTCCTTTTGTAGGATCACCAATGATTTGCTCTTTGGGGTGATCTTTTGTCACTCTACATTCCTTTGGGAGCTCTTGCCTGTTTTCCTCTTGAGCTGGAGGTAATGAGTCATCTTGATGTGAATTTTCTTGATCATTTTCTTCTCTAAGATCAAGTCTTTTCATTGTACCTACAACATCATCAAGAATAAATGTTTTTGGATTTGAAGGAAGACTTGTGTTGGTTTTCTCTTTGGCAAGGTTCACATGTCTTATCCTTTTTAAATTTGACTTTTGGTAGCCCCTTTACTAGCTCTCCTTTGTTGAGGCTTTGAATTAGATCCATGCTTGCATGACCAAGCCTTCTATGCCACAGCCAAAATTCATCACTAGTAGTCACAAGACACATAGAGGAAAGGTTAGATATTTTGTGTAAGTCTATTATGTAGGTATTGACATCTCTACTTCCTTTAAATATCTTTTGGCCATTAATAGAGGTTACAAGACATTCGTTGGAAGTAAAAATTACTTTGTTTCCTTTATCACATAATTGACTTACACTTAACAAGTTATGTTTCAAACCATCAACAAGTAAGACATCTTTAATGAAAGTAGTACCATTAATACCAATAGAGGCAATGCCAATCACCTTACCCTTAGCATTGTTTCCAAAGGTTACTTTACCTCCATCTGTACTTTTGATTTTATTGAAAAGTTCTTTGTCTTCGGTCATATGCCTTGAGCATCCACTATCTACTAGCCAAGCATTTTTTTTATTGTGGACTTGAGGCATACCTATAGAATCACAATTCAAGTATTGTTTTTAGGTACCCAAATGAGCTTGGGTTCTTAGGGGTTAGCACATGAAAGTTCCCAATTAGTCTTCCTTATCCAGTAATATTTATTTATGTGACCAAATTTCATACAATAGTTACATTGTTTAGCTCAAAACATGCTTTTTGGTCTTACAATGCTTTTGAATGCCATGTTTCTATTAGGTAGAGTTTGAGACTGTTGAACCTTGAGGGGTATTTCTGTCATTTTGATGCTAGCAAATAAAATAGCAATAATGTATTTAACATACTTGTTTTCTAAGTTTATTGAATAGGGTATGGAACATGATAGCAATAATGGAGAAAGGAAGACTAACCTTAAAAAGACAAAATTGAAGAAATAGCATGATTCACGCCCGTGACCTTTTATGTCACGCCTGTGATAAAACTTAGTGCCAACTACCAAATATTAAAGTTCATGGCCATGAGGGATCATAGCAACCGTGTAACGCTCCCTTAACCTACTAAATGTTAATAGAATATGGAAGTGCTAATAAGCTCATTTGTTTTACAACCAATGTTCAAATCAATGTAATTTTTTTTTGAGTTTATTATTAGCGACATATTTATTACTATTTTTTTCATTTAAATATATAACTAGTGATGGAAATAGTTTGATTTAAAAGAACTCATGCAATTAAACTATAATATTTAGAAATAATACTAGATTTATAAAATTAAAAAATTCATTCCTTATAAATCCTACATGCCACAAATTTACATCAAAAAAGATTCTTAGAATTTAATTTCTACAACATAATCTTCAAAACATACAAAAAGAACTAGACTGTTGCAATCTAATCTTGGGGGTTTCCTCTTCTTTGGTCGCCCTATCGGAATAGCTACTTCCATTTATCTGCGTGTGAAACACACGCGCTAAGCTTCTAGCTTAGTGGTACGTTTGACAACTATCCAATAATTACATAAATAATTCTAAAATAAAATTTTTGAAACTACAATTAATTTACTAAGCATGCCAAATATTCAATTATTAATAAAATCATTTTCTTCATGCAAAAATATTTAATTCATCAATTATGACATTTCATTCATTAAGCATGCTTGAAATTTCTTATCAATTCGTAGTATAAAATTTACAATATGAATTTCATAATTCATATATATCTATTTTTTATTATTTATTTAATAGCCTACGACATCTTAGACCAGAACTAAATACTGGATACAGGGTTTCTGCTCTCCGGCAGTATACTCGCGCCTACATAATTTTATTTTTACTCGGCATTAAACGCCTACATTTTCAATAACAACTCAACACTTTTTTGGTGCCTACGTAAATTTGAACTCAACAATATTTCTTAGTGTCTACATAATTTCAACTCAACACTATTTCTTAGTGGCTACTTAAATTAAATCTCAGCACTATTATTTTTAGTGCCTACATTTCTACCCTTTTATTGGCATGCCAACTAATCCTAATTTCTAGTTCTCAACTAGATGTTAGAGGGCTTATTATATTTTTTACCTCTATTATTATTTAGATAAATTATGTAGGGAACATTAATATAAACTCCATATAAATGCAATAATTCCCATTCAATATTTTACAACCTCACACTAGCTCATTCAATCATTATAATTATAAGAAAAATTCAATTAATACATTTTCGGTCACATAAATTCACAATCAACACATTTCTTCTAGCTGTCCTATTCTGGACAGCATTTCTGCTTTATGATGCTCTGCATTTTTCGTCTATTTTTAGACAGAATCTGGTCATGTGATCAACTAACCGAATATAGGCACATGTCTTATCTTTAATTTCCAACTAGAATCACATTAAATTTTTTTTATCAAACGTTATAAATTTTCTCCTAAGCTACATTCACTACAATCTACCCAGTATTTTACTGGACAGAATTCTGCCTTATTTCTCTTTGTCTTGTTAATCCATTTTTAGATGAAATATGAACTAGTGATCATCTAGAAATATTTAGATACATGTCTTATATTTAATTTACAATTGGAATCACATTAAAAAGAATTTTGTAGCAAAAATTATGAATTATCTTCTAACCTATGTTCACTGCAATCTGCCTAGTATTTTTTTTTTCTGGACAGATTTCTAGTTCCACTTTGAGTCCATGTTTCACCTAATTCCAGGAATATTCAGGTCTAATGGTATGGATAAAATTTCAAGCCCTATGGCTTAACGTTCCAACCCAACAAGAAGCACTCAGAATGATTTCCAGAACTCAAGTTATGATCAAAACACTAGACACTGTTCATAATATGAATTTTCCAGCATTTCAAATAATTCATACATTTTCCATTTTCATGCATCAACCTCATTTTCTAGTTTTTATTTTCACATTCATGGCATCATTTAATCACTCAATCAGATGTTCAGAATTTCATACATAAATTCACAACATCACAAAATCAAAATCAATACTTTTCTATATTGAATTTTTGCCAAATGTACATACCTCAATGTTCTGCTTCTCTTCACTTTTCTCTTCCTCTTAGATAGCCTTTTCCTTGCCCTTACTTCCCCTTTGATTTTGGTTCAAAGGTTGTTCACTTCCTTTCCCTAACAATAAATTTTACACTAATCAAATACTAATCAAACTAATCCACCCTTAATCACCACTAGCATACTAATAACCCTAATTTACTAGCTATAATGGCAACTAACCCCAAACTCAAAGAAAAGAGAAGAAGAAAGTAAAGAGATGGAAAATCTAAACTCACCTTTGATGATCTTCCAAATGGCTAAAATCTTCTTTCTCTCTTTTTCTTTTCCTTTCTTGCTTCCTCTTCCCTGGTTTTGCTCACTTTACTTCACTTTCTTCATGATCTTGCCTAATCCTATCTTTTTTTCCATTTAATCTTAGCTTTATTTGAAGAAAGAAAAGAAGAACAATGGGGGAGGAGGAGTTCACAACAAAAGAAGAAGAAAAGTGAGAGAAATGTGTTTGGTCAAGATGAAAAAGAAGAAGAATGGTAAAAGAAATGGAAATTTGACTTTTTATAGTTGGATTAGATAGGTGGTTAGGATTAGTTGTTAATCTTGCTTCCTATTGGTCCATTAATTTAAATCACTCTTACTTTATTTTAATTAAAAGAATATTCCTTTGCTTAGATAAAGAATATTCCATTTTTATGCCTTCTTATAATTTATGTGCCAAAAACATTGGAATTCCTAATTTTGTTCAGCGAAAAATTATTTTTTTCCCAATTTTAATTCCAAACTTCAAAATTCTCAATTAATAATATCCAAAATATTTTTGTCCCATCTTATTATTATTTTAATTTATTTCTTTCATGTCCGAATTTAGACCCGATCAATTCGGCGTGCCTAATTTCAGTCAATCGCGACCGTGGCCTAAATTATTGGGCATTAATAACCATGAATGATCATATCAATCACGCCCATGAAATAAAGTCACGCCCATGAGAAAATATGTCAAATTCCTCCAGAACGCTTCACGGCCAGAGTCACCACTTGGACCACAGCTTGGAAGGATGTTCATGCCCATGAAAGAATAATGTCACGCCTGTGATCAAACACTTCAAAGCTTTCCAGAATGCTTCACAGCCAAAGTCACCAATCAAGTCTCGGCTTGGAAAAACAGTCACGACCGTGACACACATATTCATGATCCTGAAAGAGGAAAGAGAAGTGTTGCCCAGATATTAGACCAAGAAGGGGGGTTGAATTGGAGTTTCAAAAAATTAAACTTTAAAGTGCGAAAATAAGTAATTAATTTTAGGAGGGATAGAGAAAATCAGACACAAAGATTTATAGAGGTTCGGGTGTTAACAAACCCTACTCCTCTCCCCAATCGCAATTGGGAGTTTCACTAACACACTCAGTGTTACAATGGAGTTTTACAAGCTCACTCCCAATTATGGTGTTTCTCACAATGGCTCACACCTAACCCAAAAATCCCTTGTATTTTAATGGCTCACACAATAACCAATTTCTTGTGTTTTACAGGCTCACACAAACAACCTTCTCTCTGTGTTTTTACAGGATCACACAAACAAACTTCTCTTTGTGTTTTACAGGCTCACACAAACAACCTCTTAATTTGTGTTTTGAAGGCTCACACAACTAACCCTTACAAGTGTTTTAGTCATCACCCATAAATAGCCAAAGCTTACTTGAGTAAAGATTACAGAGAGAACCACTTATTAATCTTAATTGCTCAAATATGAAGAGCAAAAAGATTTTTACAGAGAATAGATTTTGTTCTCAAAGTATGAAAGTACAAATAGCTTAAATTCGAAGTATATGCTATTCTATTGTTATTCTCTTCATTATCTTGTTCTGAATGTATAAATCACTTCCATTTATACTCCCATGGCTGAATATAGCCGTTGGGGTGCATTAAATACGAAACTAGTCGTTGTACCAACCAAAAAATCGCGCCTAACATTTTTCTCTTTCATTGTTCACGGGCGTGACTATGCTTGTCACGGGAGTGACATTTCTTCCTAAGCCATGACTGCAGTGGTGACCTTGGTCGTGAAGCTCTCTAAAATGTTTTGACATATAGAGTCATGGGTGTGACATACTCATTCACGAGCGTGACAAGCTTCCGAGCCGTGATCCAAGTGGTGACTCTGGTCGTGAAGCTCTCTGGATGAAATTGCATGAATCTTCACGGGGGTGACACCTTTATTCACGGGGGTGACTGAAATTATTACTTAACGGTTTGTTTTTCCTTCATGACCGTGACCTTCAAAAGTTGGTTTTGGTAACGGTTAGCTTCTTTCACGAGAGTGACTCATAGAGTCACAGCAGTGAACATGCTACTTCTTTGAAATTTGTCTTTCAAGGATTATTCTTTCAATTCTGCATTCTTGCAATTTTAATCCATGTCCTGTATAATATACTTAGAAAAACAAATATGTTAAATACAATATTGCTATATTATTTGTTATCATTAAAATGATGGAAAAACCGCTCAAGGTTTAACAATCTGCCCCCTTTTTAATGGTGACAAATAATCTAGCAATATGTGATTTTGAGAAGTCTCCCCCTCAAAATATACTTAGGATAAAAAATTTATAATGTGCAAGAATAATAAATAATGATGTAGCATTAAACTAGATTTTAAGTATATGCAAGTTATATGAGAAGTATATCCAATATATACCATAATTCCTTTTTAAGACATGAAGTATATGTAAGGTATATTTAAGGTATATCATGGCATATTTTATTTGTAACTTGCTTTAAGGTATATACAAAGTATACTTAAGGTATATTTAAGGTATATCATGGCATATTTATATTTGTAACTTGCTTTAAGGTATATGCAAAGTATACTTAAGGTATATCTAAGGTATATAAAGCTCAATTTTCCAATTATATACTTTGCATATGAAATTTTGAATCAAGATTTTTAATCCATTTCAAAGTCAATTCAATTTTAATTATTTGATTCAAAATTCATTTACCTTAATATATATTGCTAGTTTGATCTTATGTTGCTAGTTTGATACCATTCTCCCTATCATATATTGCCTATCATATATTGCTAGTTTTCTCCCCCTTTTGTCATCAATCAAAAAGGATATGAAGATTGAAGTAAACAAAAACAAATATATATAGCATAAAGGAAGGGATACAAACTAAGTTAAAATATTTAGAAAGGAAATGTAAAAATTTCCTACACACAAGCAAACATAAATATAACAAACAAGCTAAAAACAATCAAATTTAGGCTACACTCTAGCCTATCTCCTAGCCATACATCCTATCACGAAGCCTAGCCACTTCAGCCTCAAAGCTGTCCATCCGAGACTCCATGAAGTCTTTGAGGTTCTCCAACCTCTCATCCATCGAAGTCTGCAGCAGCTCAAAACATGGTGCCAAGAGGTCAACCACCTGCTGTGCTAAGGACGGTGTGAAAGCTGAGGACTGTCCGATGTCCTGCTCGGCTGCTGGAGGTGCTTCCTCAACCTGAGCCCTCTTCTTCTGCTGGACTCCCTGGAGGCCTGCTTTTAAAATCCTCCGTGTCATTATCTTCCCAAATAATCTCCCCATCAGTGTCAATTAAGCGGTAGAAGATATCGTTCTGGAAAATGATTCTGACAGCCGCTCCCATCTTGATGAACGACTCGACATCCAAGCGATCTCTTGGATGTGGATGGATGATGTTGAAGTGATGTGTATCCAGCTTCAAATAATTGAGCTTCACTACGATATGGGTGACATATGCCCCAATCAAAATATCTCTTGTGGGCTTGGTGGCTATGGAGAGAAAATGGTTAGCAAACCATCTGGAAAGTGCCACTGTGACTCCTCTGCGAGCCATCTCAAGGAGGAATAGTTCTGACTTCCTAATTGTCCCATTACTTTCTCCCCTAGCAAAAATGCTATAGGTTAGGAACCTATGCAAATACCTATGCACTGGAGCCCTGAGATGTGTGCTCTTTGTCTTCTTGACATCCCAACTACAATCGGTGCCAAAGTGTGTCCAGGCTCGTGGGGCAGAGAATTTTATCTCAGTATCATTCAAAATGCCATCAGATGGTAGGTTGAACAATTCCCCAAATACGATGGCGTTGAGGGTGTTAGGATTGTTGCAAAGTTGGAATTTCACCTCTCCTATAGGTGAAACCTACAATGTGCTGAGAAATTCCAGTGTTGGCTCCCTCAGAGTCGGCTGATGAATTTCAACAAAATCTTTGAGATGACAGACTTGTAGTTGCTCTGCCATAGCCGTCTCAAGCTCAAGACTTCGGACTGTCTGCCAATCGAATGACCCTGATGACAAAAGAGGTCTCTTCTTCAAAGTTGCATACCGAGGATGACAATTCTCCAGAATGCGGTTCATGAGGTAATCTGCATACCTCTTAGGAGCATGGGACTTCTTTCTCTTTCCCTTGGATGAAGCAGACTCCATTTTTGAAGAAATTTGTTAAAGATGAAGTTGGAATGATTTTGACAGAAAACTCAAGGAAACCCTAGAAATGTATGATTTCTGATGAAGATTCAAACTTTTGGTGGTTTTTATAAGAAAAGTTTGAGTCTTTGGGGTCGGAATCTTCAATGTCTTAATGAATAAGAGTAAATGAGAGCAGTTTTGGGAGATGGAGAGTTGAAATGAAGGTTGTAACCGGTTGTTCTCTTATATATTCGATACATTCACGGGCGTGAATGGTCGTGTTCACAGTTTGCTGAAGCAGTGTTCCACCCGTGAATGAAGACGTGAATACGTTCACGGGCGTGATCTTGGAATATCACGGGCGTGAATGATCATCAGTCACGGGGGATAATAAATGGTCACGGGCGTGAACTGTTGAATTTCACTACTTATGCCCATGAAGCAAGCCGTGACACAAGGCGTGAAAGCTTCTGTGAGTTTTGGGGTGTAATTGTTCACGGGAGAGAAAATGCATCACGGGCGTGAAAGTCTCTTTTCACGGGCGTGACTCAAGCCTTGAAAATAAATTTTCACCACTTGAAGCCGTGAACCATGTCGTGAACCAAGTCGTGAACGACACTGCCACTTTGGGCCATTTAAGTCACGGGCATGACTCCCTTAAATTTTCATCAAATAAAAATTAAGTCCTAAAACAAGACTAAATCATTTCAATAAAGATTCTACTCCTTAAAACATGAATTTTCATCAAAATTTCTACCTTATAACTTGTGATATGATTTAAGATCAACAATTAAAATTTCATATTTTTGCAATCACAAGGTTAATCCATCAATCATACCAAGTTCTCTTCTAATGAAATTAAATCTTTCCTCATTTAGAGACTTAGTGAAAATATCTGCTAATTGATTTTCTGTGCTTATGAATTCTAATGCAACATCTCCATATTGATCATGATCTCTAATAAAGTGGTGTCTAATGTCAATATGTTTGCTTCTAGAGTGTTGAATAGGATTCTTTGAAAGATTTATAGCACTTGTGTTGTCACATTTTATAGGTATATGGTTCATCTCATGACCATAGTCCTTAAGTTGTTGTTTCATCCAAAGAATTTGTGTACAACAACATCCAGCTGCTACATATTCAGCTTCAGCAGTTGAGAGAGCAACTGAAACTTGTTTCTTGCAAAACCAAGAAACTAAACATTCTCCAATGAAGTGACAATTACCTGAAGTACTTTTCCTGTCTAAAAGACTACCAGCATAGTCTGCATCTGAATATCCTATAATATAAAAAGATGAATTTCTAGGATACCATAAACCTAGATGCAATGATCCATGTAAATATCTTAAAATTCTTTTCACAACATTTAAATGAGATTCTTTAGGACATGATTGAAATCGTGCACATAAGTAAACACTATACATAATATCGGGTCTAGAAGCAGTAAGATATAAAAGTGATCCGATCATACCTCTATAAAGCTTTTCATTAATGCTCTCACCCTTTTCATCTTTGTCCAATTTTGTTGATGTGCTCATCGGATTCTTGACATTTTTTCATCCTTCCATACCAAATTTCTTGACTAAATCTTTGGTATATTTGGATTGGTTGATGAATATGTCGTCATTGCTTTGCTTTATTTGTAGGCCAAGGAAATACTTAAGTTCTCCCATCATGCTCATTTTAAATTCCCTAGTCATGCACTTAGGAAATTATTGACAAAGCAACTCATTAGTAGAACCAAATATTATATCATTAACATAAATTTGAACAATCATGCTTATGCTTTTTGATGAATAGTGTAGTGTCAACATTTCCCTTTGTAAAGCTATTTTCTAATAAAAAAGAACTTAGTCTCTCATACCAAGCTCTTGGAGCCTGTTTTAAACCGTACAAAGCTTTTGAAAGTTTAAAAACATGATTTGGCAAATCAGAGCTTTCAAAACCTGGTGGTTGTTCTACATACACTTCTTCATTTATATAACCATTTAGAAATGCAGTTTTCACATCCATTTGAAAATGTTTGAAATTCATGTGACATGCATATGCTAAGAGTATTCTTATAGCTTCTAATCTAACTACAGGTGCATATGTTTCATCATAATCTATACCTTCTTCCTGATTATATCCTTTTGCAACTAGTCTTGCCTTATTCCTGGTTATTAACCCTTGTTCATCTAATTTGTTTCTAAATACCCATTTGATACCTATGATTTGATGATCCTTGGGTCTAGGAACTAGGATCCATACCTTATTTCTCTCAAATTGGTTGAGTTCCTCTTGCATGGCTATTACCCAACTTTCATCATTAAGAGCCTCATCAATATTTTTAGGCTCAACTTGAGAAATAAAAGCAATGTCAGTGACTAAATGTTTGAAATGAGATCTAGTACTTACTCCCCTTGATAGATCACCAATTATTTTCTTTTTTGGATGATCTTTCGTCATTCTCCATTCTTTTGGAAGTTCTTGATCAATTTGTTCTTGATTTTGAGGAAGAGTGTCATTTTGCAGTAAATTTTCTTGATCATTTTCTTCTTTTCCATTTCCAATTTCAAGTTTTTCCATATTACCTACAACATCATCAAGAACACTACCTTTCACAAGATCAAGTCTACTAGATTCATTAAAAACAACATGCATGGATTCTTCAACCATCAATGATCTTTTATTAAATACTTTATATGCTTTGCTGGTTGTAGAGTATCCTAAAAAAATACCTTCATCAGATTTAGAGGCAAATTTTCCAAGATTGTCCTTGGTGTTCAATATAAAACACTTGCATCCAAATACTCTAAAGCATGATATCAAGGGCTTTCTTCCATTTTATAGCTCAAATGAGGTTTTGTTTAAAAGAGGTCTTTTGAAAACTCGATTTGAAATATAACATGCAGTGTTTGTGGCTTCTGCCCAAAAATAAGTTGGTAATTCATATTCATTAAGCATTGTTCTAGCCATTTCAATTAAAGTTTGATTTTTCCTTTCAACTACCCCATTTTGCTGAGGTGTCCTAGGAGATGAGAAATTAATGGAAATTCCATGTTCAAGACAAAAGCTTTCAAACTTTTTATTTTCAAATTCTTTCCCATGATCACTCCTTATTTTTGAAATACAGTACCCTTTTCATTTTGAACTCTTTTAGCAAAGTTTTTGAAATTTTCAAAAGCATCACTCTTTTGAGCTAAGAAAATTACCCAAGTAAATCTAGAGTAATCATCCACGATGACAAATGCATAATGTTTTCCACCTAAGCTAGCAATTCTAGTAGGTCCAAACAAGTCTAAATGCAGGAGTTGAAGAGGTTTTGAAGTACTTACTATGTTTTTGGCTTTGAAAGATGACTTGTGTTGCTTTCCTCTCTGACAAGGATCGCATGTCTTGCCTTTTTCATATTTAACTCTTGGCAGTCCTTTTACTAGTTCTCCTGTGTTTAGACTTTGTATTAACTCCATGTTAGCATGACCAAGTCTTCTATGCCACAGCCAAGATTCATCACTAGTGGTCACAAGACACTTAGAGGAATGGTTAGATAGTTCATGTAAGTTTATTATGTATGTATTGATATCTCTATTTCCTTTGAATATTTCTTGACCATCGATAGAGATCACAAGACATTCATTTGAAGTAAAGATTACTTTGTTTCCTTTATCACATAATTGACTTACACTTAACAAGTTATGTTTTAAGCCATCAACAAGTAAGACATCCTTAATAAAAGTAGTACCATTAACACCAATAGAACCAATGCCAATAACCTTACCCTTTGCATTGTTTCCAAAGGTAACTTTACCTCCATCAATACTTTTGATTTCATTGAAAAGTTCTTTGTCTCCTGTCATATGCCTTGAGCATCCACTGTCTACTAGCCATGCATTTTTGTTTATTGTGGACTTGAGGCATACCTATAGAATCACAAATCAAGTATGATTTTTAGGTACCCAAATAAGTTTGGGTCCTTGGGGGTTAGTACATGAAGGTTCCCAATGAGCCTTCCTTATCCAGCAATGTTTATTTATGTGACCCATTTTCATACAATAATTACATTGTTTCGGTCTAAACTTGCTTTTTGGTCTTACAATGTATTTGAATGCCATAATTCTATTAGACTGATTTTGAGAACAATGGCATGCACAATCATGATTAATTTGCATTTTTCTGGATGCATGCTTCTTATACATAAAGGCGTGATTATTCTTTTTCTGCATAGAAGGTTTAACATTCTTATTTCTTGGTGTAGTTCTAACAGGTGTGGAGATGTGAGATTCTTTAGATTTAACAAATATAGTTTTGTGAGAAGATGATGATGTGTCCTTAAATCCTAGACCATGTCTAATTAAGGGTGATCTTTGAGACACAATGAGAGTATATAAGCTCTCTTTACCTTTGTGAAATTTAGAAATGGAAATTCTAAGTTCCTCAACTTCATTTTTCAAAGTATTATTTTCTTTTAACAATGAAGTTGTTGAGGGTCTTGATGAATATTCATCTAATGACTTTTGAAGAGATTCATTAGATGATTTAAGCTTTATGTTCTCATTTTCTAAACCATTTATCTTATTTTTCAAATTAGAGATATTATTTCTATAGGTACTAAATTTAGTTTTATATTTCTCTAATTCTATATTTAATTCTTCTATTAGGCTTTGCTCATCATCATCATCATCACTATCACTATTACTATCATTATCACTACTATCATTATTGAAAGAGTATGAGTGTAGTGATCTTACTTTGTCCGAGACGTGATCCTCAATAGTCATGAAGCATAGGTTGACCTCTTCACTTTCATTGTCATCTTTTTCACTTGAAGAACTTTCGTCATTCCATGTGGCTTTATGACCTTTCTCCTCATTGTCTTTTTGGTATTTGCTCTTATGCTTCTTGAGACTTAGACATTCAAGTTTGATATGTCCTTTCTTTCCACATTCATAGCATTTTACCTCTTCCTTACTTCTATGTGTGTCATTAGAAGTTTGTTTGAGGTTTCTTTGCCTGAATTTTCTGGAATTGCTCATTTTCTTCTCAATGATTCTTTTTAATCTCCTTGAAAGCATAGCGATGTCCTCATTTTCATCATCACTCATTTCTTCATCATCTTCACTTTCTTCTTGAGATTTTGAAGTAGAGGCTTTGAGTGCTAAGGGCTTTCTTTTCTCTGGCTCTGCTTCAAGCTCTCTATCTCTCTTCACTGCCATCTCATGTGTGAGAAGTTTTCCAATCAGCACATCAGTATTCATGATGCTCATATCTTCATTTGCTTCTTCTATGCCAGCAACTCTTGAACCATAGTCTTTAAAAGGAAGACTTCTCAGGATTTTATTGTTTACATCTTCCAAACTCAGATGCTTCCCAAGTTTCCTCATTCCATTTATAATGGATAGAAGTCGGTTAGTCATGTCAGTGATTGACTCATTGGATTTCATCTTGAAGAGCTCATATTCTGAGGTTAGAAGTTGAATCTTCTTGGATTTGACTTGCTTAGTTCCCTCATGAGAGTTCTCCAATGTCTTCCACATGCTATATGCTGTTGAGCAGTGTTGTATTCTCCCACATTCTTCAATAGATAATGAGCTTGATAGGATTGTCATTGCCTTCTTGTTTTTGAAATTTTCTCTTCTTTGAGGCTCTGTCCAATCATCTCTTAATAGTATTTCTTCTTCACCATCAACCCCTCTACTGGTTGGTGGTGTCCATTCTTTTCGTACACTATCCCAGACTTCAATTCCTTCACTATCCAAGTATGTCTCCATCCTAAACTTCCAATGGGCATAATTTGCTCCATCAAAGTAAGGTTTGAGACTTTGGAATCCTTCACTTACCATATCTTACTCTTTACTAGTGCTTTTTAGGCTTCGATCCTAGACAAAGCTCTGATACCAATTGTTGCCCAGATATTAGACCAAGAAGGGGGGTTGAATTGGAGTTTCAAAAAAATTAAACTTTAAAGTGCGGAAATAAGTAATTAATTTTAAGAGGGATAGAGAAAATCAGACACAAAGATTTATAGAGGTTCGGGTGTTAACAAACCCTACTCCTCTCCCCAACAGCAATTGGGAGTTTCACTAACACACTAAGTGTTACAATGGAGTTTTACAAGCTCACTCCCAACTATGGTGTTTCTCACAATGGCTCACACCTAACCCAAAAATCCCTTGTGTTTTAATGGCTCAAACAATAACCAATTCCTTGTGTTTTTCAGGTTCACACAAACAACCTTCTCTTTGTGTTTTTACAGGCTCACACAAACAACCTCTTAATTTGTGTTTTGAAGGCTCACACAACTAACCCTTACAAGTGTTCTACTCTTAACCCAAAAATACCCAAAGCTTACTTGAGTAAAGATTACAGAGAGAACCATTTATTAATCTTAATTGCTGAAATATGAAGAGCAAAAAGATTTTTACAGAGAATAGATTTTGTTCTCAAAGTATGAAAGTACAAATAGCTTAAATTCGAAGTATATGCTATTCTATTGTTATTCTCTTCATTCTCTAGTTTTGAATGTATAAATGACTTCCATTTATACTCCCATGGCTGAATATAGCTGTTGGGGTGCATTAAATACGAAACTAGTCGTTGTACCAACCAAAAAATTGCGCCTGACATTTTTCTCTTTCATTGTTCACAAGCATGACTATGCTTGTCACGGGAGTGACATTTCTTCCCAAGCCGTGATTGAAGTGGTGACCTTGGTCGTGAAGCTCTCTGGAATGTTTTGACATATAGAGTCACGGGCGTGACAAGCTTCCCAGCCGTGATCCAAGTGGTGACTCTGGTCGTGAAGCTCTCTGGATGAAATTGCATGAATCTTCACGGGGGTGACACCTTTATTTACAGGGGTGACTGAAATGCCCACTTCACGGTTTGTTTTTCCTTTATGACCGTGAACTTCAAAAGTTGTTTTTGGTAACGGTTAGCTTCTTTCACGGGAGTGACTCATAGAGTCACGACAGTGAACATTCTACTTCTTTGAAATTTGTCTTTCAAGGATTATTCTTTCAATTCTCCATTCTTGCAATTTTAATCCATGTCCTATATAATATACTTAGAAAAACAAATATGTTAAATACAATATTGCTATATTATTTGTGATCATTAAAATGACAGAAATACCCCTCAAAGTTTAACAAGAAGCATGTCAAGCGTAAAATAAGAGTTGGTACAACGACTATTTTCGTATTAAATGCATCCGAACAGCTATAATTCACCATGGAAGTATAAATGCAAGTCATTTATGAATCCAGAACAAGTGAATAGCAAATACTTCGAATCTCAATCTTGTTGTAGCCATTTGTGCATTTACTACTTTAAAACAAACATTAATTCTCTGTGAAAAATCTTTTTGCTCATTATTTTCTAAGCATTATAGATTTGTGAGTGTTTCTCTTTGTATTCTACTACTCAAGTGAGTTTGGGTATATTGGGTTAAGAGTTGAACACTTGTAAGGGTTATTTGTGTGAGCCTTTAAAACACAAGGAATTGGTTTATTGTGTGACTCATTAAAACACAAGGGATTTCTGAGTTACGTGTGATCCATTATTAGAAATACCATAGTTGGGAGTGCGCTTGTAAAACTTCATTGTAACACTTAGTGTGTTAGAGAAACTCCCAATTGAGATTGGGGAGAGGAGTAGGGTTTGTTAACACCTGAACCTCTACAAAAATTCCTGTGTGATATCTTCCTATCCCTACTCAACTTAACTTTTGTTTTTGCACTAAAAAGTTAAGAAATTTTAATATCCAATTCAACTCCCCTTCTTGGTACAATATTTGGGCAACCTACACTTGTGTTTTACAGGCTCACACAATAACCTACACTTTGTGTTTTACAGGCTCACACAAACAACCTTTTAATTTGTGTTTTGGAGGTTCACACAACTAACCCTTACAAGTGTTCTTCTCTTAACCCAGAACTACCCAATGCTCACTTGAGTAAAGATTACAGAGAGAACCACTTATAAATCTTTATTGCTCAAATATGAGGAGCAAAAAGATTTTTACAGAGAATAGATTTGTTCACAAAGCATAAAAGTACAAGATAGCTTGTGATTTTAAGTATATGCTAATTTTTTGTTTTTCTTATCATTCTCTTATCATCCTCTTGTTTCTTAATGCATAAATGACTTCCATTTATACTCCCATGGGTAAATATAGCCGTTGGAGTGCATTAATTAAGAAACTAGTCGTTATACCAACCAAAAAATCGCTCCTAACATTTTTCTCTTTCATTGGTCACGGGGGTGACAGTTCTTCCCAAGCCGTGACCGAAGTGGTGACCTTGGTCGTGAAGCTCTCTGGAATGTCTTGACATATAGAGTCACGGGCGTGACATTAATTAGTCACGGGCGTGAAACTCTTCCTAGCCGTGAGACAGGTGGTGACTCAGGTCGTGAAGCTCTCTGGATGAAATTGAATGAATCCTTCACGGGGGTGACACCTTCATTCACGGGGGTGAATATCTTCACAGCCGTGACCAAAGTGGTGACTTTGGTCGTGAAGCTCTCTGGTTGAAATTACACAACTCTTCACGGGGGTGACACCTCTAGTCACGGGGGTGACTGAAATGCTTACTTCACAGTTTGGTTTTCCTTCATGGCCGTGAACTTCAAATGTTGGTTTTGGTAACGGTTAGCTTTCTTCATGGGGGTGACTCCTAGAGTCACGACAGTGAACATGCTACTTCTTGCTTTTTGTTTTTTAAGGATTATTCTTCCAATTCTCCATTCTTGCCATTTTATGTCCTGTATAATATACTTTCAAAAACAAGTATGTTAAATACAATATTGCTATATTATTTATTATCATCAAAATGACGGAAATACCCCTCAAGGTTAACATATGGAAATGAGACCAAATGGTGTGAAATAATTGAGACATATGAATATATTTGTAATTTTGGAAATTTTATTATTAAAATGAATGCAAATGATGAATGTGGTTGAAATATGGAATGATGCCATTTGATGGCTCGGGTACAGAATTCCAGGAACAACTCTGTCTATTTTGATGATAACTTGAGTTATGGAACTTCGTTTTGTATGTTCTTTGTTGGCAATGAAAGCTAAGCCACAGGGCTTTAATTTTTATTTCGAATATAATATCTAATTATGTCTAGATTTTTCCAGTTAAATGCATGAAGTTTAAACCTAGAATCCGTCCAGAAAATTCTGGGCAGAAAATTCTGTGATCATGCAGTAGTGAATTAATCAAAAATTTTGATAGAAATTTGGGATTTATGTGATTCTTGATGCATCTGAAATCTCAGACAATACACTAAAAATGGTTAGAAGGCTAGAACTTCCAATTCGAATTATATATGGGCTAAAAATGAAGCCCAAAAATAAGTCTGAAATCTGCCATAGGTAAAAACATACAATATTGGGCTTTTTGCATGTGTTGTTATAACTATATGTAATAATCCATGCAAATATTTACTTTGATGGTAATTATAAATGTTTAACAAATTATTTATGTATGAGATTTTATTTCAATAATAATGGAAATAAAGAACAAAAATAAATAAGCATAATTATAATAGTTAAATAATGTTGACATTTTTGAAATATAGTGAATTAATATAAAAATAGTTAAGCCCAAAAACACCTAGTCTATAAGTAGAATAGGGAATAGTTTGGCATGCCAATCAGGGGATTTAAGGCACTCAGTGCCAAATATGAAAGCCGATAATGACAATTTATAAATGCATCCGGCGCAAAATTATTAAGTCGGTAATGACAATATAACAAAAGCCGGTAATGATATTATTATAAAAGCGCTCGGCGCTATATTATAAAAGCCGGGAATGACAACCCCGTTATTCCTATTAGTTAGTTCGGTTATAGGTGTTATGGGCACAAATAAATAAATAATAATAATAATAATATCGAAGTATGTGATTTTTTTTATAAATGTTATATGAATTAAAGTTATTAGATATTGAGTGTTTGCAGAAATTTATTGATTTTATATAATTCTTTATTTTATGTCTTATTTATTAAATGAATAACTAATATGTGAGAAAATATATATGTATGTAAAATTTTTATCATTGAAGCACCACTAAGCTAGTAGCTTAGCGCGGGTGGTTTCCTCTCGCGCAGGTTTAGAAGGGTAGCCATAGAAAATAGACTGTCAGAAGAAGAAGGGTACCCGAAGGGAAGCAACAAAAATCTTTGGGTTTTATTTTTGGTATATTTTGTTAAAAGCTTTGTAAATTAAAGTATCGTTTTTATTTCATATCATGTGTATTAAATATGTGAGTCACCATGTAAAAGAACATGATTTGAATGTAAATTAATGTACTTTATAAATAAATAAAATTTTTAATATTTGGGCTTGTATGAAATTTTATTTTAGTTTATGCAATATTTTAAAAAAAAATATTTACTTCACTTCATTAATTTTATAAAACAGTAAGACGGGTAATGCTCACTTACCTTGCTGAACTATAGTGGGGTAAGGGGGTGTTACAAAGTTATAAAGTTTCTCCTAAGCTACGTTCACTGCAATCTGCCAGTATTTTACTGGACAGAATTCTGCCTTATTTTTCTCTGTCTTTTTACTCCATTTTTAGATGGAATTTGAACAAGTGAGCAACTAGAAAAATTTAGATACATGTCTTATCTTTAATATACAACTATAATCATATTAAAAGGAATTGTTTAGCAAAAGTTATGAATTTTCTTCTAACCTATGTTCACTGCAATCTGCCCAGTATTTTTTTCTGGACATATTTCTAGTTCCACTTCGAGTCCATTTTTAGATGGAATTTGAACAAGTGATCAACTAGAAAAATTTAGATAAATGTCTTATCTTTAATTTACAACTAGAATCACATTCAAAATAATTTTGTAGAAAAATTTATAATTTTCTCCTAAGCTACGTTCACTGTAATCTGCTCAGTATTTTACTTGGCAGAATTATGCCTTATTTTTCTCTGTCTTTTTAATCCTTTTTTAGATGGAATTTGAACAAGTGATCACTAGAAAAATTTCGATGCATGTATTATATTTAATTTACAATAGGAATCACATTAAAAAGAATTGCTTAGCAAAATTTATAAAGTTTCTCCTAAGCTACGTTCACTGCAATCTGCCCAATATTTTACTGGACAGAATTCTGTCTTATTTTTCTCCATCTTTTTAATCCTTTTTTAGATGGAATTTGAACAAGTGATCACCTATAAAAATTTATATACATATCTTATCTTTAATGTACAACTTGAATAACATTAAAAGTAATTTTGTAGCAAAAGTTATGAATTTGTTTCTAACCCATGTTCACTGCAATCTGCCCAGTATTTTTTTTTCTGGACAGATTTCTAGTTCTATTTTAAGTCCATTTTCCACCTACTTCCAGGCATATTCAGGTCTAATGTTCTGGATGCAAGTTCAAGTTATATTTCCTAACATTCCAACCCAACATGATTCACGTAGAAATGATTTCCAGAACTCAAGTTATGATCAAAACACTAGACACTGTTCATAAGACGAATTTTTCAGCACATCAAATAATTCATACATTTTCCATTTTCATGCATCAACCTCATTTTCTAGTT
This sequence comes from Triadica sebifera, assembly GCA_023653625.1. Classification (NCBI taxonomy): domain Eukaryota; kingdom Viridiplantae; phylum Streptophyta; class Magnoliopsida; order Malpighiales; family Euphorbiaceae; genus Triadica; species Triadica sebifera. Next base: position 11,570,038 of record CM042900.1, read on the forward strand.
TTTATTTTCACATTCATGGCATCATTTAATCACTCAATCAAATGTTCAAAATTTCATACATAAATTCACAACATCACAAAATCAAAATCAATACATTTTTATATTGAATTTTTGCCAAATGTACATACCTCAAAGTTCTACTTCTCTTCACTTTTCTCTTCCTCTTAGATAGCCTTTTCCTTGCCCTTGCTTCCCCTTTGATTTTGGTTCAAAGGTTGTTCACTTCCTTGCCCTAACAATAAATTTTACACTAATCAAACACTAATCACACTAATCCACCCTTAATCACCATTAGCATACTAATAACCCTAATTTACTAGCTATAATGGCAACTAACCCCAAACTCAAAGAAAAGAGAAGAACAAAGTAAGGAGATGAAAAATCTAAACTCACCTTTGATGATCTTCCAAATGGCTAAAATCTTCTTTCTCTCTTTTCCTTTCTTTTCTTCCTTCCTCTTCCTTGGTTTTGCTCACTTTACTTCACTTTCTTCATGATCTTGCCTAATCCTATTCTTTTTTCCATTTAATCTTAGCTTTATTTGAAGAAAGAAAAGAAGAACAATGGGGAGGAGGAGTTCATAGCAAAAGAAGAAGAAAATGGAGAGAAATGAGTTTGGTCAAGATGAAAAAGAAGAAGAATGGTAAAAAAAATGGAAATTTAACTTTTTATAGTTGGATTAGGTGGGTGGTTAGGATTAGTTGTTAATGTTGCTTCCTATTGGTCCATTAATTTAAATCACTCTTATTTATTTTAATCAAAAGAATATTCCTTTCCTTAGATAAAGAATATTCCATTTTTATGCCTTCTTATAATTTCTGTACCAAAAACACTGCAATTCCTAATTTTGTTCAGCGAACAATTATTTTTTCCCAATTTTAATTCAAACTTCAAAATTCTCAATTAGTAATATCCAAAATATTTTTCTCCCATCTTATTATTATTTTAATTTATTCTTTCATGTTCGAATTTAGACCCGACCGGTTCGACGTGCCGGATTTCAGTCAACTGCGACCGTGGCCTAAATTATCGGGCATTACATGATCTGTGGTCAGGATATCATCAGTTGAGAATTAAGTGTGATCATATTGCCAAGACTGCTTTTAGAACTAGATACGGCCATTATGAGTTTTTGGTTATGCCTTTTGGGCTAACCAATACTCCTACAACATTTATGGATTGAATGAATTGGGCTTTCCAACCACATTTAGATCAATTTGTGGTGGTTGTTTTTGTTAACAATATACTGGTATATTCCAAAGGAAGAAAGGAACATCATCAACACTTGAGAATTATGTTATAGCCTATTCAGGAACATAAGTTATATGCTAAACTCTCTAAGTGTTAATTCTGACTTAATGAAGTTGTTTTCCTTAGGCATATAGTATTTGCATATGGGATTAGAGTGGATCCTTGTAAGATAGAGGTGATTACGAGCTAATATTCATCCAGAAATATGATTGAGATCAGGAGTTTTTTAGGCTTGGCAAGGTACTATAGTAGATTTGTGAAAGGCTTTTCCATCATTGCTTCTCCAGTGACATGATTATTGAGAAAAGATATAAAATATGAATGGGATGACAAGTGTCAAGTCAGTTTTGCTAGGCTTAATAGCATGTTGATTGAGGCACCAGTTTTGATACAACTAATACCTAACAAAGATTAGGTCATTTTTAGTAATGCCTCACATAATTGGTTGGGTTGTGTTTTGATGCAAGAAGGGAAAGTTATGGCATATACTTCTAGATAGCTAAAGCCATAAGAGAAGAGCTTCCCTAGCATGAGTTAGAACTTGCGGCGATTGTGTGTGCCTTAAAAATATGGCAACACTACTTGTATGGGGAGAAGTATTTCATTTTCACTTACCAGAATAGCTTATAATACCTCCCTACTCAAAGGGAGTTGAATCTTACTGATTAAGGATTATAATTGCATTATTGAGTATCATTCGGGCAAAGCTGATATGGTAGCTGATGCTTTGAGTAGAAAATTTTTGGTGGAGTTCCACATTCGGCCAACATTGGATCAAGAGGTGAAGTATGATCAACAACAGGATCAAAAACTGGTGGAGATTGTAGAAATGGCTACCAAAGGAAAGAGATTGGATTTTTGAGTGGAGGTAAATGGAAGCTTATATTTTTGGGATAGGCTATGTGTGCCTAATGTAAATGAGTTGAAATAGAAAATCATGTAAGAGGCTTATGACTCCACATACTCCATACATCTAAGAAGCAATAAAATATATCAAGATTTGAAGGAGAGATACTGGTGGTCAGGAATGAAGAGGGACATCATGGAGTTTACCACTTGATGTCTAACTTATCAGTAGGTTAAGGCATAACATCAGGTGCCTTCAGGGTTACTACAACCAAACTCTATACCAGAATGAAATGGGAGAGGGTTACAATGAACTTTGTAATCAAGTTGCCTTTGACTCCCAAGAAGTGTGATGCGGTATGGGTCATTATGGATCAATTAACCAAATTAGCTCATTTCTTACCAATCAGGAGGGATTACTCATTAAACAAAATGGTAGAGTTGTATATCAGTGAGATAGTTAGGTTGCACGAGTTGCCCTTTTCTATCATTTTGGATAGGGATTCTAGGTTTACTTCCATGTTTTGGGTAGCCTTCAGATGGCCTTAAGCACCAAGATTAATTTCAGTATGACTTTCCATCCATAGAAAAATGGCCAATTGAATAAGGTCAATAAGATTTTCGAGGATATGATTAGATGTTGTGTTTTGGAGTTTGAAGAAAGTTAGAGAAGGTGCTTACCTCTTATGGAATTTGCTTATAATAATAGTTATTAATCTAGCATTGGCACCTTACAAGGCACTTTATAGTAAGAAGTGTCTAAAACCTCTTTATTGGATAGAGCTCAGTGAGAGAAAGATTATGGGGCCTAAGTTGGTGTGAGATACAAAGGAAAAAGTCAGGATCATTTAAGATCGTTTGAAAGCTACAATAAATAGACAAAAATCTTATGCAGATTTGAAGAGAAGGAATATAAAGTATGATGTGGGTGACAAAGTCTTTCTCAAGCTATCTCAATGGAAAAGGGTTTTTCGTTTTGGCAAAAAGGTGAAATTGAGTCGTCAGTTTATTGGACCATATGAGATTCTTAAAAAGGTGGGGCCAGTTGCATATAGGCTTGCCTTACCCCCAGAGTTGGTAAAGATACACAATGTGTTTAATGTCTCAATGCTTAGAGGATACAAATCTGATAAAACACATATGAATACAAGGGATACAATAGAGGTACTTCAAGATTTGTCATATGAATAAGAACCAGTAGAGATTTTAGCATGGGATAAAAAACAATTGAGGAATAAAATAGGGGATTTCTCAAAGTTTTATAGAGAAACCACATTACAGAGGGAGCCACTTGGGAGAGTGAAGAAATCATGCGAGCTTAATACCCATAATTGTTTTCTGACAATTCTTCAGGTAAAATTTCGAGGTCAAAATTTTCTTGAGGGAAGAAATGTCATGCCCGTAAGATAGGGTCTAGATGTTCTTATGATGTAAGGTAGCGTCTTGACAAGTGTTTGAGGAAGTAAGGTTAAGGTTTTGGAGAGAGAAAAGAAATAAGAAAAAGTGTGTCTGCAAGTAATCCATGCTCGTGAAGAAAATGTCAACCATGAATCGTAAGTTTCAAGATTGGCACTTTTTCGATCACGGTTTGCTTTATGCAGAAAGAGTGATTCACGCCCATAAAGAATCAGTCATGACCCTGAATCGAGGGATTTAAAAGTTAAAAACCCTTCGTTTTCTCCATTTATGATAGAAATTACCCTATCCTCAATCATCTTTTAAGGAATATGACTCCTTTCAACCCAAACCTTGTTATAATTCACCTAAATCTCTTAGAGAAACACATAATCTTGTGGATGGATCAAGAAAAGGAAGTCTAACTTAGAGTATGGCTAAGAGAGGATATGTTTGGGCTTAGAGTGGAAATTTTGAGACTTAGCCTAACAACCTCTGGGTTTGAGTAAGTTACTTGTTTCTTCTTCTCAATCTTCCGTTCGTAGTATTTTATTTATGGGTTCTGAAAGTGGGTGAGAGGAAACTAGGTTTAGGGTTAGGAAAACCCCTCTTTTGTTACATAGGGGTGGGGGTAGGGTGGAATCCTTAAGAAAACCATAGTTTTTTTAATAATTGGTTGTTATATTTTGTTAGGGACGTTGTTAGAAAGGAAGCCTCCCCTTAAAAAAGGGCAAGGGCTTGAAAGGAACATATAAGATTTTTTTGAGGCTCTATTTTTGGTGTGAGGTTTGTACATAACCCTATATTAAATGAAATATTGAAATTTTATGTTAAATTGGCAAATTGCATGATAGTTAAGTTGAATTGATACTTGCATTGATAAAAAAAAAAAAGGAAAAGGTTTTGGTATTTATGATGCATTTATGAGGGTTAAGGCATGCCATAAATGTGTATGAAGTTAATTAATGCTATATGGATTGGTATGAATGTTGTAAAGAGTTTTAAATTGGTAAACCTTAGGAAATTGCTTGGGATGTGTATTGATACAACATGGTAAGGTGATAGCTTATGCATCCAGATAGTTGAGACTACATGAGATCTCATATCCAGTGCATGATTTAGAATTGGCTGGAGTCGTATTTGCATTGAAGTTTTGGAGGCATTATCTGTATGGTGAGACATTCCAAATCTTCACAGACCATAAAAGCTTGGGTTATTTGCTGACAAAAAAAGAATTAAACATGAGGCAGAGATGGTGGTTAGAGCTATTGAAAGATTATGACTGTATAATTGAATACCATCCAGGGAAAGACAATGTGGTAGCAGATGCATTGAGTAGGAAGTCTAGTGGCATTGTAGCTCACTTACATGCATCCTCTTTTCCATATTTGATTCAAATGTGATACATGAATGTTTAATTAAATATGCAGGATAGAGGGTCATTGGTTGCTACTATTTAGGTCAGACTTATACTTAAGGATAGGATCACAGTTGCATAGAGTAAAGATCCTAAATTGTGTGAGAAAATTGAATCAGTAAGGCAGGGAAATAGTAAAGATTTTCAATTGCAGGATGATGTACTAATGTTAAAGTCACACATATGTGTTCCAGACACTAAAAACTTGCGCCAGGAAATAATGGAAGAGGCACACAATACACCCTATGCAATGCACCCAAGGATGACAAAGATGTATCACAGTTTAAGTCCTTATTACTAGTGGCCAAGAATGAAGAAAGACATAGCAGAATATGTTTCTAAATGCTTAACATGTCAGTATATTAAGATTGAACACCAAGCACCAATTGGTAAGTTACATCCATTGCCAGTGCCGGAATGGAAATGGGAGAAAATAACGATGGATTTTGTTTATGGATTGCTAAGAACTCCACGAAAAAACGATGCAATATGGGTAATTGTTGATAGATTAACCAAATTAGCACATTTTCTACCTATCAGATGGGGGTGTACACTTGATAGTTTGGAAAAATCATATGTGAATGAGATAGTCAGATTACATGGTATTCCATTGTCCATTGTGTCTGATAGAGATCCACGGTTTACTTCATATTTTTGGGTGAGTTTGCAAGATGCATTGGGAACAAAATTGAACTTCAACACTGCATTCCACCCACAGACTGATGGACAATCTAAAAGGACTATACAGACATTAGAAGAAATGCTTAGGGCATGTTCTATGGAATTCAGAGGTGCTTAGGATGAATATATAGCATTGATTGAATTTTCTTACAACAACAGTATCCAGATGGCACCATATGAGGTATTGTATGGCAGAAAGTGCCGAAGCCCTATCATATGGGCTGAAGAAGGTGCACATGCATTAGAAGGGCCAGAGATAGTACAAGACATAGTGAATAAAATCAAAGTTGTCAAAACAAGATAAAGGCAGTAGAGGACAGACAGAAAAGTTACGCTGATCAACATAAAAGAGAGATGGAATATGAGTTAGGTAAAAGGTATTTCTTTATGTATCTCCATGGAAAGGGATAATCCGATTTGGCAAGAAGGGTAAATTGAGCTCAAGATACATAGAGCCTTATGAAATTCTTGAGAAGGTTGGTCCATTGGCTTATAGGTTGGCTTTACTACCAGATATGGCTTAGATTCATAATTTATTTCATGTGAGCATGCTTAAAAGATACAGGTCAGATCCTACACATGTACTTAAAGATCAAGCCATTGAAATAGCAGATGATATGAGTTATGTTGAAGAACCAGTTGAAATCATTGAATATAAGACTAAATAGCTATGAAACTGAGAAATACCTTTGGTTAAGGTATTATGGTGTAACCATTTACTAGAAAAGCAACATGGGAAACAAAAGAAAATATGAAAAGGCAATATTCACACCTATTTCCAGGAATTCAATTTCAAGGACAAAATTTTTAAAAGGAGTGGAGAATTGTAACATCCTCGACATCCCACATATGCATTATTATATGCATTTTATTTTGACATATGCATCTTGCATATAATTCAATTGAACACGTGCATTTTATAGGTATTTTCATAGGAACAAGTTTATGACACACACTAGCTATGTGTCCTAGTATTTGGCAATTGTATCAAGTCGAATGTGTGTACTTATAACCTAAATTAGGATAACAAAGTATTAGAAATAAATTGAATAAGGTGACTAAATTAAAGTAAGAAAAATGACTAGATTAAGATTAAATTGCATATTGTGTTGATTTGTTTAATAATAATAAGAATAACTAAAAACATAAAAAAAATAAAAATAAAAGTCAAAAAAATAAAAAATAAAAGGAAAAATAAAAGAGAAAAAGGGATGGAAAGAAAAAAAGGGGAAGACAAAATTGTGGTGGCTTTTAACTTATTAGGCTGCCATTACCTTTATTCCTTTCCTTATCTTCTTCTTCTACTTCTTCTTCTTCTTTGCTTCATTACTTCAATCCATTTTTTTGAAGTTCTAGCCACCTTTTCTTCTCTCTTTCACTTCAAAAATTACAGCAACAAGGTTAGCCAAGGGTGATTATAGGTGAGTAAACTTTTATTTTATGTTAATCTTGATTACGACATTTAGAGTTCATAAACAGGCAGTGTTTTGTACCTTGGTTTCGATGATCTTAGAGATTGAATCTAGAAAAGTTTAAACATCAAATTTGTTCCTTTATGTCTTATATTTATGTATTTGTAAACATTTTTTCAAGATTTGGTGTGTAGGAAGAGAAAGTTTCTCTCTACTGAAATTGGTCCGGATGTGAACCTTAAGTGAGTTAGCCATTGTGTTTGTTAGTTTTGAATATGATAAAACCATTATTTGAAGTATCTCAAAACTTAAAAGTTTTAGCTATATGTGTTATGTATCGTTATACCAAATTTTAAGTTCATATGTCATGTACATTTGGCGTTATGGTGAATAGAACCATGACTGTTCCATGGTTTGAATTGTCTGCTTATTGCCATAGGCAGATCTAGAAATATGTTTGGCTACTTTGAACTCCTTATAGATCGATTATGTAAATTATCAAAACATAAAAGTTATAAGTATATGTCATATCTAAATATTGGTACTAATTTTAGCTTAATATGTTATGTATAGACTAAGGTATTGCCTTTCGAAGTTATACTGGTCTGGAAGCCAACTCTACTCTAGACCAGCGAAATGTTTATTATAATTTGAAGACCTTAGAGAACTAATTGATACAAGTTCTAAACATGAAAAATGTTCCATGTTAACCTTTATAAGTTTCTATAAAGGCTCATTGTAATATGACTTATATATTATAAGTTATGATGAATCAAAGTTGGTACCCTGAAACAGCCTAAGGGCAGAAAACAGAACACATTTAGAAATTCTACAAAATATTGTACAATGATCCAATTGATATGAAATTTTAATATGTTACAAAATTATATGTTAATTTTATTTACAATTAAGAATCATATTAATTGGTCAAGTATAGAGAAATTTATAGGTTAAACAGTCCCATAAGGTCACACTACCTCATAGGAAAAATCTTAGCTTTTGATATGAACAGTGCATATTAATTTGTTTAAGCCAGATTAAGTCTCCCTAATCTTGAGTTAATCGATTATATTTTCATATTAGGCTCACAAAATATTGGAGACCCATAAGGAGCATATAGACAATAAGTTGGGGGTCAGAATCAAAGGAGAAAGATGAGTCTAATTATCAATTGAATTCTTTAGTGCATATGAATGTTGCTTGCTATGCAATTCATATGATTGTCATGATTTGCCCCTAATAATATGATGATGGATAATTTGTGACATTTGTGGTACACATAAGTTGTATATTTGAGGAATATGTTTGACATATGTGATATATAAATGGTATATGTATAGTATAGGCAAGGTATATGCGTGGCATATGAGGCATATATGCGGTATATGTATGTTATATGTGATAAAGATACAATGGTTGATGAATGCTTAAGTACAAGTGCATATGCATATGGACTTAAAAGGCATTGTAACGAGTTAATTGATATTGTAAAGCAAAAGAAGAGGCTTATGGCCCAACAAATGTGCAAATGAAACAAATGATCAAGCTAGCTAGCAATGCAAATATTCACATGGCAAATGTTCACATGGAAACCCAGGGCAATGTCTGTTTAACTTGGTCACAACAAAATGAAATAAGCAAAGTATTTGCATACATAAAGAGTAATGATTATGTGTTTCAACTTTATTGATATTTATGTGATATTGATGAATGGAATGGAATACATGGTATGTGTTGGATTTGTGATTTATTACTATGAGTTGTTTGGTACTTTAGAGCTTATTGAATGATTATTTTCACTGACCTGTAACTCATCAATTTGCATCATTTTTCAGGTAAAGAAAAGTGATAGCTCATTTTGAGTAGCTATAAAAGACATGGAGCACAGGTCACTAGCCGAGCCTCATCACTCTCTCTCCTTGCATTCTGCATGAGCATGAAAGTATGTCATCTGTATTTTGTATTTATGTGGTTAAATATGAATATCCATTTTGGAATGGGTTTTAAAAATGTATAAATGAAAGCAACTCGTAAATACTTATGCGCAAAGTTTATGTTTTAATATATGTGATATATCATATTATGGCAAAAGGCTCAAAGTTGACTTGCAAAGTCATTGAATGATATTACAGGATATGGAAAAAAAAAATTTACTACCATTGTTAACAAGGTATTTTTCCTTTCCAGTGTGTTATGAGTGATTATTTGATACAGGGATAGGTTGAACTCAAATGTATAAAATGTGGTGTTACAAATACTATATGGTCCTATTACTGAAGACCTGTGAGATTTTAAACTTTTTCTTTTCTTGAAAATACTTTATCTCATAAACTCTTTTGCAGCTAAAACCTTGTATAACCATTACATTTTCATAAGCATACATAAACGAAACTTTTGTGACCCAAAGGTCAATATGATATTAAAAATATCATTTTTTGGCTAAATTGGCCAGGACTTTACAAAAATACATGACCATTACCAAAATTATATGTTTCTTAAAATGAAATAAAATAGTCCAAAAGCAAACAACCCACAACCCACATGCCATTTACAAAAACAAAAGATGACATGAAATTTCATCAGCACAATCTAGGTCTACTTTGTAGTAGCTAAATGGGCTTTCTACTCTTGGTCAATAGCTATTGTCTACTAAGCTCTGTGACATGCATGTGGGAACACCCACATGCGAAACTGCTAAAAGTTTAGTGGTACATATAGGCATAAAAATTCATACATGTATTCATATAAGGCATATCAATATTATTCATGTTCATGTTAAATCATGTACACCAATACATGTCAATAAAAGAACTCAACCTTATATCACATTTCATATCATAGAAGATACCATAACATCATACCCTTTTACCATGTATAGGTGATATCAAGACAATGTGTTAATAACATGTGACTTATAATATGTGTACCATAGTAACCATATGTCCTTATACCTTTTCACTATATCGTAGTCATTAAATATTTTTTTCCTAAAAGCTTTTTACATGGACTATTCGGATATATGTTGTGAATAGGGGTGTTATCTAAGCTTAAGCCATCCTACCACTATTTATGATCATAGGCGCTCATCCGAGCTCCTCAAGTCAAAAGTGCTCTCCAATTTTAAGCCACCTTGACTAAGTAAAATATATCTTGCATCCAATATAGGATCAAGGGTGCTCTCCAAGCTTAAACTACCTTGTCCTTAAAAGAAATTTGTATATCATATAACTGTGGTACATAAACCTCCATAATGGCATGCCATCTATCCTACCTTTAGTCCTAGTATAGAGCTTGGGCAAAATTTGTTCATATTCCCTTTATTATATTTCTTTATCATTTATTCAACTTATAGAATATACTCTTTTATTTATATGGAACATTAGTGTAGATCATTCATATGTTGCATTCATGAAATCATGTGTTTCATACTTATAGTATATCATGGAATATGCATGTGCATAACCATCACATTACATTGTTGAAGAAAATAGCATATGTCATTTTAACAAGATTCACGGGCATGAACTACATGTTCACGATTGTTAAGGTTTCATTCATAGGTACCTCTACATGTGAACCAAAACATTATTGTGCTCGTGAAATGCTATTGGCTTTTAAGTGCATAACTTTTCACGGGCATGACTTCTTGTCACAGGCATTAATCAAGTGGTGACTCAACTTGTGAAACATTTGTCACAGGCATGAACAACATGTTCACGACAATTAAGGTTTTATTCATGGGTACCTCTACCTGTCAACCAAAAATTGAATGTGCTCGTGAAATGCTACTGGCCATTAAATGCATAACTTTCATGGGTGTGACTTCATGTCATAAGCATGAATCAAATAATGATTCAAGTCATGAAGCATTTTTTTTATGCTAGGCAATTCTAGCTTTGATGATTCAAGGCTATGAACCTTTTGTCATGGGCATGAATATGGGTTTTCCAACAGTTGTGACACCAAACCATAACATTTGATACAAGTCACATACAATGGCTCTAATGGTTGACCATTGGCAACCTTTTCCAATTAACATACTGAATAATTCATGCATTAAACATGTTATAACATCCATAAATTATTAGAGAGCACATAAACATCACAAGTCACCCTTCAAAGTTCATTAATTACCCATAACATGCATTTAGACCTTCTTTAACCTTACCTCTTCCAACCACCATAACCATCATCATGGTTCATCCTCATTAGTACACCTTTGGCATATTTATTACAAGTCTCAACTCAAACATCATTGATATGCATTATAAACATATTCAACATTTAAATTCTCTTAACTTTCATGGCATTAGCTACATCTTAAAGCTCATTATGATCAAAAGCAAGCATTTATTGTATACAAAATCATTTATCACACACAACATGCCACCGTTTGCAATTTAAATGCTTATATTTGCATACCACTAATGGAGCCTCAAAAATGAAGCTTTAAATCAATCTTGTCTATCCTCCTGATGGGTTTCACCACCTCCTTTTATAACTCCTAACATATATAAATATCTCTATTAACATCTATAAGACATAACCATAAACAAAAAACCATAAAAGCCTTTAACCCTAACTTTCACCCCTAGACTATCTCTTAACTCATATAACCCCTTTTTAAAGCATATTTAACCCTTAATCAAGCTTAAATGAGAGTCTTGAGTTATAAATACTGAAGCGTGAACTAAAACCTAACCCATTTGGAAATTTCTACCAAAAATGGGATAGACATGTAAAAAGGTATAAAACTTGTAAAAAAGAAGGGAAAACATGATTCTTTACCAAAATTGAAGGAAACACTAGTTAGATCAAGGTTTTAAACTCATTTTTCCTTCTTCTAAGTTTGCTTTCCTAAGAACATGAGCTTTCTTATGCTTTATCTCCTAAGAACTTGATAAAACTTGTTCTTTACTTTCAGATTATGTGTTTTAATTCTTGTAATTGAAGGGAAACAAAGGGTTCTTGTCTTTGTGTGAAGGAAAACTTTAGAGTCTAAGGTTTTCTAGGTATTGGGCAAGTAAGAGAGACAAAAATGAACTGATACAATGTTCATGGGCATGAAAATCAACATTCATGGCTATGACATAAAATTCATGGCTGTGAATACACGACATGTAGCACCCTCTCATCTAATCAAGATTAAACTAACTAAATAAGTAAGCACCACATGTACTTATTGCGGAAAACATATGAAAATTTAAAAATGTTTTTGTTCCTTGGAAACTTGTTGTCATATAATCTCCTTTACATATAAAACTTGTTAATCCATATACATCAAATGCATAAAAGAACTTTTGATCCAAAGGGATCACTACCATCATATATATAAAAATATCAAGTTTAGGCTCAATCAATTCAATCTGTATAAAAAATATATGACTTAAAAAAAATTACATGCTTTTTTGAAATACATACATGTATAGAATTAAACAACCCAAACCCTATGTGATGTATAAAAATGTAAAATATGACATGTCATATCCGCTAATTTAGACCTAAGTCACGCGAGTTGTTAAATCGACTCGTTGGGTTGACCAAAGTCTAAATTTGGATTTTTATCGAAAAATAATGAAAATAATGACAATTAGGTATGGAAAATACCTAATAAAGTGGTCTAAATATTTTAAGATGTTAAATTTCGGTAAAGGACTAAATTGCAAATTTTGAAAAGTTTAGGGGTCAATTTGCAATTTATCGAAAATTGGAGGATTTAAAGGGGATAATCATAAATTAAATGCATGAATTGGGACATAAAATGCATATGGAGGCCAGCCACACCAAGTGGCACATTTTTAGAAGTCAATTGACATACATGAATTAGAAATTAATGAAAAGTTTCTAGAAAATGCTTAGGTGTCTCCAATAATTATGTAATTTTGTCACTTTATTCTTAAGTGCTTATCCTTTCTTAATTATCACCATTGATCTAGAATTTTTCCATCATTAAGTATCTCCCACGTTTCTTGAAGTCCAATACACCAAATGGCAAAGTTTAATAAGCTAATGAAGATACATGCATATGACATTAATTAAGGTTTCTAGAATATGGCTTATGTGTCCCCCATTTTAATGACTTTTGTCACTTTGTTCTTGATTGTTTCTTCTTCTTCATTAACCATTTTCATTTAGGAAAATTCTGTTCTCTCAAACCAGCCACGTTTTCCCTTCTTCCTCCATAGCTAAAGCTTGATTTTAGAAAGAGAAAGTGAGAAAAGAGAGAAAAAGTAAGGTAAAATCTCATTCTCATGCTTAAGGAAGCTTAAGAGAGTAAGGAGAAAGGGAGAAAATTAGGTTTATAAATTTTAATAATCTGTTTATCAACTTTAGGAACTCAAAGTGACAAGGATTTGGCTCAAAGGAGCAAAGGAAAGGAGAAAGAAAAGTAAAGAGAAAGAAAAGAGAAAAAGAGAGGTTTGTGCATAATCTAAGGCAATAGCCTATTTTAATTTTGTTTTAATTGCATAATTTAATTATTTGGCATGTTGATGATTTTGAATTAATATTAATTGTGATGAAAAATCTTGGGGATGCATGTTTGCTAGACTTAGGATTTAATTTGGTAAAAATTTAATGTGATTGGTTGGTATGTTCTTTGCTGGAAATTGATGAGCAGTGTTCACTTACATTGTTATAAATTATTTTCTGGAACTCGGTTTTGCATGTTGTTTGTTGGGTTTGAAATATGAGACATAGGACTATAACTTTCATTTAGACCATAAAATCTGAATGTCTTTAATTTTCCAGAAAAATCCATAAACTTCGAACATAGAATCTGTCCAGAAATTCTGGGCAGAATTGTTAGTAATGAGCAGTAAGTACTTAAACTTTTATAACTTGAGTTCTGGAGCTTGGATTTGTGTGTTATTTGTTTTTTTTGAAATCTAAGACATAAGGCTATAATTTTTATTTAGACAATAATATCCGAATATGTCTGTAATTTTCCAGAAAAATTCATAAAATTCCGACTAAGAATCTGTCTTGGAAATTCCGGGCAGAATTGTTTAGTGACCAGTCAGTGGTAATTTTATCATATCTTTTGATACAGAACTCAGAATTAAGTGATTAAAGTTTCATGTTCAAGATAAGATCCAGATATAAAATTGGTAAGAAGACCTCGAAACTAAATTCAGAACTTAACAGGACCATAATTAAGGTCCAAGACTGAGAACAGAATCTGCCAGTGGCAGGACAGCATATGAGATGAGGAATGAAATGAGTAAAATGATGTGGACCTTGTTATATTATGTAAATATTATTCTGATTAAGTGATTATGTAATTATTTTGAGACATTAAATGCATGAAAAGTGTGAATATAATTGTTGTGAATTTTAATGAGATTGTATAAGCCCTAGAACACCGAACCAACTTAGGATAGTTTCGCATGCCAAATAGGGGGGGAGTATGATGAAAATGATTAAATCCATTAATGGTATGATTATCTACACCGGTTTGGCATTGTTATCTACGCCGGGTTGGCATTGTTATTTATGCCGGGTATGGCATTATTATCTACACCGAGTTTGGCACGGTTATCTACGCCGAGTTTGGCACAGTTATCTACACCGGGTTTGGCACTTATATGCGCACATCATATTGCCCGGGTGTCACTCCTAAGTGCTTGGATGGCAACTCCGTTATCCTAGTTAGTGGTTCATAGGTGTCTTGGGCATAAATAAGGACATAAATAAAGAAGTTGTGGAACATAAATGAATTATTGGAATTTAAAATGGAATTATGAATTGTGACATGGAAAATAAAAGAAATAATGACTTGTAACATGATTGATTATGACATGTTATATATAATGATGTTTTAGTAAAGTAAACAAGTATGAGATAAAAGAATATGATCTGATGTTTATACATGCTATAATACCATGATATGTATATTTGCATGAGAATATGATTAAGCATGAGTCGATATATGATAATGCATGATTGCATAAAATAGTTTATTGCATTATTTATATGCACCACTAAGCCAAGAGCTTAGCGTGGGAGTTTCTCTCGCGCAGGTATAGCAAAGAATAAGTAGACAGTAATAAATAAAGCTAGCGGCGACCTGACCCAGTAAAGCAGCATATTTGAACCACCGTGGGTCACACTTCTGTTGTATTTATGTTTTTAAATTTTATTTTGTAGTATTTGTAAAATAAATGGTACACTTTATAAAGAAGATGTTATTAAATAAAATGGATTTTTATCTTTAATATTATGACTTTTCTTTTATGCTGCAAAGTAAATAAATAGTAAATTAAAAAAAATGAATGATTTTCATGTGTACAAAAATTTAATAATGATCTTTTAACCGATGAAGTAAGAGGTAGCACTCCCTTATTCGGGCACGAGCTGCTGGGGTGAGGGGGGTGCTACAGTTTGGGTAGTTTGGGATTTTAAAATGGTTTTCAATAATAATTATGATATGTGTGTACCCACAATTTAGTATTAAAGTTGTTGCTTACTGATTGGGGCCGTTATTTTATGATATAGGTATAGTATGGCTTCAGGGTCACGACATATTGTGGTCGAAGGAGGCGAAAGTAATGAGCCTACTGAAACACAGGCTTCATCACGACCCAGCCATCGCCAAGCTACTGTATCTAGATCCAGTGCTAGCCTATCAAGAGGGCAGTCTATTGCTGGCACAGGACAAACAGAGCTTGTGAGGAACATGATAGATTTGCTACAAAGAGCATCACAACCAGCCTCATCAGGATAACAATTTGAGAGACTGAGGAAGTTAGGGGCACCCGATTTCTACGGTAAACGGGAAGATGACCCCTCAGTGGCAGAGTTTTGGCTAGAACGGGCAGAGAGAGTTTTTGATCAGCTGCATTGCACAAACGAGCATAAATATGAATATGCAGTGTCTTTATTACAAGAGCATGCATATGACTGGTGGCGATCTGAATCACAAAGTACAGAGGCTCCTGACCCTATGACATGGGAGTTCTTTCTAGAGAAGTTTAAGGAGCAGTATATTCCTCCTATTTTCACAGACGACAAGAAAAGAGAGTTTTTGATGCTGAAACAAAGAAACTTATCAGTAACAGAATATGAAAGAGAATTCACACATCTCTGCAAGTATGCGGGAGGCATTGTATCCACTAAGGCAGATAAGTGTCGATGATTTGAAGATGGGTTAAAAGACTCGATCAAGCTACAAGTCTCAGCCCTACGCCTGATGAGCTTTCCTAGTTTGCTAGCATCTGCCAGAACAGTTGAAAGAGTTCTAGCAGCACAACAGCCAGCACAAGATAGAGGGTTAAAGAGACCCATGCCACAACCGAGTAGAGTACAATCAAGTGGCAAGAGAGCTAGATCTTTTAGTGGCCGATTTTAGGCTGGAGGTTCCAACAAGCCTTCTTCCTTCAGGCGGGGACAACCTGCGAGATCCGTTTCTTCGGCAGCTAGTGCACCGACACAGACACCATATAGATAGCTACCCCTACCAGAATGCCAGCATTGTGGCCGTTCTCATCCCGGAGAGTGTTGGTGGATGACAGGAGCATGTTTTAGATGTGGCTCTAAAGACCATATGAGGAGAGATTGTCCCTTGCTACAGTATGGCAGAGGTTCGGGGAGCACTGAGCTGATGCAAACACAGACTTCTGGGCAAGGCAGAGGCCGAGGTTGAGGGCAAGGCAGAGGAGGCCGATCAGGGTCCAGTCAGTTCAGATCAGAGACAGTTGAGAGACCAGAAGGTAGTAGAGCTGCCCCAGCCAGGGAATATGCCATACGAGGCCGAGAGGAGCAGGATGCACCAGATGTCTTAATTGGTAAATTCCTTCTCTTTGGCTCTGACATACATGCATTGATAGATCCGGGGTCAACGCATTCATATATATGCACATCACCACCGGGTCGAGAGGGTTTAGAACCACAAGCTTTAGAATTTGAGATTCTTGTGACTAACCCGTTGGGGAACAGTGTGAGGGTTAGCAAGGTATTTAGGGGTTGCCCTATTGAAATTCAAGGTAGGCAATTCCCAGCAGATTTAATAGAGTTACCATTCCATGAGTTCGATGTGATCTTGGGAATGGATTGGTTGGCTCGTTATGAAGTGGTAGTTGATTGTGGAAAAAGACAGATGATCATCAGAATTCCAGAACAAGAGGAGATAGTGGTGATGGGTGAGAATAGAAAATATCCAGACAATGTGATCTCAGTGTTGAAAGCTCAGAAACTCATCAGTAAGGGATGCGAAGCATACTTAGCGTATGTGGTTGATATGGAAAAAGCAAGTCCGAAGTTGGTGGATATTCCTACTGTTAGTGAGTTCCCCGATGTATTTCCAGAGGAGTTGCCAGGATTACCACCAAATAGAGAAATCGAATTTGTTATCGATTTGGTACCCGACACCACTCCTATTTCCATTACACCATATAGGATGGCACCAGCAGAGTTGAAAGAGCTGAAGGTACAATTGCAGGAATTGTTAGATCAAGGTTTTATACGACCCAGTGTATCACCATGGGGTGCTCCAGTATTATTTGTCAAGAAGAAAGATGGCACTCTTCGTCTTTGCATTGATTACAGGCAGCTTAATAAAGTGACTATAAAGAATAAATACCCACTACCTAGGATTGATGACTTATTTGATCAGTTGAAATGTGCAGCTATATTTTCAAAGATAGATCTTCGATCGGGGTATCATCAATTGAAGATAAAAGAGTCGGATGTACCTAAGACGGCATTCAGGACTCGTTATGGTCATTATGAATTCCTAGTTATGCCCTTTGGATTGACGAATGCACCAGCAGCTTTTATGGACCTGATGAATCGAGTATTCAAGTCATACCTTGATCAATTTGTAGTGGTGTTTATTGATGACATTCTTGTCCACTCTAGAGACCGAGCAGAACATAATCAACATCTCAGAATAGTGCTGCAAACATTAAGGGAGAAGCAGTTGTATGCAAAGCTATCTAAGTGCGAGTTTTGGCTTAAAGCAGTAAGTTTTCTGGGTCATGTAATTTCAGCATAAGGTATTCGGGTTGACCCTAGTAAAATTGAGGCTATTCTTAATTGGAAACCACCACGAAATGTGACAGAAGTGAGAAGTTTCCTCGGATTAGCCGGATATTATAGGAGGTTCGTGAAGGGATTTTCATCCTTAGCGACTCCTTTGACACGATTGCTACGAAAAGAGGTCTGTTTCGAGTGGACAGATAAGTGTCAAGCTAGCTTTGATCAACTGAAGGCAATTCTGACTGAAGCACCAGTTTTGACTCAGCCTACTCTAGGAAAAGACTTTGTTGTGTACAGTGATGCTAGTCATAATGGTCTAGGTTGTGTTCTTATGCAAGAAGGAAAGGTGATTGCTTATGCTTTAAGACAACTTAAACCTCACGAGCTTAACTATCCGACACATGATTTGGAGTTAGCTGCGATAGTTTTTGCTCTTAAGATCTGGAGACATTATCTGTATGGGGAAAGATGTTATATCTATACAGATCACAAAAGTCTTAAGTACCTTCCCTCACAGAAAGAGTTGAATCTGAGACAACGAAGATGGTTGGAGTTGATTAAAGATTATGACTGTGATCGACTACCAGCCAGGAAAAGCTAATGTGGTTGCAGATGCACTAAGCAGGAAAATTTTAGCGGAGATGCGAATACAATCTACTTTGATGCAGAAGATCAAAGATGCTCAAAAGCAAGATGAAAAGTTAGTAGAGATAGTCGAGGCAGTGAAAAAGGGAGAAAAGCCTGATTTTTCATGGACAGAGGATGACACAGTGTACTTCAAGAATAGGATTTGTGTGCCTGGTGTAGAAGAGCTGAAGTCCGATATTTTAAAAGAAGCAGATGAAGCGGTATATACCATGCATCCAGGCGGGAACAAGATGTATCAAGACTTGAAAACTCAATACTGGTGGCCAGGGATGAAGAAGGATATCACTGAATATGTTGCTAAGTGTCTAACTTGTCAACAAGTGAAAGCGGAACACCAGTTGCCCACAAGATTGCTACAACCAATACCGATTCCAGAGTGGAAATGGGAAAGAATCACGATGGATTTTGTGTCCGGGTTACCGATGACTCAGAGAAAGCATGATGCCGTGTGGGTGATAGTGGATCGATTAACGAAGTCAGCACACTTTTTACCAGTCAGAATGGACTACTCATTGAACAAGCTAGCCGAAATTTATATAAGTGAGATAGTGAGGTTGCATGGAGTGCCAATGTCCATCATATCTGATAGAGATCCCAGATTTACATCACAATTCTGGAAGAGCCTACAACAAGCTTTGGGAACTTGACTCAATTTCAGCACGGCTTTTCATCCGCAGACGGATGGACAATCAGAGCGAGTTATTCAGTTGTTAGAGGATATGATGAGAAGTTGTGTGCTCGAGTTTGAAGGAAGTTGGGATAGACATCTACCTCTTATGGAGTTTGCCTACAACAATAGTTATCAGACAAGTATAGGCATGGCTCCGTATGAGGCATTGTATGGAAGAAAATGCAGGACACCAATCTGTTGGACCGAATTGAGTGAAAAGAAGTTGATAGGGCCAGAGTTAGTGTAACAAACAGAAGAAAAGGTTAGAATTATCCAAGAAAGATTGAAAGCCGCACAAGATCGACAGAAATCATATGCTGATCTCAAGAGGCGAGACATTGAATATGATGTGGGAGATAAAGTGTTTCTTAAAGTTTCACCTTGGAAGAAAGTATTGAGATTCGGTAAAAAGGGAAAGTTAAGTCCGAGGTTCATTGGTCCTTATGAGATTTTGGAAAAAATCGGACCAATAGCATATCAGTTAGCACTTCCACCAGAGTTGGATAAAATCCATAATGTTTTCCATGTATCTATGCTAAGGAGATATAGGTCTGATCCGACTCATGTTATTCCAACTGAGGAGATAGAAGTACAACCATATTTGACTTATGAAGAGGAACCGGTGGCTATATTAGAACGTGAAGAAAAAGTTTTACGAAACAAGAAAGTTTCATTAGTTAAAGTGCTATGGCAGAATCATGCTACTGAAGAAGCCACATGGGAGAATGAAGAAGTTATGAAGAGGCAATATCCACAATTGTTCACAAAATTAACAGGTAAATTTCGAGGACGAAATTTATTTTAAGGGGGAGAGAATGTCATATCCGCTAATTTAGACCTAAGTCACGCGAGTTGTTAAATCGACTCGTTGGGTTGACCAAAGTCTAAATTTGGATTTTTATCGAAAAATAATGAAAATAATGACAATTAGGTATGGAAAATACCTAATAAAGTGGTCTAAATATTTTAAGATGTTAAATTTCGGTAAAGGACTAAATTGCAAATTTTGAAAAGTTTAGGGGTCAATTTGCAATTTATCGAAAATTGGAGGATTTAAAGGGGATAATCATAAATTAAATGCATGAATTGGGACATAAAATGCATATGAAGGCCAGCCACACCAAGTGGCACATTTTTAGAAGTCAATTGACATACATGAATTAGAAATTAATGAAAAGTTTCTAGAAAATGCTTAGGTGTCTCCAATAATTATGTAATTTTGTCACTTTATTCTTAAGTGCTTATCCTTTCTTAATTATCACCATTGATCTAGAATTTTTCCATCATTAAGTATCTCCCACGTTTCTTGAAGTCCAATACACCAAATGGCAAAGTTTAATAAGCTAATGAAGATACATGCATATGACATTAATTAAGGTTTCTAGAATATGGCTTATGTGTCCCCCATTTTAATGACTTTTGTCACTTTGTTCTTGATTGTTTCTTCTTCTTCCTTAACCATTTTCATTTAGGAAAATTCTGTTCTCTCAAACCAGCCACGTTTTCCCTTATTCCTCCATAGCTAAAGCTTGATTTTAGAAAGAGAAAGTGAGAAAAGAGAGAAAAAGTAAGGTAAAATCCCATTCTCATGCTTAAGGAAGCTTAAGAGAGTAAGGAGAAAGGGAGAAAATTAGGTTGATGAATTTTAATAATCTGTTTATCAACTTTAGGAACTCAAAGTGACAAGGATTTGGCTCAAAGGAGCAAAGGAAAGGAGAAAGAAAAGTAAAGAGAAAGAAAAGAGAAAAAGAGAGGTTTGTGCATAATCTAAGACAATAGCCTATTTTAATTTTGTTTTAATTGCATAATTTAATTATTTGGCATGTTGATGATTTTGAATTAATATTAATTGTGATGAAAAATCTTGGGGATGCATGTTTGCTAGACTTAGGATTTAATTTGGTAAAAATTGAATGTGATTGGTTGGTATGTTCTTTGCTGGAAATTGATGAGCAGTGTTCACTTAAATTGTTATAAATTATTTTCTGGAACTCGGTTTTGCATGTTGTTTATTGGGTTTGAAAGATGAGACATAGGAATATAACTTTCATTTAGACCATAAAATCTGAATATGTCTGTAATTTTCCAGAAAAATCCATAAATTTCGAACATAGAATCTGTCCAGAAATTCTGGGCAGAATTGTTAGTAATGAGCAGTAAGTACTTAAACTTTTATAACTTGAGTTATGGAGCTTGGATTTGTGTGTTATTTGTTTTGTTTGAAACCTAAGACATAAGGCTATAATTTTATTTAGACAATAATATCTGAATATGTGTGTAATTGTCCATAAAAATTCATAAAGTTCCGACCAAGAATCTGTCTTGGAAATTCCGGGCAGAATTGTTTAGTGACCAGTCAGTGGTAATGTTATCATATCTTTTGATACAGAACTCAGAATTAAGTGATTCAAGTTTCATGTTAAATATAAGATCCAGATATAAAATTGGTAAGAAGACCTCGAAACTAAATTCAGAACTTAACAGGACCATAATTAAGGTCCAAGACTGAGAACAGAATCTGCCAGTGGCAGGACAGCATATGAGATGAGGAATGAAATGAGTAAAATGATGTGGACCTTGTTATATTATGTAAATATTATTCTGATTAAGTGATTATGTAATTATTTTGAGACATTAAATGCATGAAAAGTGTGAATATAATTGTTGTGAATTTTAATGAGATTGTATAAGCCCTAGAACACCGAACCAACTTAGGATAGTTTCGCATGCCAAATAGGGGTGGAGTATGATGAAAATGATTAAATTCATTAATGGTATGATTATCTATGCCGGGTTGGCATTGTTATCTACGCCGGGTTGGCATTGTTATTTATGCCGGGTATGGCATTATTATCTACGCCGAGTTTGGCACGGTTATCTACGCCGAGTTTGGCACGGTTATCTACGCCGAGTTTGGCACTTATATGCGCACATCATATTGCCCGGGTGGCACTCCTAAGTGCTGGGATGGCAACTCCGTTATCCTAGTTAGTGGTTCATAGGTGTCTTGGGCATAAATAAGGACATAAATAAAGAAGTTGTGGAACATAAATGAATTATTGGAATTTAAAATGGAATTATGAATTGTGACATGGAAAATAAAAGAAATAATGACGTGTAACATGATTGATTATGACATGTTATATACAATGATGTTTTAGTAAAGTAAACAAGTATGAGATAAAAGAATATGACCTGATGTTTATACATGCTATAATACCATGATATGTATATTTGCATGAGAATATGATTAAGCATGAGTTGATATATGATAATGCATGATTGCATAAAATAGTTTATTGCCTTATTTATATGCACCACTAAGCCAAGAGCTTAGCGTGGGAGTTTCTCTCGCGCAGGTATAGCAAAGAATAAGTAGACAGTAATAAATAAAGCTAGCGGCGACCTGACCCAGTAAAGCAGCATATTTGAACCACCGTGGGTCACACTTTTGTTGTATTTATGTTTTTAAATTTTATTTTGTAGTATTTGTAAAATAAATGGTACACTTTATAAAGAAGATGTTATTAAATAAAATGGATTTTTATCTTTAATATTATGACTTTTCTTTTATGCTGCAAAGTAAATAAATAGTAAATTAAAAAAAATGAATGATTTTCATGTGTACAAAAATTTAATAATGATCTTTTAACCGATGAAGTAAGAGGTAGCACTCCCTTATTCGGGCACGAGCTGCTGGGGTGAGGTGGGGTGCTACAACATATGTTATCACTGACCCATGTAGGCTCTGCTCTATTGTCTCTGAATTGAGTTGACTTCTTGGAACAAATTTAACCTCAATCTACTAGGCTCCAACATGTGTGTAGGAATACTCACACGCTAGGCTACTAAAAGCTTAGTGATACATATAGGCACAAAAATTCAACATGCATTCACATAAGGAATAACAATGTACTTTATGGAATCTTATCATATTCATCATAGCATGGCAATCAAACCATTAAATCAAGAATCATACTTTTATCTTATGGAACTGATAAACATTAAGCTTTTGAACCATTCATAAGGAAACCATCATGGTTTTCATAACATATAACATGTCAAACATATTAATTGTGTATCATTGTATATATGTGTCACTAAGATCTTTTTTCAATGCTTTATAATCATTAATTACTTTACATTTTTGTCCAACAACTCCCTACATGGACTATTCGGACATGGGTTATGAACAAAGGCGCTTTCTAAGCTTAAGCCACTTTGCTATTATTTATGATCATGTATGCTTGTTCGAGCTCTTCAAGTCAAGAGTGCTCTCCGAGCTTGAGCCACCTTGACTGAGTATAGCATATGAGTTGCATGCAATATAGGATCAAAGGCGTTCTCTAAGCTTAAGCCACCTTGTCCTTAAAAGATATTTGTATACCTTTAACTACGGTAACTTATGCTCTCTTAATGGCATGCCACATATCCTAGTTTTAGTCCTAGTATCGATCATGGGCTTAACTTGATCATATCCCTTTGTTATACTTAAATAATAAGTCTTTATCTTATGAAATAAATATTTGGAACATATGAAAATTCACCATGTATCATATATGCATGAGCAATCGTAAAATTACATGTTTTCTATTCATATCATACCAGTATGGAAGCTTATGCATAGCCATCATATTGAAATCATAATATAAAATAGCATATAACCTTTTAAACATGATTCACAAGAGTGAACTATATGTTCACTGTCGTGAGGTTCATTAAAAGGTACCCGTACCCATAAACCAAACTGTGAATTTGGTCATGAATGTTTTTGTCTAGTTTTGCATATTCTTTACTGGCGTGAAGCAAAATAGTCCCAGGTATGACTATCATAATTCACGACCGTCAGTAAAGTGGTGAGTCAAGATGTGAAGCATTCTACCTAAAATTGGCAATTATAGGTTGATGATTCATGACGTGAACCCTATGTGTAGCACTCTCTTACCTTACTAATCAATAATAGTGTATAGAAGTGCTACTAAGCTCATTTGTTTTTATAAAAACCAATACTCATATTATTGTATTTTTTTTAATTTTCGAGTTTATTATCAACAGAATATTTCTTACTGTATTTCTTTTTTTTTCAATTTAAAAATGTAACTAGTGATGTAAATATTTTGATTTAGAAGAACTCATTCATTAAACCATAATATTTAGAAATACATTAACAAATAATACCAAATATATAAATTACAAAAATTACTCCTTATAAATCCTACATGCCACAAATTTTCATCAAAAGAAATTCTTAAAATTTAATTTTTACAATACCATTTCCAAAATGTACAAAAAGAAAATAAATTGTTGCAATTTGATCTTGGGGTTCCCCTTATCTTTTGTAGCCCTAATGTAACAGCTACATCTATTTATCTGCACGTGAAACACACGCACTAAGCTACTAGCTTAGTGGTACGTTTGGCAACTATCCAGTAATTATATAAATATTTCTAAAATAAAATTTTAGAAACTACAATTAATTTACTAAGCATGCCAAATATTCAAATAATATTAAAACTATTTTTGTCATGTAAAAATATATAATTCATCAATTATAACAATTCATTCATTAAGCATGCTTGAAATTTTAACAATACAAGATATACAATTTGAAATATCAATTTAATAATTTATGTTTTTTTTGTTATTTATTCACATCTCAAACCGAAACTAAACACTGGATATAGGGTTTTTTTTCTCCGGCAGTATACTCGGTGCTTACATAATTATTTTATAACTCGACATTTAACGCCTATATTTTCAATAATAACTCAGCACCTTTTTGGTGCCTACGTATTTTCGAACTCAGCACTATTTCTTAGTGCTTACATAATTTCAATTCAGCACTATTTTTTAGTACCTACATAAATTAAATCTCAACACTATTTTCTAGTGCCTACATTTCTACCCTTTTATTGGCATGCCAAATTATCCAAATTTCTAGTTCTCGACTAGATGTTATAGGCTTAATTATATTTGTTACCTTTATTATTATTTACATAAATTATATAGGTACAATAATATAAATTTCATATAAATACAATAATTCTCGTCAAATATTTTATCACCTCATAATTTCTTATTTAATCATTATAACTATAAGAAAATCCAACTAATATATCTTTCTATCACAAAAGTCCACAATCAACACATATTTACAAGCTGTCCTATTCTAGACAGCATTTATTCCTTGTATTTCCCTGTATTTGTTATTCATTTTTACATGGAATTTGGACAAGTGATCAACTAACAAAATGTAGGTACATATCTTATCTTTAATTTCCAACTAGAATCACATTAAACCGAATTTTTTAGCAAAAGTTATGAATTTATTTTTAAGATACGTTCATTCTAATCTGCCCAGTATTTTGTTGGACAGATTTCTACTTTGAACTTTGAGTCCAATGTTCACCTAATTGTAGACATATTCAAGTCTAATAGTCTGAATCAAAGTCGAAGCCCTTTGTCTTAAATTTTCAACCCAATAAGAATCACTTAAACCCCATTTCTAGAACTCAAGTTAAGACCAGAAAAATAGACACTGTTCATAAGATGAATTTTCCAGCACTTCAGTTAATTCCTACAATTTCCATTTTCATGCATCAACCTCATATTTTAATTTTTATTTTCACATTCATGACATCATTTAATCACCAATTCATCACTCAATCAAATATCTATAATTTCATGCACAATTTTACAAACATCACAAAATCAAAATCAATATGTTTCTATATTGAATTTTTTCCAAATGTACATACCTCAAAAAGAGTCTACTTCTTTTCACTCTTCTCTCCTTCTAATTAACTTTCTCCTTGTCCTTACTTCCTTTTTTATTTTGGTTCAAATATTGTTCACCTCCTTGGCCTAACAACAAATTTCATACTAATCAAGCACTAATCACACTAATCCACCCTTAATCATCCTAACATAATAATAACCCTAAATTACCACCGTTAATGGTAACTAACCCCAAAATCAAAGAAAATAAACGGAGAAAGTGAGAAGATGGAAAATCTTACGTCACATTTGAAGATCTTCAAAATGACTAAAATTTTTTTCTTCTCTTTTTCTTTTCTTTACTTCCTTCCTCTTCCTTAGTTATGCTCACTTTGCTTCACTTTCTTGATGAGCTTGCCATAATCCAACTTTCACCATCTAACTTTAGTTTTAATTAAAGAAAGAAAAGGAAGAACTAGGGGGAGAGGGGGGTCACGACTACAAGAGAGAAAAAGGAGCGAGTTTTCTTTGGTTAGATGAGGAAGAAGAAGAATAATGACAAAAAAAGTAGAGTTTGACTTTTTATAGTTGGGTTAAGTGGCTGATTAGGATTAAATAGATAATTTTATCCCTCATTAGTCCATTAATTTAAATTACTAATACTTTATTTTAATCAAAATAATATTCCTTTTCTTAGATAAAGAATATTCTATTTTTATGCCTTCTTAAAATATATGTGTCAAAAACACTGCAATTTACAATTTTGTTCAGCGAAAAATTATTTTTTTCAAAATTTTAATTCTGAACTTCAAAATTCTCAATTAATAATATCCAAAATATTTTTCTCATATTTTATTATCATTTTAATTTTTTTCTTTCATGTCCAAATTTAGACATTGATCAGTTCAGAACGCTGGATTTCGGTCAACCGCGACCGTGGCCTAAATTATCGGGCATTACAATTTTTCCCTCCGAAAAAGAAATTTTGTCCTTGAAATTTACCTTTTTAACTGGAATGGAATAATTGTGAATACTGAGTCTTCATCACCTCTTCATTTTCCCAAATCACCTCTTCTGAATTATGAGTTTTCCACAGAACTTTTACCAAAGATACCTTTTTCTTTCGTAGCTCTTTCATTTCTCGAGCTAGAATTTCCATTAGCTCCTCTTCATAAGTTAGATCTAGTCATATCTCTATAGGTTATGCTGATATGATATGAGATGGATCTAATCGATATCTTCTCAACATCTTCTCAACATGGACACATGGAATACGTTGTGAATCTTGTCTAACTCTAGTGGAAGAGCTAATTTGTACACCACGGTATTAATATTTTATTTTATTAATTTGAATTAATTTTTAAATTAATTTTATTCAAATTTTTATTAATTTTATTAAATATTAATTTTTTAATTTTTTTATTAAAATTTATTAATTTAATAATTACTTTTTATTAAATATTAATTATTAATTATTAATAATATTAAAATTAAAATTTTAAATTTTCTTATTTTATTACTTATTAACTTAATTAATTTATTTCTAAATCGGAAAATCCTTTTTCACAGTGAGACTTTTAAGAATACTTTGTCACCAACTGTATACTTAATATCCCTCATTTTCAAATCTACGTATGATTTCTGTCTATCAGTAGCAGCTTTCAGTCTATCTCTTATTACTCTCACTTTTTCCTTTGTCTGTTGCACTAGATCTGGACCCAGTACTTTTTTTTTACTAAGCTCAGCCCAACATAGAGGCATTCTACATTTCCTTCAATACAAGGCTTCATATGGTGCCATACCGATACTAGTTTGGTGACTATTATTGTAAGCAAATTCTATCAATGGAAGATGTTTGTCCCAACTACCTTCAAATTCCATCACACAACTCCTCAACATATCTTCCAATATTTGTATGACCCTCTTTGATTTTCCATTTGTTTGTGGGTGAAAAGCTTTGCTAAAATTGAGTCGAGTACCTATGGCTTGATGCAAAATTTCCAGAATTGTGAAGTGAACCTCGGGTCTCTATTTGAAATAATTGAAACTGGCACACCATATAAACGGATTATCTCATTAACATAGATCTCTGCCAAATGGTTAAGTGGATAATCCATCTTGATCGGTAGAAAGTGAGCTGATTTGGTGAGCCTGTCCACCACTACCCATACTACATTATGCCTCTTTTGTGCAAAGGCAACCTGGAAAGAAAATCCATTGTAACTTTTTCTCATTTCCACTCTGGAATTGAAATTGACTGCAATAATCCACTTGGTACTTGATGTTCAACCTTCACTTGCTGACATGTTAAACATCTGGTACTATACTCCATGATATCTCTTTTAATTCCTGGCCACCAGTAATATGCCTTCAAATCATGGTACATTTTGTTGCTTCCCAGGTGCATTGTAGAAATAACATTGTGAGCCTCTTTCAAAATATCTTGTTTCAATTATGGTATGTCTAGTACACATAACCTGCCCTTTTGCCTTAAACTCCCATTTGCTTCAATAATAAATTTTGGTTTTTCACCCTTTTTCACCATTTAAAAGATTTCCTTTAATTTCATGTCCTACTTTTGATTGTCCTTTACTTGTTGAATCAATGTGGGTTGAATCCACAATTCTGCCAAAATAATATATAAAGAACTTATTATTTCATTTTTTTAAAATCTTATTCACTTAATAAATTTAAGTTTTAACGTTTACCTGCCAGAGTTTTTCTACTCAAAGCATCAACTACCACATTGGCCTTACCCGACTAATAATCAATGATATAATTGTAGTTTTTGATAAGCATGCGTCTCTTTGTAACAGAAATTACATTAGTTAAGAATCGTTGGTTCTCGCCCAAGACAATCACGTCACCCTGCCCTAAATTCTTGAAAGTCACTCTCCTATACTAATAATCCACCACTGCCCTATGCTAAGTTAACCAATCCATCCCCAAGATTACATCAAACTCATAGAATGACAACTCTACCAGGTCAGCTGGGAATTCTACATTCTAAGCTTTGATTGGACTATTTTTATAGACTCGGCTAACTTTTTCGTTCCTTCAAAACTTGTTGTCATATAATCTCCTTTACATATAAAACTTGTTAATCCATATACATCAAATGCATAAAGGAACTTTTGATCCAAATGGATCACTACGGTTGAACCTTGAGGGGTACTTCTGTCATTTTAATGCTAACAAATAAAATAGCAATAATGTATTTAACATACTTGTTTTCTAAGTCTATTGAACAGGGTATGGAATATGTAAGCAAAAATGAAGAATGGAAGATTAATCTTAAAAAGATAAAATTGAAGAAATAGCATGTTCACGCCCGTGACCTTATGTGTCATGCTCGTGATGAAGCTTAGCGCCAACAAACCAACATTTAAATTTCATGGCCATGAAAAAAGATAACAATCGTGAATGAACATTTCAGTCATGCCCTTGAAGAAATGACAAATTCTTCGAGAGAGCTTCACGACCAAAGTCACCACTTGGACCACGGCTTGGAAGGCTGTCACGCCCGTGAAGATAAAATGTCATGCCCGTGAATAAACATTTCAAAACCTTCCAGAATGCTTCACGGCCAAGGTCACCACTCAAGTCACGGCTTGGAAGAATAGTCACGACCGTGACACACATAGTCACGACCGTTAAACATGAAAGAGAAACATGTCAGACACGATTATTAGGGTTGGTGCAACGACTAGTTTCATATTTAATGCATTCTAATGGCTATAATTTTCTATGGAAGTATAAATGCAAGTCAATTATGCATCCAGAAAAAGTAGAGAACAAGGAGAACAAAAGAACAAGAGAATAGAAAATATTTTGAATAAAATCTTGTTGTAAGCCATCTTGTGCATTTGATATTTTTTTCTCTGTGAAAATATTTTTGCTCATCATTTATTGAGTAATATAAATTTGTAAGTGCTTCTCTCTGTAATCATTTGCTGAAGCGAGTTTTGGGTATTTCTGAGTTAAGAGTAGAACACTTGTAAGGGTTAGTTGTGTGAGCCTCTAAAACACAAACAAAGGCTATTTGTGTGAGCCTGTAAAACACAAGGAATTGGTTATTGTGTGAGCCATCAAAACACAAGGGATTTCTAGGTTAGGTGTGAGCCATTGCTAGAAACACCATAGTTGGGAGTGAGCTTGTAAAACTCCATTGTAACACTTAGTGTGTTAGTAAAACTCTCAATTGAGATTGGGAAGAGGAGTAGGGATTGTTAATACCCAAACCTCTATAAAAATTCTTGTGTCATATTCTTCGATCCCTACTAAACTTAACTTTTATTTCCGCACTTAAAAGTTAAATTTTTAATCTCCAATTCAACCCCCCTTCTTGGCTCAATATCTGGGCAACAACTACCATCATATACATAAAAATATCAAGTTTAGTCTCAATCAGCTCTATCTTTATAAAAAATATGACTTAATCAAAATTACTTAATCAAAATATGACTTAATCAAAATTACATGCTTCTTTGAAATACATCATGTATAGAATTAAACAACCCAAACCCTATGTGATGTACAAAAATGTAAAATATGACATATATTATCACCGACCCATGTAGGTTCTGCTCTAATATCTCTAAATTGAGTTGACTTCAAGGAACAAATTTAAGCTTTATCTACTAGGCTTCAACATGCATGTAGGAATACTCACACGCTAGGCTACTAAAAGCTTAGTGGTATATATAGGCACAAAAATTCAACATGCATTCACATAAGGCATAACAATATACTTTATGGAATCTTATAATATTCATCATAGCATGGCAATGAAACCATTAAATCAAGAATCATTCATTATCTTATGGAACTGATAAGCATTAAGCTTTTGAACCATTCATAAGGAAACCATCATGGTTTTCATAAAATATAACATGTCAAACATATTAATTGTGGATCATTGTATTTATGTGTCATTAAGATCTTTTTTTCAATGCATTATAATCATTAATTACTTTACATTTTTGTCCAACAACTCTCTATATGGACTATTCGGACATGGGTTATGAACAAGGATGCTCTCTGAGCTTAAGCCACCTTACTATTATTTATGATCATGTATGCTCGTTTGAGCTCCTCAAGTCAAGAGCGCTCTCCGAGCTTGAGCCACCTTGACTGAGTATAACATATGAGTTATATGCAATATAAGATCAAGGGCGTTCTCTGTGCTTAAGCCACCTTGTCCTTAAAAGATATTTGTATACCCTTTAACTACGGTATCGTATGCTCTCTTAATAGTATGCGACCTATCCTACTTTTAGTCCTAGTATCGATCATGGGCTTAACTTGATCATATCCCTTTGTTATACTTAAATACTAAGTCATTATCTTATGAAATAAACATTTGGGACATATGAAATTTCACCATGTATCATATATGCATGACTAGTTGTAAAAGCATATGTTTTCTATTCATATCATACCATTATGAAAGCTAGTGTATAGCCATCATATTAAAATCATAATATAAATAGCATATAACCTTTTAAACATAATTCAAGAGAGTGAACTATATATTCACTGTCGTGAGGTTCATTAATAGGTACCCGTACCCATAAACGAAACTGTAAATTTGGTCATGAATGCTTCTGTCCAGTTTTGCATATTCTTTACTGGCGTGAAGAAAAATAGTCATGGGTATGACTATTATAATTCACGACCGTGAGTAAAGTGGTGACTCAAGATGTGAAGCATTCTACCTAAAATGGGCAATTCTAGGTTGATGATTCACGAGTGTGAATTTGGATTTTCAGACAATTATACCATAAAAACAAGGCATTTAATGTAAAAAAGCATAAAAGGGCTCTAATGGTTGTCCAATGGCAACCTCTTCCAATCAACGCTGTCATCAAAATCATGCATTTAACATACTATAGCATTAATTGAACATGTAAGAGCATAAAAACATCCCAACTTACCTTTTCAAGATCATTGAATACCATATTATGCATTTATGAGTCAACAACTCTTTATAACTTCATTACCATAACATTTTTCAACCATATTAGTCATAAATTCTCAACATCCTCATTAATACACCATTTTGCATGTTGATTACAAGGTTTTCTTCAAAACCTTCTTATTAAAGTATTTCATGCCTAACTTAGCATTTATAAATATATCATTTAATTCTCATGTCATTATAGTATTAATTACACTTTCATTGCAACACCCCCTCACCCTAGCAGCTCGTGCCTAGATAAGGGTGGGCTATGCTGACTTCATCGGTTAAAATATCATTTTTTCAAAATTTGTATACATGAAAATCATTCTTATATATTTTTTTTCCATTTACATTTTTTTTACTTTCCATTATAAAAGAAATATAACATTAAAGATAAATTACATTTTTATATAGTAACATGTTATTTACAAAACATACTGTTTATTTTACAAATACTACAAAATAAAATTGACAAGATAATATACAAAAGTTGTGTAACCCACGATGTGTGCAACAGGTTGCTTTACTGGATTAGGTTACCGCTGTCTTTATCTACTATCTTCTATTTATTCTTTACTAAATCTGCGTGAGAAAACTCCCACACTAAGCGCTTGGCTTAGTGGTGCATATAAATAAGGTAATAAACTATTTTATGCAATCATGCATTATCATATATCAACTCATGCTTAATCATATGCTTATGCAAATCATGGTATTCTAGCATGTATAGACATCAAATTATATTATATTATCTCATACTTATTTATTTTATTACCACCTTATTGTATAACACTAAATCTTCTTTTTATCCAAGCCACAATTCATAATTCCATTTTTATTTTCAATAATTCTTTTATGTTCCATAACTTCTTTAATTATATTTTCATTTATTCCCATGACACCTATGAACCACTGACTAGGATAATGGAGTTGTCATTTAGGCACTTAGAAGTGCCACCCGGGCAATATGATGTGTGCATCTAAGTGCCAAACCCGGCATAGATAACCGTGCCAAACTCGACGTAGATAATAATTTCATACACAACATAATTAACAATGCCAAACCCGGCGTAGATAACATTGCCAAACCCAGCATAGATAACATTGCCAAACCCGGTGTAGATAACAATGCCAAACCCGGCGTAGATAATCATACCGTTAATGGTTTTCATTTTCATCATACTAGCATAGATAACAAGGTTCTCATCATTTTACTCATTTCATTTCTCAACTCATATGTTGCCCTGTCACTGGCAGATTTTGTTCTCTATCTTGGACCTTCATTTTGGTCTTGTTAAAATCTGAATTTAGTTACATGATCTTATTAACAATTTTGTTTTGGATCTTATCTTTAATATGAACCGCGAATCATTAAATGCTGAGTTCTATACCAAAAGATATGGTAAAATGAACACTGACTGGTCACTAACAATTCTGCCCAGAATGTTTTGGACAGATTCTAAGTCTGAAATTTATGACCTTTTTGGACAATTACAAGTATATTCAGATATTATGGTCTTAATAAAATTATAGCTCTATGTCTTAGCTTTCCAACCGAACAAATAACACACAAATACAAGCTCCATAACTCAAGTTATAACAATTTAAGTACTTACTGCTCATTACTAACAATTCTGCCCATAATTTCTAGACAAATTCTATGTCTGAAATTTATGAATTGTTCTGGACAAATACAGTTATATTTAGGTTTTATGGTCTAAATGAAAGTTATAGATCTATGTCTTATCTTTCAAACCCAACAAACAACATGCAAAACGGAGTTCTATAAATGAATATATGGTAGTTTAAGTGCACACTGCTCATCAATTTCTAGCAAGGAACATACAAACTAATCACTTTCAATTTTTACCAAATTAAATCCTAAGTCTAGCAAACATGCATCCCCAAGATTTTCATCACAAAATACTATTAATTCAGAATCATCAACATGACAAATAAATAAATTATGCAAATAAAAAAAATTAAAATAGGCTATTGCCTTAGGTTATGCACAAACCTCTCTTTTTCTTTTTTTTTTTCCCTTTACTTCTCTTTCTCTTTTCCTTTGCTCCTTTGAGCCAAATCCTTGTCACTTTGAGTTCCTAAAGTTCATAAAAAGATCATTAAAAATTCATAAACCTAATTTTTTCCTTTCTCCTTACTCTCTTATGCTTCATTAAGAATCAAAAATGGAATTTCCCATGCCTTTTCTCTCTTTTTCACACTTTCTTTCACTAGAATCAAGCTTTGGTTATGGCTGATCAAGGGGAAAACGTGGGCTGTTGTAGAGAAAAAAAATTTCCTCAATGAAATTGGATACGGAAGAAGAAGAAACAATCAAGAAGAAGATGACAAAAGTCATTAAGATGGGGGGAACACCTAAGCTCAATCTGGAAGTTTATATTAATGCTAAATACATGTATGTTACTTGGCTTCTTAAAATTTGCCATTTGGTGTGGCTGGCCTCCACATGCAATTTATGTCTCAATTCATGCATTTAATTGATGATTATGCCCATTAATCCTCCAATTTTCGATAAATTGCAAATTGACCCCAAAACTTTTCAAAATTTGCAATTTAGTCCTTTACCGAAATTTAACATCTTAAAATATTTTGAACACTTTATTGATTATATTCCATACTTAATTGCCATTATTGTCATTATTTTTCGATAAAAATCCAAATTTAGCCTTCGGTCAAACCAACGAGTTGATTTAACAACTCGCGTGACTTAAGTCTAAATTAGCGGATATGACATTCTCTCCCCCTTAAAATAAATTTTGTCCTTGAAATTTACCTATTAATTCTATGAGAACTAAGGATATTTCCTCTTCATGACTTCTTCATTCTCCCATGTGGCTTCTTCAGTAGTATGATTCTGCCATAGCACTTTAACTAATGGAACTTTCTTGTTTCATAAAACTTTTTCTTCACGTGCTAATATAGCCATCGGTTCCTCTTCATAAGTCAAGTCGGTCTGCACTTCTATCTCCTCAGTTGGTATGACATGATTTGGATCAGACCTATATCTTCTTAGCATAGATACATGGAAAACATTATGGATCTTATCTAACTCTGGGGGAAGTGCTAACTGATATGCCACTGGTCCGATTCTTTCCAAAATCTCATAAGGACCAATGAACCTCAAACTTAACTTTCCCTTTTTACCAAATCTCAATACTTTCTTCCAAGGTGAAACTTTAAGAAACACTTTATCACCCATATCATATTCAATGTTTCGCCTTTTGAGGTCAGCATATGATTTCTGTTGATCTTATGCTGCTTTCAATCTTTCTTGGATACTTATAACCTTTTCTTCTATTTATTGCACTAACTCTGGCCCTATCAACTTCTTTTCACTGAATTCGGTCCAACAAACTGGTGTCCTACACTTTCTTCCATACAATGCCTCATACGTAGTCATGCCTATGCTTGTATGATAACAATTGTTGCAAGCAAACTCCATAAGAGGTAAATGTCTATCCAAACTTCCCTCAAATTCAAGCACACAATTTCTCATCATTTCCTTTAACAACTGAATAACTTGTTCTAATTATCCATCTGTCTACGGATGAAAGGCTATGCTGAAATTGAATTGAGTACCCAAAGCATGCTGTAGACTCTTCTAGAATTGTGAAGTAAATCTAGGATCTCTATCAGATATGATAGACATTGGCACTCCATGCAACCTCATTATCTCACTTACATAAATTTCGGCTAGCTTGTTCAATATTTGTATACACTATTTCATGTGCTTCTTTTAAAATATCGGACTTTAGCTCTCCTACATTAGGAACGCAAATCCTATTCTTGAAGTATACTGTGTCATCTTCTATCAATGAAAACTCAGTCTTTTCTCCCTTGTTCACTGCCTCCATTATCTTTACTAACTTCCCATCTGGATTCTAAGCATATTTGATCCTCTGCATCAAAGTAGGTTGTATTCGCATCTCAGCTAAAATCTTCCTACTTAGTGCATCTGCAACCACATTAGCTTTTCCTGGTTGGTAGTTGATCACATAGTCATAATCTTTAATCAACTCCAACCATCTTCGTTGTCTCATATTCAACTCTTTCTGTGAGGGAAGGTATTTAAGACTTTTGTGATATGTATAGATATAACATCTTTCCCCATACAGATAATGTCTCCCGATCTTAAGAGCAAAAACTATCGCAACTAACTCCAAATCATGTGTCGGATAGTTAAGCTTGTGAGGCTTAAGTTGTCTTAAGGAGTAAGCAATCACCTTTCCATCTTGCATAAGAACACAACCCAAACCATTATGACTAGCATCACTATACACAATAAAATCTTTTCCTGGAGTAGGTTGAGTCAAAATTGGTGCTTCAGTCAGCATTGCCTTCAGTCGATCAAAGATTGCTTGACACTTATCTGTCCACTTGAAACGGACCTCTTTTTGTAGTAGTCGCATCAAATGAGTCACTAAGGATGAAAATCCCTTCACAAACCTCCTATAATATCCGGCTAATCCAAGGAAACTTCTCACTTCAGTCATATTTCGTGGTGGTTTCTAATTAAGAATAGCGTCAATTTTACTAGGGTCAACTCGAATACCTTCTACTGAAATTACGTGACCCAATAAACTGACTGATTTAAGCCAAAACTCACAATTAGATAGCTTTGCATACAACTGCTTCTCCTTCAATGTTTGCAGCACTATTTTGAGATGTTGATCATGTTCTACTCGATCTCAAGAGTAAACAAGAATGTCATCAATAAACACCACAACAAATTGATCAAGGTATGGCCTAAACACTCAGTTCATCAAGTCCATAAAAGATGTCGGTGCATTCGTCAATCCAAAGGGCATAACTAGGAACTCATAAAGACCATAACGAGTCCTGAATACCGTCTTAGATACATCTAATTCTTTGATCTTCAGTTGATGATACCCCGATCGAAGATCTATCTTTGAACATATGGCTACACCTTTCAACTAGTCAAATAAGTCATCAATCCTAGGCAGCGGGTATTTATTCTTAATAGTCACCTTATTAAGTCGTTTGTAATCGATGCAAAGACGAAGAGTGCCATCTTTCTTCTTGACAAATAATATTGGAGCACCCTATAGTCATAGACTGGGTCATATAAAACCCTTATCTAACAATTCCTGCAACTGTACCTTCAGCTTTTTCAACTCTACTGGTGCCATCCTATATGGTGTAATAGAAATAGGAGTGGTGACGGGAACCAAATCGATAGCAAATTTGATTTCTCTATCTGGTGGTAATCCTGGCAACTCCTCTAGAAATACATCAGGGAACTCACTAACAGTAGGAATATCCACCAACTTCATACTTGTTTTTTCCATATCAACCACATATGCTAAGTATGCTTCACATCCCTTACTGATGAGTTTCTGGGCTTTCAACACTGATATCACATTGTCTGGGTATCTTCTATCCTCACCCATCACCACTACCTCATCTTGTTCTGGAATTCTGATGATCATTTGTCTTTTTCCACAATCCACTATTACTCCATAACAAGCCAACCAATTGATTCTCAAGATCACATCGAACTCATGGAATGGTAACTCTATCAAGTCTACTAAGAATTGCCTACCTTGAATTTCAATAAGGCAACCCCTAAATACCTTGCTAACCCTCACGTTGTGCCCTAACGAGTTAGTCACAAGAATCTCAAATTCTAGAGTCTATGGTTTTAAACCTTCTCTACCCGGTGGTGGTATGCATATGTATGAATGCGTTGACCTCGGATCTATCAATGCATGTATATCAAAGCCAAAGAGAAGAAATTTACCAATTAAGACATCCGGTGCATCCTGCTCTCAGCCTCGCATGGCATATGCCCTGGCTGGGGCAGCTCTACTACCTTCTAGCCTCTCAACTATTTCTGATCTGAACTGACTGAATCCTGATCGGCCTCCTCTGCCTTGCCCTCGACCTCAGCCTCTTCCTTGCCCAGAAGCCTGTGTCTATATCGGCTCATTGCTCTCCAAACCTCTGCCATACTGTAACAAGGGACAATCTCTCCTCATATGGTCTTTAGAGCAACATCTAAAACACGCTCCTGTCATCCACCAACACTCTCCTGCATGTGAATGACCATAATGTTGACATTCTGGTAGGGGTAGAGATCTATATGGTGTATGTGTTAGTGCACTGGCTACCGAAGAAACAGATCTCAAGGGTTGTTCCCACCTGAAAGAAGGCCTGTTGGAACCCCTAGCCTGAAATCGACCACTGAAAGATCTAGCTCTTTGCCACTTGATTGTACTCTACTCGGGTGTGATATGGGCCTCTTGAACCCTCTGTCCTATGCTGGTTGTTGTGTTGCTAGAACTCTCATAACTGTTCTGGCATATGCTAGCAAATTAGGATAACTAATCAGACGTAGGGCTGAGACCTATAGCTTGATTGGGTCTCTCAATCCATCTTCAAATCGTCGGCATTTATATGCCTCAGTGGATATAATGCTTCCTGCATACTGATAGAGATGTGTAAATTCTCTTTCATATTTTGTTACTGACAAATTTCCTTGTTTCAGCATCAAAAACTCTCTTTTCTTGTCGTCCGTGTAGATAGGAGGAATATACTGCTCCTTAAACTTCTCTAGAAAAAACTCCCATGTCATAAGGTCAGGAGCCTCTGTGCTCTGTGATTCAGATCGCCACTAGTCATATGCATGCTCTTGTAGTAAAGATACTACATACTCATATTTATGCTCGTCTGTGCAATGCAGTTGATCAAAAACTCTCTATGTCTGTTCTAGCCAAAACTATGCCACTAAGGGATCATCTTCCCATTTACCATAGAAATTGGGTGCCCCTAACTTCCTTAACCTATCGAATTGAAACCCAGTTGAGGCTGATTGTGATGCTCTTTGTAGCAAATCTATCATGTTCCTCATAAGCTCTGTTTGTCCTGTGCCAGCAATAAACTGCCCTCTTGATAGGCTAGCACTGGATCTAGATACAGTAGCTTGACGACTATTGGGTCGCGATGAAGCTTGTATTTCAATAATCTCATTACTTTTGCCTCCTTTGGCTAAAATATGTTGTGACACTGAAGCCATACTATACCTATATCATACAATAACTGCCGAGACTCATTACTCTATTAGATATGTCCTTGAAAACCACCTTCAAGACTTGTCCACATCGGCCAAGGATTTCTGAGTAATGATCTCTACAAGAGGCCATAGATATACTCTCCTTCTATCAAGAGTGGTAAACCCTTTATTGACTACTTAACTATCTTTGAATACCTCTTGACATAGCCAATCACTAGCCTATGAACAACCTCTGAGAGACAACAAGTAATGGAGTTAAAGTATAGGATTTAGTATCCAAGATAACCTTGAGCACCTCAAATCTAAGGATACTTGCAATATTGCTATGATGAGACTATCATTGACATTCAATAGACATCCATATGACTTTCTCATAGTAGGTCATCCAATGTATTAGGCTACTCTAATAAGCATCCACATGTTAACTCTAAATATCTCATATCTTCAGCTTATGAGATTAGTTGCTTGACTTAATCAAGGAGTATAATATGTGCTAGTCTATTCGAATTAACAATGTCTCATCTTGTTAATCCTATGACTGGAGCTAATTTAGGTATAAGCACAATTGTGCATGATAAGAATCTCAACATCATGATTTCCTTCATGTTGTGTATGATGAGACTATCATTGACATTGAATAGACATCCATGTGACTACCTCATAGTAGGTCATCCAATGTATTTGGCTACTCTAACAAGCATCCACATGTTAACTCTAAATATCTCATGTCTTCGACTTATGAGATTAGTTGTTTGACTTAATCAATGAGTCTAACATGTGCTAGTCTATCCAGATTAACAATGCCCCATCTTATTAATCCTCTGACCAGAGATCATTTAGGTATAAACACAATTGTGCATGATTGGAATTTCAACATCATAATCTCATCATGATATCCTTCATGTTGTGTTTACATACAA
Source organism: Triadica sebifera (assembly GCA_023653625.1). Taxonomy (NCBI): domain Eukaryota; kingdom Viridiplantae; phylum Streptophyta; class Magnoliopsida; order Malpighiales; family Euphorbiaceae; genus Triadica; species Triadica sebifera. The sequence goes on from CM042900.1 coordinate 11,609,991, forward strand.
ATGACTTCATTAAATGGTCTATAATATAAATCAAATTCATATATGAATGAACACCAATATAATGAAAATGTCTTTTATTAATTATAAATAAGTACATCAAGTGCCTAAGGTAATTGCCTTTAAGGCACCTCTCTAACAATCTCCAACTTGCACTAAAACCAATTGCTTTTATGCATTACACCATAGGTGAGTACATGACTTTCATATTTCTTTTGGAGAAGTGGTTTAGTAGGAGGATTAGCTATATTCTGAACAATGGAAACTCTCTCTATCTTTACATCATATCTACCTATGATTTCCCAAATCAGTTGATAACATCTAAGTACATGCTTGGATATTTGATAAGATTGTAGCTCCTTTGATTGTGCAATGGCTCCATTATTATCAAAATATAAGGGTATTGGATCAACAAAAGTAACCACTTCTAACTCTATGATGAATTTCCATATCCAAACTGCTTTTTTAACTACCTCAGAATCTGTAATGTATTCTTCTTTGGCTGCAGAATCTATAGTTGTCTCCTGTTTGGAACTCTTCTAACTAACTGCACCACTATTTAATGTGAAAATATATCATGACTAGGATTTAGAGTCGTCTTTGTAAGATTAGAAGCTAACACCTGCATACATGCTCACTTTAAGCTCACTATCTCCATATACCAAGAATGCATCCTTAGTTCTTCTCAAGTACTTGAGGATATTCTTGATAGCCACCTAATGCCCCTTACTGAGATCTGACAAATATATGCTTGTGACACTTAGAGCATATGATACAGGTCTAGTACATAATATAGCATACATGATGGATCCAATAGCCAAAGCATATGGAATCCTACTGATGTGTGGCCTTTCATCTTGTGTCTTTGGACACATAGATTTAGAAAGGGTGATCCCATAAGTCATAGGAATAAATCTTCTCTTTGACTATTCTATGCTAAACTTCTTTAGAATTTTATCTATGTATGTAAACTGAGAAAGATCAAACAACCTTTTAGATCTATCTTTATAGATCATAGTCTACAGTATATAGGTCACCTCTCTAAGGTCTTTCATAGAAAAATTCTTAGAAAGCCAAATTTTGACTGATAAAAGAATTGAGACATCGTTTCCTATGAAAAGCATGTCATCTACATACAATGCTAAGAATATGAATGCACTCTTACTAACTTTATTGTAAACATAAGGTTCATCCATATTTTTTGAGAAACCAAATTCTTTGATTGTCTCACCTAATCAAATGTCGCAACTACTGGATGATTGCTTCAATCCATAAATGGATATTTGCATTGCATACCTTTTTTCCATCACTAGATGTGAAACTCTCAGGATGAATGCGCTAACTATGGATATGATGTCGAAAATAAACCGATTGTGTGTCATGTATACATTCTTAGTCAGATTTCCATTAAGGAAAGTTGTTTTCATATTCATTTGCAAAATCTCATTATCATAATGAGCAACAATAGCTAGGAGTATCCTAATAGATTTAAGCATAGAAACTGGAGAAATGGTTTTGTCATTATCAAAACCTTGTCTTTGATGATATCATTTAGCTACCAGCTGAGCTTTATAAATAACTACATTACCTTCCATGTCGGTCTTCTTCTTAAAGACCCACTTGCACCCAATGGGTTTTATCCCTTTAGGTGGGTCAATCTAAGTCCATACTTTGTTTTCATACATAGAATACATCTCTGAATGCATAGCTTTTAGCCATCTATCATATTCTGAACTATTCATAACTTCTTCATAAGTAGTAGGTCCATCATCCTTTATGAGTAATACGTCATTATGTTCACTTATGAGAAATCCATGTCCTTCGAGAATAGTGTGTATCCTACTTGATCTACAAATTTCTTATGTTTTGGAAGGTGTAGTTGTTACTCCATCTATATGAGTAACTTATTCGAATTTTGTTAGTCGATCAACATATGTTTGAGCATCTTGAACTTCATCAAGTTCAACCTAAAATAAAGTAAGATTAATTTAAACTAATGGACCAATGAGAGATAAGATTATCCAATTAATCCTAACCACCCACCTAATCCAACTATAAAAGCCAAAATTTCACCTTTTTGTCTTAATTTCTTCTTCTTCCTCATCTTAAATAAAACAAATTCTCTCTCATTTTCTTCTGCTTGCAATGACATCATCTCCCCCCTTTCATCTTATTTTTCTACAATTAAATATAAGATTTAGATAGAAAAAGATGGATTAAGGCAAGATCAACAAGAAAGTGAAGCAAATTGAGCCAAATAAAGGAAGAGGAAGGAAGAAAAGAAGAGAAAGAGAAGGAAATATTTTGGTCATCTTAAAGATCTACAAAGGTGAGGTTAGATTCTTCATATTCTTACTTTTCTTCTCCTTTTTACTCCCATTTTGAGGTTAGTTACAATTAAGATTGGTAATTTATGGTTATTAGCATGTTAACGGTGATTAAGGGTTGATTAGTGTATTTAATGCTTGATTTGTATGAGTTAAGGAATAATGATGGATTAGAATATGTTTGCATTTATGTTTAAAATTGGCTCAAATTTTGAACTTAAAATCTGTCTAATAAAATATTGGACAGAATAAATATGAACGTAGCTAATTATAAAATCCATAACTTTTGCTACAAAATTTGGTTTGATTTGATTTCTGTTGGTAATTAAAGATAAGACATTTATCTATATTTTTTTAAATGATCACTTGTTTGAATTCCATTTAAAAATGGATGAAAAATGCATGGAAATATGAGACATCAATTCTACCCAGAATAGGGCAGCTTGTGTATATGAGTATATTGTTGATTTTTATGATAGAATAATGTTTTATTTGATTTTTGTTATATTTATAATGATTTAATGAGTGAGAATTATCTTGTAATACATTTAATGAAGATTATTTCATTTATGTGAAATTATATTAGCATTACAAATATAATTGATGTAAATAATAATAAAGGTAACAAATATGATTAAGCCATATACATCTAGTCGAGAACTAAAAATTAGGATAAGTTGGTATGACAATAAAAGGGTAAAAATGTAGGCACTAGAAAATAATGCTACGATTTTATTTATGTAGACACTAAAAAATAGCGTTGAGTTTGAAATGACGTAGGCACCGAAAATATATTGAGTTATTATTGAAAATGTAGGCATTAAATGTTGAGTTATCAACTAATTAAGTAGGCACCGAGTATAGTACCGAAGAGAAAAACCCTATATCCTATGTTTAGTTATGGTTTAAGATGTCATGGGCTATCAAAATAAAGAGAAAAATAATATAAATTATTAAAATGATATTATAAATTGTCTATCTTATATTATTATTAATGAATTTCAGTATGCTTAATGAATGAAATGTTATAACTAATCAATTATATTTTGCATGATTCAAATAGTTTTTTATTTAATTTGAATGTTTTGGCATATTTAGAAAATTAATTGTAAATTATAAAAATTTTATTTTAGAAATAATTGTATAATTATTGGATAATTGCCAAAAGTACCATTAAGCTAGTAGTTTAGCGCGTATGTTTCACACGCAGGTTAGTAGAAGTAGTTGTTGCGTTAGTACCAACCGAAGAAAGGGGAACCCCAAAATCAAATTGCAGCAGTTTTTCTTTTTGTATATTTTGGATATTATATTGTACAAATAAATTTTAATATTTTTCTTTTTTTTGTAAATATGTGGCATATATGATTTATATAAGTGTAAATTTGTAATTAATAAAATTTGTATTAATTGTAAATGTATTTCTAAATGTTATAGCTCAGTGTATGAGTACTTTTAAATCAAGAAATTTTATGATCAAGATATTTACATCACTAGATACATATTTAAATGAAATAATATATAATAAAAAATATAACAATAGATATTCTACAAATATCAAACATGAATTAAAAAAATAAAACAAATAAATAAAAATGAGCATTGGTTTTCAAATAATGAGTTAGGTAGCACTTCCCTGCACTATTAAAGGCTAGTAGGGTAAGTGAGCGATACATTTAGTGGTGTCAGAGCCCAAGCTAATGGATTCTTAAACAGTGGGTGTAAAATAGATAGTGTGTCTCATGCATATGCATAAAATGCTGCAATGATTTGATTTGGGTCCCTTCTTCTGATTTGTAGGTAGATATGGATTTGAGATCAAAACAAGATTTCTTAGAAGGCGAAGTCAATAACAGTCTTTCAAACTTAGTCGATCATGGATAACCCCCATCAATGAGAGATTTTGGGCCAAGTGTAGTAGCTCTAACGAAAGTAGAGGAACAGGCTGATTGGTCAGACATACCATATTGAAATAACTAATAACTAATAACAAGATAATAAGTAATTTATATATTATTATATGAACAAGATTAAATAACTAATAACAAGATAATAAGTAATTTATATATTATTTTGGAAAAATTGCGGATTCAACCCATATTGATTCAACAAGTAAAGGATAATCACAAGAAAGACACGAAATTAAAGGAAACATTTGAAATGGTGAAAAAAGGTGAAAAACCAAAATTTACTATCAAAGCAAACGGGATTTTAAGGCATAAGGGTAGGTTATGTGTGCTAGACATACCAGAATTGAAATAAGATATTTTGAAAGAGGTTCACAATATTATTTATGCAATACACCCGGAGAGCAACAAAATGTATCATGACTTGAAGGCATATTATTAATAGCCAGGAATGAAGAGATATATCTTAGATTATACCACCAGATGTTTAACTTGTCAGTAAGTGAAGGTTGAGCATCATGTACCAAGTGGATTATTGCAGTCAATTTCAATTCTGGAGTGGAAAAAGGAAAGAGTAACAATGGATTTTTTCTCTAGTTTGGCTTTGACATAAAAGAGGCATGATGCAATATGGGTAGTGGTGGATCAACTCACCAAATTAGCTTATTTTCTACCAACCAGGATGGATTATCCACTTAACCATTTGGCAGAGATCTATATTAATGTGATAATCTGTTTACATGGTGTGCAAATTTCAATAATTTCATATCGAGACCCAAGGTTCACTTCACAATTCTGGAAAAGTTTGCATCAAGCCATGGGTACTTGACTCAATTTCAGCATAGCTTTCCACCCATAAACAAATTGACAATCGGAGAGGGTCATACGGATATTGGAAGATATGATGAGAAGTTATGTCATGGAATTTGAAGACAGTTGGGACAAACATCTTCCATTGATAGAATTTGCCTACAATAATAGTCACCAAGCCAGTATCGACATGGCACCATATGAAGCCTTGTAAGGGAGGAAATGTAGAACGCCTATATGTTAGATCAAGCTTAGTGAAAAAAAAGTAGTGGGTCCAGAGTTAGTGCAGCAGACTTAGGAAAAAGTGAGAGTGATAAGAGATAGGCTAAAAGTCACTGCTAACAAATAGAAATCATATGCTAATTTGAAAATGAGGGATATTAAGTATACAGTTGATGACAAAGTATTCCTAAAAGTCTCACCATGAAAAAGGATATTCTGATTTGGAAAGAAGGAAAAGTTGAGTCCTAGATTCATTGGACCATATGAGGTACTTGAACTCATAGGTCCCATGGCATAAGATAAGCTCTACCACCAAAGTTAGACAAGATTCACAACGTATTCCATGTGTCCATGTTGAGAAAATATCATTAGGATCCATCTCATATTATATCAACATATCCTATAGAGATATTGTTAGAGGAGTGCTCTAAAGGCAATCACCTTTAGCACTTATTGTACAAATTTATTTGATTAATAAAAGGCTTTTTCATTAATTTGATGTTCATTTGATATATGAATTGATAAGTGATCTTAAATCAATTAATGAAGTCCTTGATACATAACATAGCATGAAGAAAATCATGATGAGGTCATGATATTAAGATTCTTATCATGTGTAATTATGTTAGTATCAAAATTATCCCTAGTCATAGGATTAATGAGATGGGACATTATTAATCCAGATAGACTAGCACATGTTACACTCCTTGATTAGATCGAGTAGTAGATTTCATAACCTATAAACATGAGATATTTAGAGTTAACATGTGGATGCTTGCTAAGTGTAGCTAAGTACATTGGATGACCAACTATGAGACAATCATATGGATAATCTATTCAAATGTTAATGATAGTCTTATCATAGCAATGGTGCAAGTATCCTTAGACTTGAGGTACTCAAGGATATCTTGAATATTGATTATGTATTTTGACACTATTCCTTGTTGCCTCAGAGAGGTAGCTCATAGGGTGGTGATTGGATGCAGCTTGAGGTATTCGAAGGTAATTGGGTAACCAAGAAAGGATTCACCACTCTTGATAGAAGGAGTGTATACCTATGGCCTCTTGTCGTGGTCATTACTCGGGAATATTTGGTCGGAGTGGAAATGTCATAAAGATAGCCTTCAATGACATATGTAATGGAGTAATTAGCCTCAAGGACAAGAACTAACATTACTTAGACTAGACGTGATGTAGTCAGCCTTGTCATATCCGCTAATTTAGACCTAAGTCACACGAGTTGTTAAATCGACTCGTCGGTTTGACCGAAGTTTAAATTTGGATTTTTATCAAAAAATAATAGAAATAATGGCAATTAAGTATGGAATATAATCAATAAAGTGTTCAAAATATTTTAAGATGTTAAATTTCGGTAAAGGACTAAATTGCAAATTTTGAAAAGTTTTGGGGTCAATTAGCAATTTACCTAAAATTGGAGAATTAATGGGGATAATCATCAATAAAATGCATGAATTGAGACATAAATTGCGTGTGGAGGCCAACCACACCAAGTGGCAAATTTTAAGAAGCCAAGTAACATACATGTATTTAGTATTAATATAAACTTCAAGATTGAGCTTAGGTGTTCCCCCATCTTAATGACTTTTTTCATCTTCTTCTTGATTGTTTCTTCTTCTTCCTTATCCATTTTCATTGAGGAAAATTATGTTCTCTACACCAGCTCATGTTTTCCCCTTGATCAGCCATAACCAAAAGCTTGGTTCTAGTGAAAGAAAGTGTGAAAAAGAGGAAAAAGGCATGGGAAATTCCATTTTTCATGCTTAACGAAGCATAAGAGAGTAAGGAGAAAGGGAGAAATTAGGTTTATGAATTTTTAATGATCCATTTATGAACTTTAGGAACTCAAAGTGACAAGTATTTGGCTCAAAGGAGCAAAGGAAAAGAGAAAGAGAAGTAAAGGGAAAGAAAAGAGAAAAAGAAAAGTTTGTGCATAACCTAAGGAAATAGCCCATTTAATTATTTTGCATGTTAATGATTCTGAATTAATATTATTTTGTGATGAAAATATTGGGGATGCATGTTTGCTAGACTTAGGGTTTAATTTGGTAAAAATTGAAAGTGATTAGTTTGTATGTTCCTTGCTGGAAATTGATGAGCATTGTGCACTTAAATTGTTATAAATTCATTTCTGGAACTCAATTTTACATGTTGTTTGTTGGGTTTGAAATATAAGACATAGAACTATAACTTTCATTTAGACCATAAAATCTGAATATGTCTGTATTTGTCCAGAAAAATTCATAAAATTCAGACATAAAATCTGTTCAGAAATTCTGGGCAGAATTGTTAGTAATTAGCAGTAAGTACTTAAACTATTACAACTGGAGTTTTGGAGCTTGGTTTTTGTGTTCTTTATTTAGTTTGAAAGCTAAGACATAGAGCTATAATTTTTATTTAGACCATAACATCTTAATATATTTGTAATTGTCCAGAAAAATTCATAAATTTCAGACTTAGAATCTGTCTAGAAAATTCTTTTGATACAGAACTCAGATTTAAGTGATTCAAGTTTCATATTAAAGATAAGATCTAGACCTAAAATTGTTAAGAAGATCATGTAACTAAATTCAGATTTTAACAGGACCAAAATTAAGGTCCAAAACAGAGAACAGAATCTGCCAGTGACAGGGCAACATATGAGTTGAGAAATGAAATGAGTAAAATGATGAGAACTTTGTTATATTATGTAATTGTTATTTTAATTGAGTGATTATGTGATTATTTTGAGACATTAAATGCATGAAAAGTATGAAATTAATTGTTATGAATTTTAATGAAATTGTATAAGCCCTAGAACACCTAACTAGAACCAACTTAGGATAGTTTGGCATGCCAAATAGGGGGGAGTATGATGAAAATGAAAACCATTAATGGTATGATTATCTACGCTGGATTTGGCATTGTTATCTACACCGAGTTTGACAATGTTTTCTATGTCAGGTTTGGCATTGTTATCTACACCGAGTTTAGCATTGTTATTTATGATGGGTATGACATTATATTCATGACCAAGAAGTACTGGATTCTCTTTCGGATAGGCCCTAAAAGGAGAAGGAAGGCTGGAATGCCAACAGACGTCTATTATTGAATTCACCCGACCCGAGAGTACCCATTTTATTTTGGGAACATCCAGTGCCAAAGTCACTGAATGGGTAAGTTGTCAATCCCTAAAATGGACTATGTAATGTTATCTACGCTGAGTTTGGCACTGTTATCTATGCCTAGTTCGACACTTATTTGCGTACTTCATATTGCCCGGGTGGCACTCCTAAGTGCCAGGATGGCAACTCCGTTATCCTAGTCAGTGGTTCATAGGTGTCTTAGGCATAAATGAAAACATAAATAAAGAAGTTAAAGAACATAAAAGAATTATTGAAAATAAAACTGGAATTATGAATTGTGATATGGATAATAAAAATGGAATTATAAATTGTGGCATGGACAAAAAGAAGATTTAGTGTTATACAATAAGATGGTTATAAAATAAATAAGTATGAGATAAAATAATAAAATATTATGTCTATTAAACCTTGAGGGGTATTTCCGTCATTTTGATGATAACAAATAAAATAGCAATATTGTATTTAACATACTTGTTTTCTAAGTCTATTAAACAGGACATGGAATAAAATAGCAAGAATGGAGATTGGAAGAATAATCCTTGAAAGACAAAATTAAGGAAGTAGCATGTTCACTGTCGTGACTCTATGTGTCACACCCGTGAAAGAAGCTTAGCGTTACCAAAACCAACATTTGAAGTTCACGGCCATGAAGGAAGAACAAACCGTGAAGTGGACATTTTAGTCACTCTCGTGAATCAAAATGTCACACCTGTGAATGTTCATGTCATTTTCATCCAGAGAGCTTCACGACCAAGGTCACCACTTGGATCACGGCTGGGAAGATTGTCACGCCCGTGAATATGTATGTCACGCCCGTGACCCAATGTGTCAAAACATTCCAGAGAGCTTCACGACCAAGGTCACCACTTGGATCACGGCTGGAAAGATTGTCACGCCCGTGAATATGTATGTCACGCCCATGACCCAATGTGTCAAAACATTCCAGAGAGCTTCACGACCAAGGTCACCACTTCAGTCACGGCTTGGGAAGAAATGTCACGCCCGTGACAAACATAGTCACGCCCGTGAACAATGAAAGAGAAAAATGTCAGGCGCGATTATTTGGTTGGTACAACGGCTAGTTTCATATTTAATGCACCCCAACGACTATAAGCAGCCATGGGAGTATAAATGGAAGTCATTTATGCATTCAGAACAAGGAGAATAACAAGAGGATAGCATATTCTTTGAATCAAAATCTTATTACAAGCTATTTGTACATTCAATACTTTGAGAACAAAATTTATTCTCTGTAAAAATCATTTGGCTCTTCATTTATTGAGCAATTAAGATTGGTGAGTGCTTCTCTCTGTAATCATTACTCAAGTGAGCTTTGGGTATTTCTGGGTTAAGAGAAGAACACTTGTAAGGGTTAGTTATGTGAGCCTCTAAAACACAAATTAAAAGGTTGTTTGTGTGAGCTTGTAAAAACACAAAGTAAAGGTTGTTTGTGTGAGCCTGTAAAACACAAGGAATTGGTTATTGTGTGAGCCATTAAAACACAAGGGATTTCTGGGTTAGGTGTGAGTCATTGTGAGAAACACCATAGTTAGGAGTGAGCTTGTAAAACTCCATTGTAACACTTAGTGTGTTAGTAAAACTCCCAATTGTGATTGGGAAGAAGAGTAGGGTTTGTTAACACCCGAACCTCTATAAAAATCCTTGTGTCAAATTTCTCTATCCCTCCTAAAATTAATTGTTTTATTTCTACACTTTAAAGTTTAATTTTTTGAAACTCCAATTCAACCCCCCCCCTTCTTTGCTTAATATCTAGGCAACAATTGGTATTATAGCCTAGTCTAGCATCGAAGCCTAAAAAGCACTAGTAAAGATTAGGATATGGCTAGTGAAGGATTCCAAAGTCTCAAACCTTACTTTGATGGAGCAAATTATGCCCATTGGAAGTTTCGGATGGAGACATACTTGGATAGTGAAGGAATTGAAGTCTGGGATAGTGTACGAAAAGAATGGACACCACCAAGCAGAAGTGGAGCTGATGGTGAAGAAGAAATCCTATCAATAGATGATTGGATAGAGCCTCAAAGAAGAGAAAATTTCAAAAACAAGAAGGCAATGACAATCCTATCGAGCTCATTATCTATTAAAGAATGTGGGAGAATACAACACTGCCCAACATCGTGCAACATGTGGAGGACATTGGAGAATTATCATGAAGGAACTAAACAAGTCAAATCCAAGAAGATTCAACTTCTGACCTCATAATATGAGCTCTTCAAGATGAAATCCAATGAGTCAATCACTAACATGAACAATCGACTTCTAGCCATTATAAATGGAATGAGGAAACTTAGGAAGCATATGAGTTTGGAGGATGTAAACAATAAAATCCTGAGAAGCCTACCTCTGAAAGACTATGACTCAAGAGTTGCTGGCATAGAAGAAGTAAATGAAGATATGAGCATCATGAATACTGATGTGCTGATTGGAAAACTTCTCACACATGAGATGGCAGTGAAAAGAGATAGAGAGCTTGAAGCAGAGCCAGAGAAAAGAAAGCCTTTAGGACTCAAAGCCTCTACTTCAAAATCTCAAGAAGAAAGTGAAGATGATGAAGAAATGAGTGATGATGAAAATGAGGACATTGTTATGCTTTCAAGGAGATTAAAAAGAATCATTGAGAAAAAAATGAGCAACTCCATAAAATTCAGACAAAGAAACCTCTAACAAACTTCTAATGACACACATAGAAGTAAGGAAGAGGTAAAGTGCTATGAGTGTGGACAAAAAGGACATATCAAACCAGAATGTCCAAGGCTCAAGAAGCATAAGAGCAAATACCAAAAAGACAATGGGGAGAAAGGTCACAAAGCCACATGGGATGACGTAAGCTCCTCAAGTGAAAAAGATGATAATGAAAGTGAAGAGGTCAACCTATGTTTCATGGCTATCGAAGATCATGTCTTAAATAAGGTAAGATCACTACACTCATACTCTTTGAACAATGATAGTAGTGATAATGATGATAATGATAATGATAGTGATGATGATGATGATGAGCAAAGCCTAATAGAAGAATTAAATCTAGAGTTAGAGAAATATAGAACTAAATTTAGTACCTATAGAAATAATATCTCTAATTTAAAAAATAAGATAGATGGTTTAGAAAAGGAAAACATAAAGCTTAATTCATCTAATGAATCTCTCCAAAAGTCATTAGATGAATACTCATCAAGACCCTCAACAGCTTCTTTGCTAAAAGAAAATAATACTTTGAAAAATGAAGTTGAGGAACTTAGAAATTCCATTTCTAAATTTCACAAAGGTAAATAGAGCTTAGATACTCTCATTGTGTCTCAAAGATCACCCTTAATTAGACATGGTCTAGGATTTAAGGACACATCATCATCTTCTCACAAAACCATATTTGTTAAGTCTAAAGAACCTCACATTTCCACACCTGTTAGAACAGCACCAAGAAATAAGCATATTAAATCTTCTATACATAAACAGAGTAATCATGCCTCTATATAGAGAAAGTATGCATCTAGAAAATCTAAAATTAATCATAACTGTGCATGTCATCATTCTCAAAATAAATTTGATGAAAAAATGGTATTCAAAAATATTGTAGGACCAGAAAATAAATTTAGACCAAAACAATGTAACTATTGTATGAAAATGGGTCACATAAATAAATATTGTTGGATGAGAAAGGCTCATTGGGAACCTTCATGTGCTAACCCCCAAGGACCCAAACTTATTTGGGTACCTAAAAATCATACTTGAATTGTGATTCTATAGGTATGCCTTAAGTCCACAATAAACAAAAAGGCTTGGCTAGTAGACAGTGGATGCTCAAGGCATATGACAGGAGACAAAGAACTTTTTAATGAAATCAAAAGTATTGATGGAGGTAAAGTTACCTTTGGAAACAATGCAAAGGGTAAGGTAATTGGCATTGGTTCTATTGGTGTTAATGGTACTACTTTTATTAAAGATGTCTTACTTGTTGATGGCTTGAAACATAACTTGTTAAGTGTAAGTCAATTATGTGATAAAGGAAACAAAGTAATCTTTACTTCAAATGAATTTCTTGTGATCTCTATCGATGGTCAAGAGATATTTAAAGGAAATAGAGATATCAATACATACATAATAAACTTACATGAACTATCTAACCATTCCTCTAAGTGTCTTTGTGACTACTAGTGATCAATCTTGGTTGTCGCATAGAAGACTTGGTCATGCTAACATGGACTTAATACAAAGTCTCAGCACAGGAGAACTAGTAAAAGGACTGCCAAGAGTTAAATATGAAAAAGGCAAGACATGTGATCCTTGCCAAAGAGAAAAGCAACACAAGTCATCCTTCAAAGCCAAAAACATAGTAAGTACTTCAAAACCTCTTCAACTCCTGCATTTAGACTTATTTGGACCTACTAGAATTGCTAGCTTAGGAGGAAAACATTATGCATTTGTCATCGTAGATGATTACTTTAGATTTACTTGGGTAATTTTCTTAGCTCAAAAGAGTGATGCTTTTGAAAACTTCAAAAACGTTGCTAAAAGAGTTCAAAATGAAAAAAGGGTATTGTATTTCAAAAATAAGAAGTGATCATGGGAAAGAATTTGAAAATGAAAACTTTGAAAGCTTTTGTCTTGAACATGGCATTTCATATAATTTCTCATCTCCTAGGACACCTCAACAAAATGGGGTAGTTGAAAGGAAAAATTGAACTTTAATTGAAATGGCTAGAACTATGCTCAATGAATATGAATTACCAACTTATTTTTGGGCAGAAGCCACAAACACTGCTTGTTATATTTCAAATCAATTTTTCAAAAGACCTCTTTTAAACAAAACTTCATTTGAGCTATGGAATGGAAGAAAGCCCTTGATATCATACTTTAGAGTATTAGGATGCAAATGTTTTATATTGAACACCAAGGACAATCTTGGAATATTTGCCTCTAAGTCTGATGAAGGTATCTTTTTAGGATACTCTACAACCAGCAAAGCATATAGAGTATTTAATAAAAGATCACCAACGGTTGAAGAATCCATGCATGTTGTTTTTAATGAATCTAGTAGACTTGATCTTGTGAAAGGTAGTGTTCTTCATGATGTTGTAGGTGATATGGAAAAACTTGATATTGGAAATGGGAAAGAAGAAAATGATCAAGAAGATTTACATCAAAATGATTCTCTACCTCAAAATCAAAAAGAAAATGAACAAGAACTTCCAAAAGAATGGAGAATGACGAAAGATCATCCAAAAGAGCAAATCATTGGTGATCTCTCAAGGGGAGTAAGTACTAGATCTCATTTCAAACATCTAGTCATTGACATTGCTTTTATTTCACAAATTGAGCCTAAAAATATTGATGAGGCTCTTAATGATGAAAGTTGGGTAATTGTCATGCAAGAGGAACTCAACCAATTTGAAAGAAATAAGGTATAGACTCTAGTACCTAGACCCAAGGATCATCAAATTATAGGTAGCAAATGGGTATTTAGAAACAAATTAGATGAACAAGGTTTAATAACCAGGAATAAGGATAGATTAGTTGCAAAAGGATATAATCAGGAAGAACGTATAGATTATGATGAAACATATGCACATGTAGCTAGATTAGAATCTATAAGAATACTTTTAAGGACTCTGGTCATGAGATGAACCATATACCTATAAAATGTGACAACACAAGTGCTATAAATCTTTCAAAGAATCTTATTCAACACTCTAGAAGCAAACATATTGACATTAGACACCACTTTATCAGATATCATGTTCAATATGGAGACGTTGCACTAGAATTTATAAGCACAGAAAATCACTTAGCAGATATTTTCACTAAGTCTCTAAATGAGGAAAGATTTAATTTCATTAGAAGAGAACTCGGTATGATTGATGGATTAACCCTGTGATTGCAAAAATATGAAATTTTAATTATTAATCTTAAATCATATCACAAGTTTAGATAGCAATTTTGTTGAGAATTCACGTTTTAAGAAGTAGAATCTTTGTTGAAATGATTTAGTCTTGTTGTAGGACTTAATTTTAATTTAATAAAAATTTTAGGGGAGTCACGTCCGTGACATATATTCACGCCCGTGACTTAAATTGCCCAAAGAGGCAGTGTCGTTCACGACTTGGTTCACGACATGATTCACGGCTTCAAGTGGTGAAACTTCTTTTCACGGCTTGAGTCACGCCCGTGAAAAGAGACTTTCACGCCCGTGATGAGTTTTCACTCCCGTGAACAATTACACCCCAAAACTCACAGAAGCTTTCACGCCTTGTGTCACGGCTTGCTTCACGAGCATAAGTAGTGAAATTCAATGTTTCACGCCCGTGACCACTGGTTCACCCCCGTTACCGATGATCATTCATGCCCGTGATATTCAAATATCACTCCCGTGAAACTATTCATGCCTTCATTCACAGGTGAGACAGTCCTTCAGCAAACTGTGAACATGAGCATTCACGCCCGTGAAACCAGAATTCACACCCGTGAATGTATCGAATATATAAAAGAACAGCCGGTTACAACCTTCATTTCAACTCTCCATCTCCCAAAACCACTCTCATTTACTCTCATTCATTGATACATTGAAGATTTCGACCCCAAAGACTTGAAATTTCACTATAAATACCACTAAAAGTTCGAATCTTCATCAAAAATCATACATTTCTACGGTTTTACATCAAATTTTCTGTCAAAAATATTTCTAACTCTATCAACAACAAATTTCTTCAAAAATGGAGTCTGCTTCATCCAAGGGTAAGAGAAAGAAGTCCCATGCACCTAAAAGGTATGCAGATTACCTAATGAACCGCATTCCGGAGAATTGCCATCCTCGGTATGCAACTTTGAAGAAGAGACCTATTTTGTCATCAAGGTCTTTTGATTGGCAGACAGTTCGAAGTCTCGGGCTTAAGACGGCTATGACAGAGCAACTACAAGCCTGTCATCTCAAAGATTTTGTTGAAATTCATCAACCGACTCTGAGGGAGCCAACGCTCGAATTCCTCAGCACCTTGCAGGTTTCACCTACTGGAGTGGTGAAATTCCAACTCTGCAACAATCCCAACACACTATGTGCCATCGAGTTTGGGGAATTGTTCATCCTACCATCTGAGGGCATCCTAAATGATACTGAGGTACAATTCTTTGCCCCTCCAGCCTGTTCACATTTTGGCACCGGTTGCAGCTGGGATGTCAAGAAAACAAAGAGCACACATCTCAGGACTCCAGTGCATAGGTATTTGCATAGGTTCCTGACCTATAGCATATTTGCTAGGGGAGAAAGCAACGGGACTATCAGGAAGTCAGAACTCTTCCTATTTGAGATGGCTCGGAGTGGACTTACAGTGGCACTTTCCAGAAGGTTTGCTAACCATCTTCTCTCCATTGCCACCAAGCCCACATGAGACATTTTGATTGGGGCATATGTCACCCATATTGCAGTGAAGCTCAATTATTTGAAGCTGGATGACCATCACTTAACATCATTCCTGCACATCCTCAAAATAGCCTGGATGTCGAGTCGTTCATCAAGATGAGAGCGGCTATCAGAATCGTTTTTCAGAATGATATCTTCTACCGCTTCACTGACACTGCTGGGGAGATTATCTGGGAAGATAATGACACGGAGGATTTTAAAGCAGGCCTCTAGGGAGTCCAGCAGAAAAAGAGGGCTCGGGTTGAGAAAGCACCTCCAGCAGTCAAACAGGACATTGGACAGTCCTTAGCTTCCACACCGTCCTTAGCGCAACAGGTGGTTGACCTCTTGGCACCACATTTTGAGCAGCTGCAGACTTCGATGGATGAGAGGTTGGAGAACCTCAAGGACTTCATGGAGTCTCGGATGGACAGCCTTAAGGCTGAAGTAGCTAGGCTTCGTGATAGGATGTCTGGCTAGGAGATAGGTTAGAGTGTAGCCTAGTTTTGCTTGTTTTTTAGCTTGTTTGTTACATTTCTGTTTGCTTGTGTAGGAAATTTTAAATTTCCTTTCTCAATATTTTAACTTAGTTTGTATCCTGTCCTTTATGATATATATATTTGCTTTTGTTTACTTCAATCTTCATATCCTTTTTGATTGATGACAAAAGGGGGAGAAAACTAGCAATATATGATAGGCAATATATGATAAGGGAGAATGGTATCAAACTAGTTATATAAGAATTGTGAATCAAAAAGTGAATTGACTTTGAAATGGATTAAAAATCTTGATTCAAAATTCTTATATGCAAAGTATATAAATTGAGTTTTATATACCTTAGATACAACTTAAGTATACTTTGCATATACCTTAAAGCAAGTTACAAATAAAAATATGCCATGATATACCTTAAATATACTTTACATATACTTCTCAGATAACTTGCATATACTTAAAATCTAGTTTAATGCTACATCATTATTTACTATTCTTGCATATTATAATCTTTATCCTAAGTATATTTTGAGGGGGAGACTTCTCAAAATCACATATTGCTAGATTATTTGTCACCATCAAAAAGGGGGAGATTGTTAACCTTGAGGGGTATTTCCGTCATTTTGATAATAACAAATAATATAGCAATATTGTATTTAACATACTTGTTTTTGTAAGAATATTATACAAGACATGGATTAAAACAGCAAGAATGGAAAATTGGAAGAATAATCCTTGAGAGACAAAATTCAAGTAGTAGCATGTTCACTGTCATGACTCTATGAGTCACTCCCGTGAAGGAAGCTAACCATTACCAAAACCAACATTTGAAGTTCACGGCCATGAAGGAAAAACAAATCGTGAAGTAAGCATTTCAATCACCCCCGTGAATAAAGGTGTCACCCCCGTGAAGAGTCATGCAATTTCATCCAGAGAGCTTCATGACCAGAGTCACCACTTGGATCATGGCTGGGAATATTGTCACGCCCGTGAGTGAGTATGTCACGCCCATGATTCAATATGTCAAAACATTCCAGAGAGGTTCACGACCAAGGTCACCACTTCAGTCACGAGGCCTGGGAATATTGTCACGACTGTGAATTAGTATGTCACGCCTGTGACTCAATATGTCAAAACATTCCAGAGAGCTTCACGACCAAGGTCACCACTTCAGTCACGGCTTGGGAAGAACTTTCACTCCCGTGACAAGCATAGTCACGCCCATGAAGAATGAGAGAGAAAAATGTCAGGCGCGATTTTTGGTTCGTACAACGGCTAGTTTCTTATTTAATGCACCCCAACGGCTATATTCAGCCATGGGAGTATAAATGGAAGTCATTTATGCATTAAGGAAAAAGAGAATGATAAGAAAAAACAAAAGAATAGCATATACTTTGAATTACAAGCTATTTGTACTTTCATACTTTGAGAACAAATCTATTCTCTGTAAAAATATTTTTGCTCCTCATATTTGAGCAATTAAGATTTATAAGTGGTTCTCTCTATAATCTTTACTCAAGTGAGCTTTGGGTATTTCTGGGTTAAGAGTAGAACACTTGTAAGGGTTAGTTGTGTGAACCTCCAAAACACAAATTAAAAGGTTGTTTGTGTGAGCCTGTAAAACACAAAGTGAAGGTTGTTTGTGTGAGCCTGTAAAACACAAGGAATTGGTTATTGTGTGAGCCATTAAAACACAAGGGTTTTTTGGGTTAGGTGTGAGCCATTGTGAGAAACACCAGAGTTGGGAATGAGCTTGTAAAACTCCATTGTAACACTTAGTGTGTTAGTGAAACTCCCAATTGCGATTGGGGAGAGGAGTAGGGTTTGTTAACACCCAAACCTCTATAAATCTGTGTGTCAAATTTTCTCTATCCCTCCTAAAATTAATTGTTTATTTCCGCACCTTAAAGTTTAATTTTTAAAACTCTAATTCAACCCCCCCTTCTTGGCTTAATATCTGGGCAACAAACATGATAGATTTGCTACAAAGAGCATCACAATCAGCCTCAACTGGGTTACAATTCGAGAGGCTAAGGAAGTTAGGGGCACCCGATTTCTACGGTAAATGGGAAGATGACCCCTCAATGGTATAGTTTTGGCTAGAATGGGCAGAGAGAGTTTTTGATCAGCTGGATTACACAGACGAGCATAAATATGAGTATGCAGTATCTTTACTACAAGAGCATGCATATGACTGGTGGCGATCTGAATCACATACTACAGAGCCTCTTGACCCTATGACATCGGAGTTTTTTCTGAGAAGTTTAAGGAGTAGTATATTCCTCCTATCTACACAAATGACAAGAAAAGAGAGTTTTTGATGCTGAAACAAGGAAATTTTTCAGTAATAGAATATGAAAGAGAATTTACACATCTCTGCAAGTATGCAGGAGGCATTATATCCATTGAGGCAGATAAGTGCCGACGATTTGAAGATGGATTGAGAGACCCAATCAAGCTACAGGTCTCTGCCCTATGCCTGATTAGTTTTCCTAGTTTGCTAGCATATGCCAGAACAGTTGAGAGAGTTCTAGCAACACAACAACTAGCACAGGACAGAGGGTTCAAGTGGCCCATATCCAACCAAGTAGAGTACAATCAAGTGGCACAAGAGCCAGATCTTTCAGTGGTCGATTTCAGGCTGGGGGTTCCAATAGGCCTTCTTCTTTCAGGCAGGGACAACCTGTGAGATCTGTTTCTTCTACAGCCAGTGTACCGACACAGACACCATATAGATCTCTACACACATAGCCAGTGCACTGACAAAGACAGCCAGTGCATCGACACATACACCAATTATGGCCAATTACTATTCATTCATTTCCCTTTTCTCCATTTTTCACTTTTTATTTTTTATTTGAATTTGATTCAAATAGAAAAGACATCAAATGGCAGAAAATAAACATGAAAATATTTTTTTATGAAAAAAAATATTTTTAAGACACAATAAAATTCTCTCAATAACACTTTCAAAGCTAGCACTTTGAATTTGTTCAAACTATTTCTCTTGATAGTTTCTTCTTCATTCTTCACGTGGATTATAATTAGAGACATCCTAGTGTGGATTGTTGTGATTTGCTACAACCCAACAAAGTGAAGATATGAAAAACAAATAAGAAATTACAAGGTATAATTTTTAACATTTATATTTATATAAATTAGTTTTAATGGTACAAGTATGATCTTTTGTTTTGGGTTTTGAAAATTTTATTTTTCCACTGTGTTTATGAATATGATTCATTCTTCAAAACCCAACATTGGTATCAGAGCCTCCTTGTATCCATTAAAATTAATTTTAATTAAAAGTGTAATGGGATTGCATGTTTTTGATAATTTTGGATCAATAGGTTTTGGAAAATTGAAATTAATTTATAAAATATATTTTACACATTTTTCTTTCTTTAATCTGATCATGGGATGATTGATAATGGTTATTTTGATTGAAAAATGATTTTAATGTGATTCAAATAATTAATTTCGGATTTATTTAAAAAATGTATTGTTTATGAACATGTGTTGTTGTTTGGCTTAATTGATAGGGCTGGTTATATTTTTCTTGTAATTTAATTATCAAAAAATTATTTAGACATATTGAGAATATTTTTATGCCTCTGGAAGTGTCCAATAATTAATTAAAAAATATTTTAATTAATTTTTCAAACAAGCACAAAAACGAGACTGTTTAAGCATACCAGGTGATGCTGTTTTGTTTGATTTTTTTTTGTATGTGTTTATTTTATTTCCATCACCTTGAAAAACTTTTATGTGATTAAAAATATTTTATTTTGATGTTAGATGCATGCCAAAATTATTTTACAAGCATTTGAAATTTTAAAAATTATAAATATCAAATTAGTCATTTTGAGCGTCTAAATGTGTTGGTTCATTTGTCTTAGTAATTTTGGCTTGTGCCAAAAATGTTTTGATGAACTTGAGCTGACCTAAAGATTATTAGAATGATTATTTGATGTTCTGAAAATTTTTAGAATTTTTGGAAATTAATTTTGAATTAATTTACGTTGTGCAATTGTAATTCTAGTATGACTAAAAATTGGTATGTATATTAAAATTAAATTTTTTAATTTTAACATCATAATATTCTGATTTTAAGGAGAATTAACTTTGAATTATTTTTGGAAATATGGAATTTATTTTAATTTGATTAAATATTAAATTCCACTTTAAAATGACATACAAAATTAAATTAACCGAAAGAACACATATAGACGATTTCGGTTCAAGCGTTGAATCGATTTACAGATTGAAATACAAAATTGTCATTTTTATTTTGTGCATTAGAGAATGCATGTTAGGGGTGTATGAAAAGGCATGAGGATGATTATGGACTTAGGCCCAATGTGATTGAGCATGCATGGAATTATTTTGTTTTATGGTAAATAGGGCCTACGTGTCCCTACCTCTTTTTCTTTCTTATGTATTTCTCTTCTGATCTTACTCCCCTCAAATATAAATTGAGGTTTTCTATAATTTGAAATATGTAATTAGATTACATAGGATTAGGATAGAATAAAGATACAAAGGAGCAAGAAACAAAGGAGATGGTACCATAAACAAGAAGACTTAGAAATAGGAATTTGATTTCTATTTTGGGTTGTAAATTTATGCATATACCTAGGTAAGACCTAGTTAATTTCTCTTTAGCTCAAGAGATTGACTTTAGTATGTCCATAGTCATGCCATATAGTTAATATAACTATCTTATATATCCATGTGATGAATGTATGATATATAAAAGTATGAAATAATAACTTGATCAGACTTAACAAAGAAATCTCTCACTAAATAAATAATTAAGTCTTACACCTTCCATTAATATGGGGAGAACCAAAGTTCTTCTAGAGTTAGGGTTGTTGAGTTGCCTCAAGCTCACTTTATAATAATATGTTCAATCCATTGAAATTAGATTTACGATTAATGGGTTAGACTTAACTGATATTATTAACTTCTTGGATTTTCACCAAGGTTAATTTGTATTGGCTAAGTTGGTTTTGTATACATGAGATCTACACATATCAAAAGTTGATAGCCCAATGTATGTGCACACATCAATAAGTTGATAGCACAAGATTCGATAGTTGCATGAATAATGCAATTGGTATGGATTAGATACCTACCAACCAAACTAAGGATAGCTTGTTGAGTTGCCTCAAGGTTATTCTTAGCTAGTTGGATATCATCCCACTATGATTACTTCCATATAAGTTCTCTCGGGTTTATAGTGAGGGCTATGGATTCGCAATAAAATAGTGGGAGCCATAATGCAATTTATTAAAGACCTAATAAACATGCATTTTATGTACATTCTAACATGTTCTATTCTACATCTAGGTTTCTAGAATCATCATCATGACAAGTGTGAATTTTCGATCGCTAATGGAATCAAATAAGTTGATTGGGCCCAATTTTTTGGATTGGCTAAGGAATCTGAGAATAGTTCTCAAATCTGAAAAGATTGGCTATGTCCTAGATGAGGTACTCCCTAATCCCCCTACTACTAATGCTTCTGAAGATGTTCAGAAGGCATATCAAAAGCATCTCGATGATAGTGAGATGGCAACCTACATTATGCTTGCTACTATGCCAACTGAGTTGCAAAAGCAGCATGAGGCTATGGATGCTAATTCCATAGTATACCATCTAAGAGAGATTTTTGATGAGCAAACATGTTCTGAAAGGTTCAAAACTTCAAGGTTGCTCTTCTGCACTAAGATGGTTGAGGGGACATCTTTAGTGCAATATGCATTGAAGATGAATGGCTATATTGAGAGGTTGGCCACCTTGGGATTTGTGACGGACCATGACTTAACTATTGACTTAATTCTAACCGGTTTGTCTAATAGTTATTCACATTTTGTGCTTAACTATAGGATGAACCAAATCTCTGCCACTATTCTTGAGCTGATTAACTAGCTTAAAACAGCTGAGCCATCTGTCAAGAAAGACAGTAAGGCTGTGATGCAGGTTGACTCTTCAAGTTCTAAAAGGAAGAACTTTAAGAAGAAGAAGAAGTCCATGAAGCCTAAGGGAGGTGTGGCCAAGGAGATTGCTCCAAAAGGGACATGCTTCCATTGTGGCAAGGATGGCCATTGGAAGAGAAATTGCAAGGCTTACTTGGAGTCCTTGAAGAAGAAGGCATCTGATGCCCCATCTACTTTAGGTATTTTTGTCATTGAAATTAATATTGTTTCCGATAATAATATATGGGTATTAGATATCGATTGTGGCTCACACATATGCATTGATATGTAGGGCCTAAGGAACAGTAGACAGCTCAATAAGGGAGAGTCAGACCACCACGTTGGAAATGGAGCAAGGGTTGCTGCATTAGCTATTGGAACATATGTATTGACCCTCCATAGTGGGCTTATATTGAATTTGGATAATTGCTATTATGTATTTGCTTTGACTAAAAACATTATTTCTGTTTAAAGTCCAAGTAAAGATGGTTTTCTTTTAGCTTTTTGTAACAATTGTTGTTCTATTATGTTGAATGGAATTCTTTATGCTAATGGTACATTATGCAATGGAATATACATACTAGATATGTCAAATCCAATTTTAAACATCAATGATAATAAAAGGCAAAAACAAGATATGTTGAAATCATCTTATTTATGGCATTGTCGTCTTGGTCTTATAAGTGAGAAACGCATGGCTAAGCTACACAAAAGTGGTAGTTTGGGGTCATTTGATTATGAATCATATGACACATGTGAATCTTGCTTATTAGGCAAGATAACTAAATTACCCTTTAAGGGAAAGGGTGAACGTGCTAATGGACTTTTAGACTTAATAAATTTAGATGTATGTGGTCCAATGTCTACACACGCCAGAGGTGGTTTCATCTACTTCATTACTTTTATCGATGACTACTCACGATATGGGTACGTGTATCTTATGAGATACAAATCTGAAGCTTTTGAAAAGTTCAAAGAATTCAGAAATGAACTAGAGAAACAACTTGGAAAAAGTATTAAAATACTTCGATCAGATCGGAGAGGTAAATATTTAAGCCAAGAGTTTCTAGATTATCTTAGGGATATGGAATTTTATCTCAATGGACTCCACCTTACACGTCACAACACAATGTGTGGCTGAAAGAAGAAACTGAACCTTTTGGGGTTATGCACTAGAGACAACCATTTATATATTAAATGAAGTTCCTTCAAAGACAGTTGATGTTACTCCATATGAGATATGATATAACAACAGCCCTGATATCAATTACTCCTAATAGAATGGCACCTGCAGAATTAAGAGAGTTGAATGTTCAATTGCAGGAATTACTAGACAAGGGGTTCATAAGACCCAGTGTGTCACCATGGGGTGCTCCGGTGTTGTTTGTGAAGACGAATGATGACGCCCTTCGATTATGCATTGATTACCGACAATTGATCAAGGTGACGATTAAAAATAAATACCCCCTACCTAGAATTGATGATTTGTTTGATCAATTGAAGGGAGCAGGAGCATTCTCTAAGATTGATCTCAGATCCAGGTATCATCAATTGAAAATCAAAGAATCAAATGTGTCCAAAACATCCTTCAGGACTCGATATGGCCACTACGGATTTCTAGTTATGCCTTTTGGCTTAATGAATGCACCAGCAGCCTTTATGGATATGATGAATAGGATTTTTAGGCCTTATCTTGATCAGTTTGTGGTAGTTTTTATAGATGATATCTGGTGTATTCAAGGGACAAAGAAGAACATGACAAACATCTTAGAATAGTACTTCAAACTTTGAGGGAAAATCAATCGTATGCAAAACTGTCAAAATGTGAGTTTTGGTAGGATTCTTAGGGTATGTTGTGGCAGTTGAAGGAATTCGTGTGGATTTTAGCAAAATAAAAGCGATTCTAAGTTGGAAGCCGCCCCACAATGTGACAAAAGTCCAGAGTTTCCTTGGATTAGCTGACTACTGCAGAAGGTTTGTGAAGGGATTTTCAAGCATAGCCGCACCAATTACCAAGTTGCTCAGAAAAGAAACTAAGTTTGAACGGCCAAATCGGTGTCAGGCAAGCTTTGAGAAAGTAAAAGTCATGCTAATCGAAGCACCTGTCTTGACCCAACTTACTCCAGGGAAAGATTTTGTGATATGCAGTGATGCCTCTCATAATGGGCTAGGTTGTGTATTAATGCAAGAAGGTAAAGTAGTTGCTTATGCATCTAGGCAATTGAAGCCTCATGAGCTAAATTACCCTACTCATGATTTGGAGTTGGCAACAATAGTGTTTGCTTTAAAAATATGGTTTCATTATTTGTATGGCGAGCGGTGCTACATATATATAGATCACAAGAGCCTCAAATATTTGCCCACCCAAAAGGAGTTGAACTTAAGGCAACGACGCTGGTTGGAGTTAATTAAGGATTATAATTGTATAATTGATTATCAGTTAGACAAAGCCAATGTATTGCCTTAAGTAGAAAAACACTAGTAGGTATAGTTTATAATTTTTATTATAATATAATATATAGTAATTAATAATAAATTAAAAGGAGACTCATATTTTATTTTGGCAGAGTTACGGGTTCAACCTACTTTAAGGCAATAAGTGAGAGAAGCCTAGAGGCAAGATCAAAAATTGATGATAACTGTTAAGGCAGTTAAAAAGGGGGAGAGATCTGAATTTAAGGTTGAAGATGATGCAAATATATGTTATAAGGGAAGATTATGTGCACCAAATGACAACGAATTAAAGCAAATAATTCTAAAAGAGGCGCATAATACCACTTATTCTATGCATCCAGGAAGCAATAAAATATATCAAGACATAAAGACTCATTATTAGTGGCCAGGAATGAAAAAGGATATCGTGGAATATACTATGAGATGCTTGATATGCCAACAAGTGAAAGCAGAACACCAGGTACCATCTGGATTGTTGCAGCCTATTGCTATTCCAAAATGGAAGTGGGAAAGGATTACAATGGATTTTGTATCTGGTTTGCCTTTGACGCAAAAAAAAGCATGATGCAGTATGGGTAATTGTTGACAGGCTTACCAAATCAGCTCATTTTCTGCCAGTTCGGATGGATTATTCGTTGAGTCAGTTAGCAAAAATATATGTTAATGAGATAATTCGACTGCATGGAGTGTCAGTATCTATTATTTCTGATCGAGACCCATGGTTCACCTTAAAATTTTGGAAAAGTCTACAATAAGCATTGGAGACCCGACTTACTTTTAGTGTAGTATTTCACCCATAAACAAATGGGCAATCCGAATGAGTTATTCAATTGCTAGAAGACATGCTCAGAAACTGTGTAATTGACTTTGAGGGTAGCTGGGATAAGTACTTACCATTAATGGAATTTGCATATAACAATAACTATCAAGCTAGTCTCGGCATGGCTCCATATGAAGTTTTGTATGGAATAAGATGTAGACACCATTATGTTGGACAAAATTTGGTGAAATAAGTTAATGGGGCCAAAATTAGTACAACAGATAGAGAAGAAGGTGAAATTAATCCAAGATTGATTAAAAGCTGCAATAGATCAACAAAAATCCTATGCTGATTTGAAAAGGAAGGATATTGAATATGTGGTCGGAGACAAGGTATTTTTAAAAGTCTCACCTTGGAAGAAAGTACTTCATTTTGGTAAAAAGGGAAAACTAAGTCCTAGATTTATTGGACCATACAAATACTTGAACGTGTGGGTCTAATGGCTTACAAGTTGTCCTTACCACCAGAATTGGATAAGATCCATAATGTGTTTCATGTCTCAATATTAAGAAGATATAGATCGGATCTGGCACATGTAATACTTGTGGAATCAATAGAGGTACAACCAGACTTGACCTATGTAGAAGAGCTGGTGAAAATCATAGCTCAAGAAGTCAATGAACTATGGAACAAGAAGGTACCATTGGTAAAGGTCTTATGGCACAATCATGCAGTAGAAGAAGCCACCTCGGAGAGTGAAGAAATGATGAGAGCTCAGTATCCTCAACTATTCGGCTCCAGCTTACCAAGTCAATTTTGAGAACAAAATTTTTTAAGGGGGAGAGAATTCTAACATCCAGTGATTTAAGTCGTGATTGCACGTGACCGTAGTGGGGTGCGCTGGTTCAATCGGAGTCTAAATTTGACCCAAAAAAATGATGACTAATAATAAGGAAAAATAATTAAGGGTATTATTATTTGGAAATTAAAAAGAATAGTGCTAGAATTAGAAAAAAATAAAATTTTCTATGGACAAAATTGGTATTAAGGCAATTATTGGGGGAAAAACTATGAAATTGGAGGAAGATGTGGCAAATAAGGAATTTCTTAAAGTTTAAAATTTAATCAAGATTAATTAACTTAATGAACCAATGAGAATTAGGATTAATTTTAATTAGTGGGACCCACTCTTTAATTTAGGTATAAAAGTCAAAAAAGAAGAAGATTTTCTACATTTTCCACAAAAAGTCTAACTTATCTTCATCTTCTTTTTTCCCACTCTTGGCCGGCCACCTCTCCCTCCAAAAGACTCCATTTTTATTCAATTCAAGCTTAAAAAGGAAAGGAAAGAAATTAGTTTTGAAAGAGAAAAATCAGAATTAAAGAGTTCTTACCTTAAAGGGGACAAAGGAGCTAGAAGGAAGGAAGAAAGAAGAAAAGGAAAGGGAGCAACTAGGGACAGATTCGGTCCACCTTCATCTTAAATTCAACATTTTTCCTTCCATTTGAGACCCATAAGGATGATAGATATGATTAGGTTTGATAGATTGAGGTTATGTTGCAAGATTGGAACTAGAAATTTAAAGTTTGCACTTTGTTGATGAAAGTGTAGTTAAACTTTGAATTAAAGATACTTGATGTTAGTTAATTATTTTATGACTTAAAAACTAGATAAAGGTAACTTTAGTGGAGGAATGAGGGGCTGCCTTGGTTAAGTTAATTTGGAAAAAATTGAAATTAACATAGGAACAACACAATTAGGGATAAGTGAAATGTGAATTGAGTGTTGATTTGAAGAAAACAAATTGGGACCTATGATAAGGTTTTTGGACAGCTATGACATATGAAGAAGTAAGTCTAACTTGGGTAAATTTTGGCTAAATTAAAGTATAAAACATATTAAGAGTATTAGAATATTGTGTAGACATGAAAAGCTTTGAAAATGAATATTAGGATTGAGATATGGTATTGGTTGTGTAGAAAAATCAAATGAACAAATGAGAGACCCTCAAGAGGGTGACAAAGGCAAGAAGAAAGCTAACTAGTAAGGGAAGGAAAAGAAGGGAAAAGGGAAGATCCAAGGCTGATTAGGTATGTGCTTCATTGATAAAAAAATTTACATGTTGTTCAATTGTGTGTAATTGTGTATTAAGGTTTGATATGATTGTGGCTTGGATATGGAATGTGATTAATTGTTGCTTCTCATATTTTATATGGTAATAAGAACAAATAGTATGAAATCATTAAGACATGTGTATGTAATTGTGATCTGGAGACTTTGACACAAAAATGAATGCATATTATAAAGGTAAAGAGTATATAGATTGATGTCAATTGATGACTTTGTTATAGAATTCCAGGAGCAGCCTTGACATTTTTTATCATAACCTAGGTTGTGGAATTCTGTTTTGAGGTTCTTTATTGGAACTGAAAGCTAAGACATAAGACTTTAACTTTTATTTAGACCATAAAATCTAAATATGTCTGAATTTATCCAGAAAAATACATAAAGTTCAGACATAAAATAAGTCCAAAAAATTCTGAGCAAATATTTTTGTGATGATTCAGTGTTCATTTGGCCATAACATTTTATGGAAAAGTATGATTTTAGTGATTTTTTATGCATCTGAAAGATGAGACAATAAGCTTTAAATTGTTAGAGACTATAACTTCAAATTCGAATTATAAATGGGTTAAAAATGAAGCCCAAAATCATGGTCAAAATTTGTCGTAGATAAAAACTTAAAATATTGGATTTTTGCATGTGGTGTGATGAGTATATGTAATAATTAATGTGAATTTTTACTTTAATGATAATTATAAATGTTTAATAAATTATTATGTGTGAGATTCTAGTGTAATAATAATAAGAATAAAGAACAAAAATAAATAAGCTTATTTGTGACAATTTAGTAACTTATCATTTTTGAAAATATTGTAAATTAATATAAAAATGGTTAAGCCCTAAGACACCTAATCTAGAACTAGAATAGGTAATAGTTTTGCATGTCAATTAGGGGATTTACGATACTCAGTGTCAAATATGAAATTCGGTAATGCCAATTTATAAATGCGTTTGACGCAAAATTATAAAGCAGGTAATGACAATATTATGAAAGTCGGTAATGACATTATTAAAAAAGCGCTTTGTGTAATATTATAAAAGACGGAAATGACAATCTCGTTATTCCTATTAGTTAGTTCGGTTATAGGTGTTATAGCCACAAGAAAAATAAAAAAATAATAATAAAATCAAAGTAAGTCATTGTGATAATGTTATATTAATTAAAATTGTTAAATATGAAATGTTTGCCAAAATTTATTTGTTATATATAATTTTCCTATTTTATGCCTTATTTATGAAATGATTAATTAATATGTAAAAAAAAAATATATGTATGTAAAATTTTTATCTTTGAAACACCACTAAACTAGTAGCTTAGCCTGGGTGGGTTTCTCTCGCACAGGTTTAAAGGGTAGTCATAGATAATATAGTTGTCAGAAGAAGAAGGGTACCCGGACGAAAGCAGCTAAAAGTTTTGAATTTATTTTTGGTATAGTTTGTTAAAAACTATATAAATTAAATTATTATTTTTATTTCATCGAGTGTGTATTATAGATGTGACTTATAATATAAGGAAAATAGTTTGAATGTAAATTCATGTATTTTATAAATAAATAAAATTTTGAATATTTGTGCTTGTAATAATTTTATTTTGGATATCTGTAATATTTTCGTAAAAAAAAAATATATACTTCATTTAGCTAATCTAATATAACAGTTAGTCGGGTAATATTCACTTACCTTATTGAACTAAAGTGGGGTAAGAGAGTGTTACATTCTCTCTACTATCTTGGAGTGAAAGAGCAACTTAGATAACTAATATCACTCGAATTGAGCTTGCTCATCGAAAAGATCCCGTAGATGATACATGATAGTATTAGTATCCATGTTCTCATGTTTTTTAAGCTCAGAAGACATAAAGGTGAGCATAATGCACTTGCTTTTTATATGCCAACTGTCCATCAATAAATGCATCATCAGCAAATGGGGAGTATTACGACTTTTCCATGACATAGGCTATCTTTTCAGTTTTGAGAACTATTCTCAAATTTTTTAGCTAATCAAGGAAGTTCAGGAAAATCAATTTGTTGGATTCGAGAATTGAGCATAGGTTCATATTTGCTAATATGATTATAGAAACCTAGACGTAAAGAAATATCATGTTAGAATATGTACTACATGCATGAATATTAGGTTTTTAATAAATGTGTATCATTACTTTCATTATTTTATTATGAACCTACAACCTTCACTATGAATCTAAGAGAACCAATTGGAAGCTTTCTTTCAAACATGACTAAGAATGACCTTAGGTGTGCCCATAAATCTATCTTAGGTTAATTGGTAGGTATCTCATACCAATGACATTCTTTTACATAACTATTGATCATTGGAATATCAACTCTTGATTCATGCACATCTCATGTACACTGGTCTAGTATTCCCTCTAATTCACATTGATCTTAGGCGTACCCAACAAGTCAAAATAACTAGTTAAAACTGACCTATTAATCATGAAATTATGTTTCGATAGTTTGAACATATTCTTGTAAAGATAGCTTAGGTGTGCCCAACACAAATTCTAAAAAAAACTCCAATTTTTTCCATATTAATGGAAGGCATTGGTCTTAATATAATTTATTAGAGATTTTCTTTAATTTAAATCTCATCATAATTGTTTGGTATGCATAATATTGTAAAAGTTACTAAATTTTGATCAAGAACACTCACACATAATTTTATCGATCAAAACTCATATAAATACATCTTGTTGTAATTGAAAAACAAGATTCTAGGAATAATAGATAACTTAGCTAAAAATAGTAAAAAATCAAAACTAATTTCTAAAGAAAAGATATTCAGATTGCTGACATAATGCAATTTAATTACATAACTAATTCCTAGATAAGTTGCAGCATCTAAGGCATATCACAACACTCCTCATTGGATTTGATGTTGTAAACTCCCAACTTCTGCCTCAACAATTCAAATTTAGCTTTAGGTAAAGCTTTTGTAAAAATGTCAGCTACTTATTCCTCAGTCTTGCAGTAAACTAAGAAAATTTTACCTTACTTTTGAATTTCTCTTAGATAATAAAATTTAAGCTTAAAATGCTTAGTCTTACCATGAAACACAGGATTTTAGGAGATTGAGATAGCTGCTTGATTATCAACAAAAATCTTATTTGAATCTTCTTGAGCCAGCTCCAAATCTTTAAGTAACTTTCTTAACCAGATTGCATGATTTGCAACAGCATTTGCAACCACAAACTCAGCTTATGTTGTGCTTTGTGCAATGATCTCTTGCTTGCTTGAAGTCCAATTAATCATACCAGAACTAAGACTAAAACAATAGCATGTTGTACTTTTCATATCATCAACAGATCCAACCCAATCACTGTCAAAAAATACCATGAACTTGAAATTCTAACCATTTGTATACTTAATACCATAGTCAACAGTTCCTTTGATATATCTCACAACTCTTTTTGCAGCTTGCAAATGGTTCTCACTTGGATAATGCATAAACCTTTACAAGAGACTCACAGCTTGCAGTATGTCTGGTCTGGATGCAGTGAGGTACATAAGACATCCAATTAGACTTCTGTAATGACGTTCACTCACTTTGGCAGCACCATCATCTTGCAAAGCTTAACTCTAGGTTGCATGGGAGTATTAGTGGACTTACAACTTTTGAGATGAAATTTCTTCAGAATTTCCTTAGCATATTTGAGCTGACTAATAAAAACTTCATTCTTCATCTACTTCACCTCTAACCCAAGGAAGTATGACATTAATCCCAAGTCAGTCATGTCAAATTCCTTCATCATTTCAACTTTAAAATCTTCAATAAGAATCTGATTGCTCCCTATCACCAAAAGATCATCAACATACGCTGAAACAATAATTAAATTATTTCCATCATGTTTTACATATAAAGTTGCTTCATTTAGACTTTTAACAAAGCCAACACTTAACAAATGATGATCAATTCGACTATACTAGGCTCTTGGAGCCTGCTTAAGACCATACAAGGCTTTCTTTAGCAAATACACCTTCTCCTCTTGCCCTTGCACAACAAATCCTTAAGGCTGTTCAACATAGATTTCTTCTTCTAGGAAACCATTTAGAAATGCAGATTTAACATCTAAATGAAATACCTTCCAACCCTTTTGAGCTGCAACAACAAGTAACAAACGAATGGTATCTAGCCTTGCTACAGGTGCAAATGTTTCTAAAAAGTCCACTCCAAATACTTTTGCATATCCCTTCACCACAAGCCTTGCTTTGTGCTTTTTAATTGAGCCATCAACATTGAGTTTAGTTTTAAAGACCCATTTCACTCCTATAACCTTTCTGTTTTATGGTCTTTCAACTAGTTGCCAGGTCTGATTTTTATTAATCATATGCAACTCTTCTTCCATGGCACTTTTCCACTTATGTTCCTGTATAGCTTCATTAACATTAGCTGGTTCAAGAACTGCAACATTGCATTTTGCATAAATATCAGTCAACAACCTTGTTCCTCTAACTGGTGGGTCATCAATATCTTTATTTTTTGGAAGAAATCCACCAAGTTGATCTTCTCCACTTGCACTCCAGTCCCATTGTTCGTCCTCCATGAAGACAACATCTTTATTGATGATGATTTTCTCAGTTTGGGGCTGAAAAATCCTATAGGCTTTAGAGGTAATGTTGTAGCCTATAAAGATTCCAGGTTCTGATTTTTTATCCAATTTTTCTATCTTAACCTGTGGAATATAAGAGAAACACAAGCAACCAAAAACCTTTAAATTTGTTAGCGAAGGTTTGTGACCAAACCAAGCTTCATAGGGAGTCTGATTTTGAAGAGCCCATGTTGGTAATCTTTTCAATAGAAAAATAGATGTATTGGCTGCCTCTGCCCAAAAACTTTTAGGTAAATTCTTCTCATATAGTAGACATCGAGTCATCTCCATAATGGTTTTATTTTTTCTCTCACTAACTCCATTTTGTTATGGAGTATAGGGTGCTGTAAATTGATGCTCAATGCTTGCTTCTACACAAAAATTGTTGAACTGGTCTGATGTATATTCTTTTCCATTGTTAGACTTTACGACAGCAATTTTGCAGCTACTTTGATTTTCTACCCAGGCTTTGAACCTCCAATATACTGCTACAATTTTTGATTTTAACCTGAGAAAATAGATCCAACACATTCTGGTTAGGTCATCTATAAAAATAATATAATATTTGCTGCCATTGAGAGATGGCATTCTGTAGGGCCCTCCAATATCAGTATGTATTAGTTGGAGCTTTCGTGTGGCTCTCCAAGCTTTCTGAGGAAAAGGAAGTCTTGTTTGCTTGCAAATTGACATGCTTTGCAGGCTAATAATTTTTCCCTCAAAGTGTCCATTCCTTGTACCATGTTTTGCTTCTGTATTGAGGGAAGGGCTGAATGATGGTAGTGACCCATCCTTTTATGCCATAAGTCGATAGTCATCACCAAACTTAGATATGCAGCATGCTTACTATTCATAAGATCAAGTGAAAATCATTTATCCTTCATTTTGACACTGAACAACTTTTCTCATTATGAATCTTTGATCAAACATGTCATGTTCTCAAAATGAACTTTAAAACCTTTCTCAAGTAGCTATCTAACACTTAGCAAGTTTTGATCAATCTCAAGAACATATAAAACATCAGAAATAATTTTAGTTCCAGAGAGAGTTTCTATTGCAATAGAACATTTACCTTTGACAACAATATATTCTCCATTTCCAATTTTTACCTTAGAGAGTGTTGACTTATCAAGCCTTGTGAAGAGTTCAGCATTGTTGGTCATATGATTCGTGCACCCACTGTCAACCAACCAAGTCTCTCCCTTACTGCTGTTAACATAGCAAGAAGCTGCAAACAATTGCTCCTCCTCCTTTTGATTCACAACTTGAGCTTCATTTACTTGTTGTTTTACTTTGGCTTTGCAAATTCTGTCCACATGGCCCATTTGATTACATTTGTTACATTTTGCATCAGGTCTGCTCCAACATTTGAAGTGAGGATGGTTTGATTTGCCACAGTATTGACAAGGAGGATGATAGGTTCCTTTGTTGTTATCAGCTCTAGAATTTCCTTTATTCCTTTTCAACATTTTATTCTTTCCCTTGATAATGTCATGAGTTTGCTGCTTTGCCTGCATATCACCCTCAACAGCAGCTACTGCTCTAAGTTGTCTTCTTTGCTCATGAGCTTCCAGTGCATTGAGAAGTTCTGCAAGTGAAATTTCTGTGAGATCTCTGATTTCTTCTAATGCAGAAACTTTGGCTTCAAACCTCTCTGGCAAAGTCACAAGAAGCTTATCCACCACTATGTTGTCATGCATGTTCTCCCCAAGAAGTCTGAGCTTGTTGATAGTTTTCAGCAACTTATCAGCATATTCTTTGACAGATTCAGAATCCTTCATTCTATGCAACTCAAATTCTCTTTTCAAATTCAAGACATGCATATTTCTTGTTCTTGCACTGCCTTGAAATTCAATCTTTAAATAATCCCAAATTTGGAAAGTTGTTTCCAAATTCATGATTTTGATGAACAAATTTTCAAACACAGCCGAAAATAGACAGGTTTTGGCTTTAAACTTCTTTGAGGTTCCCTCCTGATGACTCTTAATTTGCTGCATTGTGGGATTTTCAGGAAGTGGTGGTATTTCAAGTTCTTGTACCACTACTTCCCAAAGATCCCAAGCTTGTAAGTAAGCTTCCATTTTTACAGCCCACACCTGGTAATTTTCACTAGTGAAGACAGGAGGTGAAACTGGTGTAAAGCTTTTTGAAGCCATTCACTTGAGTTATGAGATTTGAAGAGGAAATGACTCTTACACTCAACTCACACTCGGGCTGCACAGATCCCTTAAGAAGTGGGCTCTACTACCAATTGTAGAAGTTACTGAATTTTGATGAAGAACACTCACACATAATTTTATTGATCAAAACTCATATAAATTCATTTTTTTGTAACTGAAAAACAAGATTTTAGGAATAATAGATAACTTATCTAAAAAATAGTAAAAAAATCAAAATTAATTTCTAAAGAAAAGATATTCATATTACTGACATAATGCAATCTGATTACATAACTAATTCCTAGATAAGATACAACATCTAAGGCATATCACAACAAATATATTCATTTATCACATATGGATATATAAAATAATTACACTAATTATATGATCATAATTATGGACATAACTAACATCAATCTTTCACGTCATGAAAGAATTGACTAGGTTTCATCTAACTAGATGCATGAATTTACAATACCAAAATAAAAAATATTTTTCTATTCTAATGCTCTTTTGCTTTTGGCACTATACATAATTTCTTCACAAAAAAATCTCAAAGTTACATTTGAAATGAGTGATTCCTCCCCTTTTCCACCGGAAGATAGTGCTTGGAAAAAACGTTATACCATAAAAGACAATGAACACGTTAATGATAATCTTCATCCTGTTTTGGGTGGGAGAATTGATTCATATGCTAAGGATTTGTCCAAAAGCCTAACAAGGTGGTTGATAATGTCATGGTTGATGATGAACTAACGCTGATGCCTCGGCTACGGATAACAAATATGCTCATAATAGTGGTGATGAGATGGAAGAAGATAATGTTATCCCGTTCATAGATAAAGATTTTTCCTTTGACCTTAATCTTTCTCATTCATTCGAGACTCATAGTGCAAGACATTGGAACAAAACTGTGGTAGTTCGTTTGCTTAGATGGGATATCAGTTATGACCGTCTCACAGAGAAGATTGTATTGCTGTGGAAACCAAAGGGCGGGTATAAAGTGATAGACCTCGAGAGAAAAATTTTTCTGTGCAATTCAGCCTTATGAAGGATTATAATCATGCTTTGTTAGACAGTTATAACCATGCTTTCTTAGACGGTCCTTGGACGGCTATGGGTAGGTATCTGATTGTTCAACCTTGGCATCCAGAATTTTCAATGGATTCAAATCGGATTACGAATGTGGTGTCATTGATTCGTTTCTAGGGTTACCTATCCATTTGTATCACAAGAAAGTGTTTCAGGCTATAGAAAACAAATTTGGGAGACTGGTTAAAATCAGCTATACTACCTCTAGGTCAGATGGAGGTCGTTTCGCCAGGATTACTATAGAGATGGATATCACTAAACCTCTGAAACCTTTCTTTGAGTTCAGGGGTAAAATATTTCAGATCC
Source organism: Triadica sebifera (assembly GCA_023653625.1). Taxonomy (NCBI): domain Eukaryota; kingdom Viridiplantae; phylum Streptophyta; class Magnoliopsida; order Malpighiales; family Euphorbiaceae; genus Triadica; species Triadica sebifera. The sequence continues at coordinate 11,645,777 of CM042900.1, forward strand.
AATATGAGAGGTTGCCTCATATATGTTTCAAGTGTGGTTTAGTTGGACACACAGATAAAGGTGTGAGGGTGACAAGTCTACTAAGGAATTGGGTGAGGAGCAAATGGAAAAAGGTATTTTGTTATATTCGAAAAAAGGAGATGCAGTCGAAGAAGGACCTTCTTCCAATCAGGTCTTTGGACCTTGGATGATAGTTCAAAAGAATAGAAAATTGAGTGATCAAAAGAAAAAAATCCCATGGAAAATTCGAGGAGAGACCTCTCCAAAAAAGGGAGTTACGGAATCAAAGAAAGGCATTCCCAGTAGCGTTTTGCGGTTTTGGAAAAAGAAGTTGATTTGGACCAGGTGGATAATCCCCTCTTTCATACCCCTGAGGTTACTAATGATTTAAGGGGCAGAGTGCTGCATTCAAGAGTTTCTAAAGGTGTTAATGTCTCTTTGCGAAAGAGTAGTAAGAACACAAAATCTAAAAGGAATAAAGGTAAGGCTCCAGTTCAGCGTAATGTTGGGGACAAATAGTGAAGTTGTATGGAACATGTCAGCTTTGTATTATGGAAGTAATGAGGGTATCACTGAGGATCAGACCGGTTAAGTGGGCCCAAATGTTTTAGTTGATGCTATGGAGTCCGGTTCAAAATTTGAGGCTAAAAATGACCAAGAAAATCAGAGCCCAACGTTAATAGTGATGACATTGCTCTGACAACTCAGTTTTCCCAAAAAGTTCGGGATTTATCTGAGAAGGATAATGTTATTTCCCATGTGCTGGACAACACTAGACATTCTGCAATCAAGGTCTCTCGTCCTTCGACACATAATTCTGGTATTTTAACCAGCTCTATAAGGGATAGGATTGTGAATAAAGGCAACAAGGTGGTGATTTCTAAATTCAGTCGGGGTAAACTACTAGATGGAAGAATAAAAAAAAAAGCAAGAGTGGGTCCCGTCTTTCACGGATTAAATTGGCAAAAAACCTCAATCGAAGTCAGGAAGAGCAGTCCTCTCACGAGGAAGTTTGTAACCATCTGCCGGCAGTGAGGAAGAGTGGGCTTGAATCAACCCAGGTGTGATTTCAATCCTTTCTCTTTTTCTTTTCTTTTTTTACTTTATTTTTATTTTTTTATGTTTATGGCTGACAAAATTATTGTTTAGAATTGCTAAGGTGCTTCCACTAATAGCACTGTGGGTTTTCTAAAGGATAAGGTTAAACAAAATCATGCAATTTGTGGTCTTGCTAGAGACTAGAGTTAGTGGTGTACGAGCTGACCGAGTTGTCAAGTGTTTGGGTTTTTCTCGCTCCTTTAGGGTGGAAGCAGAGGGTTTTGCTGGCGGCATATGGGTCCTTTGGAAGGACGAAGTTTCAGTCGAGATTTTATTCTTCAATTACCACACCATTAATATGAAAGTCAACTTCACTGGTATTAACAGTTTTTTGTTTTCAGCGGTCTATGCAGACCATTCCCCCATTTTAAGATGACGGTTTGGCAAGATCTCATTCAGCTTGTAGATTCAGTTGAAGGCTCTTGGCTCATTATGGGAGATTTTCACTCTTTCCTTTTTGCTAATGAGAACATTGGAGGTTCAGCTAGAGGAAGTAAGCCTTGCTGTTTATTTCAACGATGTATGGAATGTTGCAACCTAGTGGATTTGGGTTTTCAAGGTCCTGGGACAACTTGGCAGCGGGGTTTAGTTCGGGAAAGATTAGACAGAGGCATTTGTAATTTGGAGTGGCGGTGTAATTTCTCTAATGCAGTGATCCATCATCTCCCTCGTGTTGCCTCTGATCAAAGACCTATTATGCTAGCTCTCAACGTTAATAATACTTTCATAATAGACATGGTGTTTTTCGGTTTTTAGCTCCTTGACTCCTTCATGAGGGGTTTCAATCTTTTGTTCAGGAGGCTTGGGAGAACTCTGGTGATATGGTTTCTAATATCAAAACCTTTGGGGCTAAGGCTCAGATTTGGAATAAAGAGATACTTGGTAATATTTTCTATAGAAAAAGGAGGGTTCTGGCTCGGCTAAATGGGGTGGAAAGACGTTTAAAGCATTTGTGACTCTCTCCTAGAGGCTGGGTTTCCCTTGAGTTTAATGCAGATTTTGTTCAAGTGCTGGTCGGCGGGTTCAACAAGTATAAATTGGAATGACACTCTTTCCAATTCCTTCATGCCTTCAAGAGGGGTTAGACAAGGAGACCCTTTATCGCCCTATATTTTCATTCTTTGTATGGAACATTTGTCTCATGGCATAAAAAATGCAGTGGGAGGTGGCAACTGGAAACCCATCCGTTTGAGTAGGGGCGGCTGTTCCCTAACTCATCTGTTTTTTGCTGACGATTTTATTATTTTTGCAGAGGCTTCGGTTGATCAAATTATGGTGAAGCAGGCTGTCTTGGATGATTTTTTCACTTGTTCAGGCCAGAAGATCAACAAGGCTAAGACTTCCTTTTGTGTTTCTAGGAATGTTGATCGTCAGCTGGTTAGTGAAATCTCTCAAGCCTGGGGTTTTAAGTACAGAACAGACTTGGGCTTTTATCTTGGGGGGGTTAGGAGGAATTGTTTTAGCTTCCTAGAAGAAAGGATGAAGAAAAAATTGAGCAACTAAGACATTATCTTTAGCTGGTCATGTCACTCGAGTAAACTCAGTTCTCACAGCCCTCCCTTCGTATGTCATGCAGACCATCATGATTCCCAAAGCTACCATTGCTCGCCTTGAGTCTCTTTGTGGAAGATTTATTTGGGGCTCGGATGGAAATGATCGATCTACTCATTTTGTTGATTGGAATTCTGTTTGCTTGCAGAAAGAGTATGGAGGTTTGGGCCTCAAAAGCTTAGAATTGCTGAATAAGGCTTACATAGCCAAACTTGTTTGGCGGTTCATTTCAGAGCTGGGAACTTTTGTGGGTTTAAGTGGTTCGCAGCAAATATCAGTCTCACAGCCATGATTTTTCTCTGCCTGTTTTGAAAGCGTATGATTCTCTCCTCTGGCGTGGCATGTGCAACTTGTGGAATTTTGTCAAAGCTTAATTCCAGTTGGGTAGTAGGCATGGGGAGTTTATCTCGTTTTGGTTCGATAATTGGTTGATTGATTCTAATCTCATTACTCATGCTTCTCATCCCATTCCCAACATCTCAAGGAATTCGAGGGTAAAAGATGCCGCTGACAATAATGGTTGGAGAAGGGATTTCCTTCGTGATTTTCTTCTCTCTAATCTTCTGGATATGTTGGGTTTCTGTTGCTTTCCTCATCCTGCAGCGGGTAAGGATTTTCTTGTGTGGGATCTATCCTCAGATGGCAAATTTTCGATTACTTTTGGCTTTACTTGAATTTGTTTGGGATAGATGAAAACAATCGAACTCCTCTTTGGAAGTTGATTTGGAGCTGGCAAGGTCCACATCGTATTAAAGCCTTCCTTTGGCTCTGTTTGCATGGAAGGATCATGACCAATTAAGAAAGAAATCGCCGGCATTTAAGCATGAGTGCCGAGTGTCCCATTTGTAATGCTAGCGAGGAATCCATCTCTCATGTTTTGAGAGTGGTGTAAGCTTCTGCTTCCCACGGATCATGTAGAGTTTTTTCAGCTAGGTTTTGAGGATTGGCTGAACCGCAACTTAAAAAACGGGTTTAGAAGTCGACTCGATATAGATTGGTGTTCTATCTTTGGTTGGAGGCGGAGAAATGATTTTGTTTTCTCTCAAAAGAGAAGCCTGGTAATCGCAAAGCTGCCATAGTTTGCAACTCTGTCAATGTCAATGTTAAGGCTTTTCATAACTTGACCAAAATTGGTTTTCAGATGGGTCGACGTGTGGATGTTTTATTCATTGGAGGGCTCCTCCTTCTGGCTTTATATCTCTCAACTCCGATGGAGCTTTTCAAAGAAGTTTAGGGGAAGCTACAGCTGGTGGTGTGCTTCGAGACGATTTTGGGAGCTGCTGGGTGCTTTCTCCATGCGGTTGGGTCACTGTTCTTCTATGAGGGCGGAATTATGGGGTTTGTATCAGGGGCTTAAGATGGCTTGGGATAAAGGCTTCCGAAAAATTGATGCTCAGCTGGACAATAAGATTGTTGTTAGCTTTTTCAGTTCGAATGCTTGTCACTCCCTTCAAAATGCCGATTAGGTTGCTAGAATTAATTTTCTTCTCTCTCAGGATTGGAAAGTTCGCATATCTCATGTGTACAGAGAGGGAAACATCCTTGCAGATTATTAGGCTAATTTGGCCTGTCAGCATCCAGACCACTTAGTGGGGAACAGGCAGCCCCCTTCAGGTTCTGAGCTCACTTCTTTAGGAGATGCTAGTGGTGTTTCTTTTGCTAGGAGTTTTGATGTAGTTCTTTTATTTTTTTCTCCCTTGCATAACAATTTAACAAATTTTATTGAGCACTTAAAATTGTTGTGTTAATAAATATTTTTTTAAGCATTTATATATTCACTGTTCATGGATTAAAACATCTTTACTAAGCATTCGTGCAGCTAAATCAAACAACCATTTAAAATGGATTGCAACGTCGACCCTCTTGATCGATTCCGCTATTTTTTCCTTTTTTCTTTTTATTTAAAAAGAAATAAATTTACGCTGCCTATTTTTTTTTTCTTTTATGATAAGAAGGCTGGAACTGAAATTTATAACAATGAATTACAGTCTCACAATAGTACATAAATAACTGGTCTAGCACTGAACTCATTGATAGTTTTCCAAACTTTTGCCATAACTTCAATTCAATTACAGAAGTAAATGGTGGGTAATGAGGACTGCAATTATAATAGGCAATGAAAACATTGATGGTAATTATAAAAAAATGTGATACTGATTCACATACCAGCTGCAAGAACTAAGAAGCAATAAAAGAATACAACCAGAAGCCACACGACACATACATATAATTCATCCTCATCATTATCAACTCTTCCGCGGTTGAGATTTACCTAACTGTACATTATACATGTATATTTTGTTGCATAAATTACAGCAGTCATTTCTTCTTTTTGTCTTCCTTGTCTCTTTCAAGAACTACAGGAGCTGCTGGAATGCTAAACCACCATTCTCTCAATCTCCTTAAACATCTTTCCGTGCTTGCTTTCCTTAGGGGTGAATATCTTGTAAACATCTCCAAAAAGCTTAACAGAACTATGTACTTGCTAGGCATGAGAACTATAACCAAAGCCAAGTACAAGAATGCTATTGCCAATGTGTCACTTGCCTGGTAATTGCATAGAACCGCAATAGTATTGGTAAATGGATAAATTTGATTGATAAACAACAATATGTACCATGCCTTTGATGATGAGAAAAAGATGAGAAGCAACATGATGAATTAGCTTGCAAAGAACAAGAGACAAAAACCTGAGGGAAAATGGATAGCAACAAGGCACGAAACTTGAGAAGAATGATGTTTCCATCCTGAATGAGCTTTTCAGCTTGAGAAATTGCATTCTGAACAGCCAAAAGCTGCTCCATTGTGTTCATTGGTGGAGGTGCTACTACTTTAAGCTCGTCGACAGGCTGACCTTTATTACAAAATCGTGTAAGCACCATAAAAATGGCGAGAAAGATAAGTGTCATTCCAAAGGTATAAGCCAACCATTCCCTGAGATGAGTACCTCGTAAGTCCTCATATGTGTGCAGAAAACAATAACAAAGCAAAAACATCCAACTATCCCTGTAAAGCCATCTTTTTCTATCTCCGTAACAATCTCCTACTTTTATTGTTCTCTCTAAATATACAGAGTAACTGCTATGGCTTTATGCTGACTATAAAAAAAGAGAAAAAAGCTAAGGATTCTTGTTTATCATAATCTTCGGAAATTTCAAAAATGAACGAGATTTACTCTCACGGCACATCAACTTTTAAAAAATGCTCAATGCACACACCACTGATGATGCAAACAAATTAACATTTTTAAAAAGGTATACCTGCAGAAAACATGACTTTATTTCCAAAAATATTTAGTTGATTTGTGACAGTTCCAGTTGTGTTAACTTGAGAAATAATTGCCACATCAGAAATATGAAAAATGAAATTATGACAAGGCTGATGCCTTTATATTTCAAAACCCATAGCAACCAAGTAATGTCTTGACGCACAGATTACAAGCACTAATAAGAAAATGAAAAAATATTCCTGCAACATGAGACTGTGCTGGTAAATGCAGTGTCATCAAAGACAGACGAAGTGCTTACCTTAATGCTCAGGTGAGGCAAGGAGCAGCATAATATTTTGGTAAATATGCAGAAGTCCTTTACTTTGTACGTAATTAGGGATTCTAAACCAAACTGACTGATCCAAATTCTGAACCAAACTGGCTAATCCAAGAAACTAACACCATTATGCTCATCTTTAAGGCTATTAATCTCAATCATCTCCAAAACCATGGAACCAAATACAAAAATGCTCATAGGTTTGCTAAATCTCATAGTGCTAATCATTTTTCCTGATAAAGCAGTAACTCTCTTTAGCAAATCAAAAATTATTCTATGTCCCTTGTTCCTAGAAACATCTCCTTAGCCCAAGAATAACTACATCCTGATTTAGATATTTATTTTTTCACCAATTCCTTCAGCCATTGGCAGATATGCTCTAGTTTAGTTCCCAACTCGGATTCCTAAATTACTTCAAAAAAGGGTATTGAGTTTAAGACAAATAAGGAAAATAACTAGTCACTCAATCAAGCTCAAAAATATAAATAGAATGCTGCACATAATATGGGCAATATGAAAAGACAGAATATATCACCATTTATTTGATCAGAAGGAAGTTTTCCATCATTCTGTTAGACGCGCTTTTTATGCTTATTTTCTTCCTTTTGTCGCAAGATGATTCTGTTAATTCAACTTGAAATTTTTTTCTAAAAAATTTTTTATGCTGGTGCTAATTTTAGGTTTATGGGTGAATCAATGAAAGATTTTGTGCTTCCTAATTTTGATAAGGACCTTAATCCTTATCGTAAGATACCCTGCAATTTAGATCTCAAGAGATACAACCGGGAACACAAATGATAGTGCTGGATTCAAATAAGAATAACAATTGAAAACAATAGGAACTGTGGAGGCATTTTACTATTGCAGTAGGTAAACTACGAAAGATCAGAAAAAATAAATCCAAGTAAATCCCAAGCAATTCAAGGAGCAAGGGAACCTCAAACGACCAACTAAATCTTTTCCTTGCCCTCCACTACTCGACTTTACCCTTATACACTATAACCTAATCGACCAAATGAACCACAACCCTACACCTGTTCTCAAGGACCTAAAACCTGTTTCAACACATATTCATACCACCTTGTTAACAGATCCCTTGCACCTCCTCTAATAAACCTTAATCCATAGTCTTCTTAGTCAATTAATGAAATATCTAATACTTTCTAATTCCGATTTTTAATTGTGTTTTACAGCAGATATGAATGGTGAGTGAATATGTTTCAGCAAAGTGGAAATAGACAGGCTGGTTCCATTGTGGTTCCTGTTCTATGCAAGAGTCAGGGCTGACTAAATTCACCCCTTGAGGCATGCTGCCATTGATACGGCCACTTAGAGATGTTTACTTTCCTATCAGAAATTATATACAGGAGTTGCAAAATCCCAATATCAAGTGGTGACATCCCTCATACAAACTCTCAACCATTAATGTCATTAAATAAAAAAACCTATCTTTTCTGTCCTTGGATGCTCATTGGTAATTGATAGTTTAATGAGTACATGCCTTACCTCCAAATAATATAACTGAAAACCAAACTGAAAGCCAAGGACTTTACTGGATCCTCCCAGAATACCAAGGCCAGAAGCCACTGTGCAACCTCCATAACAGGATGCAGTAACTCCTGCACATGCATAGAAATATTACAAATATTGGAAGAAAATCTTATAGTGGATAGGCATAACTTGGGCAGAGGAGAGTGCAAAGAAGGACAGAATAAGGATGTTGATGATGCTATTATGATAGTTTCATCTGCTATGTAACTGTGTAGAAATATCTGACAAAAAAATTCAGGAACAGAAAAATAAACCAGATTTATAGGGAGATCATTCACCCATCTATCACTGCTAAGACAAAAAAAAATTATGCCCCATTTCAACTCTTTAAAACAGCCGAATATTTTTCTTCAATACAATAATGACAAGAAAACATGCAAAGCCAAAAAGGGAGGAAAGAAACATTTTTTATATGTAAGGGGGAAAAATAGACATGCAAATTCAATTATTAGTATCACCTTCATTACTGCCAAATTAGTGTCAATCCCATCTACTTTAACCCCGTCTACCGTTTCTTGTGCTAGGACTGCCTTCTTGTAGCTGTTTCTTGAATCCTTAACTACTCTTTCCAATGAACTCATCTCTCCAACAGCAATCTCACCCACTGAAAGATCACTGTCATTTGGATGACTTGAACTTGTTCCAAACACAAATCCTAAATTGGAAACCATTGCCAAGGCTGAGATCGAATGCATTCCACCTCCAGCCTTATAATTGTTAGCACGTTCTGTTTCTCTTATAGAGGACATGCTTGCAAGGGTTTCTAGTATCAAATCTCCACCAGGAAGTTGATCACATAGATTAAACATGAGAAGCTTTTCATACTGAACAGTATTTACAGAACTAATTTCTTGAATGGCATGTACTCGAAGAATTCCAAGCACAGCCTTTGAAAGTGCCTCATCCCGTTCAACTCCTGTTATCTTAAACTTATTTATGAATCTGTGGACATACAAGATTTCCCGAATAATAGCCAACCAGTAATCACGACGACTATGCCCTTTAAACTCCGGAAACTCAATGACAACTGGTTCTGACCTGCAAGAGGAACACTCCCTAACTAAACAAAGTTTTATTATGAAGCTTTCAGTTTGAGTGAGAGAGCAGCCAGAGTTTGAAATGAAGATATATATATATATATATATATATATATATATATATATATATATATATATATATATATATATATATATCATGACTTACAAGGAAATAGATTTATATAGGACTGCCTTGTCAAAAAGCCGTGTGCCCCATGGTCCAGTTAACTCAGGTTTAACTACTTGTTTCAGATCGTCTGACAAATCATATACTTTTGGCTTGTCATAAGATACAAAACGGAGAGCTTCAAAGTATAGTGCATGATCTGTGAGAACTAGCCGACCTGTAGAGAAATTGGCCAAATATTGCATTACCAAGAATTTTTCAAAAACAAAAGCAAGAGAACACATCCAGATAGCTGTTTATAACAAAAATTATTGGAATGTATGTTTGCATATCTACATCAGTTACACAAAGACAACTTGAGAAGATGATGAACTCTATTTGACATCCAATGAACCTACCTGGCCATGTAGATATTCCTACATGTTCAAGAACTGGCTGGGTGGTGACCGTTCCATCCACTTCTAGAATCTTTTCTCTTCTTGACAATTGAAATGAAGAAAGAAGAGATGAATCTGATTGGTTCTTCATCTTTTTTATTGCCCTGTAGAGAACACAAGTTCAAGACTTATAATACAGAAGCGTGTCTCCATACCATGAAACATTAGAAAAATGAAAAAAATGTGGTCCCACTAAAATAATTTGGCACCATAGATCTTAAACAGTTGATGTGAAGAACTTTGAAATCCAAATTTAGGATTGTTAAAGAAACTGAGCATAGGTTGTTAGATTATATATGAAAAAAGAAAAACTAAAAAAAATGATTTCTCAAAATCCGCAGGGGCATAAATAGGAGAAAAAGAGAACAAATCAAAACCAGGCATGCAAACTAATTAAATTCTATTGCTAATGGCAACCAAAAGATCAATAACTTAGTGGAAGAGTCTCTTATACAAAATAATGTGCATGACCTATACAATTATTGTACATTTACAGATATAATTGTGATTAACGTCATGCATTTTGTAAATTTTGAGCTGCATTTTGAAATAGGGTAGCTTGGGGGATTTAACACATGTAAAAACTGCAAAATTGTACCATGCTTGTTGATAACGAGTAAAAAGTGCAGACAAAATTAGGCTTCACCCGTAAAATTAGGGCTCAAAGAATTTGGGCATCCTACTGAAATTGCAGGAGGAATATTCTAAAATGGCTTTTTCAACTTGGAAAGGGAAGGAGGAGGAGGGGTCCTCACAAGCATAAGAACAAGGGATGGAAATCACTCACCCAACCTAAACCTATGCAGCAGAATCAAGGGTTGCAATGACCGACCCAAGACCAGACCGAAAATACTGCAAGCTAGAGCATCCAGTGTTCAATGGAGATAACCCCGATGGCTAGCACCTGAAGGCTGAGCGTTTCTTTGACCTGCAATGATACTCCAATGATATGCGAATTTGAAGCCGCTATGATTGCTTTTGAAGGCTACACCTTGTTGTGTATCAATGGAAGTACATGCATCGGCCGATAATATCTTGGATGGAGATGTGCATCTTGTTGAAGCAATTTTGAGTTTCAAAGGACAGGTCTCTCCATGATCAGTAGATGGAGTTGAGGCAGGGAGGGACAATGCAAGAATACCGGCGGCAATTTATATCCAAACCGGCAATACTTGATGAAATTTCAAAGAAAGTGTTCATCAGCAAATTTATTATTGGGTTAAAGCCTGAAATCATATCAGAGGCAAGAATGATGCCTCTAATGGGGCTGAAGAGAAATTGAGCCAGAATTTACAGCCTTCCTTTTCCATTTCTGAAAGTGGTCGAGCTGTTACCTATTTCAAGGCTTTGGGTATAGTCCAGGCTGCTACCATCAGTCGCACTCCCTCACCCGCTCACCCAAACTGTTAGGCACCTTCAATAGACTGATCGACACAAAGATCCAACAGAATAAACAAAGGCTATGTTAACGATGTGATGAAAAATTCTCTCCTAGCCACTGCCGTAAAAAAAAAAAAAAAAAAAGGGAGTTGAGAATTATGGTGGCCCGCGTGGAGGAAAATGTTAATGATCAGGTGTTGGAAGCTAAATCGGAATAGAATGAGACGATGCGACAGATTGATGTTTCACTGAATTCCACTACGGGTCTGACTAATCCTAAGACAATGAAGGTGCGTAGTGAGATTGAAGACCAACCAGTGTTTTTTTTTTTATCGATACTAGCGCAACCCATAAATTGCTCTCCCTAAAGTTAATGGAACAACTGAAGTTGCCCCTTACACCGATGACAGTGTATGAAGCAGTATTGGGCAATGGAGCAAATGTCTAAATAGATGGAGTTTGTAAAGGGGTTGTGTTGCATGTGTAGGGGATGGGCATAGTGGAGGATTATCTGCCTCTTCAATTGTGCAACACTAACGTGATATTGGGTATGCAATTGCTAGAGTCTATAGGAGGGACATTTATTAACTGGAAGGAGCAAGGGATGAAGTTTTGTTTGGGTTCCCGTACTATCGCGATCCGGGGTGATCCGTCCTTGGGAAAGACACTAGTCTCCTTGAAAGCTATTTGTGCAAACTATATGACATTAAAAGCCATGTGTCCATAGTGGAGCTAGGAGCCATCTTTGGCCCAAACTAAGCGAGTCAAACTCCACTGAGAAATTGCTAAATGTATTATAGCAATTTCTAGACATTTGTCAGGAGCCTTTATATGTTCAGTTCCAGGATTTTCACCTTCAAGACAAGGTGCATGTTTGGGAGGGAAGTATTGATTAGCATCCTATAAGATATACCTATGCTAGAAGAAGGGGAGGAAAGGTTTAAGGTGTGGCTTGCTGTTGAAATATTGTTGTGAGGGTGTTGCTCAATTGTTACGTTGTGTGGATTGTTGGGTTTAGTTTAAGGGTAATTTAGTGATTTTGTTAGGAAGTTTGTTACCTTAGGTAGATAAATAGGACCAAGTTGTTAGAGAATAATTCATTTTGTTCATTTTTTAGGTCCTAGAGACTAAAGGAGAGAATAAGCCTCTCAAAAGCTTGTGCAATTCATTTCCACAATTCAATTTCAAAAATTAATTCTAATTTCTTTGTTGCATATCTATCAATTCTTATCAGGACGAAACAAGTGAATAGTTGGTGCTGGTGGCAAATGTGTCTATTGTACTACTGGTAAATCAGTGATATTTTAAGAACTTTTACCTTATGTTTGGGGGGAAAAGAAAAAGAAAATAGAAGAAAAACCTTGAATGATTACAATATTTCAATTGTTTGTTGGGGGCAATGGAAGGAGGGAGGGAGAGAGGGGGAGAGGAGATTGGGGGAATAGAAAATAGAGTGAACATGGGTGGAAAAGTACACATGGGCAGAATGCGTGGGAAACACATGGATTTATAGATTTTCCCTTACGACTACTTTTCTAAAAATAGGTGTAAAGGATACAAACATACTTATCCATTTTCATCCCTTCAATTTTCACTGCTTCCATTTTCACTCCTATCATTTTCTATCCTACCTAGATTTGTTTCTAAAGATAAGGTTAGAATTATACTTATTTGACTAACAGTAGTAAAGAATGAAGATATGCATTTCATTATACTCTTACGGGAAATTATTTGTTTCTAGCAAGGCTTTCACTTGTGTTCTGAAGCATAATAAACCTTTTTAATTTTGTGTATAATTTTGAGAGGGTACTTTTTCATTGATGGTACTCCAACTATATAATTCGTAACAACTCAGTACTTTAAATTGTATTTGTAACAAAAAACCCCTATATCCAAATCCGTCAATTGGGTTAATGGTTTGCTGACGTGGCATTTCCAACTCATCTAATAAATGATGTGGAATTTATTTTAAAAAAATTACAACTTATAAAATTTACAAAAAGACAAAAACACCCTTCTCTTATCTCATCACTTTCTCTCATTTTCTCACAAAAACCAAAATACAACTTTCTCGGCAGCCAAACACAATGAAGCAATTTCCAAATGCAAAGTTTTAGCATCAACTTTATCCTTATCGATGCATTGACTTGTAATCGAAAGACAAAACCAAAGTTCTCAATGTTCTATTGCCTTATCGATTTTACCCAAAGTTCCAGCATCAACTCTACAATTTCCAAACCCAAATGTAATCAAAAGAAGCTTATTGCTTGCTACACAACAAAACGAACTAAATGCATCACATAGAACAAAACCTTGACATGCAACAAAATTTGAGTTCTCAAAAATGACAACAAGAACCATTTGACCTATCTCTTAAATTAAGTTCGACAGATATGCTGTTAATCTCGATGTCAAATTCGATTTCTAGAGTTTTTTCTCCTTTTCTGCAATCACTTTACCCCCGTCATATGAGGAGCTTACATTCCCACCTCGAATTAAAGAATCAGAGTCTTCATCATCCTGAGGAGTAAAAGATCTCAATCTATCCCATGTTGAACTCACATGATCAACAACCGGCAGCAACACCATCACAAGCGGTGGAGCCAAAATCAGCAGTCTATTGCCCCTAATTCCTACATTATTGCTGTCGCGGTCCCTCATAGTCCTCACCTGTATCTCCTATTTGGAATGCAATGAAATTGGAATCATTTCTCATGATTAGAAACCTCTCCTTCACGCATATTCAAACCAGTGACAAAAACATTTCAATTTTGTTGTTTATTGGAAAAACAACTAAATCAAATTGAAGCTAACTGTCAAGGAAGGAGAAGACCCATTGTTGGGAAAGTGATTGAAATCAACGTCATGAAGGGAATGGAGACCAAAAAGCAAAAAAGGGGCCTAAAGCTTCTCTTTGAAGCCATCACACAAACAACATCCAAGCTTTGAGTAGAAAACCAATTTTCTTAAAGAGGAGAACGAATAAGAAGAACAAGAGGCCAAAGGAGTGAAATTGAAAATCGATCTGAGTTTTTGTCTTATTAGTAATGCTATTGAGGAGGGCCTTGCTGCAAACGCGACAATTGACACTGAGGCCATAATCCTTCAAATCTTCTTCACTAAAATCTCAAAGTCATACCTCTATTTTTCATAGCTTTTTTCTTTGGCTCGAAAATCTCTCTTTCAGTATGTATTTGAACAGGCCTATTAAGCAAGACTTGATCTTTTATCCATTGTGGATCTGTTGTCTTATCCAAATACTTTGTATTTGTGAATTGTAATGAAGGATCATATTATTGAAGTTGAGATTTTAAAAAATTTTGATTCATCAGTTTTAATAAGAATAGCTTGAAATTGAGATCGGTGGTGGTGCCTCTAATAGGAACTAGATTGAGGAAGATGGAAAGAGGATACTTTGGATTGAGGGATGAGGATATTTTGGTAATTTAAGTTGAGAGGAGAGAAAATTTTTATTTTTTTAATCATATGTGGAATTTCCATGTGGGATTTGTTTTTGCATAGGTGAAAAATCCACATTATCATTTTGTTAACATATTTAACAGGAGAGTAATGGAGGGGTTTTGTATTAAAAAATCAATTTAAAAGAGGTTTAGTTACAAATAAAACTTAAGATACTGGATTGTTACAAGTTGCATAGTTGGAGTACCATTAGTGAAAATTACCCAATTTTGAGACAATGTTGACAGCTTAATCTCTAATGATCAGCATTAGCAGATATCGACCTTCTTTAACCCATTTGGAACGGATATGATATTTCAGAATGCAACAAAATTATTTAGGTAACTATCGAATTCTGTTGCCTAACAAAATTACCTGAGCATTCCATAAGGCAATCAGGAAGAAGATTATAAACAACCTCTACCAAGTGCTGGATATTTTAGTGTTGAACTCCTGTTTCTTTTTATCTATTTCAAATGGGGGACCAAAATGTAAAAGCAAGTCTTTTTAATGGCTTGCTTCAATGCAACTAATAAAACCAAAAATGAGCTCTAAGCAAAGCAAGATGAAAAATGAAATAAATTTATGTTTATGATCATTTGTAGTTTGGAACCTTTTAAGTCTATCAGTCCCCGTAACACTCTTGGTTCTTACAAGTGTATGTTAAATTAATCAGCTGCAGGTTAGTATTTACATGGTCATCTTTAATTTTCTGACCCCAGTGCATTTCACTAATTTTTGGTTCTGCCGGGATGGCAGAAAATAAATCTTTTTGGGCCCTAAAATGAAGTGTATGCTCTGTGTCTTCAGTATAAGTCTTTTTTGTCTAAGAAGCCATACAAAAAAGGATCTCTACCCAATCCATGCCAAATGAGGATTACGATTTTTTAATAGTCTATAAAAATCAATGATAAAGATTGAACCCAAAAATGCGCACAATAATACTACAGTTCCAGAAGTCAATTATTGAGTGGGAAAAAAAATCAGCCATCATGGTGTTTTGAGTTGTGTTATGTTATTCTTAAAAAAGAATAGGTGAGGTAATCTAGATAAGAGTTCTAAAACCTAATAGTGCAAAGCTTTTCTTTTCTTTTTACAATTCTTCTGCACAATGAATGATAGTTCTTATTTTACCTGAGCGCTTTGAATTAGCGCGCCCCCCCCCCCCCCCCCAAAAAAAAAAAAAAAATTGTATTTCGCCAGAGATGATAAGAAACTCAGCTCATTTCGTGATGTCTAATCAGACCCAAATCCTAACATTAATGAAGTGAACGATAATAGCAAGCGATATCCCAGAACAAGTTCTCAATATCTGATAAAGACATGTGATACCTCTCTAGTCCATTTAGGTACTTGTCATAGGTGGAGAATTGAAGCCGACCACAAGTTGACAATGTAAGTGCCTCAAAAAGATTTTCGCTGATAATCACATTGGCAATGATTGGAATTGCTGGGGCAATTCGTGAGAAGGCCTCTAGCCCAACAGTCAAATCTTCATCCACCTATAAAAAAATAAAAATATATAAAAAAAACAGACAACCATTAATGTCCATCCATTGGAATGCAAAGAAAGAATACAACGAAAGCAGTCTAACAACTTTTCAGCAAACAACTACTTGAATGGAAAACCCCATCATAGTTAAATGAACATACTCACATTAAGCAAAGGTTGGCTGGTAGCTGCCGGAATCTCCCAAGCCACCATCATGTCAAATGTCAAGCGTCGGAACTTCTTATCAGTTAGATGACCAGTTACTTGAACAGATAAAGCCAGTGCTCGGAAGCAGCAGTATTCCAAGAAGTTCCTGGCATATCGCAAAGGATACTTTATTGATTCAGAAGCCTCCGCATTGAAGCTTTCTTGCAGCTCAGTCACAGAAATGCCAAGGATTCTGCATTGTTTTATTTTCTTTGTCAATGAGGAAATGATAATTAAGAAAAATAGAGAAGTGGCATATATTTTGATGTGCCCCAGTTTCATTGAAAAGAAGGCATAGAACTAGCTTGCCCAAGAGTAATACAGATAACTAATAAGAGACACAATATTGACCTTATCTATATCATAAGATGTATTAAAGCAATGAGCAGAAAAGTAGTAACGGCACTTACTTAGAGCACCTACGAACAATCATATTAGCAATTGGAGAAAGCTCTGCAATCCAATTCCTGCTTGCAGATGGAGACCTTCCCATCTCTTCAAATTCTTCATCAAAGTAACTTCGCTTGCTAAGTAACCATTTAAATGATCCTTCTCTTACTAGACCCTCGAGCATATTTCTAGCTTTGCTTGCTGTTGCCATCTCCAGTGTTTTTGTTCAAAATCCAAGAACTAATTTTCACCAATAGATTGCTATCTCATATAATCCCACAAAAGATACCTAAGAGATTCCTTATTTTATTCAAATTCACCAGAAATAAAATTCCAGTCAGAACTCAATAATCCATACTTATTCAAAATTCAGCTACCAAATTCCCAATACAAAACCTTAATATTGTACAAGACCTTCTACAAATTCCCACATCCACTAAAATAAATGACAGGAATCCCAATTTCAACAAGCTTTAGATACCAAAACTATCCAGGAAAAAAAACAAAAAGAAATAAAATAAATAGTCGAACAGCCTATCTAAGAACTATATTCATACATCAAATCCAATTCAATTTGTAATATTTCAAGAACCCCACTTCAGATTGAGTTCAGTGACTTCTAACCCGTTCAGTGACTCCTAACCCAGGAAATAGCAAAGAGCAAATTCGCAGAATTACACGAACTGACAAAGCAAATAGGATGAAAGGAAATCGTCAAGCTGTTTCTAATGGGTTCAGTTCATTATTCTGTCGTAACAGGGGGATTATCCAATAGGAAGAGACAAAAAGAACTGTTACTTGGATGGATTATTTGATGGGTTTATTTGTGTTTCAGTGTGTGGCGCGAGATTGAAGCGATCAAGCAACTCAGCCCTCGTTACCGAAGGAATAATCTTCTACTTTTGTGTAAAATGCATTTAAGTCCCTGAGAATATTTATTAGTTGCAGACGAGGACAAAACTTTTAGTAAAATTTTATTTTTCCCACATATTTTTTTAGGTGACCATCAAATATTTCAATTAATAATAATAATAATTTCATTAAAATATTTTTTTGAGAATGATTTGAATAGATGTCATTAAAAATTATGAATTAAGGATAACCACTTAGTATACAATAGTAGATAAAAAAATGAGAGAGAAAACAAAGCTTGATGCAATATTTTGTACATTTCTTTTTTCAACTAACAAACTTAAGATATTCTGTCAACTTGGGAAGCATAAGTAGTTAATAATTTATATCACCGGCCTGATGGCCGGTGGTACCTATCTTTCATTTTTATTATTGGTGTGTTTTATTTATTTTTTTATGTTTATATTTATATTTTTTTTCTTTTATTCAGGTTTCAGTTTAGAATTTATGGGTTGTATATTGTGTTTTTCAAGCTTTTTTTTCGTTTATGTGGGATATAATAAAATAATAATTAAAAGAGAATAAAATTAAATAAAATGAAAGGTGGAAGAGTGGTACATGGAAAAGGGAGTAACCAATAGAGTGGGGACTTATATATCAAATACTTAAAATAACTTTTATTCTCCTCTTTCTCTCTCTCCACATCTCTATTTATTTAACAAAAAAAATATCGCACAAAAAAAAAAGCTCAATTTTTCTTTTGTGGATTTGCGATAGAAGATAAATCATTTAAGTTGTGGTTTTTAATTATAATTCATTATATATTAATGAGATTAAAATTTGATTATACATGTTATTGATCTTAGGTATTGGCTTACAAATTGATTTTGATTTTGTATTAAATTCATATTAAAACCAACAAATAATAACATATTATTTAGAAATATGTATCAATAATTTATAAGAGTTAATTTTTGTTTTTTTTTCTTGTTCATTGTTGTATAAATATAATTTTTATATTTATTTTGTCCTATTTATTACTTCATGTGTAGTTAGTTTCTGAATACAATTTTAATTTCTTTTGAAAATAGGCTATGTAGGCTTTAATTTGGTTAATTACTTACCTAATTTAGTTGAGTATTGAATAAGTTATGAGTCTTTGAAAATGACAGTTCAATTTTGAAACATATAAAATATTTTCAACATGTTATCTTTGAGACTTTATTTATCTCTATATATTATGAATCTATAGACATTTTTAAATTCTTTTAAAAGTAGGGATAACATGCTTTAATTTGGTATGAAAATCGTAAATTTTGAGTAAAAATTGAGTGAGGAATTGGGTCTCAAAGATTGACCCTTAGCACTGAAAATTCGAATTTCAAACTTAGAATTTGGATTTTAAAGGTAGAAAGATGACAAAATTATCATTAATGTCATTGCCCATTTCACATACTTGCATATGTGCTTTGACGGAGATGAACCCCTAGATAACCTTAGAAGGTCGAAAAATTTCTCACCAAGCGAAGTTCGGTTGCTGGACAACACCGGTAAGGTGGCACCTATAAGTAAGTAAACTCAAAAAAAAAAAAAAGGAGCATGTGTAATACACACGCTACACAAAAAAAAATCTAGTTTGGTACCCATATTTTTGGGAAATTTACTATTTAATACCAAAGTTTATTTTTGATTAAAAAATTGGAATATCTATATAAAATATTTTTCAAATAATTAATAAATTGAATTAATTTTATATTTTGTTATAAAATATAATTATTTTTGTTTTAATTATATTTTCTATAGTCCTTAATTTTTTAAGCCACATAATTGATTTTGTTAATCATTAACTATGAATGTGATTTAAAATTTTTTTGTTAATATTTAATTTTCCTTTATAACAATTCCTTTTATTTTATAATAAATTATTATATGCCCTATTAATGTTTTTGTAATAAAAATTATGGCAAGGCTAATAAAGACTATAAGGGTTGCTAGAACCTTAGAACACAAAAGAAAAACAAAAAAATGATAAAGAAAATTGGAAATGTTGATATAGACCCAAATGACAAGCGATGACTTGCACCGTCTTGTAAATCATATTTGTTACGATCAATGGTCTCATTCAAGCGATAGTTAGGGAAATGAGTTTGTTGACTCACTATGAAATATAAAGTGCTTAGATTTGGTCTTAATTCCATTAATGAACAAGGGATTCCTAATTCATTATTTAATAGTTATACTCATAAAGGGTCATACAGAAAGCTCATTAAGGAGTTTATCAATGCATATATAAATTGGATTACAAAGAAGATATTTAGCTTTTCATATGATATGTCCATTCTCAATGGCAGTCAAAAAGTACTCGGAAATTTTATAATATCCAAAATCAATCATGTATTGCCTTTAGAAATCAAAGAAAAACTATATGAGTTTATCCATGTAAATATGATGAAAATATCTTAATTTTTTTTAGTTGTAATTTGTTCCAACTCATATGTAATGTTAGTATATGAATTGTTATTGTAAATATTTGTGTTTATCCATTCAATAAAATTCATGCTATTTATTTTACATAATTTGTCTTGCATGAAATTGATTTTGTTGAATTATAAAATTTGTTAAATTAATTTTGATTTTTTTAGTATAAATTAATTAAATTTTTAGTAACTTTAAATTGTGAATAATTAATTATAAAGTAATTAATCAATCATAGAATTTTTAGATAATGATTGGGAATATAATGATATCTCGACTATAAGCCTATACAATATTAGCATTTTATAATTAGTTGAAGTTTATATATATTCTAGGAATTGATGTTTGTGTTTATATGTCTTTTTGTAGTATTAAGAATGACATTTGTTGTTTAGAATATTGTTGTCAAACTCAATAAGGGGTGAGAATTTGAACGTCAACAATTATGAGATTGGGAGTATGAATATTCAATATTTTATTGAAGAACAAAAGGCTTTTGAAACTCTTAAAATGCCCATGATTAAACATGAGCCAGGTAACATAGCCTAATATAGGAGGGATTGTGATGCCTATAAGGCCTAGAAGAAGAACTTCATTACTCGCATCACTTTGCTAAGTAGCAATGATGACATCATGAGAGAGTTCCAAAAGTATGAGATTGCGAAATACATGTGGTTCACTCTCCCTGGCTTTAGCTCCCAAAGTGGGAAGGGGGGCAAATAAAAGTTTCATAGTGGGAACCAGAGAAATGAAAGTAAGGGTGAATCTAAAGCCAAGAAAAAATAGAAGTTCAACCAACTTGGAAAGGAAAAATATTTTTTCAAGAAGAAGAAATATGTGTCAAAGCTCAAGTGTTATAATTGTGTCTAGAAAGAGCATTTTGCACGTCATTTCAAAGAGCCCAAAAATATAAATGATATTTGTGCACTTGTAAATGAAAATAATGTTTCAAGTTTTGTTTTCCTAATTAAATCTAATCATTTTATGGACTAAAGAATTAAGAGCAACAGACCATATAGAGAAAGACAGGATGCCTTTACAAAATTTCAACGGATTTCAAGAGGAACGAAATGGATATATGTAGGATATATGTAGGATATATGGCCAACCAACCTGCATTCATGGGAGTGAAATATCATTCACACTCATAACTAGACCATTCATAGGCATGAATATCCTCTCCTTCTCAAAATGCATAATACACTCCTGCCACATTCAAAACTCTGTCATTTTGAACCTTAGCATGACCCTCACGCTTGTGAAAGCACTCACAACATAAGAACTTAATCTTTTAAAAGGTTATATGCCCATCATCTCTCACTCTCTAAAATAACATAACTTATAAGCCTTAACTTACAGGCCTTAAAATTCTCTTTCCTTTAAAGAAATTCCATCTATGAAATTTACTTGGTTGTTCGGATTGAAACAATTGGAGATACTGAGCTCTCATCACTTCCTCACTTTTCCATGTTGCTTCTTCTGTAACATGATTCTTTCATAATACCTTGATTAATGGTACTTACTTATTATTTAACTTTTTGACTTCCTAAGCCAAGATCTCAATTGACTCTTCCTTATACGACAAGTCTAGTCTCACCTGAATGCTTTTTCAGCTGGAATGATGTGAGAAGGATCTGATTTGTATGTCATCAACATTGATACACAAAAAATATTATGTATCCTACTTAACTCTGACAACAATATAAGTTTGTAAGCAACTGGTCCTATCCTTTCCAGGATCTCATAAGGTCCATTAAACTTAGAGCTCAACTTGTCATTTTTTCTAAACTTGAGGACTTTCTTCCATAGGGAAACCTTAAGAAACATTTTATCTTCCACTATGTATTATATATCTTTTCTCTTGAGATTTGTGTAAGACCTTTGTCTATTTGAAGTTGCCTTAAAATGATCATGAATGGTCTTCACTTTTCTTTAGTCTCTTACACTAACTTTAGCCCCACTAGCTTCCTTTTGCTAAGTTTGGTCTAACATAATGGTGTCCGATGCCTTATACCATAGAGTGCCTCCCAGTGAGCCATCTAAATGCTCGATTAGTAATTGTTGTTGTAAGCAAACTCCATCATTGGTAGATACTTTTTTCAGCTACCTTCAAATTATATAATGGAATTCCTCATCATATCTTCCAAGTTCTAGATCACCTTTTCTAACTAACCGTCTATTAGATGATGAAAAATTGTACTGAAGTTAAGCTTCATACCCAAAGCTCATTGTAAACTTCCCTAAAACTGTGATGTGAACCTTAGATCTCTATCTGAAATGATAGAGAATGACACTCTATGAAGTCTTACCACTTCATTCACATGCAATTCTGCTAGTTTGTTCAAAATATAGTCTTTTTTTATATGCAATAAGTGAGCTAACTTTGTTAACTTATTCACTATGACTCATATGGTGTCATACTTCCTTAGTGTCAGAGGTAACCTAATCACAAAATTCATTGTGATCTTTTTCCACTTCTATTTTGAAATTGTGATCGACTATAATAACCTTGATGGTACTTGATGTTTTGCTTTGACTTGTTGACATGTCAGACATCTTGTGGTATACTTTATGATGTTTTTCTTCATTCTTAAACACCAATATTTCCCTTTAAAATCCTGGTACATCTTGTTGCTTTCTAGATGCATAACATATCTTGCCTTATGTGCCTCGTTTGGAATCCTCTTTCTCAAATATGTATCATTAGGCACACATAAATGGCCCTGATAGTACAAACCACCATATGGTTCAACTGCATACTCAGGTCTCTTCCCCTTAGAGACCAATTTGACTAACTTAACTAATTTGACATCTTGCCTCTATGCATCTCTTATCTCTTGATTCGAGGTAGGTCAGATGTGCAAGTTTTCTATGACCTTTCTTCTCAATACATTGGCCACAACATTGGGCTTGCCTAAATGATAATTGATTACACAATTGAAATCCTTGGTCAGTTCTAGTCATTGCCTTTATCTCAAATTCAACTCCCTCAGTGTAAGATGATATTTCAAACTCTTGTGGTCAATGTAAATGAAACACTTTTTCCTATATAAATAGTGTCACCAAATCTTTATAGCAAAAACTATGATTGCTAATTCTAAATCATGAGCCGGGTAATTTTTCTTATGAGGCTTCAACTGCTTAGAAGCATAAGCTACAACTTTCTCCTCTTGCATCAAGACACATCTCAATACATTATAAGAAGCATTACTATATATTACATGCTCTTTGTTAGGAACTAGAGCTTCTGTTAATAAACTCTTAAGCTGAGGAATATTGTGCTAGCACTTGCCTGACCAATCAAACTTAAACATCTTTCCTTAACAATCTAGTCAATGGTGAGGCTATCATAGAAAATCCCTTAACAAATATTCTATAATACCTTACTAAACTGAGAAAACTTCTGATATTCATTACATTCTTGGGAGGCATCCAATCCAAGATTGCTTCAACTTTGTTGGGATCCACTATAACCCATCTGTTGATACTATATGTTCGAGGAATGACACCTCATCTAACCAAAATACATATTTGGAGAGTTTGACATACAACTTTTGATCCGTGAGGATTTGTAGAACAGTTCTCAAATATTGATCGTGTTCCTCCTAGTTCTGAGAAAACACTAGGATATCGTCAATGAAAACCACAATGAACTTATCTAAGCATGGCCTAATAATCCGATTTATTTGATCCATGAAAGTTGTCGAAGCATTGATCAACCTAAATAGCGTAACCAAAAACTCATAGTGGCCATATTGTATTATGAAAGTTTCATTTGCAACATCGTCTGCCTTAATCTTTAGTTAATGGTACCCTAACCTGAGGTCTATCTTGGAGAAAACTCATGCACTCTTTAATTGATCGAATAGATCATCAGTCTATGGTAATAGATACTTGTCCTTGATGGTCATCTTGTTCAACTATTTGTAGTTGATACACAACCTTATCGATCCATCTTTCTTTTTAACAAACAACATAAGTGCACTAGTGAAACCCTTATCTTAGAGATCTTGCAATTGTGCATTCAACTCCTTTAACTCTATAGGTGCCATTATGTACAGTGCAGTTGATATCATCATTGTATCTGGAGCAAGCTTTATAGAGAATTCAATCTTCCTATCTAGAGGTAACCCTAGTAAATTGTCAAGAAACACATTTTGATATTCTCTCACTATCGAGAAATCCTTTTTTTGGGTCCTCCCTTCCTTATATCAATCACATGAGACAAATAAGTCTCACACCCTTTTCTAATCATCTTTTGAGCCTTTATCATGCAAATGACTTGTATAGGTTGTGGAAACCTCTCACCTTCCATTATTACCTCTTATTGTTCTAGATCTTAATAATCAACTTCTTACCGAAAATCCACTACTGCCTCACATTGATAGAGCTAATCTATGCCCAAAATGGCATCATACTTGTAGAAAGGCAACTCAATCAATTTTGCAAAAAAAAAACTCCTTGTGCACAATCAACGAACAACCCTTGTACACCCCGATTAATAATTACATTATGGCTTAGAGGGTTTGTGACTTTAATCTTATATTCTATGTTCTCAACTATCATTGTAATATCCGTTAATCTAGACCTAAGTCACGCGAGTTGTTAAATCGACTCGTCGGTTTGACCGAAGTCTAAATTTAGATTTTTATTGAAAAATAATGAAAATAATGGCAATTAAGAATGGAATATAATCAATAAAGTGTTCAAAATATTTTAAGATGTTAAATTTCGGTAAAGGACTAAATTGTAAATTTTGAAAAGTTTAGGAGTTAATTTGTAATTTACCGAAAATTGGAGGATTAATGGGGATAATCATCAATTAAGTGCATGAATTGAGACATAAATTGCATGTGGAGGCCAACCACACCAAGTGGAAAATTTTAAGAAGCCAAATAACATACATGTATTTAGCATTAATATAAACTTCTAGATTGAGCTTAGGTGTTCCCCCATCTTAATGACTTTTGTCATCTTCTTCTTGATTGTTTCTTCTTCTTCCTTATCCATTTTTCATTGAGGAAAATTCTGTTCTCTACACCAACCCACGTTTTCCCCTTGATCAGTCATAACCAAAGCTTGATTCTAGTGTAAGAAAGTGTGAAAAAGAGAGAAAAGGCATGGGAAATTCCATTTTTCATGCTTAAGGAAGCACAAAAGAGTAAGGAGAAAGGGAGAAATTAGGTTTATGAATTTTTAATAATCTGTTATGAACTTTAGGAACTCAAAGTGACAAGGATTTGGCTCAAAGGAGCAAAGGAAAAGAAAAATAGAAGTAAAGGGAAAGAAAAGAGAACAGGAGAGGTTTGTGCAAAACCTAAGGCAATAGCCTATTTTAATTTTTTTTTATTTGCATAATTTAATTATATGGCATGCTGATGATTTTGAATTTATAGTATTTTGTGATGAAAATCTTGGGGATGCATGTTTGCTAGACTTAGGATTTAATTTGGTAAAAATTGAATGTGATTAGTTGGTATGTTCTTTTCTGGAAATGGATGAGTATGTGAACTTAAACTGTTATAACTTAATTTCTGGAACTTGGTTTTGCATGTTATTTATCGGGTTTGAAAGATAAGACATAGTTTAATTTAGATCATAAAACCTGAATATGTTTGTATTTATCCAAAAAAATTCATAAATTTTGGACATAGAATCTGTCCAGAAATTCTGGGCAGAATTATTAATAATGAGCAGTAAGTACTTAAACTGTAATAACTTGAGTTCTGGAGCTTGGATTTGTGTGTTATTTTTTAGATTGAAAGCTAAGACATAGAGCTATAATTTTTATTTAAAATATAATATCTGAATATGTTTGTAATTGTCCAGAAAAATTCATAAATTTTAGTCTTAGAATCTGGGCAGAATTGTTAGTGACCAGTCAGTGTTTATATTACCATATCTTTTGATACCGAATTCAGAATTAAGTGATTCTAGTTTCATATTAAAACTAAGATCTAGATCTAAAATTGTTAAGAAGAACTTGTAACTAAATGCATATTTTAATAGGACCAACATTAAGGGCCAAGACAGAGAACAGAATCTGCCAGTGGCAGGGTAACATATGAGTTGAGAAATGAAATGAGTAAAATGATGAGAACCTTGTTATATTATGTAATTGTTATTTTAGTTGAGTGATTATGTGATTATTTTGAGACATTAAATGGATGAAAAGTATGAAATTAATTGTTATGAATTTTAATGAAATTGTATAAGCCCTAGAACACCTAACTAGAACCAACTTAGGATAGTTTGGCATGCCAAATAAGGGGGGAGTATGATGAAAATGATTAAATCCATTAATAGTATGATTATCTATGCTGAGTTTGACATTGTTATCTACGGTGGGATGATATTATTATCTACGTCGGGATGGCATTATTATCTACACCGGGTATGACACGGTTATCTACACCAAGTTTGGCATTGTTATCTACACCAGATTTGGCACTTATATGTGCACATCATATTGCCCGGGTGGCACTTCTAAGTGCCTGGATGACAACTCTGTTATCCTAGTAAGTGGTTCATAGGTGTCCTGGGCATAATTGAAAACATAAATAAAGAAGTTATGAAACCTAAATAAATTTTTGAAAATAAAAATGGAATTACGAATTTTGACATGGTTAAAAAGAAGATTTAGTGTTATAGGCAATAACAAGTTATGGATAATAATGATTTGATAAAGTAAAATAAACATAAGATATAAAAGAATAAAATTTATGAAATGTAAGTTGCATGGAAAAAAATGATTGAGTATGATTTGTGACATGCATTAATAAATGGTTGAGTGTCTTGGGCATAAATAAAAAGGTTATAGTAAATAAAGAAGTTATGGAAAATAAAAAAATGAAATTAGGAATTGTAACATGGTTAATTATGATGGGTTATGTAATGATATGTTAATAAAATAAATAAGTATGAGATAATATAATATAATTTGATGTCTATATATGCTAGAATACAATAATTTGCATAAAAATATGATTAAGCATGAGTTGATATATGATAATGCATGATTGCATAAAATAGTTTATTGCCTTATTTATATGCACCACTAAGCCAAAAGCATAGCGTGGGAGTTTTCTCATGCAGATTTAGTAAAAAATAGATAGAAGATAGTAGATAAAGATAGCAGTGACCTAATCCAGTAGAGTAGTCTGTTGCAGACATCGTGGGTTATACAACTTTTGTATATTATCTTGTAAATTTTATTTTGTAGTATTTGTAAAATAAATAGTATGTGTTGTACATAACATGTTACTATATAAAAATGTAGTTTATCTTTTATGTTATATTTCTTTTATAATGCAAAGTAAAAAAAATATAAATGGAAAAAAAATATATAAGAATGATTTTCATGTATATAAATTTAAAAAAAATGATATTTTAACTGATGAAGTCAGCGTAGCACACCCTCATCTAGGCACAAACTGCTGGGGTGAGGGGGTGTTGCATTTTTTGGTATCAGAGCACCAGGTTAGCATTTTTGGATTTTGGTATTAAAGCCCAGTTTGGGCGGTTTTGGGATTTTAAAATAGTTTTCAAAAAAAATAAAAAAAATAATAATAATAATAATAATAATAATAATAATTATGATATCTGTGTACCCACAATTAAGTATTAAAGTTGCTGCTTACTGATTGGGGCCGTTATTTTATGATATAGTTATAATATGGCTTCAGGTCACAACATATTGTGGTCGAAGGAGGTGAAAGTAATGAGGTTATTGAAACACAAGCTTCATCGCGACCCAGTCATCATCAAGCTACTGTATCTAGATCCAGTGCTAGCCTATCAAGAGGGTAGTCTATTGCTGGCACAGGACAAACAGAGCTTATGAGGAACATGATAGATTTGCTACAAAGAGCATCACAACCAACCTCATCTGGGTTACAATTCAAGAGGCTGAGAAAGCTAGGGGCACCCGATTTCTATGGTAAACGGGAAGATGACCCCTCAGTGGCAGAGTTTTGGTTAGAACGGGTAGAGAGAGTTTTTGATCAGCTGCATTCCACCGACGAGCATAAATATGAGTATGCATTATCTTTACTATAGGAGCATGCATATGACTAGTGGCGATTTGAGTCACAGAGCACAGAGGCTCCTGACCCTATGACATGGGAGTTCTTTCTAGAGAAGTTTAAGAAGCAGTATGTTCCTCCTATCTACACAGACGACAAGAAAAGAGAGTTTTTGATGCTAAAACAAGGAAATTTGTTAGTAACAGAATATGAAAGAGAATTCACACATTTCTACAAGTATGCTGGAGGCATTGTATCCACTGAGGCAGATAAGTGCTGACAATTTGAAGATGGATTGAGAGACTCAATCAAGCTACAGGTCTCAGCCCTATGCCTGATGAGTTTTCCTCGTTTGCTAGCATCTGCCAGAATAGTTGAGAGAGTTTTAGCAGCACAGCAGCTAACACTAGGTAGAGGGTTTAGGAAACCCATGTCACCACTGAGTAGAGTACAGTTAAGTGGAAAGAGAGCCAAATCTTTTAGTAGCCAATTTCAAGCTGGGGGTTCCAGTAGGCCTTCTTCTTTCAAGCGGGGACAACCCGTGAGATCTGTTTTTTCGGCAGCCAGTGCACCAACACAAACACCATATAAATCTCTACCCCTACCAGAATGTCAACATTGTGGTCGTTTGCATCCAGGAGAGTGTTGGTGGATGATAGGAGTGTGTTTTAGATGTGGCTCTAAAAACCATATGAGGATAGATTATCCCTTGTTACAGTATGGCAGAGGTTCGGCGAGCATTGAACCGATACAGACACAGGCTTCTGGGCAAGGCAGAGGCCGAGGTCGAAGGCAAGGCAGAAGAGGCCGATCAGGGTTCAGTCAATTCAGATCAGAGACAGTTAAGAGGCTAGAAGGTAGTAGAGCTACCCCAGCCAGGGCATATGCCATGCTAGGCCAAGAGGAGCAGGATGCACTAGATGTCTTAATTGGTAAATTCCTTTTCTTTGGCTCTAACATACATGTATTGATAGATCCGGGATCAATGCATCCATACATATGTACATCACCACTGGGTCGAGAAGGTTTAGAACCACAGGCTTTAGAATTTGAGATTCTTGTGACTAACCCGTTAGGGCACAGTGTGAGGGTTAGTAAGGTATTTAGGGGTTGCCCTATTGAAATTCAATGTAGGCAATTCCCAGCAGACATGATAGAGTTACCATTCCATGAGTTCGATGTGATCTTGGGAATGGATTGGTTGGCTCGTTATGGAGTAATAGTAGATTGTGGAAGAAGACAAATGATCATCATAATTCTGGAACAAGATGAGATAATGGTGATGGGTGAGAATAGAAGATGTCCAGACAATGTGATCTCAGTGTTGAAAGCCTAGAAACTCATTAGTAAGGGATGCGAAACATACTTAGCGTATGTGGTTGATATGGAAAAAGCAAGTCCAAAGTTGGTGGATATTCCTACTATTAGTGAGTTTCCCGATGTATTTCTAGAGGAGTTGTCAGGATTACCACCAGATAGAGAAATCGAATTTGCTATCGATTTGGTACCCGACACCACTCCTATTTCCATTACAACATATAGGATGACACTAGCAGAGTTGAAAGAGCTAAAGGTACAGTTGCAGGAATTGTTAGATAAGGGTTTTATACGACCCAATGTGTAATACCCCCTCACCCAAACCCCACATGCCCGGATGCAGGGGCACTACTGTCTGTCTTTTTTACTTCTTTAAATCGCTATATATATTTTTTTATTTAATAAATAATGTACATTTTATTTACATAACATAGCACTTATAAATACCAATTTACTATTTAACAAACTTTGAAAACTAATTTAAAATTTATAAGTATATATAATGCTGAAAACAAATTACAAGAGTTCAAAAGTTTGTGACCCACTATTTCGAGATCGGCTGCTTTAATTTGAATAGGATCACCGCTTGCTTTATCTACCACCTTCAGCTACCTTTCTATATCTGCGCGGAAGGAAACTCCCACGCTAAGCTCTAAGCTTAGTGGTGCATATAAATAAGGCAATATACTATATCATGTAACAAGCATTAACATGTATCATTTTATATATTAAAATGTTTGCGTGCTATGTCTATCAACATGTTCCTATTTCATATAAGTATAAATATCATGCTCACATATACAATGTTATTTCCATTTATCTTTGATGGTAAGTTACTATGTTAATCTCTTTATTGGTATATCTCAATCTCATATCATCATCATTTTCTTTTTCTTTTCTTTTCTTATTTTCCGACATATCTTCATTATCTTGCCCCACATCACTCTAAATTTGGACTGACTGGATACGGGTTATGGATCAGGAGCGCTCCCAAAACTATAGCCACCCTGTCCACTATCTGGCTCAACAGCGCTTCTCAAATCAATGGCACTCTCCGAGCTTAAGCCACATTGATTGAGTATAATTTCATCATAGATGAATAATCGGACCAAGGGTGCTTTCCGAGCTTAAGCCACCATGTCCTCAATTTATATGTGCTCATCAGAGCTTCTCAAGTCAATGACGCTCTCCAAGCTTAAGTCACATTGACCGAGCATCTCAGACCAATGGTGCTCTCCGAGCTTAAGCCACATTGATCGAGGAATATCTCATATAGTACGGTACCAGTCGCCCCCTTAATGACATGTCATCTATCCTGTTTCTAGTCCACAGGTAGAGTAATGGGCTTCTTCATATTTTCACATCAATCATATATCTTTATTTAATTTTTATTTTACATCCATTTCCTCATCCTCATATTATGCATCACATCATCATAACTCTTAATGTCGACACATCAATATTTTCATGTATCAACATCTCAATTCTCTTGTTTTGCAAACATCTTATCATGCTCATACATACTGGATAACATCTTTTTCATTTGTGTAACTAAATACATCAATAGATAATCATATTCACAATTTTTTTTGAAAACAAAGTATTCACGGCCGTGAGTACCAATTCATGCCCGTGAAATAGTTCACGCCTGTAATCCCAAGTCGTGAACGCTACTGGAATGAATTGTGCCAAAAGCATTCACGGTTGTGAATACTCATTCGTGCTGGTGAATGAGTTCACACCCGTGATTCCCAACCGTGAATGCTTCTGGAATGAATAGTACCATTTCCACACAGAAGTCACAACCGTGGTACAATCAGTCTCAACCGTGAACCATTAAGTTCACGCTCGTGACTCGATAGTCACGCCCATGACTTTCAGTAGGAAATCTGCATATTCACTTTTCATTCATTCTAATATCATCCAAATCATACCAAATTTCTATTTCATGCATTTCTAAGGTTCTTTACTCAACTTATTACTTTTTAATACATGTAAATGTCTTTATCATACAAGATTTTCTAACATGCATCATTAATTCAATGTCTCACAAGGATCTCATTCGTACATGTCTCATCCTATGGTTTCATGCCATAATCATCATTCTTGAAATTCATTTATCTAAAATCATGTTCATCATGCATTATTTCAAACAAAGTTAGGCTATTGCCTTAAATTATGAACAAACCTTAATCTTTCTCCTTCACTCTTCTAGGTAGCTTTCTCTTTTCCTTTGCTCTTTAGTGTTTGTTCCTTGTCACTTTGAATTCCTACAACATCATAAATCATTATTAGCATATGATTTTCTCAAGACCCTAAACTCTCTCATTCTATCTCAAAACCCTAATTTCTCTCCCTTTCCATATAAGTCTTGGATGAACTCAAAATTCAAACTTCTTTAAGAAAAGATGATGATGAAGAAGAAGAATCACTTCTTACCTCACTCTTTTCTTCACTAAATCACAACTTTGGAGATTTTCTCTCTCCACCAAACTTGATATTTCTTCCTCTTTCTTGCTCTTTCCAGCTTCTTTAAGAGTTATGGACCATGAAGATCATTTGTTCCTGCTCTTTCCCTTCTCTTCTCTTTCTTTCTCTTTCTAAATTTCTGGTTTGGCTATGGAAGGAGTGGGGCTGGCATGACTGGTAGAAAAGAGAGAGAAGAAAGCAGAAAATGAAAAGAAGAAAAAGAAAAGAAAGAATTAAATAGGGTACCCAAAAGTCTTCATGTGGGACCCACTATCTTGACCATCTTCTTCCCATTTTACTTAATCAACACTAATCTTACTCCTCCTCATTGAGTAGCCGGCCAACCTATTAAAATGTCCCCAAAATTAATATGTTGATTAATAATTAATCTCATAAATCCTCAAATTTTTGGTAAATTGCAATTTGACCCTAAAACTTATCAAAATTTGCAGTTTAGTCGTTTACCGTAAATCAACTTCTTTAAACTTTATAATCACGTAATTAGGTATATATCATTTAATTTAGTCATTACTTGATTAATTTCGATCAAAATTCGAATTTAAACTCTGATCGCTCAAAAGCGTCAATTTCGCGACACGTGCGACTCGGTGTCTAAATTAACGGATATTACACAGTGTATAACCATGGGGTGCTCCAGTGTTATTTTTCAAGAAGAAAGATGGCACTCTTCATCTTTGCATCAATTACATGCAGCTTAATAAGGTGACTATTAAGAATAAATACCCGCTGCTTAGGATTGATGACTTATTTGACTAGTTGAAAGGTGCAACCATATTTTCAAAGATAGATCTTCGATCGGGGTATCATCAACTGAAGATCAAAGAATCAGATGTACCTAGGACGACATTCAGGACTTGTTATGGTCATTATGAGTTCCTAGTTATGCCCTTTGGATTGACGAATGCACCGGCAGCTTTATGGACCTGATGAACCGAGTGTTCAGGCCATACCTTGATCAATTTGTAGTGGTGTTTATTGATGACATTCTTGTCTACTCTAGAGACCGAGTAGAACATGATCAACATCTCAAAATAGTGCTGCAAACATTGAGGGAGAAGCAGTTGTATGCAAAGCTATCTAAGTGCGAGTTTTGGCTTAAATCAGTCAGTTTTCTGGGTCATGTAATTTCAGCAGAAGGTATTCAGGTTGATCCTAGTAAAATTGAGGCTATTCTTAATTGGAAACCACCACAAAATGTGATAGAAGTGAGAAGTTTCCTCTGATTAACCGGATATTATAGGAGGTTCGTGAAGGGATTTTCATCTTTAGTGACTCATTTGACACGATTGCTATGAAAATAGGTCCGTTTTGAGTGGACAGACAAGTGTCAAGCAAGCTTTGATCGACTGAAGGCAATGTTGACTGAAGCACCAATTTTGACTCAACCTACTCCAGGAAAAGATTTTATTGTGTACAGTGATGCTAGTCATAATGGTTTGGGCTATGTTCTTATGCAAGATGGAAAGGTGATTGCTTACGCCTCAAGACAACTTAAGCCTCATATGCTTAACTATCCGACACATGATTTGGAGTTAGTTGTGATAGTTTTTGCTCTTAAGATTTGGAGACATTATCTGTATGGGGAAAGATGTTATATCTATACAGATCACAAAAGTCTTAAGTACCTTCCCTCACAGAAAGAGTTGAATCTGAGACAACGAAGATGGTTGAAGTTGATTAAAGATTATGACTGTGTGATCGACTACTAGTCAGGAAAAGCTAATGTGGTTACAGATGCACAAAGTTGGAAGATTTTAGCTAAGATGCGAATACAACCTACTTTGATGCAGAGGATCAAAGATGCTCAGAAGCAAGATGAGAAGTTAGTAAAGATAGTAGAGGCAGTGAAAAAGGGAGAAAAGCCTGAGTTTTCAATGACGGAATATGGCATAGTGTACTTCAAGAATAAGATTTGTGTGCCTAGTATAAAAGAGCTGAAGTTTGAGATATTAAAAGAAGGACATGAAATGGTATATACCATACATCCAGGTGGGAACAAAATATATCAAGATTTGAACACTCAATATTGGTGGCCAGGGATGAAGAAGGATATCACTGAATATGTTGCTAAATGTCTAACTTGTCAACAAATGAAAGCGGAACACCAGTTGCCCATAGGATTGCTGCAACCAATACTAATTCCAGAGTGGAAATGGGAAAGAATCATGATGGATTTTGTGTCCGAGTTACCGGTGACTCAGAGAAAGCATGATGTAGTATGGGTGATGGTGGATCGATTAACAAAGTCAGCATGCTTCTTACCAATTAGAATGGACTACTCATTGAACAAGCTACCCGAAATTTATGTAAGTGAGATAGTGAGGTTGCATGGAGTGCCAATGTCCATCATATCTGATAGAGATCCTAGATTTACTTCACAATTCTGGAAGAGTCTATAGCACGTTTTGGGGACTCAACTCAATTTCAGCATGGCCTTTCATCCGTAGATGGATAGACAATCAGAGCGAGTTATTCAATTGCTAGAGGATATGATGAGAAGTTGTGTGCTTGAATTTGAGGGAAGTTGGGATAGACATCTATCCCTTATGGAGTTTACGTACAACAATAGTTATCATACAAGCATAGGCATGGCTCCGTATGAGGCATTGTATGGAAGAAAGTGCAGGACACCAATTTGTTGGACCGAATTGAGTGAAAAGAAGTTGATAGGGCCAAAGTTAGTGCAACAAATAGAAGAAAATGTTAGAATTATCCAAGAAAGATTGAAAGCAGCACAAGATCGACAGAAATCATATGCTGAGCTCAAGAGGCAAAACATTGAATATGATGTGGGTGATAAAGTGTTTCTTAAAGTTTCACCTTGGAAGAAAGTATTGAGATTTGGTAAAAAGGGAAAGTTAAGTCAGAGGTTCATTGGTCCTTATGAGATTTTGAAAAGAATCGGACCAGTGGCATATCGGTTAGCATTTCCCCTAGAGTTAGATAAGATCCATAATGTTTTCCATGTATCTATGCTAAGGAGATATAGGTCTGATCCGATTCATGTCATACAAACTAAAGAGATAGAAGTGTAAACTGACTTGACTTATGAAGAGGAACCGGTAGCTATATTAGCATGTGAAGAAAAAGTTTTACGAAACAAGAAAGTTCCATTAGTTAAAGTGTTATGGCTGAATCATATGCTACTGAAGAAGCCATATGGGAGAATGAAGAAGTCATGAAGAGGCAATATCCTCAGTTGTTCATAGAATTAACAGGTAAATTTTGAGGATAAAATTTAATTTAAAGGGGAGAGAATGTCATATCCGCTAATTTAGACCTAAGTCACATGAGTTGTTAAATCGACTCGTAGGTTTGACCGAAGTCTAAATTTGGATTTTTATCGAAAAATAATGAAAAGAATGACAAATAAGTATGGAATATAATCAATAAAGTGTTCAAAATATTTTAAGATGTTAAATTTCGGTAAAGGACTAAATTGTAAATTTTGAAAAGTTTAGGGGTCAATTTGCAGTTTACCGAAAATTAGAGGATTAATGGGGATAATCATCAATTAAATGCATGAATTGAGACATAAATTGCATGTGGAGGCCAGCCGCACCAAGTGTCAAATTTTAAGAAGCCAAGTAACATACATGTATTTAGCATTAATATAAACTTCTAGATTGAGCTTAGGTGTTCCCCCCATCTTAATGACTTTTGTCATCTTCTTCT
Source organism: Triadica sebifera (assembly GCA_023653625.1). Classification (NCBI taxonomy): domain Eukaryota; kingdom Viridiplantae; phylum Streptophyta; class Magnoliopsida; order Malpighiales; family Euphorbiaceae; genus Triadica; species Triadica sebifera. The sequence goes on from CM042900.1 coordinate 11,680,884, forward strand.
TGATTGTTTCTTCTTCTTCCTTATCCATTTTTCATTGAGGAAAATTCTGTTCTCTACACCAGCCCATGTTTTCCCCTTGATCAACCATAACCAAAGCTTGATTCTAGTGAAAGAAAATGTGAAAAAAAGAGAAAAGACATGGGAAATTCCATTTTCATGCTTAAGGAAGCATAAGAGAGTAAGGAGAAAGGGAGAAATTAGGTTTATGAATTTTTAATGATCTGTTTATGAACTTTAGGAACTCAAAGTGACAAGGATTTGGCTAAAAGGAGCAAAGGAAAAGAGAAAGAGAAGTAAAGGGAAAGAAAAGAGAGGTTTGTGCATAACCTAAGGTAATAGCCTATTTTAATTTTTTTTATTTGCATAATTTAATTATTTGACATGCTGATGATTATGAATTTATAGTATTTTATAATGAAAATATTGGGGATGCATGTTTGCTAGACATAGGATTTAATTTGGTAAAAATTGAATGTGATTAGTTGGTATGTTCTTTGCTGGAAATGGATGAGCAGTGTGAATTTAAACTGTTATAAATTAATTTCTGGAACTCGGTTTTGCATGTTCTTTATCGGGTTTGAAATATAAGACATAGAGATATAATTTTTATTTAGACTATAAAACCTGAATATATCTGTATTTGTCTAGAAAAATTCATAAAATTCAGACATGGAATCTGTCCAGAAATTCTGGGCAGAATTGTTAGTAATGAGCAGTAAGTATTTAAACTATTATAACTTGAGTTCTGGAGCTTAGATTTGTGTGTTATTTATTTTGATTGAAAGATAAGACATAGATCTATAATTTTTATTTAGACCATAATATCTGAATATGTTTGTAATTGTCCAGAACAATTCATAAATTTCAAACTTAGAATCTGTGCAGAAAATTCTGGCCAGAATTGTTAGTGTCAGTCAGTGTTTATTTGACCATATATTTTGTTACAGAATTCAAAATTAAGTGATTCTAGTTTCATATTAAATCTCAGATCCAGATCTAAAATTGTTAAGAAGACCCTATAACTAAATTCAGAGTTTAATAGGACCAAAATTAAGGTCCAAGACAGAGAATAGAATCTGCCAGTGACAGGACAACATATGAGTTGAGAAATGAAATGAGTAAAATGATAAGAACCTTGTTATATTATGCAATTGTTATTTTAATTAAGTGATTATGTGATTATTTTGAGACATTAAATGCATGAAAAGTATGAAATTAATTGTTATAAATTTTAATAAAATTGTATAAGCCCTAGAACACCTAACTAGAACCAACTTAGGATAGTTTGACATGCCAAATAGGGGGGAGTATGATGAAAATGATTAAATCTATTAATGGTATGATTATCTATGCCGAGTTTGACATTGTTATCTACGGCGGAATGGTATTATTATCTACACCGGGATGACATTATTATCTACGCCGGGTATGACACGGTTATCTACGCCAAGTTTGGCATTGTTATCTACGCCGGATTTGGCACTTATATGTGCACATTATATTGCCCGGGTGGCACTCCTAAGTGCCTGGATGACAACTCCGTTATCCTAGTCAGTGGTTCATAGGTGTCCTGGGCATAATTGAAAATATAAAGAAAGAAGTTATGAAACATAAATGAATTATTGAAAATAAAAATGGAATTACGAATTTTGACATGGATAAAAAGAAGATTTAGTGTTATGGGCAATAACAAGCTATGGATAATAATGATTTGATAAAGTAAAATAAACATAAGATATAAAAGAATAAAATTTTTGAAATGTAAGTTGCATGGAAAAAAATGATTGAGTATGATTTGTGACATGCATTAATAGATGGTTGAGTGTCTTGGGCATAAATAAAATGGTTATAGTAAATAAAGAAGTTATGGAAAATAAAAAAATGGAATTATGAATTGTAACATGGTTAATTATGATGGGTTATGTAATGATATGTTAATAAAATAAATAAGTATGAGATAATATAATATAATTTGATGTCTATACATGCTAGAATACCATGATTTGCATAAGAATATGATTAAGCATGAGTTGATATATGATAATGCATGATTGCATAAAATAGTTTGTTGCCTTATTTATATGCACCACTAAGCCAAGAGCTTAGCGTGGGAGTTTTCTCATGCAGATTTAGTAAAGAAAAGATAGAAGATAGTAGATAAAGACAGCAGTGACCTAATCCAGTAGAGCAGCCTGTTGCACACATCGTGAGTTACACAACTTTTGTATATTATCTTGTAAATTTTATTTTAGAGTATTTGTAAAATAAATAGTATGTTTTGTAAATAAAATTTTACTAAATAAAAATATAGTTTATCTTTTATGTTATATTTCTTTTATAATGCAAAGTAAAAAAAAATGTAAATGGAAAAAAAATATATAATAATGATTTTCATGTATACAAATTTAAAAAAAATGATATTTTAACCAATGAAGTTAGCGTAGCACACCTTCATCTAGGCACGAGCTGCTGGGGTGAGGGGGTGTTGCAATCGTACTATATTGGCTAGGTGTTCTCATGCAAACATACAAATGTGTAGATCCTGGGTCTATCAAAACACATAAATACAAGCTATTGAGAGAAAACATACCCACAATGACATTTGTGGTCTCATGATCCTCTCGTGCTCTCATGGCATAAACTCTCACTAGAGTCTTACTTGGTCCTGGTTTATTTATCATCTTTTATGCAGTCAGACTAAGTCTTGTTTAATCTCCTTTGGTCTACTATCAATTTTGAATAAGAGCCAATCCCACTATCTATGTAGGTGTTTAAATGCCCAACAATAAACTATCCCTTTTCAGATGATATTGGGCCCCACATCTAAAACAAGCCTTGGTAGTTATCCAACACTTGCCCATGTGGCTCGTATGGCAAGTACAACATACTGGATTTTCTCCTCTTGAAGTCTATGGCTGTGAGCTGGTAACGATATATGTGGCTTGGGAGGGTGGTCTCCTCCTGAAGGAACTTGACTGTGAAAAGCCCTGACTATATCCCTTATACTATGACTAATTAGAGAAAAGCAACCTCTCTTGTCCAAAGTATAAGCCATAATAGCTAATGGTTTCCTGAAGGACTCATTTGTCTTCTTCCTTTTTCTTCTCTTAACACTAATGGTTACTAATATTAGCTATGCAAAATCTTCACACTAAAAAGATGTAACCTAATAGTCAATATCCTTGCTCAAACCATCCTAGAACTTGCGACACTGATTTGCTTCATCCATGAGAATCCTAACTGCATACTTACTCAGCCTAACGAACTCTCTCTCATACTCAGATACTATAAGGTTCCCTTGTCTCATATTGAAGAATTCCTTCTTCTTCTCATCCATATAAACTTGTGGCACATACTTTTTCTTGAATTCTACCATAAACAAGTCCCAAGTCGGTGATTATGGTGTCTGTGACTTCAACAAAACTATCTTCCACCAATCATATGCATGTTTATAAAGCACGGAAACAACATATCTTGCCTGGTGCTCATTAGCACAATCTAGCTCTTTGAAGACTCTCTCAATCTTCTCTTGCCAAAACTCTACATATGTTGGATCATCACTACTATTGCCAGCAAAGTTTGTAGCCCTATTCTTTCAAAGCCTATTAATCTATATCCACGACCTTAATAGTGAAGGAGGTAGAGTTAGTGGTAGTACTAGCTATAACACTACTTGCAACATAGCCTATACTAGCTACTATAGCAAACCTACTACCTGTTGCATGAAAGGCATCTGACCCTGATTGGCCTAATTAGTAGCCTATTGTGAAGGGACTGGTGCAACACCCAAACCTTGTACACTAGTAACACTATGCTAATCTTGAGCTTGAGGGTTGGAAGGACTATTGCTCTCAACAACATCGTGATGATCTATATCCTCAATCACCATAACACTCACCTATACCTACAAGTTGATGGAAAAATAACCCATGTCAGAGTCAAATGAGACATAATTAATGCATGATAAACCCTTTTAGCCCACTTAGGTTTAGAAATGCCTAAACAAGGCTCTAATATCAATAAATGTAATACCTATCGATATAACTAAGAGCACCCCAATTATGACAAAGAATGATAAAAAATTTTTTTTGCAAAAAATCAGTTAAATTAAAGCTTTTCTTTATTAAGATATCATTATAATAATTAAAACCCATTCAACAAAACCTGTTTATACATAAATAAATGCAAAATATAATAAAAATCATAGTAGGCTTATATTAGCCCTGTGTATCAAAATACATCGAAATAATCAATTACATGTTCTTAATTTAAAAAACATGTACAAAAAGTCCCATATCCAATGACGTAAACAAAGGAACAAAAATATGCCATATATGAAAAACCTGTTAGAGAGGTGCCCTGAAGGCAATCATCTTAGGCACTTGATGTACTTATTTATTATTAATAAAAAGACATTTTCATTATATGGTATTCATTGCATATGAATTGATATAGTTCTTAGACCATTTAATGAAGTTCTTGGTATGTAACACAATATGAAGAAAATCATGATGAGATCATGATAGTGATATTCCTATAATGTGTAATTGTGTTTATATCTAAATTATCATTAGTCACAGGATTAACAAGATAAGACATTGTTAATCCAATAGACTATAACATGTTATACTCCTTGACTAAGTTAAGCAATTGATCTTATAAGCTGAAGATATGAGATGCTTAAAGTTAACATATGGATGCTTGCTAGAGTAGCTAAGTACATTGGATGACCTGCTATCAGTGATAGTCTCATCATAGCAATGGTGTAAGTATCCTCAGACTTGAGATGCTCAAGGTTATCTTGGATACTAAATCCTATACTTTTGATTCAATTCCTTGTTGCCTCTTAGAAGTTGCTCATAGAATGGTGATTGGATATAGTATGAGGTATTCAAAAGTAGTTGAGTAGTCAATAGAGGATTCATTATTCCTGATAAAAGGATAGTATACTTATGGCCTCTTGTAGAGATCATTACTTAGAAAATCCTTAGCTGAAGTGGACATGTCTTGAAGAAGGTCTTCAAGGACATATAATAGAGTAATGAGTCTCATAGACAAGAATTAATATCATTTGGACTAGATGTGATATAGTCAATATAGTGGAAGTTGACACACAGTCCATGCTCTAAACCAAATAAAGTATAGTTTGGTGAAAGGAAGAATTGCATGGTAATTGTCTATAGAAGGGTTTAAAGTCAGACCACTGACTTTTCGGTCAATTGGGGGGGGGGTCATGATGTGTTCCTAGATACCGCTCATGATCTGCTTGAGATCATGTGATGATTTGAGCTACCAACATAGCTATGAACTTAATAGGTTACACGTATAGAAGAAATGAAGGAAATGTGAAATAGGCATTGGATTGGATCCAAAACAATTTGGTCAGCATCATGTGTCATGGTCATGACAAAGGTTGTCACGGGCATAACATAATGAGAATCACAACTATGACACAATTAGACATAGGCATGAAAGCCCCAATAGCAGCAATTGCAATTTTAGGTTTTCTATTTCGAATAAAACTCCTATGCATAGAAAACTTATGTCCAACCTTAATTATGATTAGAGGACATATAAATAATCATTTAAGGGCCAAATTCACGTCTACTCACTTAGAGAAATAAAAGTTATCTATCTTCCATCTCTTTCAAAAAGATTGACCTCCATTGTTAGTACTTTGTTGGTTGATCACCCCATCACTATTGTGGTTGTTTTGTTCATTTCTTCGCATGGATTACTATTAGAGACAATCTAGCCTTTGGATTATTATAGTTTGCAATAATCCAACTTGAAGGAAAGGCGCACAAGTTTAGAAGAACAAAGAATAATTAAAAGGTAATCAACTTCTCTCATTAGATGGTTCAATCCGATTTTAATATGCATAGGGCATTCCTTGGGCTTTGGCTTTGATAAATTTTTATATTTCCTCTGTCATATGTATGAGATGCATGTTCAAAACCCAACAAGGGTATCAGATCCACCCTATGTAAATTAAATTTGGATTTAATTAAAATATCAATGAGATTGATTTAAAAGAAACAACTTGGATTTCTTTCTTCTGTTAAAAATAAATTTTAATTTGTTTGGCCTAAAATTATAATTTTAATTAAATGACATGTTAATATGATGATTTAGATGCTGTTGTTGATAATTAAAAGGTTTGAATTTGATTTAAATATGAAATTTAAAATTTTGCATGTTATTGAATTTTAGAATTTATGAAACCTAGTTTTGCCAATTGAGTTTGTTTTGGGGTGTTTGAATTTGGTTTATTAATTTGATTATTGAAACATATTTATAATATATTTAGAATATTTTTTAACTTTTGGATAACACTTATTATGATACAAAAATCATTTTTGATCATGGAAAAAAAAAATGTAACCCTGATAAGTTAGGGCCTAGGATTAATATGTAATGAAAGGTATATAAAGGGTATATGGGAAGTATATGTGCGGCTATGAGTTTAAAGTCATGAAAATAATTAAAAATATATGAAAAAGTGAAATTTCTATTGTTCACACCCATGACATATGTAATCACAATCGTGAGTTTTGTTAAATTCATTTTTTGAAACTAAGGATCTTTACAGGCGTGGCACAGGTGTTCACGCCCGTGAATCACTATAGTTTAAATTGAGAAGTTTCATATTTTTGATAGAAACTCACAAAATTTAATCTAAAACTCTAGCCACCAAATTTCCTCAAACCCTAGAAATGAACTTTCTTCTTTTCCCTTCGATTTTGATTGATAAGATATGAATCCCCATCATTGACAAGATTAAAACACATTAAATATCAAGGGTTTTTACCATAGTATTGAAATCAAAACCAAGAAGTGCTAGAATGGTTTTGAATCCTATAATCAATATGTAATCATCGATATAAAGGTAAGGGTTTGTGTTTGTCATTATTCTTTAATTGGTTCAATTTAGTTTTGATGGGGGTGATTTTAAGGATCTAAGTTAGGATTTTCCATTTTTAATGGTTTATATAACTTGAATGGTAGAGGTCTCTATTAATGAGGTCTTTATTATCATGTTAAGAACCGAGGCAGAGGGTGTAGAATCCCCCTAGAAGCAATAGATGTGTGAGAATTGAGTTTAGGGCTCCAATAATCGAGTTTTAGGCTTATGCACATTTTAATTCGAATCTATTATGCTCGTTGTGTGAAATATGATTGTGGCATATGAATTGGCATGAAATTTTGATATTTTAATTGTTGGATTTGAGATAATTGGCTTGAATGAACTCTTAATTGGGTTGGATTGTTATAGTTGATTTAAATACTGAAAATATATTTATGAATGTTGAAAAGTGTTGATATGAGTGACTAACATTAGTTATCCTTAGTACCAATGCATGTTGTGTGTGATTTTGGCTTAAAATAGTGCTGAAATATTTTTTTACTAGTTGATGTTTCATAGTTATGAAGGTAGTTTTCATGCCTGTGAATGTATTGCATGCCCGTGAATTATTGCACATAATAGCTTTACACCCATGAACCAAGGTTCATGCTCGTGAATGTACGCACAAAGCCAGTCACAAGTAGACAATCCGTGATAGAAGGCTTCATGCCCATGAATGCCATGTATCTAGAAATTTGATATTTGAATCCTATGATGGAATTACATTAGTTTGTAGTGCACACACTTGGCATGATTAATTAAGATGATATACATTATGATACTTAACTATAAACAATGATTATGCATTAGGTGTCCTATATTATAAAGTGTTATGTAAAGGGCATGTTGAACCACAAATGACTTAAATGATACCGGTAACTAGAATATAATTATATATGCCCATTCTCTATTTCGAGGACTAGCTTATGATAGGTGGCATACCATTGAGGGGATTATGGTACTATAGGATATTATTATGATATAATCAGGGTAGCTTAAACTTGGATCAAAACGCTTCTGAGTATTTAGAGATAAAGTGGCTTAAGCTCGGGTTATAGAGCCTTTGTACCCATATGCATACAAATATTATATTTATTCATCAGGATGGCTTAAGCTCAGGTTAGAGCGCTTCTAATTTGAGAAGTTCGGTAGTGGCGATACAGACAAATACAATTAGTGAGTAGGGCAAACTCATATTAAAATGGTCCTGTTTTATAATCCGCATCTGAATAGTATGAGTCTAGAGTATTGGATGGAACATAGTAAATTATTAGGCAAGCAAACAAATAGTGAATTATTATAATACAAAATACAATAAATTATAATGTAGTATATAGTGGTATCATAAAACCAGTAATACAAAAAGTAAATCAAAATATTGAAATCAGAATATAATTACATCTTGGAAAAGGGATGTGAAAATCAATAATCAGATATACGGAATAAGAAGTTAGATAATTGCAATATATGAGGAAGGTCATTATGATTATGATGATATAGAAATTCTATGAATGAAATGTATTATGATTATGATGACTTGTATATGCTATTAATGTATTAAAATCAAATCAATTCAGAATAAATGAGGTATTATGAGTATATATATATGGTCAAGCACCTAGGTATGGCTATGGATATGAATGTTATGTTAATGTATGAATGCATACGAGAATTTTAATTCTTATATATATCACTAAGCTTTGAGTAGACAGTTGAGTTGACTTGAAAGAAGACCAAGTTAGTCAAAGTTGTCCTATATTGGATATGTCTATTTATTTTTTCATTATATTGATTTGATTATCATTCATGATATGGGATAGAGGTAGTAGTTGAACATATTTTAATAACGACGTGTAGTTGATTTTATTTATTATTACTAAGAATGAATTTTATAATAAGGGTGGGATGTTGCCAAGCTAGTTATTGATTCTATTTATCACTATTATTTAGATACAAATGAGTATTTATGCATAAATAAGATATAGTTATTATAAAGATGCATGTTATATAGATATAGTTATATAAGTTAGAAAAAGTTTTAATTTAGAACAAGATTATATAGATTTAGTCATGTGACATCCTTCTATATAGTGGGGTTACTCTTCTGTACAAATAGTGTTACAAAACTAGTAACTAGGTCAAAAACCTTACCATGTGATGGGACTATTTTGTGTTATTTGATTTAATGGAATGTAACTTTATGACGAGAACTTTAATTTCATGTTTATGAGATATTCATGATATGGTTAAGTTCCTAAAGAATCCTAGTTCATGTATAATTCAATTTAGGCAAATTTTGAGTAATTGGTTTGTTAGTTGAATAATTAATGATTTAGATTATCCAATAAACGAATTTCCTAAAGAATCCTAGTTCATGTATAATTCAATGTAGGCAATTTTTGAGTAATTGGTTTGCTAGTTGAATAATTAATGATTTAGATTATCCAATAAACATATTTAATTGGTATAAACTGATTATAAGTTGCTTATAATGATGAGAATGAATTTATAAATTTTAAAAATTTTTAAATGGAATTTTATTTGAATAAGAAAAAGGTTTTGTAAATCCTAGTTTGACTAGGATTCTAGTATGCAATTCCAACTAAGATTGTTTAATCATATTTGACATCAAACTAATAATTAATTAAAGTAATTTAATTATGAATTAACTATTGGTCATATTTGAATTTAATATTTAATATGATTGAATTATTAAATTCAAATTTAAATGTTGCATTCATTAAATTGGTAAAAACCTAGTTAGCAAAGTAGGCAATTTTAGAAAACTTTTTGATATGATAAAATGTATTCCTAATTTTCATGATTTCCTTTTATAAAGTGTTTCTAAATGTTCATATGTTTATTTAATAAGTTTAAATAATTAATATATGATGAATTTCTTTAAAGACCAAACAATCAAAATAAAGTTTCAAAAGTTAAAATGAAGAGAACCCAAATTGTTACTTTAATAAATTACCTTTAATTATGCGTTAGAGGATACATGCTTGAGGTGTATGGAATAACATGATGATATAATTATAGACTTGACCGATGTGATTAATCAAGCATGAAAATTTTGTTTTTGGTAAATATGGCATGCAATTCCATGTCTTATCTACTCTCTCTATTGTATTTCTCTTCTCATCTTACTCCCCCCAAATGTAACTTGAGGTTTCCTTATGAAGAATTTATGTAATTAGATTACATAAGATTATAATAGAACTGAAATGTAAAGGAGAAAGAAGACAGGAGATGGTGCCAAAAGCAAAGGAGCATTATGTAATATCCTTGACTTTTCCCATATGCATATCTATATGCATCTCATTTGAACATATACATCTTGCCTATACTTCATTTGAACATGTGAATTCTACATGTAACTTCATGGAGATAAGTTCATGACATACATTAGCTACGTGTCTAAGTATATTGAAATTCTATCGAGTTGCATGTGTGTATTTATAACCTAAATGGGGGTAACAAGATATTAGAGATAAATTAAATAAAGTGACTAAACTAAAGTAAGTAAAATTACTAGATCCAAATAAATGAAATGTGACATAGTTAATATAGTTAAATGAGACTACTTGGTTAAATTATAGTTTTGGTATTGTCTAGTAGGACTAGATACATTTAAATATGTGGGAAAAAATAATAATTGTAATAATAAATAAATAATTAAAGAAATGAAAATGAAAAGAAACAAAAAAAAAAAAAAGTAAAGAAGGGAAGAAACAAAAGATGAAGAAAATGACAAAAGTGAGGAGGCAGACCTTATCTACCTTCTCAAAATTCTGCCTTCTAACTCCAGCCCCGTTTCTCCTTTTTCTTCCTCCATTTTAGCCTTGTTTTTTCCATTGTTTCACTTGAGTTTTATAGCCTATTCAACCCTTTCAAGTTTGTTCTTGGTAAGTTATCATCTTTGATTATTTTAACCTTGATTAGTGTTATTTAGAGTCTTTAAATGGCAAAAGATTGTGCTATGAATTCGAAGACCATAGAAGCTGATTCTAGAAAAGTTTAAAAGATGAAATTTGTAGTTTTATGTCTTATATTTATAGCTATATAAATATTTTTGTATGATTTTGTGTGTATGAAAAGATGTTAGTATCTAAGTGAAATTGGTTCAGGTGTAAACCCTAGATGAGCCACCTACCGTGTTTACTTATTTTAAATATGACAAAGCCCATTTTTAAGTAGCTCAAAATATTACAGTTGTAAATACATGTGTTATCAATATTGATACCAAATTTCAGGTTCATATGTGTTGTGAATGTTGAGTTATGATGAATGGAACCATGGTTGTTCCATAGTTTGAAATGCTTGCTTAGTGCCCTGGCAGGTCGAGAAAATTGTTTGATAATTTTGAGGTCATTATAGATGAAATTTTTAATTTGTTAAAACATTAAAGCTATAGGTTTATTTCTTATCTAAAATTTTTCATAAATATAAACTTAATATGTTATGTATAGTATGAGATATGGCCTTAACAAGTCATACTAGTTCGGAAGCCAACTTTGTTCTAGACCAGTGAAATATTTATTATAATTTGAGAACCTTAGATACATAATTGATAGACATAAAAAAAAATGTTCCATTTTAACCTATATAAGTTCCTATAAAGTTTCACTATAATATGACATACATAATGTAGGATATGAAGGATTAAATTTTGGTACCCTAAAACTGCCTAAGGGCAGAAAACAAAACATAATTGAAAATTGTACCAAAAATTGTACAAAGCTCCAATTGCTCTAAAATTTGAATATGTTATATGATTATATGTTAAATTTAATTATAAATAAGAATCAAATAAATTGGACAAATGTGGAAAATTTATAGCATAATCAATCCCATAAGGTCACACTGCTTCATAGGAAAAACCTTATCTATATGAACTATGCATATTAATTTGTTTAAACCATATTAAGTTTCTCTAGTTATGAATTAATCAATTATATTCCCATATTAGGTTCACAAAAAATTGGAGATCCACAAGAAGGGGATAGACAATAAGTTAAGGATCGAAATCAAACGAAAAAAGTGAGTTTAATTATCAAGTGATTTCTTTAGTATATAAACATTGCTTGCTATGTGATATGTGAAGTGATTTATGGTTATGTAATTCATATGATTGCCCTGATTTGACCTTGATAATGAGATGTAGATATTTGTGACATATGTGATATATATAAGTGGTATATGTATGGTATATTTGAGGTATATATTTGGCATATTCAATATATATATAATATGTATAGTATATGTGAGGTATATGCATAGCATATGTGGTATATATGAGGTTGTTGCCTAGACAATCACTAAGAAGAGGAAGGAGGAGGGTGGGGGCGGGGATGAATTGGTGGACAATTAATATTTTTCCATAATTACAAATAATCAAAATGTAAAAGAAGTGGAGAAGGAGAATTTAGATACACAATTTATAAAGGTTCGAGTGTTAATGAACCTTACTCCTCTCCCAATCTTAATTCGGTATTTTCACTATCTCACACAACAAGATATACATAAGTTTTACTAGCTCACTCCAAACTAGGCATTTCACTCTCGGATCACACCGAACCGAAATTCCCTTGTGTTTTATTGGCTAACACAAAAACCAATTCCTTGTATTTTATGACTCACACAATAAACCCTTGCAAGTGTTTTACTCCCAACCCAACTCATGCAAAACACACTCTTGAGTAATTACTTGATAGAATAAAACACTCAAACTCAAGATCATTTAAGTTTTACAAAATCAAAAGGAGAATAAGATGAAGAATTACAAAGAATTAATACATAAACCATCCTAGCAACGAGCTGCGGTTGGACAAGATCAAATCTTTGATGAAAGTCCTGCTGTTGGATATCCATCCTAGTAATGAGCTGCCTCCTCATGTCTATAGGAGATGAGGAGGAGGTCTTGCCAGCTGGGGAATTAGAAGGCATAGCTCTAGCTCTCTTACGTTGTCCTTGACCCACTAATCCTACTTTGAAGGCATTGGAGTCATTATCCTCCCAGATTACCTCGTCCTGAGGATCCTTAGACCTATAGAGGGTCTCTCCTTGATAACTAATCCTAGTGATAGTCCTTATCTTCAGAAATGACTCGATATCAAGCTTGTCCATAGCTAAGATGGGTAAGGCAGTGAATCTGTGTTATCGCTTTAGAAATGACTCGATATCAAGCTTGTCCATAGCTAAGATGGGTAAGGCAATGAATGTGTGAGCATCCAAGTCTAAAAGACTAAGTTGAATAGCAAGATGAGTCACATAGCTACCTATCAAAATGTCTCTTATAGGTCGAGTAGCTATGGATAATAGATGGTTTGCAAACCATCGACTCATAGCAATGGGCTGTTGTTTCCTAGCATAATCAAAGAATAAGTGCTTTATCTTTTGAACATCCCCATTACTGTCACCTCTAATGAATATGTTGTATGTCATAAATCTATGAATATATTTCAAAGCAGGAGAAGTTAGATGTGTGCTCTTGGACAACCTAATGTCTCAAACATAGTCTTTACTAATATGACTCCATGCATCAACAACTACAAAATCTTCAACATCTATTTCATTCACTAAACCCTTATTAAACAACTTAAAAATATGCCCAAATTCATCAACTGACAACTAACGTGTCTCAAAATAGAGTTGGAAAGAAACTTTTCCAAAATTATCAACATGTAAGGTGCTCAGAAATTCCAGCGTAATTTCCTTAGACGTGGGATTAAAATATCAACAAAATCTAGCAATCCCAAGTTCGTGAACCATATCCTAACATCATTTTCAATTCCTACTATCCTAACACATTCCTAATCGAAGGCTCTATAATTTAGAATGGGACGGGTTTTTAGAAAACTGTACCTTTGAAGGGCATTTGCGGGTAGTAATGATAGTATCAGGTCTGTGACTAGTCTGGAAGCAATGGATTTTGCTCATGTACATTTGCCTCGTGATGAACCTGCTGCGCTTGCCATCGAATCATAATTGAAAACCAAGTTCCCTATGGTGAACAGTAACCCGAGAATGGGTTTTGCAAAATCTCCACAAAAAGTGATAAAAACACTTAAAAACTTGTGAAAAACTTGATTAAATGATGAGAATAGGTAAAAATCGGTCCAAAACATGAGAAAAACGGTGGAAAATGAGTGAGAACGGTGAAATTTTTTTTTTCTAGCGGTGGCCGACAGAGAGGAAGAGAGAAAATTAGGAAGAAGATGGTTCTTTAGGTTTTATCGCGTTCTTCACGGGCGTGAAGAACCAGTTCACAGGTTGCCAAGCTGTGAACCTCAAGCATGAATGTTTTGTCCATTCTTTCTTCGATATTTATGGATGTGAATACTCTTTGTCATGGCTACTAAACCTGTAGCACCTGCAACGCCCCCTCACCCGACCAATACGTGCCCGAATAAGGGAGCGTTGCTGCCTGTCTTCTTTACTTCTTCAAACGCTATTTTTTTTTATTTTTTTTCTTTTTTTATTTTACCTTTATTTTCTCAGCACTCATGTATATATAGATATATAAAAAACCCATGTATAATTTATTTACATAAGATAGAAATTTTAAACATTCAAATTAATTTTTAAACAAACTTTAAAAGTAAGTTTTACAAACTCTAAAACTCTTTAATATAAAAAGCCAAATACAAAAATTTCAAAGCTTGTAACCCACTTTCTTAAGGTTCGGCTGCTTTACTTGAATAGGATCACCGCTTGCTTTATCTAACACCTTCAGCTACCTTTCTATATCTGCGTGGAAAAAAAACTCCACGCTAAGCTCTAAGCTTAGTGGTGCATATAAATAAGGCAATATACTATGTCATGCAACAGGCAATAACATGTATCATTTTTCATATTAAAGTTCTTCCATACAATTTTATTCCTTATGATCCTATCTCATACAATAATGACTCCATGCATCCATGACAAATATCATTTTCATTTCCATTAATTATAAACATCTCTTTTACATCATCAATCATGTATTTATACATGTATACCACTTTCCATCGTTTCTATATATATATATATATTAGCCCACAACACCTATGAACTCCAAACTAGGATAACGGAGTTTCCATCCAGGCACTTAGGAGTGCCACACGGCAATATGATGTGTGCATATAAGTGTCATTATCGGCATAGAAAATCGTGCCATTATAGGCTAATATTCATAATTCATGCCATTACCGGCGTAGTATTCATAATTCGTGCCATTACCAGCGTAGTATTCATAATTCGTGCCATTACCGACGTAGAAAATCGTTCCATTAATGGTTTTCATCATACTCCCCCCTGCTTGGCATGCCAAACTATCCTTAGTATAGTTCTAGGTAGTTGTTCTAGGGCTTATTCAATATCATATAATTCATATATCTCTATTTATTTCCAATCGCAAGCATATCAATATTCATGTTTATTATCTATATTGGATCACGTATTTCATCCCTATCATATTTTTTATATATCATCCGGGTCAATTCACATATTTCACCCGTATCATATTCCATATATCATCGTGTCAATTCACATATTTCATTCGTATCACAATACAACACGTTCTCACATCAATATATATATATATATATATATATATATATATATATATATAATTATTCTTATTTCCCTAGATAGACAATAACTTTCATTTATTTACCTGAATTCCTCATATAATAACCACATTCATCATTACAGATACAGAGCATTCACGACCGTGATTACTAATTTCACGCCCGTAATCCCAAGCCGTGAACGCTACTGGAATGAATCGCCCAAAAGCATTCATGGTCGTGATTACTCATTCATGCCCGTGAATAAGTTCACTTTCGTGATTTCAACCCGTGAACGCTTCTAGAATGAATAGTACCATCTCCACACAGAAGTCATAACCGTGATACAATCAGTTAAAACCGTGAATCCTCAAGTTCACATCCATGACTCAATAGTCGCGCCCGTGACTTTCAGCAGGAAATCTGCATATTCACTTTTCATTCATTCTAACATTATCCAAATCATACCAAATTCTATTTCATGCATTTCTAAGGTTCTTTAATCAACTTATTACTTTCTAATACATGTAAATGTCTTGATCATACAAGATTTTCTAACATGCATCATTAATTCCATGTCACACAAGGATCTCATTCATACATGTCTAAACCTATGGTTTCATGCCATAAATCATCATCATTCTTGAAATGCATTTATCAAAAATCATGTTCAGCATGCATTATTTCAAACAAGAATAGGCTATTGCCTTAAGTTATGCACAAACCGTAATCTTTCTCCTTCACTCTTCTAGGTAGCTTTCTCTTTTCCTTTGCTCCTTAGAGCTTGATCCTTGTCACTTGGAACTTCTACAACATCATAAATCATTATTATCATCTAATTTTCTCAAAACCCTAAACTCTCTTATTCTCTCTCAAAACCCTAGTTTCTCTCTCTTTCCACATAAGTCTTGGATGAGCTCAAAATTCGAACTTCCTTTAAGAAAAGATGAAGAAGAAGAAGAAGAAGAAATGCTTCTTACCTTACATTTTTCTTCACTAAATCACCACTTTGGAGATTTTATCTCTCTACCAAACTTGATTTTTCTTCCTCTTTCTTGTTCTTTCCAGCTTCCTTAGGAGTTATGGGCCATGAAGATCACCTTGTCTTGCTCTTTCCCTTCTTTTCCCTTCCTTTCTCTCTCTAGAAATCAAGATGGGCTATGGAGGAAATGAAATGGCTGACGTGACTAGTAGAAAAGAGAGAGAATAAGGCAGAAAATGAAGAGAAGAAGAAGAAAAGCAGGCATTAAATAGGGTACCCATAAGTCTTCATGTGGGACCCACCATTTGACCATTTTTTGACATTAGGCTTAATGAACCCATTAATCTCATTCTTCCTCCTTGAGTGGTCGGCCAAACCTATCAAAATGTCCCCAAAATTAATATGTTGATTAGCAATTAATCTTATTAATCCTCCAATTTTTGGTAAATTGCAATTTGACCCCAAAACTTATCAAATTTTGCAATTTAGTCCTTTTCCGTAAATCAACTTCTTTAAACTTTATAATCACTTAATTAGTCATTTATCATTTAATTTACCATTACTTGATCAATTTTTGTAAAAATCCAAATTTAAACTCCGATCGGTCAAACGCGTCAACTTCTCGACACGTGCGACTCGGGGCCTAAATTAGTGGATATTACAAAACCGTGATACTTAAATGTGCTATTTTGTCAATGCTATTCACGACCGTGATTATATTTGTCACGAGTGTGAATCTCGTTGAAAATTTAGTTTTAAGCTTACTCTTCTCAAATAAAATATCATAACATTTTATTAAATCATCAAAATATATTTTACTCAAGGTTCAAAATAATGTAATCAATCAAATATGAGAGACATTTCTTTTTATTTCAAGATACAATGCTTCCATCAAACATACCTAGCACTCTTTTTATAAAACAAAATATTTCTTCATTTAAGGGTTCGGTAAAGATATCAGCCAATTGATTGTTAGTGTCTATAAATTTAAGCACTATATCACCACATTGCACATGATCCTTAATGAAATGATGTCTAATATCAATATGTTTACTTCTACAATGCTGAATGGGATTCTTTGAAAGATTAATAGTATTAGTGTTATCACATTTTAAGGGAATATGATCAATTACATGACCATAATCTTTTAATTGTTGTTTTATCCAAAGAACTTGTGTACAACAATAACCAACTGCTACATATTCTACTTCGGCACTGGACAAAGCTAATGAAACTTGTTTCTTACTAAACTAAAAAACTAAACATTCATCTATAAAGTGACAAGTTCTAGAGGTGTTTTTTCTATCTAACAGACTACCAGTATAATCAGCATCGGAGAAACTGGTTAAATAAAAAGATGTGTTTCTAGGATACCATAATCCTAAATGCTTAGAGCCATGAAGATATTTTAAAATTTGTTTTACAGCATTTAGATGTGATTCTTTAGGACTAGATCAAAACCTAGCACATAAACATACAGAGTACATAATATCAGATCTTGAAGCAGTAAGTTATAAAAGTGATCCGATCATACCTCTATAGAGCTTTTCACCTATGGGCTTACCCTTCTTGTCCTTATCCAATTTAGTTGATGTACTCATTGGAGTTTTTGCATTTTTTCATTCCTCCATTCCAAATTTCCTTAAAAGTTCCTTTGTGTATTTGGATTGCTTGATGAAGATTCCTTCCTTGCTTTGCTTAATTTGAAGACCAAAAAAGAATTTAAGTTCACCCATCATGCTCACTTTAAATTCCTTAGTTATACAATTAGTAAATTCTTGACAAAGCAATTCATTAGTAGCTTTAAAAATAATATCATCAACATAAATTTGAACAATTAAGGTATCATGCTTATGATTTTTTAATGAAACGATTCATGTCTACATGGCCTTTTGAAAAACCATTTTCTCAAAGAAATGCACTAAATCTTTCATACCAAGATCTAGGTACTTGTTTTAAACCATATAAGGCTTTAGTAAGTTTAGAAACATGATTAGGGAATTCATGATTTTCAAAACCAGGTGGTTGTTCAACATATGCCTCTTCTTCAATAAAACCATTTAAGAATGTACTTTTAACATCCATTTGAAAAAGTCTAAAATTCATATGAGATGCATATGCTAAAAGAATTCTAATAACCTCTAATCTTGCAATCGGAGCAAAGGTTTCATCATAATCTATTCCTTCCTCTTGGTTATATCCTTTGGCAACCAATCTAGCCTTATTTCTAGTTATTTGACCTTGCTCATCTAACTTATTTCTAAAGACCCATTTAGTACCAATTACTAGATAATACTTTAGTATTTGAACTAAAGTCCAAACTTTATTTATTTCAAATTGATTGAGTTCCTCTTGCATAACAATCACCCAATTTTCATCATTAAAAGTCTCATCAATAGTCCTTGGCTCAATTTGAGAAACAAGGCAAGATTAGTGTCTAAAAGTTTAGAACGAATACTTACACCTTTGGTGGGATCACTAATGATTTGCTCTTTTGGATGGTTTCTTAAAATTTCCACTATCTTGGAAGTCTTTAGTCTCTTGCAGAAGTTTTTCTTGATCATCATATTTTTCTTCTTTCTTTGAAGACTCAACAATTTTCTCATGATCAAGATTGAGTTTTTCAATTTCATCTATAACATTGTTAAAAGAACTACCTTTCCTGAAGTCAAGTTTATTCATTTCATCAAAATTAACATGCATAGATTCTTCTACAACTACTGTTCTTTTATTGAAAACTCTATATTCTTTACTAGATGTAGAATATCCTAAAAATATACCTTCATAAGATTTTGAAGCAAAATTTCCAAGATTTTCCTTAGTGTTTAATATAAAGCATTTACATCAAAATACTTTAAGGTATGAAATTTTGGATTTTCTTCCATTCCATAGCTCATAAGAAGTTTTATTTAAAATAGATCTTTTGAAAATTCGGTTTGAAATATAACAGATAGTGTTTGTGGCTTATGCCCAAAAATAAGCTGCAAACTATATTCATTAAGCATTGTCTTAGCCATTTCAATTAAGGTTTTATTTTTCATTTCAACCACCCCATTTTGTTGTGGTGTTCTAGGAGTTCCAAAATCATGTGAAATATCGTTTTCTTAATAAAGCTTTTCAAAAAGTTCATCTTCAAATTCTGTACCATGATCACTTCTTATTTTTGAAATACAATACCCTTTTTCATTTTGAATTTTCTTTGCAAAGAATTTGAAAGAATTAAAAGCTTTATTTTTATGAGCTAAAAACATTACCCATGTAAACCTTAAGTAATCATCAACAATTATAAATGCATAGAATTTTCTTCTTAAACTTGCAATTCTATTGAAACAGCTTCATGGGCATGAACTATTTATTCACGGTCGTGAAGGAACCTTTCATTGTTACCTTACCCTTGAACCATGACGTGAATCAACACATAATCATTACAAGTATGAATTACTTATTCACAACCGTGACACCATATTATCATGGCTTCTCAACTGTGACACCAACTCGTGAAATTCTAGGTTCATATAGTTTATAATTGCTCAACATTCATGGTTGTGACACCCTTGTTCACGGGCATGAATCATGCATTTCCAGCAACCTCAATGCAAAGCACATCATGTATTTCATGCAAAATTTATAAGATTAACTAGTGTTAATCACTGTTATCAACACTTACATATTCATACCATGTTTGTAACACGTTTAAACCATATTTAACTCATCAAATCTATTATTAGGTCATATCAAGTCATAACATAACATATTTTCCATTGTAACACATATTCCATACATCCATGTTATTTGTTAACCATAACATGTCTTTTTTCCATTCATTCACATTTCTAGAAACACAAGATGCATTAATATGCATAAAAATTGAATTAATATGTTTGTATGTATATACCTTTCACCAAAATGGAGCCTTAACTATCCCTTCAAGCTTTTCAAGCTTGATTTGCTCTTTGTGATGTGTTTCTTTACCCTCTAGCCAAACTTAACATCACAAACATGTTCTTAATAGAAGCTTATAATTATAAACAACCAAAAACAAACCCTAATAACTGAGTTCTAACTCAACTTTGGCAAACTCTAACAAAACTCCATGTTTATCAAGTTTCCAAACTTCAACAATGGAGCTTAGGGTTTTTTGAGGGTGGTGAAGATGACTAACAAGTCTTGGTGTGCGTTAAAGGATGATAAGGGGCATTGAAATTGGTTTTAACACAAGATTTGGTGCAGAGGAAAGAGAAAAGTATGGCTGGTCATGGCTAACTGACCTGCATTTCACAGGCATGACCCTTACTTCATGGGCGTGAAATGCCTTTTGTGACACCTTTATAACAATCATTCTATACGTTTGTTGCGTGGGTTAATACAATTATAACCAATATGTGCCAAATTGTTTTATATATATTTAATCTAATGCCCATAATATAATATGCCCTTAATTTATTTTTTCATTTTTTTTAAAAGTTCAACAGCATAACGACTATAAATTAACTACCCCACCTGCATTGTAAACAATTCACAACCCATTTTAGGGCACAACAATACACATATATAATACAAAATATTTTTCATTCAACCACCAGTCAACATTCCCTTCTTTACCTATATAATAATTCATAAATATTTTTTAACATAAAATGTACAACAATTTATTCTTACAACTCTATATACATGCATATATATCCATGTCATTCTTTATACTAACATACTATTATTTATTTTTAATTCGTTAGCTCCCAAAATTTGTATGTTTGCTCCCGCCTTTTCCGTTACTACTTGCACGCAGTTAAATAACAACGTACTGAGCATTAATATACCCTATGGAGATTACTAATCTAAAAATTTCCATTGACCTATTTTTTGCATTAATACATACAATATTATATTTACTACATTATTTTTTTCTTTCTTTAATATATTTATTATTCTTTTTATCAATACTTTAATATTCTATACTCTTAATTTACTATTTAATATCTTCATTCACTTAACAATATTTCTCAATAAATCTTATAGCTTTTTTTAATTAATTATTTATTTATATTTGTTTTCCAATCTTCTATTTAATTAAACAAATTTCAATTTGGTTACTAAAATTCTAATTATTTACAATTTTTCCATTACTTTACATTTATTTACTTTTTTTCACTTACTATTTTTATTTTTCATTTATTTTCTTTTTAACTACATAATTTAATATTTTATTTCATTTTATTCCACTTATTTCTCATTTTACTATTTTACTATTTTTTGTTTGTCACAATTATCACTTTTATCATTATTATTATTCTTATCACTTTTATCATATTTATCCTATTTATCACTTATATCATTTTTATCATACTTTTTTCTCCACATTTATCATTTTTATTATATTTATCATTTTTTTTATCATTTATCTCATATTTTTTGCTTTTATTATAACTCTCACATTTTTCACTTATTTCATTTTCATCATATTTTTCACTTAAATTATTTTTTTATCGTATTATTCATTTTTTACTACTTTTATTAACATTTGCCTCTAATTTCAATCCGATAGAAAATCTTCGGACCAGATCCATGGGACGTGGATCCAAAAATCCACTACATTGAAAAGTAATCCCGAAAGACTACTCAAGTAATGTACTGTACACTGATCACTGATTCACTATCACTGAAATATACCATCATTGGCCAACATAAGCGAGTCATCATGACCCGCACCGCAGTAATGGTGTCCCTATGGCTAGCCAATTATATCACGGGCTAGATTTAACCATCAGAGAAATAACTAAAGACATTATTTTATTCCCTTAATTCAATTTCTATTAAATTCATAAATTTCCTTTTTTTTTTTACATTATTAATCACTTAATATTTTATTCATCCATACAATTATATCAAACTTTCCATTCTAATATCTCAATATTTCATTATGAATAATCAATTAAGTTATTAAGCTCATTAAACACATTTCTTCATTATTTTTTCATTTCATGCATAATAAAATCAATAATTAGAAAATTATTCAATATATCATGTTGAACCTTGAGGGGTATTTCAGTCATTTTGATACAAACAAATAAAATAGCAATAATGTATTTAATAATGCTTGTGTTCTAAGTATGTTGAATAGGATATATCTTGAATAGAATATGATGCAAGAATAAAAGACAACTTTTGAAGACCAAAATAAGAAGAACTAACAAAGTCACACCGGTGAATATAGCTTACCGCCAACTTTACACCATTCAAGGTTCACGACCATAAAGGATCATACCAACCCTGAAAGATCAAATCAGTCATGCCCGTGAGATAACATGTCAAATTCTTCTAGAAAAATTCATGGCCAATGTCACCACTTGGACGACGACTTGGAAGAATATTCACGCTCGTGAAAATATAAAGTCACGCCCATGATCAAACACTTCAAATTCTTCTAGAGAGCTTCACGGCTAGAGTCACCATTCGGACCACGACTTGGAAGAACATTCACGACTGTGACACATATATTCATGCCTGTGAATGAGGACAGAGAAACATGTCAGACGTAAAGTTAAGAGTTGGTTCAACAGTTATTTTTGCAATAAATGCACCTAAACAGTTATAATTCACAGAGGAAGTATAAATGCAAGTCATTTATGAATCCTTAAAAAAAACAACAATCACTTTGAATCTCTAATCTTGTTATAGCCTTGCACATAAACTAATTTTCAGCAAAACTATTATTCTTTGTAAAAACCTAATTGCTCATAATTTATGAGCATTGTAGGTTGGTGAGTGTCTTCATTGTAAACAATTACTTAAGTGAGTTTGAATATATTGGGTTAAGATTGAAACACTTGTATGGGTTTATTGTGTGAGCCATAGGATTAATGAGACAGAACATTATTAATCTGGACAGACTAGCACATCTTACACTCGTTGATTGGATCGAGTAGAAGATCTCATAATCTATAAACATGAGATGTAGCTAAGTACATTGGATGACCAGCTCTGAGAATATCATATGGATAATTTATTCAAATGTCAATGATAGTCTCATCATAGCAATAGTGCAAGTATCCTTAGACTTGAGGAACTCAAGGATATCTTGAATATTGATTATGTATTTTGACACTATTCCTTGTTGCCTCAGGGAGGTTACTTATGGGATGGTCATTGAATTCAACTTGAAGTATTCGAAAGTAATTGGGTAACCAATAATGGATTCACCACTCTGATAGATGGAGTGTATACCCTTGGCCTTTTGTTGTTGTCAATACTTGGGAATCTCTGGCCCGAGTGGAAATGTCATAAAGATAGTTTTTAGTGACATATATAATACAGTAATGAGCCTCAAGGACAAGAACTAACATTACATGGACTAGATATGATGTAGTCAGTCTAATGGAAGTTGACACATGTCCATACTCTAAACCAAGTGGGGTAGAGAATGGTGAAAGCAATAATTGCATGGAAATTGTATATGGAAAGGTTCATATTCAAACCACTAACTTTCCGGTCAATTGGGGGTCATGATGTGTTGCTAGATACCGCTCATGACTTGCTTAAATTAATTGTTAAACAAAATCAGGAACCTAATGGGTCACACGCATTGAAGATATGGAGAATAAGTAAAATGGTCTAAAATTTCTTCCTTTCCTTTCCTTTCCTTCTTTCTTCCTTCCTTCTTGCTCCTTTGCTCCCTTTATGGTAAGAACTCTTAATTTCTGAATTTTCCTCTGTAGCGCTCCCTTACCCTACTAATCGCTAATAGGATATGGAAGTGCTACTAAGCTCATTTAATTTAAAACCAACGCTCAATTTTGTATAAATATTTTTTTTATTTCAATTTTTGAGTTTATTATTAGCGGAATATTTATCACCATATTTTTTTTTCCATTTAAATATATATCTAGTGATGGGAATATTGTGATTCAAAATAACTTATTCATTAAACCATGATATTTAAAAATATAACTACAATAATTCTAGATATATATAATTACCAAATCCATTACTTATAAATATTACAAGCCACAAATTTACATCAACAAAATTCTTAAAACTTAATTTTTACAACATCATTTTCAAAACATACAAAAAGAACTAGACTGCTGCAATCTGATCTTGGGGTTCCCTCTTCTTCGGTCGCCCTATCGGAACAGCTACTTCTATTTATCTGCGCGTGAAACACACGCGCTAAGCTACTAGCTTAGTGGTACGTTTGGCAACTATCCAATAATTACATAATAATTCTAAAATGAAATTTTAGAAACTACAATTAATCTATTTAGCATGCCAAATATTCAATTAATAATACACTATTTTCTTCATGCAAAAATATTTAATTCATCAATTATGACATTTTATTCATTAAGCATGCTTGAAATTTTAACAATACAAGATATAAAATTTACAATATCAATTTCATACTTCACATCATTTTTTTTTGTTATTTATTTAATAGCCCACGACATCTTAGACCGGAACTAAACACTGGATACAGGGTTTCTGCTTTTCGGCAGTATACTCGGCGCCTACATAATTATTTTATAACTCGGCGTTTAACGCCTACATTTTCAGTAACAACTCGGCACCTTTTTGGTGCCTACGTAAATTTCGAACTCAGCACTAATTCTTAGTGCCTACGTAAATTTCAACTCAGCACTATTATTTTTAGTGCCTACATAATTTTAACTCAGCACTATTATATTTAGTGCCTACATTTCTACCCTTTTATTGGCATGCCAACTTATCCTAATTTCTAGTTCTCGACTAGATGTTATAGGGCTTAAATTACATTTGTTACCTTTATTCATATTTGCATAAATTATGTAGGGAAACATTAATATAAATTCCATATAAATGCAATAATTCTCATTCAATATTTTACAACCTCATACTAGCTCATTTAACCATTATAACTATAAGAAAAATTCAATCAATACATTTTCTAACACATAAATCCACAATCAACACATTTCTACCAGCTGTCCTATTCTGGACAGCATTTCTACCTTATGTTGCTCTGCATTTTTCGTCTATTTTCAGACAGAATTTGGACATGTGATCATCTAGAAAAATGTAGATACATGTCTTATATTTAATTTACAACTGGAATCACATTAAAAATAATTTCTTAGCAAAAGTTATGAATTTTCTTCTAACCTATGTTCAATGCACTCTGCCCAGTATTTTTTTTCTGGACAGATTTGTAGTTCAAAGTTTGAGTCCATTTTTCACCTAATTTCAGGTATATTTAGGTCTAATGGTCTGAATGAAAGTTCAAGCCCTATGTCTTAACTTTCCAACACAGCAAGAATCACTCAGAAATGATTTCCAGAACTCAAGTTATGATCAAAACACTAGACACTGTTCATAAGACGAATTTTCCAGCACATCAAATAATTCATACATTTTCCATTTTCATGCATCAACCTCATTTTCTAGTCTTTATTTTCACATTCATGGCATCATTTAATCACTCAATCAAATGTTCAGAATTTCATACATAAATTCACTACATCACAAAATCAAAATCAATACTTTTCTATATTGAATTTTTGCCAAATGTACATACCTCAAAGTTCTATTTTTCTTCACTTTTCTCTTCCTCTTAGATAGCCTTTTCCTTGCCCTTACTTCCCCTTTGATTTTGGTTCAAAGGTTGTTCACTTCCTTGCCCTAACAATAAATTTTACACTAATCAAACACTAATCACACTAATCCACCCTTAATCACCATTAGCATACTAATAACCCTAATTTACTAGCTATAATGGCAACTAACCTCAAACTCAAAGAAAAGAGAAGAAGAAAGTAAGGAGATGGAAAATCTAAACTCACCTTTGATGATCTTCCAAATGGCTAAAAACTCTCTTTTTTTTTTCTTCCTTTCTTCCTTCCTCTTCCTTAGTTTTGCTCACTTTACTTCACTTTCTTCATGATCTTGCCTTAATCCCCTTTTTTTTTCATCTAATCTTAGCTTGATTTGAAGAAAGAAAAACAAAAGTAAATGGGAGAGGAGAAGCTCACGGCAAAGAAGAAGAAAAGAGAGAGAAATGAGTTTGGTCAAGATGAAGAAGAAGAAGAATGGTCAAAAAAGTGAAAATTTGACTTTTTATAGTTGGATTAGGTGGGTGGTTAGGATTAGTTACTAATCTTGATTCCTATTGGTCCATTAATTTAAATCACTCTTACTTTATTTTAATCAAAAGAATATTCCTTTCCTTAGATAAAGAATATTCTATTTTTATGCCTTCTTAGAATTTCTGTGCCAAAAACACTGCAATTCCAAATTTCGTTAAGCGAAAAATAATTTTTTTTCCAATTTTAATTCCAAACTTCAAAATTCTCAATTAATAATATCCAAAATATTTTTCTCCCATCTTATTATTATTTTAATTTATTTATTTCATGTCCGAATTTAGACCTCGATCGGTTCGGTACATCGGATTTCAGTCAACCGCGACCGTGGCCTAAATTATCGGGTATTACAATTTTCCCCTCCTAAAAAAAAATTTTGTCCTCGAAATTTACCTGTTTAGCTGGAGTGGAATAATTGTGGATACTGAGCCTTCATCACTTCTTCATTTTCCCAAGTTGCCTCTTCTGACTTATGATTTTTCCACAGGACCTTCACCAATGGTACCTTTTTGTTTCGTAGCTCTTTCATTTCTCGAGCTAAAATTTTCACTGGCTCCTCTTCATAAGTTAGATCTGGTCGTATCTCTATAGGTTCTGCTGATATGATATGAGATGGATCTGATCGATATCTTCTCAACATGGACACATGGAATACGTTGTGAATCTTGTCTAACTCTGGTGGTAGAGCTAATTTGTACGCCACTGGACCTATGCGTTCAAGTACCTCGTATGGTCCAATGAACCTAGGACTCAACTTTCCTTTCTTTCCAAATCGGAAAATCCTTTTCCAAGGTGAGATTTTTAAGAACACTTTGTCACCAACTGTATATTCAATATCTCTCCTTTTCAAATCTGCATATGATTTCTCTCTATCAGCAGCAGCTTTTAGTCTATCTCTTATTACTTTCACTTTTTCCTCTGTCTGTTGAACTAGATCTGGACCCATTACTTTCTTTTCACTAAGCTCGGTCCAACCTAGAGGTGTTCTACATTTTCTCCCATATAAGGCTTCATATGGTGCCATACCGATACTGGCTTGGTGACTATTATTGTAGGCAAATTCTATCAATGGAAGATGTTTATCCCAACTGCCTTCAAATTCTATCACACAACTCCTCAACATATCTTCCAATATCTGTATGACCCTCTCTGATTGTCCATCTGTTTGTGGGTGGAACGTTGTGCTGAAATTGAGTCGAGTACCCATGGCTTGATGCAAACTTTTCCAGAATTGTGAAGTGAACCGCGGGTCTCGATCTGAAATGATTGAAACTGGCACACCATGTAAATGGATTATCTCATTAACATAGATCTCTGCCAAACGGTTAAGTGGATAATCCATCTTGATCGGTAGAAAGTGAGCTGATTTGGTGAGCCGGTCTACTACTACCCATACTGTATCATGCCTCTTTTGTGTCAAGGGCAAACCAGAAACAAAGTCCATTGTGACTCTTTCCCATTTCCACTCCGGAATTGAAATAGACTGCAATAATCCACTTGGTACTTGATGCTCTGCCTTCACTTGCTGACAAGTTAAACATTTAGTAGTATACTCCGTGATATCTCTTTTCATTCCTGACCACCAGTAATATGCCTTCAAGTCATGATACATTTTGTTGCTTCCTGGGTGCATTGCATAAATAACGTTGTGAGCCTCCTTCAAAATATCTTGTTTCAATTCTGGTATGTCTGGCACACACAACCTGCCCTTATGCCTTATACTCCCATCTGCTTCAATAGTAAATTCTGGTTTTTCACCCTTTTTCACCATTTCAAAGATTTCCTTTAATTTCGTGTTTTGCTTCTGATTGTCCTTTACTTGTTGGATCAATGTGGGTTGAATCCGCAATTCTGCCAAAATAATATATAAAGAACTTATTATTCCATTTTTTTTTTCACTTAATAAATTTAAGTTTTAACATTTACCTGCCAGAGTTTTTCTACTCAGCGCGTCAGCTACCACATTGGCCTTACCGGGCTGATAGTCAATGATACAATTGTAGTCTTTGATCAATTCTAGCCATCCCCTCTGTCTCAGATTGAGTTCCTTTTGTGAAGGCAAATATTTCAAACTTTTATGGTCTGTATAGATATAACATTGCTCGCCATACAAGTAGTGTCGCCATATTTTCAATGCAAACACAATGGCTGCTAGTTCCAGATCATGTGTTGGATAATTTCTCTCGTGAGGCTTCTGTTGTCTGGAAGCATAAGCGATCACTTTGCCTTCTTGCATTAGTACACAGCCCAAACCATTAAGGGAAGCATCACTGTACACCACATAATCTTTTCCCGCAGTAGGTTGTGTCAACACTGGTGCCTCTGTCAACATTTTCTTCAACTTATCAAAACTAGTCTGGCATCGTTCTGACCACTCAAATCTGGTCTCCTTTCTAAGCAATTTTGTCAGTGGTGAGGCTATCATTGAAAATCCTTTCACAAATCTCCGATAATAACCAGCCAAACCAAGAAAACTTCTCACCTCTGTCACATTCCGAGGCAGTTTCCAGTTGAGGATTGCCTCTACCTTACTAGTGTCGACTCTGATCCCATCGACTGAGACAATATGCCCTAGAAAGGCCACCTCATCTAACCAGAATGCACATTTTGACAACTTTGCATATAATTGATTCTCTCTCAAGGTATGAAAGACAATACGAAGATGTTGATTATGCTCTTCTTTGCTTTTAGAGTACACCAAGATATCATCTATGAATACCACCACGAACTGGTCCAAATAAGGCCTAAAGATTCTATTCATTAGATCCATAAATGCTGCTGGGGCATTTGTCAAGCCAAAAGGCATTACTAAGAACTCGTAATGACCATACCGAGTCCTAAATGCTGTTTTTGAAATGTCTGATTCTTTAATTCTCAATTGGTGATAACCTGATCTGAGGTCAATTTTAGAAAATACCCCTGCTCCTTTCAACTGATCAAACAAGTCATCTATTCTCGGTAAGGGATATCTGTTCTTAATTGTCATCTTATTCAACTGACGATAATCAATACACAACCGAAAGGTGCCATCCTTCTTTTTCACGTGAGACACTAGGCCTGATAAACCCTTTCTCTAACAACTCTTGCAACTGGACCTTTAATTCTTTTAGTTCAGCAGGTGCCATTCTGTAGGGAGTGATCGATATCGGGGCTGTGCCTGGCAAAACATCAATGGAAAACTCTATCTCTCTGATAGGTGGTAACCCTGGCAAGTCCTTAGGAAATATATCTGGATATTCACATACTGTAGGAATCTCCCTGAGATCTAGACTCTCCTTTTTGGTATCTACAATATGTGCCAAAAATGCTTCACATCCTTTTTTGATAAGCTTACTTGCCTTCGTCACAGAAATGACATTAGTCAAGTATGGTCGGTTCTCGCCTAGGACAATCACGTCATCCTGCCCTGAATTCTTGAAAGTCACTCTCCTATACTGACAATCCACCACTGCCTTATGCCGAGTTAACCAATCCATCCCCAAGATTGCATCAAACTCACGGAATGGCAACTCTATTAGATCAGCTGGGAATTCTACATTCTGAGCTTTGATTGGACTATTTTTATAGACTCGACTAACTTTCACTCCATGACCCAAAGGATTGGTCACTAATATATCATAATCTAATTCCTCTGCTACTATATTACCGTGACTAGGTGGTGGCATACATAAATATGAATGTGTAGAACCCAGATCTATCAGTGCAAATAAATCAGTATCATAAAGAGAAAATTTACCAATTATGCATCCTGCTCCTCACGAGCTCTCATGGCATATGCTCGGGCTGCGGCTCGACTACCTTCTGCTCTATTCACTGATTCTGATATACTCTGCCCAATTCTGCCACTTCTAAATTGTCCTTGTCCCCTGCCTCTGCCTCGAGTGACATTCTGAACCTGAACTGATATTACACCACCTGTACCTCTTCCTCTCGGGCAATCTTTCTGTTTGTGCTCAGTAGATCCGCATCGTAAGCATGCTCCAGTAATCCACCAGCAATCACCTGCATGTGATCTCCCACAATGTTGACATGTGACAGATATGAATCTCCTATTACCCGAAGCTGGTGCACTACCTGTAGATCCCTCTGGCCTCGACCGCTGGCTTTGCCTAGTTGAAAAGTTTGATCTAGTACCATGTGACTGGAAAAACCTAGGCGCTGTCCGCCCCCTTTTACCTGATGTCTGGCCCATGATAAATGTCTGTCTCCGTGGTAGCTCTTCTATCCTCTTTCTCTTTGACCACTTTTCCACACTAATGGCTGAGGATACTAGTGTAGCAAAATCTTCAAGCTGAAGGGCGGTCACCATATTCCCAATATCATCATTAAGCCCATCCTCAAATCTTCGGCATCTGTCTGCCTCATCAGCGATGATTCCAGTCGCATATTTACTTAGTCGGGTGAATTCCATCTCATACTCGGCGACTGACATGCTTCCCTGCTTCAAGTCTTGAAACTCCCTTTTCTTTTCATTCACATAAACTCTTGGCACATATTTCTTGCTAAATTCTGCCTTGAAGAAATTCCAGGAAGGTGGCTTCGGTGTCTGGGGCTTTGATAAAATTGATTTCCACCAATCATAGGCATGATCTTTTAAAAGGGACACTGCATATCTAACCTTCTGTTCCTCTGGACACTCCAATTCCTCAAACACCCTTTCTGTGGATTCCATCCAAAACTCTGAAGCTGCTGGGTCATCCTCTCTCCTTCCCATAAAATCTGTGGCCCCATATTTTCTCAGCTTATCAATCTGGGGTTTTGGCTGAGGTGGAGGAGGAGGTGGAGCTGGTTGTGGAACTGCTTGTACTATCCGTTGCAATAAATTAACTATCTGCTCCATAAGAGGCTCATATCCTAAATTATCCTGTCTCTCTGCTCTCAGAGGAGCTACTACACTCGGCCCGGAATCTCTCACAGATTGAGGTTGTCTGGGATTGGCTGAGCGTGAAGGACTATTACTCAGTTCATCTTCTGAGAAATCTTGTTCCAATTCCGAATCCATATCTACCTATAAACCAAGAGAAGAGACCCATATCAGATCATTGCAGCATTTTATGCATATAAATGAGACACATATTCTATTTTACACCCACTGATTAAGAATCATTAACCTGAGCGCTCTGATACCACTAAATGTAGCGCTCCCTTACCCTACTAATCGCTAATAGGATATGGAAGTGCTACTAAGCTCATTTAATTTAAAACCAACGCTCAATTTTGTATAAATATTTTTTTTATTTCAATTTTTGAGTTTATTATTAGCGGAATATTTATCACCATATTTTTTTTTCCATTTAAATATATATCTAGTGATGGGAATATTGTGATTCAAAATAACTTATTCATTAAACCATGATATTTAAAAATATAACTACAATAATTCTAGATATATATAATTACCAAATCCATTACTTATAAATATTACAAGCCACAAATTTACATCAACAAAATTCTTAAAACTTAATTTTTACAACATCATTTTCAAAACATACAAAAAGAACTAGACTGCTGCAATCTGATCTTGGGGTTCCCTCTTCTTCGGTCGCCCTATCGAAACAGCTACTTCTATTTATCTGCGCGTGAAACACACGCGCTAAGCTACTAGCTTAGTGGTACGTTTGGCAACTATCCAATAATTACATAATAATTCTAAAATGAAATTTTAGAAACTACAATTAATCTATTTAGCATGCCAAATATTCAATTAATAATACACTATTTTCTTCATGCAAAAATATTTAATTCATCAATTATGACATTTTATTCATTAAGCATGCTTGAAATTTTAACAATACAAGATATAAAATTTACAATATCAATTTCATACTTCACATCATTTTTTTTTTGTTATTTATTTAATAGCCCACGACATCTTAGACCGGAACTAAACACTGAATACAGGGTTTCTGCTCTTCGGCAGTATACTCGGCGCCTACATAATTATTTTATAACTCGGCGTTTAACGCCTACATTTTCAATAACAACTCGGCACCTTTTTGGTGCCTACGTAAATTTCGAACTCAGCACTAATTCTTAGTGCCTACGTAAATTTCAACTCAGCACTATTATTTTTAGTGCCTACATAATTTTAACTCAGCACTATTATATTTAGTGCCTACATTTCTACCCTTTTATTGGCATGCCAACTTATCCTAATTTCTAGTTCTCGACTAGATGTTATAGGGCTTAAATTACATTTGTTACCTTTATTCATATTTGCATAAATTATGTAGGGAAACATTAATATAAATTCCATATAAATGCAATAATTCTCATTCAATATTTTACAACCTCATACTAGCTCATTTAATCATTATAACTATAAGAAAAATTCAATCAATACATTTTCTAACACATAAATCCACAATCAACACATTTCTACCAGCTGTCCTATTCTGGACAGCATTTCTACCTTATGTTGCTCTGCATTTTTCGTCTATTTTCAGACAGAATTTGGACATGTGATCATCTAGAAAAATGTAGATACATGTCTTATATTTAATTTCCAACTGGAATCACATTAAAAATAATTTCGTAGCAAAAGTTATGAATTTTCTTCTAACCTATGTTCAATGCACTCTGCCCAGTATTTTTTTTCTGGACAGATTTCTAGTTCAAAGTTTGAGTCCATTTTTCACCTAATTTCAGGTATATTTAGGTCTAATGGTCTGAATGAAAGTTCAAGCCCTATGTCTTAAATTTCCAAAACAGCAAGAATCACTCAGAAATGATTTCCAGAACTCAAGTTATGATCAAAACACTAGACACTGTTCATAAGACGAATTTTCCAGCACATCAAATAATTCATACATATTCCATTTTCATTCATCAACCTCATTTTCTAGTCTTTATTTTCACATTCATGGCATCATTTAATCACTCAATCAAATGTTCAGAATTTCACACATAAATTCACTACATCACAAAATCAAAATCAATACTTTTCTATATTGAATATTTGCCAAATGTACATACCTCAAAGTTCTATTTTTCTTCACTTTTCTCTTCCTCTTAGATAGCCTTTTCCTTGCCCTTACTTCCCCTTTGATTTTGGTTCAAAGGTTATTCACTTCCTTGCCCTAACAATAAATTTTACACTAATCAAACACTAATCACACTAATCCACCCTTAATCACCATTAGCATACTAATAACCCTAATTTACTAGCTATAATGGCAACTAACCTCAAACTCAAAGAAAAGAGAAGAAGAAAGTAAGGAGATGGAAAATCTAAACTCACCTTTGATGATCTTCCAAATGGCTAAAAACTCTCTCTTTTTTTTTCTTCCTTTCTTCCTTCCTCTTCCTTAGTTTTGCTCACTTTACTTCACTTTCTTCATGATCTTGCCTTAATCCCCTTTTTTTTTCATCTAATCTTAGCTTGATTTGAAGAAAGAAAAACAAAAGTAAATTGGAGAGGAGAAGCTCACGGAAAAGAAGAAGAAAAGAGAGAGAAATGAGTTTGGTCAAGATGAAGAAGAAGAAGAATGGTCAAAAAAGTGAAAATTTGACTTTTTATAGTTGGATTAGGTGGGTGGTTAGGATTAGTTACTAATCTTGCTTCCTATTGGTCCATTAATTTAAATCACTCTTACTTTATTTTAATCAAAAGAATATTCCTTTCCTTAGATAAAGAATATTCCATTTTTATGCCTTCTTAGAATTTATGTGCCAAAAACACTGCAATTCCAAATTTCGTTAAGCGAAAAATAATTTTTTTCCCAATTTTAATTCCAAACTTCAAAATTCTCAATTAATAATATCCAAAATATTTTTCTCCCATCTTATTATTATTTTAATTTATTTCTTTCATGTCCGAATTTAGACCTCGATCGGTTCGGTACACCGGATTTCAGTCAACCGCGACCGTGGCCTAAATTATCGGGTATTACATCCTCTCTCAAAACTAATTTATTTCTCTATTTTTCAAGCTTGGATTGAAGAAAAATGGTGGCCTATGGAGGGACTAAGGTGGACAGCCAAAGGGTGGGACAGAAGAAGAAGAAGGTAAGTTAGGTATTTTAGGTGGAAGAATGGAGAATTTGTCATCTTTTGACTTTTATATCCAAATTAAGGAGTGGGTCCCACTAATTAAAATTAATCCTAATCTTCATCGGTTCATTAACTTAATTAATCTTTATTAACATTTCAACTTTGGGAAATTCCTTATTTGCCACATCTTCCATCATCTTCCTCCATCTTCACCCTTTTTCTTCAATAATTGTCATAATACCGATTTTGTCCACATGAAATTTTATTTTTTTCTAATTCTAGCACTAATCTTTTTAATTCCCAAATAATAATACCCTTTATTTTTTTCTCTTATTATTAGTCATTTTTTATGGGTTCAAATTTAGACTCTGATTGAACCTGCGCACCCCACTATGGTGACGCACAATCGGGGCCTAAATCACTAGATGTTACATAAAGAGAAAATTTACCTATAAAGACATATGGAGCATCCTGCTCCTCACGAGCTCTGATGGCATATGCTCGGGCTAGGGCTCGACTACCTTATGCTTTATTCACTTATTCTAATACACTCTATCCAATTCTACCACTTCTAGACTATTCATGTCCCCTGCCTCTACCTCTAGTGAAATTCTGAACCTGAACCGATACTACACCACCTGTACCTTTTCTTCTAGGGCAATCTTTCTGTTTATTCTCAGTAGATCCACATCGTAAGCATGCTCTCGTAATCCACTAGCAATCACCTATATGTAATCTTCCACAATGCTAACATGTGACAGATATAAATCTCTTGTTACCCGATGCTGGTGTACTAGCCATAGACCCTTTTAGCCTTAACTGTTGGTTTTGCCTAGCTGAAAAAGTTGGTGCAGAATTCCATGATAGGAAAAATCTGGGCACTGTTCGTCCCTTTTTACTGGATGTCTGGGCTCTTATACCACTAAATATAGCATTTCCTTACTCTACTAGTCGTTAATAGTGTATGAAAGTGCTACCAAACTCATTATTGTAAAAATCAATGCTCAAATTATTGTATTATTTTATTTTAAATTAAAGTATGTTATTAGCGGAATATTTATTTTCTATATATATATATATATATTCAATATATCATTTAAATATGTAATTAGTGATATAAATATTTTGATTTAAAAGCACTCATTCATTTGACTAATAATATTTAGAATTATATTTACAAATAATACCAAATATATTATTTACAAAATTCACTTTTTTATAAATCCTACATGCCACAAATTTACATCAAAAAAATTTCTTAAAATTTAATTATACAATACAATACCCAAAATATACAAAAAGAAAATAAACTGCTGTAATTTGATCTTGGGATTTCCATTTTTTCATCCGTCCTAACGCAACAACTACTTCTACTAATCTACTAATGAAATACACGTGCTAAGCTACTAGCTTAGTGGTATATTTAGCAACTATCCAATAATTATAAATATTTATAAAATAAAATTTTAAAAACTACTAAGCATGCCAAAACATTCAAATAATATCAAAACTATTTACATCATGTGAAAATATAAAATTTATCAATTATAATATTTCATTCATTAAACATGCTTGAAATTCTTTAACAATACACGACATACAATTTATAATATCATCTTAAAAAATTACATTTTTTTCTATTTATTTGATAGCCCATGACATCTTAGACTGGAACTAAATACTAGATATAGGGTTTCTGGTCTTCGACAATATACTCAGTGTCTACTTAATTATTTTATAACTTGGCATTTAACGCCTATATTTTCAATAATAACACAACACTTTTTTGGTGCCTACATAATTTCAAACTCAGTACTATTTATTAGTACCTATATAAATTAAATCTCAGCACAATTTCTTAGTGCCTACGTCAATTAAATTTTAGCACTATTTTCTAGTGCCTACATTTCTACCCTTTTATTGGCATGCTAACTTATCATAATTTCTAGTTCTCAACTAGATGTTATAGGTCTTAATCACGTTTGTTACCATTATTAATATTTACCACAATTAGGTACGAAATGCTAGTACATTGTCACATAAATGCAATAATCTCCATTAAATATTTTACAACATCATACTTGCTCATTTAATCATTATAAATATAAGAAAAGTCAAATAATATATTTTCATCATAAAATTCAACCATATACTTATATATACAAGTTGCCCTATTCTGGGCAAAATTTATTCATTTTTAAATGGAATTTGGACAAGTAATCAACTAACAAAAAATATATACATGTATTATATTTAATTACCATCTAGAATCACATCAAACAAAATTTTGTAGCAAAAGTTATAAATTTTTTACTCAGCTGCGTTTATTCTATTCTGCCTTGTATTTTACTAGACAAATTCCCAATTCGAGTTTTAAGTCTATTTTACACCTAAATATAAAAATATCTAGGTCTAATGATCTAAATGAAAGTTGAAGCCCTATGTCTTAACTTTTAAACACAATAAGAAATACTCAAAAAATATTTCTAGAACTCAAGTTATGACTAGAAAAGTTGATATTTTTTATAAGATGAATTTTCAGCGCTTCAATAAATCCTATAATTTCCATCTTCATGCATCAACATCATATTCTAATTTTTATTTTCACATTCATGACACTATTTAATCACCAATTCATCGCTCAATCAAAATATTAATAATGACATATACAATTATACATAATATCAAAAAATCAAACATCAACATTTTTCCATATTGAATTTTTGCCAAATGTACGTACCTCAAAAAGTATACTTCTCTTTACTCTTCTCTTCATCCTAATTAGCTTTCTCCTTGCCCTTACTTCCTTTTTGATTAATTCCCAAAGATTGTTCACCTCCCTGGCCTAACAACAAATTTCACTCTAATCAAACACTAAACACACTAATCAACCTTTAATCACCATTAACATACTAATAACACTAAATTACTAACCTTAACGGTAATTAACCTCAAAATAAAAAAAAAAGAGAAGAAAAATGAGAAGATGAAATATCTAACTTGACCTTTGTAGATCTTCAAAATGACCAAAATCTTCCTTCTCTTTTTCTCTTCTTTTCTTCCTTCCTCCTCCTTTGTTTTGTTCACTTTGCTTCACTTTCTTGTTGATCTAGTCTTAATCCAATTTTTTCCATCTAAACCTTAGCTTTAATTGAAGAAAAAAGAGAAGAACTTGGGAGATATAGGTCACGGCTACAAGGAGAGAAGAAGAAAGAGTTTTTCTGGTTAAGATGAGCAAGAAGAAGAATTAATGACCAAAAAGGTGAAATTTGACTTTTATAGTTGGATTAGGTGGGTGGTTAAGATTAATAGATAATTTGGTCTCTCACTGGTCCATTAATTTAAATCACTCTTACTTAATTTTAATCTAAAAAATATTCATTTCCTTAGATAAAGACTATTCTATTTTTATACCTTCTTAAAATATTTGTGTTAAAAACACTTAAATTCAAATTTCGTTTAGCAAACAATTATTATTTTCTAAATTTTAGCTCCGAACCTCAAAATTTTCAATTATTAATATCCAAAATATTTTTTCACATATTTTATTATCATTTTAATTTTTCTCTTGCATGTCTGAATTTAGACCCCGAACGGTTTGACATGTCGGATTTCGGTCACTTGCAACCATTGCCTAAATTATCGGCCTTTACAAATCATTTGTTCTTGTCAACTCAACAATCTGCTGGCTCCAAACTTG
This sequence comes from Triadica sebifera, assembly GCA_023653625.1. Classification (NCBI taxonomy): domain Eukaryota; kingdom Viridiplantae; phylum Streptophyta; class Magnoliopsida; order Malpighiales; family Euphorbiaceae; genus Triadica; species Triadica sebifera. Next base: position 11,719,129 of record CM042900.1, read on the forward strand.
TGTGTAAGGAAACCCACACACTAAGCTACTGAAATCTTAGTGGTATATATAATCATTTAAATTCTATTATGCATTCACATATATCATAGCATTCATATTCATAACATACCTGTTTGCTTGTCCATACCTTCATATCCATAACACATCTTGACTTACTTTATTCATGCTGACTTGTATTATACAATACAATCATAATATTCAACCTGTGATAACAACATACTCAACCATACCACATATACATCGAAGTAAAACATCATATTTAAATATTATGGTCTAATTACAAATGTGGCATAATTATCATAGGTGAATCCATGTCATATAATTATACAATATATCTATCATAGCCATACTGAATTTCATCATAATCTGAAATAACAAGCTTTTAACATCATTCATATTATTACTAGTTTCCACAATCCTTTTTCCAGGTTGTAATTGTATTCTGACTCACTGAATTCCCATTTTTCATATTACTGTATTATCAAATTCTAGTTTACTTAGCCCAATACTATAGACTCGGACCACCCGGATGCAGGTTGTGAAACAATAGCGCTTTCATATGAGCGCTTTAACACGAGCTTAAGCCACTTTGCTCACTACTACATCTATCTGTACTACTACCATTGACCTTCTCAAATTAGGAGTGCTCTAACACAATCTTAAACCACACTGATGAGCAATGACTACATGCATATGGGTACAAGGGCGCTCTTACACGAGCTTAAGCCACCTTGTCCCTAATTCGGATAGGCTAGAACTGAGCTTCTCAAATCAGGAGTACTTTGACATGAACTTATGCCACCTTGATGAGTAATATAATAATCATATGCATATATATTATATGGTACCATAACCCCCTTAATGGCCTGCCACCTATCCTAGCTAGTCCTCAAATAGAGAATGGGCAGATGTATTTATTTTCTGCCACCTATCCTATCTAGTCATCATTTATGTTATATTCCATAATTCCACAATATCATTATGATATTCATACCACCTAGTTCGTTTACATGTTTCATAATCATGGCATCATATTGCAATTAATCTCATTCGATCATGCCAAGTGTGTGTTTATATAATACTCAATTTGTTTCATCAAATAAATAAATTTACAAATTTCTAGGAATGGGGCATTCATGGGCATGAATGGTATATTCATAGGCATGAAGCCTTCTGCCACAGGTAGTCTATAAGTGACTCAGTCATGACTGGCTCATGATCAATCACGGGATTAAAATTCATACTTTCACAAGAATGAAGTTTGGCTTCACGGGCATGAATACCTTCATAGGCATGAAGCTTAGCTTCACTAGCATGATAGATCATACAGAAACATAATTTTCAACACTGTTTTCACCCAATTTCACACAAAGTCATGTAAAATTCTAAAGCTAACCAATGATAGCCACACCTATTAACACTTCCCATATTCCAGAATGTAAAATCAACCATAAACATGCATATGGTCATGTTTAATCATTCAAACTAGGCTCCATGCCCTATTTATCAACATTCCAACATCAATTATCAACTTTATTCTGCATTATAGAATATTACAATCCATTTGCCTCAATTCCAGCATATACCATATCAATATTTCTTGTCACTAAACACATTAGAATTCATAATTCACATCACAAGCACATTAAAATCGAATAAAAATGAGTATATGTACAAACCTTAATATTGGAGCCCTAAAACTCGACATTCTCATATCTACTACCTCTGGTGGGTGTCTCCACCTTCAACCTCAGTCCCTAATATAGAATGAGAGACTATATTATCATTCTAACACTACATCTAACCTATATATGCCATAAACTAATAAAACATTCAACTTTTAATTGATTTTAGCCTATAAATCCCTCAATATATACAAACCCAAATTACTTGATCAAAAGACTCAAGGGAACATGATTTTTACCTCTATTTCATGTAACCAAATTGATACACGAGTTAAAAATTGTGTTTTTACACTCATTGTTTATGATTCAATACTTTGGCAAATCCCTTAGTTTTAATCACTTTTTATTTCATTTTAAAGGTCGATTACATATAAACAAAGTCAAAACTCAATTGGGATTGAAGGAGATTTGGTTTTGGGGTTTCAGAGAATTGGCAGTTAGGGTTTCAGATTGTGTTTTCGTGAGTTTTATGCCAAAATACAAAACTGTCATATATAAACTACAAGGTTTCATGGGTGTGAACCATAGTGTCATGCATGTGAAGCTCCTCAACTTCAGAATATGAATTTCATAACATTCACGGCTATGATTAACTCTATCACGGGCGTGAATGCTAGAAGCTTCACTTTTTCCTATTATTTTCATTATATTAAGGTTTCTAACACCCATAACCATATATACTTCCCATATACTCTCAATATACTTTTATTTAATATATTAATTCTAACCGCTAACTTGAAAGCATTACGAGATTAGAAAAAGTATAAATTCTCCTTTTAAGGAGTCAATTTTGTGCCTGCCCTCTAAAGAAAATTAAGAGTTATTTTTCTCCTCACCCCTTTCTCTTTCATAAGATAATTTTCCATAGCCAGCACTTCTGACCTTTGTCACCCCATCTCCTTGGGGGTTTGCTTCTTCTTCCTTTTCATGGATACTTTTAGAGGTAGTCCTAGCTCTAGATTGTTGTGGTTTGCTACAACCCAACAAAGAAGGAAAATCTCATAACTTGGAAGGTTAACAGTTGCAAACAAAGGTAATCAACTCCTTCCACTGAATGGTTCAATGCGATTTTAAATTACATAGGGCATTTCATGGGTTTTGGGTTTAATTAAATTTTATATTTATGCTACCATATGTATGAGATACATGTTCAAAACCCAATAGTGGTATTAGAGACACCTTATGTTAATGGAATTTGGATTTAATCGAAGTATCAATAAGATTGATTGAAAAAGGAATAACTTGGATTTCCTCATTTCATTAATAATGAATTTCATTATGTTCGGCCTAAAATTTTAATTTTAATTCAATGACATGTTTAATATGATGATATTACATGTTTTTTATGATAATGAAAGGTTTGAATTTGATTTGAACATGAAATTCAAAATTGTGCATGTTGTTAAAGTTTTAGGGTTTTTAAAACCTAGTATTGCTAATTGAGTTCTTTATGAAGCTGTTTGAATTTGGTTTGTTAATTTGATTATTCAAACATATTTATGACATATTTATAATATTTTTTAACCTATGGACAGAACCTATAATGATGAAAAATTCAATTTTCATTATGGAACAAACAAAACTAGTAACTTGGTCAAAAATCTTACCATATGATGGAACTATTGTGTATTATTTGATTTAATGGCATGTAACTTCATGAATAGAACCTTAATTTTATATTTATGAGATACTCATGATGTTATTTTGATATCACTTTCATGCTAAAGTCAAATTAAATTCGTGCTTAACTTCCTAGAGAATCCTAATTCATGTATGATTCAATTTAGGCAATTTTTGAGCAATTAGATTGCTAGTTAAGATCTTAATGACTTAGATTGTGTAATGAACAAATTTAATTGGTATAAATTGAATTTAAATTTATTATAATTATGAGAATTAATTTTAGAAATTTTGGAAATTTTTAAATGGAATTTGATTTAAATTGAAAAAATATTTTGTCAATGCTAGTTTCACTAGAATTCTAGTATGTAATTGTAACTAGGATTGTTTAATCATATTTGACATCAAACTAATATTTAATTAAGGCAATTTAATTATAAATTAACTACTTATTATATTTTTATTTAATGTTTAATGTGATTTAAATATTAAATTTGGATTCAAATATTGCATGCATTGAATTGGTAAAAACCTACTTGGGAAAGTAGGCAATTATAGGAAGCTTTTTGATATGATCAAATGTATGCCTAATTTACATGAATTTCTTTTAGAAAGTATTTCTACATTTTCATAAGATTATTTAATAAGAATAAATAATGAATTTATGATGAATTTCATTAAAGGCCAAATAATCAAAACAAAGTTTTAAGACTTGAAACAAAAGGAACCCAAACTTTTACTTTATTAGATTACCTTTAATTATGCATTAGAGACTACATGCTTGAGGTGTATGGAATGGCATGATGGCATTATTATAGACTATACCAATGTAATTGATCCTGAATGAAATTTTATTTTTGGTAAATAGGGCATGTGAGTCTCTACCTTCTCTATTCTCTCTACTATATATCTCTTCTCATCTTACTCCCCTCAAATATAACTAAAGGTTTTCTTATGAAGAACTTATATAATTAGATTATATAGGATTATAATAGAATTGAAATTCAAAGGAGTAAGAAGCCAAGGAGAAGATGTCAAACGGTAAGGAGCATTAGAATAGGAAATTATTTTCTATTTTGGTGTTGTAATTTTATGCATCTACCTAGGTGATAGTCATTCCTTTCATGGCTTGAGTGATTGATGTTAGATTATGTCCATAATCATGACCATATAATTAGTGAAATTATCTTATATATCTATATGTGATGAATGGATATATTATGCATGTCAAATTGCCATGATGAGACCTGATTTAAATGAAATCTATCATTAATAATATTAAGACTAACACCTTCCATTACTATGGCATGAACAAGAGTTCTTTTACAGTTTGGGTTGTTGGGCCAGCCAAGCTCACTCTATATGAATATGTTCAAATCATTAAATATATAATTTCAAGATTAATAGGTTGGCTTTAACTAGTTACATTGGCTTGTTAGGCTCAACAAATGTCAATATGAATTAGAGGCAATATTGGGTAAGTGTAAATGTGATGTGCACATATCAAGAGTTGATAGCCCATTGATTTAGTAGTTGAATAAAAGAATGCAATTGGTATGAGACTCTTACCAATTGACCTAAGGTGGCTTGTTAAGCACACCCAATGTCACTCTTAGTAGTTGGATTTTGAAGACAAATCTCATTCATAAAATGCTGCTAAAAAATAAAATTTTCAAAACTCGAAACAAGAATCTTGCTTGTCCAATTAAAACTAATTTATCAAAACATAGAGGTAAGAAATTATACCTTGTAATTTCTTGATTTATTCTCCAAATTTTTACCTTGTTGGGTTGTTGTAAACCACAACAATCCACTTTAGGATGTCTCTAATGTTAATCCACATGAAAATATGAGAATAAACTATAAGAGAAATGGTTGAACACACCTCAAAGTGCTAGCACTGGTGTATGTTCAATTTGAGAGAATATGAAAAATAATTAGCAATGGTGTATGGTTGAACACATTTCAAATTTATTCTTTTTTTTTTAATTTCTTAATTTTCAAAAATAATTTTTCAGACTTTTAAACTTTTTAAAAATTTTTTTATCCCAAAAATAGTACAAGTACAAAGTGCCAATTAGATAAGCTATGGCCAACAGTGTGCTGGGCAAGTCAACAGCCCATGCAAGCCCATTACCCTCCTGAACAATTTTTTGTGCAATCTCATCAGGATCCGTCCCGAAATAATTCTCTTATATTTTTAGATCCAATCCAAGACCTTTTTACTCATTCTTCATATCTCCAATGCATGTGACCAAGTAGGTTCCTGGTTATGTTGGCCACTCAAATTAACAATTAATTTAAGCAAGTCATGAGCGATATCTAGCAACACATCATGACCTTCAATTGACCGAAAAGTCAGTGGTTTGACTATGAACCTTTCCATAGACAATTTCCGTACAATTATTCCTTTCACCATTCTATACCCCGCTTGGTTTAGAGTATGAACATGTGTTAACTCCCACTAGACTGATTACGTCACGTCTAGTCCATATAATGTTTGTTCCTGTCCTAGAGACTCATTACTCTGTTAGACATGTCATTGAAGACTATCTTTACGATATTTCCACTCTAGAGAGAGATTCTCGATTAATTACCCTAATAAGAGGCCATGGGTATACACTCCTTCTATCAAGAGTGGTGAATCCTTTGTCAATTACCTTCGAATACCTCAAGCCATATCCAATCACCACCCTATGAGCAACCTCTCTGAGGAAACAAGGAATTGTGTCAAAATATTGAATCAGTATATAAGATATTTGAAGTACCTCAAGTCTAAGGATTCTTGTACCATTGCTATGTTCAGACTATCATTGACATTTGAATAGATTATCCATATGAGTGTCTCATAGCAGGACTTCCAATGTACTTAGCTACACTTAGCAAGCATCCATATATTAACTCTAAATATCTTATGTTTACAAATTATGAGATCTACTATTTGATTCAATCAAGGATGTAACATGTGCTAATCTATTCGTATTAACAATGTCCCATCTCATTAATCCTATGACTAGGGATAATTTAGATATTAACATAATTACACATGATAAAAATCTCAATATCATGATCTCATCATGATTTCCTTCATGTTATGTTACGTATCAAGGACTTCATTAATTGGTTTAAGATCACTATCAATTCAAATATCAAATGAACATCAAATTAATGAAAAAGCCTTTTATTAATCAAATAAATGTGTACAATATTGCCTTGAGAGCACTTCTCTAATAAGCTCCCACTTGCACTAAAGCCAATCACCTTTGTATCTAATTCCTTAGGCGAGTACATGAGAATCATATTTCTTTTGAGGAAAATGGCTTAGTTAAAGGATCAACATTATTCTGATCAGGCACTCTTTCTATCTTTACATCATTCCTACCAATGATTTCTTTAATCAAATGGTATCTTCTGAGTATATGTTTGGATCTTTGATGAGACCATGGCTCCTTTGACTCCATTAGTGATCGCAAATTCTCACTTGTCGACATGATAATTCTAGCAATCTAGATGTAAAATAGAGCATGTTAGAATGTACATAAAATTGCATGTTTATTAGATTTTTAATAAATCGCATTATGATCCCACTATTTTATTGCGAATCCATATCCCTCACCATGTACCCTAGAGAACCTATATGGAATTTCTCCTAATGGGTTGATATCCAGCTAGATAAGAATAACTTTGAGGCAACTCAACAAGCCATCATGAGTTTGGTTGGTAGGTATCTAATCCATACCAATTGCTTTATTCATGCAACTATCGAATCTGGTTCTATCAACCAATTAATGTGTGCACATACATTGGGCTCTCAACCCTTTATTTGGGTACATCTCATGTACACTGGCCCAATTTTGCCTCCAATACAAATTAACCTTAGTGCAAATCCAATAAGCTAATGATATTAGTTAAGTTTGACCCATCAATCGTGAAATCAAATTTCAATGGTTTGAACATATTCTTATAGAGCAAATTTGAGGCAACTCAACAACCCTAACTCTAGAAGAACTCTGGTTCTCCCTATATTAATGGGAAGGTGTAAGACTTAATTGTTTATTTAGCGGCGTAAGACTTAATTGTTTATTTAGCAAGAAATTTATTTGTCAAGTCTCATCATGTTATTATTGCATGCTTTTATATATCATACATTCATCACATGGATATATAAAGATAGTTACATTAACTATATGGGATGATTATGGACATACTAAAGCCAATTTCTTGAGCCAAAAGAGATTGACTAGGTCTTACCTAGGTATGTGCATGAGTTTACTAACCAAAAATAGAAATCAAATTCCTATTTCTAAGTCTTCTTATTTATGGCACTAGCTCATTCGCTTTTTGCTTCTTTTTATCACCATTCTATCCTAATCCTATGTAATCTAACTACATATTTCAAAATATAGGAAACCTCAATTTACATTTGAGGGGATTAAGCTGAGAAGAGAAATACATGAGAAACTTAGAGAGGCAAGGACACGCAAACCCTATTTACCATAAAACAAAATAAATATATGCATGGTCAATCACATTGGGCCTAAGTCCATAATCATCCATCATGCCTTTTCATATATGTAACATCCTCAACCTTCTCCACATGCATTTCAAATTGAACTTATGCATCTTTCATATCAATAAATTGAACACATACATTTCATACATATTTTCGTAGGAACAAGTCTATGACACACACTAGCTACGTGTCCTAATACATTGCAATTGTATCAAGTCGAACATGTGTATTTATAATCTAAATGAGGATAAAAAGTATTAAAAATAAATGAAATAAGGTGACCAAATTAAAGTATGCAAAATAACTAGATTAAGATTAGTAAACATTTATATTGTTAATTTAGTTAAATCAGGCCAAATGATTAAGTTGTATTATTGTGTGAATTGGTGGAATTATAAATATATGTAAATCATAATAATAATATAGACAAAATAAAATGAAAATGAAACAAAAGGAAAATAAAAGAAAAGAGAAAAGAAAATAAAGGAGAAAGGAGAAGAGAAAAAAGAAGAGATGAAAAGAAAAAGATAAAAGACAAAAACAAAAAGGTTGGCTTTATCTTCCTCCCCCATTTCTGCCTCCTCACTCCATCCCATTTTCTTCTTCATCTTCCTCCATTTCAGAATTCAATTCTTCCTTGTTTCACTTAGTTTTTTTATGGTAAATTGATCCCTTGCAAGTTTGTTCTTGGTAAGCAATCAATTCTTATTGCTATAAGGTTGAGTTAAGTTGCTAATTTTCATTGATAGACACTGAATTGCACCCCAATTTGGATATTAATAAAAATTGAGTGTACAAAAGTTTAAAACACAAAAGTAGTTCCTTTATGTCTTATATTTATGTATATGTAAACATTTTGGCAAGATGTTGTGTATATAATGATCTATCCTCTCTCTACAGAAACTGGTCAGGGAGTGAACCCTAGCCAAGATAGCTACTGTGTTTGTTAGTTTTGAATATGATACAGTCATTATTTGAAATATCTAAAAACATAAAAGTTGTAGATATATGTGTTATGTAGCTCTATACCAAAATTTAGGTTCATATGTATTGTATATTTTGAGTTATGGTGAATGCAATCATGACTGTTCCATGGTTTGAACTGCCAACTGAGTGCCCTGGGTAGATCCAGCAATTTGTTGTGCTAACTTGAGCTTATTAGAGCTAGATTCTGTAAATTATCAAAACATAAAAGTTATAGGTATATGTCGTATCTAAATGTGAGTACTAAGTTAAACTTAATATGTTATGTATGGGCTAAGTTATGGTCTTTAGAATTCATACTGGTTCGGAAGCAAATTCTATTCTGGACCAGTCAAATGTTTCTTATACTTTGAGGACTATAGAGACATAACTGATAAAAGTTGTAAACATAAAAATTGTTCCATTTGAACCCAAATAGGTTTCTGTAAGGTTTCATTAAAATATGACTTATGGATTATAAGGTATGATGAACCAAAGGGCAAACAATAGGGTAAAAAATAGCACACATTTTTAAATTCTACCAAAAATTATAAAATGATCCAATTGGTATGAAATTTTAATATGTTACATAATTATATTTAATTAGGAATAATAATCCGATTAATTGGTCAAGTATAGAAAAAGTTATAGGCTAAATAGTCCCATAAGGTCACACTGTCTCATAGGAAAAATCTTAACTATTGATATGAACAATGCATATTAATTTGTTTAAGCCACATTAATTCTCCCTAATCATGAGTTAATCGATTATGTTTTCATATTAGGCTCGCAACATATTGGAGACCCATAATGAGCGGATAGACAATAAGTTAGGGGTCGGAATCAAATGAGAAAGGTGAGTCTAATTATCAATTGAATTCTTTAGTGCAAATGAATGTTGCTTGCTATGTGATTCGTATGATTGTGGTAAGATACAATGGTTGATGAATGCTTAAGTACAAGTGCATATGCATATGAACCTAAAAGGCATTGTGACTAGTTAATCGATATTGTAAAGCAAAAGAAGAGGCCTATGGCCCAACAAAGGTGCAAATGAAACAAATGATCAAACCTGCTAGCAAATGCAAATGTTCACATGGAAAATGTTCACATGGATGTAGGGTTTTGAAGAATGAATCATATTCATAAACGCATAAAAAAATAAAATTTTTCAAAACCCAAAACAAAAGATCATACTCGTACCATTAAAACTAATTTATATAAATGTAAATGTTAAAAAGTATACCCCATAATTTTTATTTGTTCTTCAAATCTTCACTTTGTTGGGTTGTAGCAAACCACAACAATCCACACTAGGATGTCTCTAATGATAATCCACGCGAAGAATGAAGAAAAAACTATCAAGAGAAATGGTTTGGACAAATTCAAAGTGTTAGCTTTGAAAGTGTTATTGAGAGAATTTTTGTTATGTCTTAAAACATCATGACCCCCAATTATGGCCAATTACTATTCATTAGTTACCAGTTTCTTCATTTTTGACTTTTCATCTTATTTTTGAATTTGATTCAAATAAAAAGATATCAAATGGCAGAAAATAGACATGAAAATAGTTTTTTGTGAAAATATTTTTAAGATACAACAAAAATTCTCTCAAGAACACTTTCAAAGCTAGCACTAGGAATTTGTTCAAACCATTTTCTCTGGATAGTTTCTTCTTCATTCTTCACATAGATTATCATTAGAGACATCCTAGTGTGGATTGTTGTGGTTTGCTACAACCCAACAAAGTGAAGATTTGAAGAACAAATAAAAATTACAAGGTATAATTTTTAATATTTACATTTATATAAATTAGTTTTAATGGTACAAGTATGATCTTTTGTTTTGGGTTTTGAAAAATTTTATTTTTCACTGCGTTTATGAATATGATTCATTCTTCAAAATCCAACATTGGTATCAGAGCCTCCTTGTATCCATTAAAATTAATTTTAATTGAAAGTGCAATGGGGATTGCATGTTTTTGATGATTTTGTATCAATAGGTCTTGAAAAATTGAAATTAATTTGTAAAATATAATTTACATATTTTTCTTTCTTTAATCTGATCATGGGATGATTAAGAATGATTATTTTGATTGAAAAATGATTTGAATGTGATTTGAATAATTAATTTCGGATTTATTTCAAAAATGCCTAAAATTGCCTTGTTTATAAACATGTGTTGTTGTTTGGCTTAATTGATGGGGCTGGTTGCATTTTTCTTGAAATTTAATTATAAAAAACTTATTTAGACATATTGAGAATATTTTTATGCCTCTGGAAGTGTCCAATAATTAATTAAAAATTATTTTAATTAATTTTTCAAACAAACACAAAAACGAGATTGTTTTAGCTTAACCGGTGGGGCTATTTTGTTTGATATTTTTTATGTATGTGTTTATTTTATTTCCAGCACCTTGAAATAATTTTTATGTGATTAAAAATATGTTATTTTGTTGTTAGATGCATGCCAAAATTATTTTGCAAGCATTTGCAATTTTAAAAATTCTAGATATCTAATTAGTCATTTTGAGCATCTAAGTGTGTTGGTTCGTTTGTCTTAGTAATTTTGGCTTGTGCCAAAAATATTTTGATGAACTTGAGCTGACCTAAAGATAATTAGAATGGTGATTTGATATTCTGGAAATTTTTAGAATTTTTGGAAATTAATTTTGAATTAATTTAAGTTGTGCAATTATAATTCTAGTATGACTAGAAATTGGTATGTATATTAAAATTAAATTGTTTAATTTTAACATCATAATATTCTGATTTTAAGGAGACTTAATTTTGAATTATTTTTGGAAATATGGAGTTTAATTTAATTTGATTAAATATTAAATTCTACTTTAAAATGACATACAAAATTAAATTAATCAAAAGAACACATATAGGCAATTTCGATTCAAGTGTTGAATCCATTTACAAATTGAAATCCACAATTGTCATTTTTATTTTGTGCATTAGAGAATGCATGTTAGGGGTATATTAAAAGGCATGATGGATGATTATGGACTTAGGCCCAATGTGTTGAGCATGCATGGAATTATTTTGTTTTATGGTAAATAGGTCCTGCGTGTCCCTACCTCTTTTTCTTTCTTATGCATTTCTCTTCTCATCTTACTCCCCTCAAATGTAAATTGAGGTTTTCTATAATTTAAAATATGTAATTAGATTACATAGGATTAGGATAGAATGAAGATACAAAGGAGCAAAAAGAAAATGAGATGGTACCATAAACAAGAAGACTTAGAAATAGGAATTTGATTTCTATTTTGGGTTGTAAATTCATGCATATATCTAGGTCAGACCTAGTCAATCTCTCTTTGGCTCAAGAGATTGACTTTAGTATGTCTATAATCATGCCATACAGTTAATGTAACTATCTTTATATATCAATGTGATTAATGTATGATATATAAAGTATGAAATAATAACTTGATGAGACTTAACAAAGAAATCCCTCACTAAATAAACAATTAAGTCTTACGCCTTCCATTAATATGGGGAGAACCAGAGTTTTTCTAGAGTTAGGGTTGTTGAGTTGCCTCAAGCTCACTCTATAAGAATATGTTCAATCCATTGAAATTAGATTTCAGATTAATGGGTTAGACTTAACTGATATTATTAACTTGTTGGATTTGCGCCAAGGTTAATTTGTATTAGAGGTGAAGTTGGGTTTGTATACATGAGATGTACACATATCAAGAGTCGATAGCCCAATGTATGTGCACAGATCAATAAGTTGATAGCACAAGATTCGATAGTTGCATGAATAATGCAATTCGTATGGATTAGATACCTACCAACCAAACTAAGGATAGCTTGTTGAGTTGCCTCAAGGTTATTCTTAGCTAGTTGGATATCGACCCACTAGAAGAACTTCCATATAAGTTCTCTCGGGTTCATAGTGAGGGCTATGGATTCGCTATAAAATAGTGGGAGTCATAATGCGATTTATTAAAGACCTCATAAACATGCATTTTATGTACATTCTAACATGTTCTATTTTACATCTAGGTTGCTAGAATCATCATCATGACAAGTGTGAATTTGCGATCGCTGATGGAATCGAATAAGTTGATGGGGCCCAATTTTTTGGATTGGCTAAGGAATCTGAGAATAGTTCTCAAATCCGAAAAGACAGGCTATGTCCTAGATGAGGCTCTCCCTTATCCCCCTACTACTAATGCTTCTGAAGATGTTCAGAAGGCATATCAAAAGCATCTCGATGATAGTGAGATGGCAAGCTGCATTATACTTGCTACTATGTCAGTTGAGTTGCAAAAGCAACATGAGGCTATAGATGCTAGTTCCATAGTATACGATCTAAGAGAGCTTTTTGATGAGAAAGCACATTCCGAAAGGTTTGAAACTTCAAGGCTGCTCTTTCGCACTAAGATGGTTGAGGGGACATCTCTAGTGCAATATGCATTGAAGATGAATGGCTATATTGAGAGGTTGGCCACCTTGGGATTTGTGATGGACCATGAATTAACTATAGGATGAACCAAATCTCTACCACTATTCTTGAGCTGATTAACTTGCTTAAAATAGCTGAGCCATCTGTCAAGAAAGACAGTAAGGCTGTGATGCTGGTGGACTCTTTAAGTTCTAAAAGGAAGAACATTAAAAAGAAGAAGAAGTCCATGAAGCCTAAAGGAGGCGTGGCCAAGAAAAAGGCCAAGGAGATTGCTCTAAAAGGGACATGCTTCCATTGTGGCAAGGATGGCCATTGGAAGAGAAACTGCAAGGCTTACCTGAAGTCCTTGAAGAAGAAGGCATCTGATGCCCCATCTACTTCAAGTATTTTTGTCATTGAAATTAATACTGTTTCCAATAATAATATATGGGTATTAGATACTGGTTGTGTCTCACACATATGCACTGATATGCAGGACCTAAGGAACAATAGACAGCTTAGTAAGGGAGAGTTAGGCCTACGCGTTGGAAATGGAGCAAGGGTTGCTGCATTAGCTGTAGGAACATATGTATTAACCCTCCCTAGTGGGCTTATATTAAATTTGGAGAATTGCTATTATGTACCTGCTTTGACTAAAAACATTATTTCTGTTTCAAGTCTAAATAAAGATGGTTTCCTTTTAGCTTTCAGTAACAATTGTTGTTCTATTATGTTGAATGGAATTCTTTATGCTAATGGTACATTATGCAATGGAATATACATATTAGATATGTCAAATCCAATTTTAAACATCAATGATAATAAAAGGCAAAAATAAGAGATGTTGAAATCATCTTATTTATGGCATTGTCGTCTTGGTCATATAAGTGAGAAACGTGTGGCTAAGCTACACAAAAGTGGTAGTTTGGGGTCATTTGATTATGAATCACATAACACATATGAATCTTGTTTACTAGGCAAGATGACTAAATTACCCTTTAAGGGAAAGGGTGAACATACTAATGGACTTTTAGACTTAATACATTCAGATGTATGTGGTCCAATGTCTACACACGCTAGAGGTGGTTTCATCTACTTCATTACTTTTATCGATGGCTACTCACAATATGGATATGTGTATCTTATGAGATACAAATTTGAAGCTTTTGAAAGGTTCAAAGAATTCAAAAATGAAGTAGAGAAACAACTTGGCAAAAGTATTAAAACACTTCGATCAGATCGAGGAGATGAATAATTGAGCCAAGAGTTTCAAGATTATCTTAGGGATAATGGAATTTTATCTCAATGGACTCCACCTTACACTCCGTAACACAATGGTGTGGCTGAAAGAAGAAACTGAACCTTGTTAGACATGGTAAGGTCTATGATGAGTTTTGCAGAATTGCCTAAATCCTTTTGGGGTTATGCACTAGAGACTGCCATTTATATATTAAAAGGAGTTACTTCAAAGTCAGTTGATGTTACTCCATATGAGATATGGTATAACAAAAAGCCCACATTTTTTTACGTGAGAATTTTGGCTTGTCCTGCTTATGTGAAGCAGACAATGTCAGATAAGCTAGAAGCTAAGTCTGACCGATGTCTGTTTGTGGGATATCCAAAAATATCATATAGATATCAATTTTACTACCCCTTGGAACAAAAGGTTTTTGTTTCAAGACATGTTATCTTTTTAGAGAGAGAATTCCTTCTAAAAGGAGATAGTGGGAGCAAAATTGAACTTGAGGAAGTTCAAGATGCTCAAATAGATGTTGTTAAACTGCCTGAACCTGAGCTTGTTACTCATACAGATGATATAACAGCTCAACCTTTTAAAGCACAAGAGCTTCGTAGGTCAAGTAGGATACGTACTTTTCCAGAGAGATATGGATTTCTCATTAGTGAACAGAACGACATATTGCTCATAGAAAATGATGAGCCTACAACCTATGAAGAGGTTCTGAATAGTTTAGAATCTGACAAATGGCTTCAAGCCATGAAGTTAGAAATGGATTCCATGTATGAAAACCAAGTATGGACTTTGGTTGACCCACCTGAAGGAATAAAGCCTATAGGGTGCAGTGTGGGTTTTGAAAAAGAAAACTGACATGGATGGTAATGTGATTACCTATAAAGCTAGACTTGTTGCTAAAGGTTATCGTTAAAGACAAGGAATTGACTAGGATGAAACTTTTAGCCCAGTAGCTATGCTTAAATCCATAAGGATACTCCTAGCCATTGCTACTCATTATGATTATGAGATATGGCAAATGAATGTTAAAACATCTTTCCTTAATGGAAATCGGACTCAGGATGTGTACATGACACAACCAGAAGGTTTCATATCCAATGATGGAAAAAAGGTATGTAAGCTTCAAAGATCCATTTATGGATTAAAGCAAGCATCCAGGAGTTGGAATATTCGGTTTGATGAGACAATCAAACAGTTTGGTTTCTTACAAAATCTGGATGAACCTTGTGTCTACAAGAAGGTTAGTGGGAATGCAATTATATTTCTTGTGTTATATGTAGATGACATATTGTTAATGGGAAATGATGTCTCAACCTTACAATCAGTCAAAATTTGGTTATCCAAGAATTTCTCTATGAAAGACCTTGGAGAAGCAGTCTATATTTTAGGGATAAAGATTTATAGAGATAGATCTAAAAGATTGTTTGGTCTTTCACAGTCTACATACATAGATAAAATGCTAAAGAGGTTTAGCATGGAATAGTCCAAGAGGGGATATATTCCCATGACCCATGGGATTATACTCTCAAAGTCTTTATGTCCAAAGACACAAGATGAGAGGACACACATGAGTTTGATTCCATATGCTTCAGCTATAGGATCAATCATGTATGCTATGATATGTACAAGACCCGATGTATCATATGCTCTGAGTGTCACGAGTAGATACCAATCAGACCCTGGTGAGTGTCATTAGGTGGCTGTCAAGAATATCCTTAAGTACTTAAGAAGAACTAAGGATGTATTCTTGGTATATGGAGATGAAGATATTACTGTGAGCGGGTATACCGATGCCAGCTTCCAATCTGTGAAGGATGACTTAAAATCTCAGTCAGGTTATATATTCACACTAAATGGTGGAGCAGTTAATTGGAAGAGTTCCAAATAGGAAACGACTGCTGATTCCACAGCCGAAGCAGAGTACATTGCAGCTTCTGAAGCAGCAAAGGAAGCAATTTGGCTAAAAAAAATTCATCACAGAACTTGGAGTGGTTCCCAACATTATTGAGCCAATACAATTGTATTGTGATAATAATGGAGCCATTGCGCAAGCAAATGAGCCACAGTCTCATCAGAGATCCAAACATGTACTCAGAAGATACCATTTGATTAGAGAAATCATTGGTTGGAATTATGTAAAGATAGAAAGAGTGCCCACTGTTTAGAATATTGCTGATCCTTTAACTAAGCTACTTTCCCAAAAGAAATATGATTCTCATGTACTCGCCTATGGAATTAAATACAATGGCGATTGGCTTTAGTGCAAGAGGGAGCTTGTTAGAGGAGTGCTCTAAAGGCAATCACTTTTAGCACTTATTGTACAAATTTCTTTGATTAATAAAAGGCTTTTTCATTAATTTGATGTTCATTTGATATATAAATTGATAGGTGATCTTAAATCAATTAAAGAAGTCCTTCATACATAACATAGCATGAAGGAAATCATGATAAGATCATAATATTGAGATTCTTATCATGTGTAAATTATGTTAGTATCAAAATTATCCCTAGTCATAGGATTAATGAGACGGGACATTATTAATCCAGACAGACTAGTACATGTTACACTCCTTGATTAGATCGAGTAGTAGATCTCATAATCTATAAACATGAGATGTTAAGAGTTAACATGTGGATGCTTGCTAAGTGTAGCTAAGTATATTGAATGACGAACTATGAGACAATCTTATGGATAATCTATTCAAATGTCAATGATAGTCGCATCATAGCAATGGTGCAAGTATCCTTAGACTTGAGTTACTTAAGGATATCTTGAATATTGATTATGTATTTTGACACTATTCCTTGATGCCTCAGAGAGGTAGCTCATAGGGTGGTGATTTGATACAACTTGAGGTATTCGAAGGTAATTGGGTAACCAACAAAGGATTCACCACTCTTGATAGAAGGAGTGTATACCCATGGCCTCTTGTCGTGGTCATTACTTAGGAATCTTTGGCCGGAGTGGAAATGTCATAAAGATAGTCTTCAATGACATATCTAATAGAGTAATGAGCCTTAAGGACAAAAACTAACATTACTTGGACTAGACATGACGTAGTAAGTCTAGTGGGAGTTGACACTTGTCCATACTCTGAACCAAGTGGGTTATAGATTGGTGAAAGGAATAATTGCACAGAAATTGTCTATGGAAAGGTTCGTAGTCAAACCACTGACTTTCCGGTCAATTGGGGGTCATGATGTGTTGCAAGAAACCGCTCATGACCTGCTTAAATTAATTGTTAATTTAAGTGGCCAACATAACCGGGAGCCTAATGGGTCACACGCATTAAAGATATGAAGAATGAGTAAAATGGTTCTGGATAGGATCCAAAATATGAGAGAATTATTTTTAGGATGGATCGCGATGAGATCGCACGAAAAAATCGTTCGGGAGTGTCACGGGCCTGCAGCTTCCCATCCATTGGCCAACAACTGTTTTTGGCTATAATTAGGTCAATTATGGCCAATTGCTATTCATTAGTTACCATTTTCTCTATTTTTGACTTTTCATCTTATTTTTGAATTTGATTCAAATAGAAAAGACATCAAATGATAGAAAATAGACATGAAAATATTTTTTTGTGAAAAAAATATTTTTAAGACACAACAAAAATGCTCTCAAGAACACTTTTAAAGTTAGCACTTTGAATTTGTTCAAACCATTTTCTCTTGATATTTTCTTCTTCATTCTTCGTGTGGATTATCATTAGAGACATCCTAGTGTGGATTGTTGTGGTTTGCTACAACCCAACAAAGTGAAGATTTGAAGAACAAATAAAAATTACAAGGTATAATTTTTAACATTTATATTTATATAAATTAGTTTTAATGGTACAAGTATGATCTTTTGTTTTGGGTTTTGAAAAATTTTATTTTTCGCTGCGTTTATGAATGTGATTCATTCTTCAAAACTCAACAATACCCGACAACGATAGTAGTGCCATACTTGGTGTCAATAATAACGTCATACCCGGTATCGATAATAGTGCCATATCTGCTATCGTTATTCATACCATTAATGGATTTAATCATACTCCCCCCTACTTGACATGCCAAACTATCCCAAATCTAGTTCTAGTTAGGTGTTCTAGGGCTTACACAATCTCATTAAAATTCATATCAATTAAATTCGCACTTTTCATGCATTTAATGACTCAAATGATCACATAATCATTCAATTTAAATAATATTTGTATAATAAAACAAAGTTCATATAATTTTACTCTTTAAATTCCTCAACTCATATGCTATCCTGTCATTGGCAGATTCTGTTGTCTGTTTTGGACCTTAATTTTGGTCCTGCTACAATCTGAATTTAGTTACAATTTCTTCTTAACAATTTTATTACTAGATAATAGCTTTAATATGAAAATTTAATCACCTAATTTAGAGTTTTGTATCAAAAGATATGATGAAATAAACATTGACTGGACATTAACAATTCTGCCCAGAATTTTCTGGATAAATTCTAAGTCCGAACTTTATACATTTTTTGGGATAATTACAGACATATTCAGATGTTATTTACTGAATGAAAGTTATAGCTCTATGTCTTATCTTTCAAATCAAACAAAGAACACACAAATCTGAACTGCAAAACTCACGTTATAATAGTTTAAGTACTTACTACTCATCAATTCCAGCAAAGAACACACATAATTACCACCTTTAATTTTTACCAAAATTAATCCTAAGTCTAGCAAACATGCATCCCAAGATTTTTATTACAAAATATTATTAATTTAGAATTATTAACATGCCAAATATTCAAATTATGCAACTCAAATATAAATCATAGGCTATTGCCAATCCTCTACTTTTCCCTTTTCTTTCTAATTACTTCTCTTTCTCTTTTCCTTTGTCCCTTTGAGCTAGCTCCTTGTCAATTTGTGTTTCTAAAACATAAAAGAGATCCATAAACCCTAACCTCTCTCTCTTTTTGCTCTCTTAAGCTTCCTTAAGCTCTTTTATGCTTGAAAATGGCTTTTTCCCTTACTTTTTCTGTCTTCATACTTTCTCCTCCTAGCATCAAGCTTTGGCCATGGATGTTCAAGGGGGAAATGTGGGTTGGTTTGGGGAGAGGATAAGAGTCTTCTAAATGTTTGAGTGATAAGGAAGAAGAGAGGCAACTAAGAGCATAAAGACATAATTGATTAACAATGGGACACCTAAGCATATTCTAGATGTTTTCATTAATGTCTAATTAATGTGTTCATTTTACTTTGATGTATGATGATTCTAGAGGGATGTGGAAGACAATTTAATGATGGGAAAATTCTAGATTAAGAATGATAAGGTAGAAGAAGAAGTAATTAAGAGCAAAGTGACAAAATCAATTACTAATGGGACACCTAAGCCATATGAATTAAATGTCTCATTAATGCATGTAATATGGCCAACTAAGGGTTGCCACTTGGTTAATCCAACCACCATATGTATTTAATGTCCCAATCATGCATTTAATTGATAATTATCCCCCTTAATCCTCCAATTTTGGTAAATTGCAAATTGATCCCTAAACTTTTCAAAATTTGCGATTTAGTCCCTTATCGTAATTTAATATTTTTAAAGATCTTGAACACTTTATTAAATATCTTCCATAATTATTTTTTGTTATTTTAATTATTTTTTTATCAAAATCCTAATTTAGACTCCGATCAAACCAATGCATCAATTTAATGACACACGTGACTCGGGCCAAAATTTGCGGAAATAACATTCTCTCCCCCTTAAAATAAATTTCGTCCTCAAAATTTACCTCTTAATTCAATGAAAAACTAGGGATATTGCACCTTCATGATTTCTTCACTCTCCCATGTGTCTTCTTATGTAGAATGATTCTGCCATAACACTTTAACTAGAACAACTTTTTTATTTCGAAGAATCTTCTTTTCACGTGCTATTATAGCCATGGGTTCCTCTTCACAAGTCATATCTATTTGCACTTTTATCTCCTCAAATAGTATAACATGACTCAGATCGGACTTATATCTTCTTAACAGAGATACATGGAACACATTGTCAATTTGGTCTAATTCCGATGGAAGGGCTAAACGGTAAGCCACGGCTCCGATTCTTTCTATAATCTCATAAGGTACAATGAACCTTGGACATAGTTTTCCTTTTTTACCAAACCTCAATATCTTTTTCCAAGGCAAAAATTTAAGGAATACTTTATCACCCACATCATATTCAATGTCTCGCTTCTTTAAATTGGCATATGATTTTTGTCGATCCCGTGCTGCTTTTAGCCTTTCTTTGATCACTTTAACTTTCTCCTCAATCTATTGAACTATCTCAAGCCCAATCAACATTTTCTCATATAGCTCGGTCCAACAAACTAGAGTTTTACACTTCCTTCTGTAGAAAGCCTCATACGGAGCCATGCCTATGCTTGTTTGATAACTATTATTATAAGCGAACTCCATAAGAGGTATATATCTATCCCAACTTCCCTCATATTTGAGTAGACAACTTATCAACATATCCTCTAGTAACTGAATAACTCACTTCGATTTTCCATCCATCTGCAGATGAAAGGTCGTGTTGAAACTAAGTCAAGTTCCCAAGGCTTACTGTAGACTCTTCCATAATTGTGAAGTAAATCTGGGATCTCTATAAGATATGATGGACATTGGCACTCCATGCAACCTCACTATCTCACTTACATAAATTTTGGCTAGCTTATTTAATGAGTAGTCCATTTTGACAGGTAAAAAGTGTCCCAACTTCGTCAATTGAACCACTATCACCCACACTGCATCATGCTTTCTCTGAGTCATCGGTAAGCCGGACACAAAATCCATTGTGATTCTTTCCCATTTCAACTCTGGAAGCGGTATTAGGTGCAACAATCTTGTGGTTAACTGATGTTCTACTTTCGCTTGTTGATACTTGGTGATATCCTTCTTCATCCTTGGGCATCAATATTTTGCTTTCAAATCTTAGTACATTTTGTTTTCGGCTAGATGCATTGTATACACTATTTCATGTACTTCTTTTAATATCTTGGATTTTAGCTCTTCTATACTGGGTGTCATCTTCTGTCAATGAAAACTCAGGCTTTTCTCCCTCTTTCACTGCCTCCACTATCTTTACTAACTTTTCATCTTGCTTCTGAGCATATTAGATCCTCTGCTTTAAAGTAGATTGTATTTGCATCTCAACTAAAATCTTCCTGCTTAGTGCATCTACAACCACATTAGCTTTGCCTTGCTGGTAGTCGATCACATAATCATAGTCTTTAATCAACTCCAACCATCTTCGTTGTCTCAGATTCAACTCTTTCTGTGAGGGAAGGTACTTAAGACTTTTGTGTTCTGTATAGATATAACATATTTCCCCATAAAGATAATGTATCTAGATCTTAAGAGCAAAAACTATCACAGCTAACTCCAAATATGTGTCATGTAGTTAAGCTCATGAGGCTTAAGTTGTCTTGAGGCCTAAGCGATCACCTTTCCTTCTTGCATAAGAACACAACCCAAACCATTATGACTAGCATCATTGTACACAACAAAGGCTTTTCTTGGAGTAGGTTGAGTCAAAACTGATGCTTCAATCAACATTGCCTTCAGTAAATCAAAGCTTACTTGACACCTTTCTGTCCACTCAAAACAGACCTCTTTTCGTAGCAGTCGTGTCAAAGGAGTCGCTAAGGATGAAAATCCCTTCATGAACCTCCTATAATATCCATCTAATCCAAGGAAACTCCTCACTTCTGTCACATTTTGTTGGGGTTTCCAATGAAGAACAACCTCAATTTTACTGGGGTCAACCTTAATACCTTCAGTTGAAATTACGTGACCCTAAAAACTGACTGATTTAAGCCAAAACTCGCACTTAGATAGCTTTCCATAAAACTACTTCTCCTCAGTGTTTGCAACACTATTCTAAGATGTTGATCATGTTCTACTTGGTCTCTAGAGTAGACAAGAATGTTATCAATAAACACCACTACAAATTGATCAAGATATGGCCTGAACTCTTGATTCATCAGGTTCATAAAAGCTACTGGTGCATTAATCAATCCAAAAGGCATAACCAGGAACTCATAATGACCATAACGAGTCTTGAATGTCGTCTTAGGTACATCTAACTCTTTTATCTTCAGTTGATGATACCATGATCTAAGATATATCTTTGAAAATATGGCTGCACCTTTCAACTGATCAAAGAAATCATCAATTCTAGATAGCGGGTATTTATTCTTGATAGTCACCTTATTAAGCTACCTATAATCGATGCAGAGATGTAAGGTGGCATCTTTCTTCTTTACAAATAATACTGGAGCACCCCACGGTGATACACTATGTCGTATAAATCTTTTATCTAACAATTCCTGCAACTGTATGTTCAGTTCTTTCAACTCCACTAGTGTCATCCTATATGGTGTAATAGAAATAGGTGTGGTGTCGTGTTGGGTTTTGAAGAATGAATCATATTCATAAACGCAGTGGAAAAATAAAATTTTCAAAACCCAAAACAAAAGATCATACTTGTGCCATTAAAACTAATTTATATAAATATAGAGGTTAGAAATTATACCTTGTAATTTCATATTTGTTCGTCAAGTCTTCACTTTGTTGGGTTGTAGGAAACCACGACAATCCATATTAGGATGTCTCTAACAATAATCCACACAAAGAATTAAGAAGAAACTATTAAAAGAAATGGTTTGAACAAATTCAAAGTGCTAACTTTGAAAGTGTTCTTGAGAGAATTTTGTTGTCTTCAAAATATTTTTCTCACAAAAATATATTTTCATGTCTATTTTCTATCATTTGATGTCTTTTCTATTTGAATCCAATTCACAGAAAAGATGAAAAGTCAAAAATGGAGAAAAGGGAAATGAATGAATAGGAATTGGCCATAATTGGCCTAATGAAGGCAAAATTCTGTCGTTGGCCAATGGGAGGGAGGCAGCAGTGCGCTGGGCCTGCTGCGGATTGCTGCTGGGCAGCCCAGACACGGGTCGTACACAATTTTTCAGTGTGATCTCATCGCGATCCATCCCGAAATAATTCTCTCATATTTTGGATCCTGTCCAAGACCATTTTACACATTCTCCATATCTTCAATGTGTGTGACCCATTAGATCCTCGGTTATGTTGGCCACTTAAATTAACAATTAATTTAAGCAAGTCATGAGCAGTTTCTAGCAACACATCATGACCCCCAATTGACCGGAAAGTCAATGGTTTGACTACAAAACTTTCCTGGACAATTTTTGAGCAATTATTCCTTCACCATTCTACACCCCACTTAGTTCAGAGTATGGGCATGTGTCAACTCCCACTAGACTGACTACATCACCTATAGTCCAAGTAATGTTAGTTTTTGTCCTTGAGGCTCATTACTCTATTAGATATATCATCGAAGACTATCTTTATGACATTTTCACTCTGGCCAAAGATTCCCAAGTAACGACCACGACAAGTATGATTCCACTCCCACTAAGCTTCTTGTAAACACAAGGTTCATCCAGATTTTGTAAGAAACCAAAATGTTTGATTGTCTCATCAAATCAAATATTCCAACTCCTAGATGCTTGCTTTAATCTGTAAAAGGATCTTTGAAGCTTACATACCTTTTTTCCATCTTTCAATATGAAGCCTTCTGGTTATGTCATGTACACATCCTCAGTCAAATTTCCATTAAGGAAAGTTGTCTTCACATCCATTTGCCATATCTCATAATCATAATGAGTAGGAATGGCTAGGAGTATCCTTATGGATTTAAGCATAGCTACTGGGCTAAAAGTTTCATCATAGTCAATTCCTTGTCTTTAACGACAACCTTTAGCAAAAAGTTTAGCTTTATAGGTAATCACATTGCTATCCATGTCAGTTTTCATTTTGAACACCCACTTCCACCTTATAGGCTTTATTCCTTTGTGTGGGTCAACCAAACTCCATACTTGGTTTTCATGCTTGGAATCCATTTCTAACTTCTTGGCTTGAAGCCATTTGTCAGATTCTGAACTATTCAGAACTTCTTCATAGGTTGTAGGCTCATCATTTTCAATGAGCAATACGTTGTTCTGCTCACTAATGAGAAATCCATATTTCTTTGGGACAGTACATATCCTACTTGACCTACGAAGCTCTATGCTTCAAAAGGTTAAGCTGTTATATCATCTGTATGAGTAACAATCTCGGGTTCAGGTAGTTGATCAGCATCTGTTTGAGCATCTTGAACTTCCTCAAGTTCAATTTTGCTCTCACTATCTCGTTTTAAAAGGAATTCTCTCTCTAAAAAGATAGCATGTCTTGAAACAAAAACCTTTTGTTCCGAGGGGTGGTAAAATTGATATCCATAAGATGCTTTTGGATATCCCACAAATAGATATCGGTCAGACTTAGCTTCATATAAGAAGGACAACCCCAAATTCTTATGTAAGAAAATGTGGGCCTTTTGTTATACCATCTTTCATATGGAGTAATATCATCTGACTTTGAAGGAACTCTATTTAATATATAAATAGCGGCCTCTAGTGTATAACCCCAAAAGGATTTAGGCAGTTCCGTAAAACTCATCATAAACTTTAGCATGTCTAACAAGGTTCAGTTTCTTCTTTCAGCCACATCATTGTGTTGTGGCGTGTAAGGTGGAGTCCATTGAGATAAAATCCCATTATCCCTAAGATAATCTAGAAACTCTTGACTAAAGTATTCACCTCCTCGATCTGATTGAAGGGTTTTAATACTTTTGCCAAGTTGTTTCTCTACTTTATTTCTGAATTCTTTGCACTTTTCAAAAGCTATAGATTTGTATCTCATAAGATATATGTACCCATATCGTGAGTAGTCATCGATAAAAGTAATGAAGTAGATGAAACCACCTCTGGCATGTGTAGACATTGGACCACATACATCTGAATGTATTAAGTCTAAAAGTTCATTAGCACGTTCACCCTTTCCCTTAAAGGGTAATTTAGTCATCTTGCCTAATAAGCAAGATTCACATGTGTCATATGATTCATAATCAAATGACCTTAAACTACCACTTTTGTGTAGCTTAGCCATGCATTTCTCATTTACATGACCAAGCTTGTTAGAGGAGTTCTATAAAGGCAATCACCTTTAGCACTTATTGTACAAATTTAATTGATTAATAAAATGATTTTTTGTTAATTTGATGTTCATTTGATATATGAATTGATAAATGATCTTAAATCAATTAATGAAGTCCTTAATACATAACATAGCATGAAGAAAATCATGATCAGATCATGATATTCAGATTCTTATCATGCGTAATTATGTTAGTATCAAAATTAAAATATAAGAGAATTATTTCGGGATGGATCACCATGAGATCGCACGGAAAAATCATTTGGAAGCGTCATGGGCTAGTCTGGGCCTACCTAGCCCGCGTGGGCCCGTGACCCTCCCGAATGATTTTTCCGTGCGATCTCATTGCGATCCATCCCTGAAAGAATTCTCTCATATTTTGGATCCTATCCAAGACCATTCTACTCATTCTCCATATCTTCAATGCGTGTGACCCATTAGGTTCCCGGTTATGTTGGCCACTTAAATTAACAATTAATTTAAGCAAGTCATAAGCGGTATCTAGCAACACATCATGACCCCCAATTGACTAGAAAGTCAGTGGTTTGATTATGAACCTTTCCATAAACAATTTCCGTGCAATTATTCCTTTCACCATTCTATACCCCACTTGGTTCAGACTATAGACACGTGTCAACTCCCATTAGACTGATTGCATCACGTCTAGTCCAAGTAATGTTAGTTCTTGTCCTTGAGGCTCATTACTCTATTACATATGTCATTGAAGACTATCTTTATTACATTTCCACTCCGGCCAGAGATTCCCGAGTAATGACCACGATAAGAGGCCATAGGTATACACTCATTCTCTTAGGAGTGGAGAATCCTTTTTTGGTTACCCAATTACTTTTGAATACCTCAAGTTGTACCCCATTACCACCCTATGAGCAACCTCCTTGAGGCAACAAGGAATAGTGTCAAATACAAAATCAATATTCAAGATATCCTTGAGTACCTCAAGTCTAAGGATACTTGCACCATTGCTATGATGAGACTATCATTTACATTTGAATAGATTATCCATATGATTGTCTCGTAGTTGGTCATCCAATGTACTTAGCTACACTTAGCAAGCATCCACATGTTAACTCTAAACATCTCATGTTTATAGATTATGAGATCTATTACTCAATCCAATCAAGAAGTGTAACATGTGCTAGTCTGTCTAGATTAATAATGTCCCGTCTCATTAATCCTATGACTAGAGATAATTTTGATACTAACATAATTACACATGATAAGAATCTCAATATCATGATCTCATCATGATTTCCTTCATGCTATGTTATGTATCAGGGACTTCATTAATTGATTTAAGATCACTTATCAATTCATATATCAAATAAACATCAAATTAATGAAAAATCCTTTTATTAATCAAATAAATTTGTACAATAAGTGTTAAAGGTGATTGCCTTTAGTGCATTCCTCTAACATGTCGGGTACCAAATCAATGGCAAACTCAATTTCTCTATCTGGTGGTAACCCTGACAACTCCTTTGGAAACACATCAGGAAACTCACAAACAATAGGAATATCCACCATCTTCGGAGTTGCTTTTTCCATATCAACAACATATGCTAAGTATGTTTTGCATCCCTTACTGATGAGTTTTTAAGCTTTCAACACTGATATCACATTATCTAGATGTCCTCTATTCTCACCCATCACCCCTATCTCATCTTGTTCTGGAATTCTGATGATCATTTGTCTCTTCCCACAATCTATTATCACTCCATAACAAGCTAGCCAAAAATCTCAAATTCTAGAGACTATGGTTCTAAACCCTCTCAACCCGGTGGTGGTGTGCATATGTATGAATACATCGATCCCGGATCTATCAATGCATGTATATCAAAGCCAAAGAGAAGGAATTTACCAATTTAGACATCAGGTGTGTAACACCCCCTCAACCCAGCAGCTCGTGCTCGGATGAGAGAGTGCTACCTCTGACTTCATCGTTTAAAATATCTTTATTAAATTTTGAACACCTGAAAATCATTCATTTTTTTTATTTACCATTTATTTACTTTGCAGCATAAAAGAAAAGTCAAAACATCAAAGATAAAAATACATTTTCTTTAATAACATCTTCTTTACAAAGTGTACCGTTTATTTTACAAGTACTATAAAATAAAATTTAAAACATAAATACAACAGATGTGTGACCCACGGTGGTTGATATACGCTGCTTTACTAGGTCAGGTCACCGTTAGCTTTATCTACTACTGTCTACTTATTCTTTGCTATACCTGCACGAGAGAAACTCCCACGCTAAGCTCTTGACTTAGTGGTGCATATAAATAAGGCAATAAACTATTTTTAATGTCACATGCATTGTCATATAAAACTTTATGATCAAATCATGCAAACATACATTTCATAATATTCTAGTATGCATAACATCAATTTATTATATCTCATTTTGTTTAACATAATCAAATCATCATTCTCATGCAAATCATGATATTCTAGCATGTATAGATATCAAATTATATTATATTATCTCATTCTAATTTATTTTATTACCACCTTATTGCATAACACTAAACCTTCTTTTTATCCATGCCACAATTCATAATTCCATTTTTATTATCCATGTCACAAATCATAATTCCCGTTTTACTTTCAATAATTCTTTTATGTCCCCTAACTTCTTTATTTATGTTTTCATTTATGCCCAGGACACCTATGAACCACTGAATAGGATAACGGAGTTGCCATCTAGGCACTTAGAAGTGTCACCTGGGCAATATGATGTGCGCATATAAGTGCCAAACCCGGCGTAGATAACCGTGCCAAACTCGGCGTAGATAACCGTGCCAAACTCGGCGTAGATAATAATGTAATACCCGACATAAATAACAGTGTCAAACCCGGCGTAGATAACATTGCCAAACCCGGCGTAGATAATCATACCATTAATGGATTTAATCATTTTCATCATACTCCCCCCTTATTTGGCATGCCAAACTATACTAAGTTGGTTCTAGTTAGGTGTTCTAGGGCTTATACAATTTCATTAAAATTCATAACAATTAATTTCATATTTTTCATGCATGTAATATCTCATATTAATCACATAATCACTCAATTAAAATAATATTTACATAATATAACAAAGTTCTCATCATTTTACTCATTTCATTCCTCAATTCACATGCTGCCCTGTCACTGGCAGATTCTGTCCTCTGTCTCGGACCTTAATTTTGGTCCTGTTCCGTTCTGAATTTAGTTACATAATCTTCATACATATTTTAGATATGGATCTTAGCTTTAATATTAAACTTGAAACACTTAATTATGAGTTCTATATCTAAAGATATGATAATATTAACACTAACTGGTCACTGATAATTCTGCCCAGAATTTTCTGGACAGATTCTAAGTCTACATTTTATGAATTTTTCTGGATAATTACAGACATATTCAGATATTATGGTCTGAATATAAATTGTAGCCCTATGTCTTATCTTTCATACAGAATAAAGAACACACAAATCCAAGCTCCAGAACTCAAGTTATAATAATTTAAGTACTTACTGCTCATTATTAACAATTCTGCCCAGAATTTTTGGACAGATTTTATGTTCGAACTTTATGAAATTGTATGGAAAATTACAGACATATTCAGGTTTTATGATCTAAATGAAAGTTATAGCTCTATGTCTTATCTTTCAAACCCAACAAAGTACATGGAAAACTGAGTTCCAGAAATTAATTTATAATAGTTTAAGTGCACACTACTCATCAATTTCCAGCAAAGAACATACCAACCAATCACATTCAATTTTTACTAAATTAAATCATAAGTCTAGCAAACATGAATCCCCAAGATTTTTCATCACAAATAATATTAATTCAGAATTATCAACATGCCCAATAATTAAATTATGCAATTTAAACAAAATTAAAATAGTCTATTGCCTTAGATTATGCACAAACCTCTCTTTTTTCTCTTTTCTTTCTCTTTACTTCTCTTTTTCCTTTCCTTTGCTCCTTTGAGCTAAATCCTTGTCACTTTGAGTTCCTAAAGTTCATAAACAGATTATTAAAACTTTATAACCCTAATCTCTCTTTCTTCTTACTCTTTTAAGCTTTCTTAAGCATGAAAATGGAAGTTTCCATGCTTTTTCCCTCTTTTTCTCACTTTCTTTTACTAGAATCAAGGTTTAGCTATGGAGGAAGAAGGGAAAACGTGGCTGGTTTGAGAGAACAGAATTTTCCTCAATGAAAAATGGATAAGGAAGAGAAAGAATCAATCAAGAACAAAGTGACAAAAGTCATTATTAAAATGGGGAACACATAAGCCACATTCTTGAAACCTTAATTAATGTCATATGCATGTATCTTCATTAGCTTATTAAACCTTGCTATTTGGTGTATTGGGCTTCAAGAAATGTGGGAGGCAATTGAAAGATAGCAAATTCTAGATATGAAGAGATGAAAGAACAATTAAGAGAATAAAGACAAGATACATAATTATGGGACACCTAAGCCAAATTCTAGAAACTTTAATTAATGTTAAATTCATGTATGTCAATTATCTTCTTAAAATGTGACACTTGGTGTGGCTGGCCTCCATATGCATTTTATGTTCCAATTCATGCATTTAATTTATGATTATCCCCTTTAAATCCTTCAATTTTCGATAAATTGCAAATTGACCCCTAAACTTTTCAAAATTTGCAATTTAGTCCTTTACCGAAATTTAACATCTTTAAATATTTTGAACACTTCATTAGATATTTTCCATACTTAATTACCATTATTTTCATTATTTTTCGATAAAAGTCCAAATTTAGATTTCGGTCAAACCGACGAGTCGATTTAACAACTCGCGTGACTTTAGTCTAAATTAGCGGATATGACATTCTCTCCCCCTTAAAATAAATTTCTTCCTCGAAATTTTTACCTGTTCATTCTTTGTTGAACATCTGAGGATATTGCTTCTTCATGACTTCTTCGCTCTCCCACGTGGCTTCTTCAGTAGCATGATTTCGCCATAACACTTTAACTAATGGAACTTTCTTGTTTTGTAAAACTTTTTCTTCCCGTGCTAATATAGCCACTGGTTCCTCTTCATACGTCAAGTCAGTCTGCACTTCTATCTCCTCAGTTGGAATAACATGAGTCGGATCAGACCTATATCTCCTTAGCATCGACACATGGAAAACATTATGGATTTTATCTAACTCTGGTGGAAGGGCTAACCGATATGCCACTGGTCCGATTCTTTCCAAAATCTCATAAGGACCAATGAACCTCGAACTTAACTTTCCCTTTTTACCAAATCTCAATACTTTCTTCCAAGGTGAAACTTTAAGAAACACCTTATCTCCCACAACATACTCTATATCTCGCCTCTTAAGGTCAGCATATGATTTCTGTCGATCTTGAGCTGCTTTCAATCTTTCTTGGATAATTCTAACCTTTTCTTCTATTTGTTGCACTAACTCTGGCCCTATCAACTTCTTTTCACTCAATTCAGTCCAACAGATTGGTGTCCTGCATTTTCTTCCATACAATTCCTCATACAGAGTCATGCCTATGCTCGTCTGATGGCTGTTGTTGTAGGCAAACTCCATAAGAGGTAAATATCTATCCCAACTTCCCTCAAATTCAAGCACACAACTTCTCATCATATCCTCTAGCAACTGAATAACTCTCTCCAATTGTCCATCCGTTTGCGGATGAAAGGCCGTGCTGACATTGAGTCGAGTCCCCAAAGCTTGCTGTAGACTCTTCCAAAATTGTGAAGTAAATCTGGGATCTCTATCAGATATGATGGACATTGGCACTCCATGCAATCTCACTATCTCACTTACATAAATTTCAGCTAGCTTGTTCAATGAGTAGTCCATTCTGACAGGTAAAAAGTGTGCCGACTTTGTCAATCGGTCCACGATCACCCACACTGCATCATGCTTCCTCTGAGTCACCGATAAACCGGACATAAAATCCATCGTGATTCTTTCCCATTTCCACTCTGGAATCGGTATTGTTTGCAGCAATCCTATGGGCAACTGGTGTTCTGCTTTCACTTGCTGACAAGTTAGACATTTAACAACATATTTAGTGATATCCTTCTTCATCCTTGGCCACCAATATTGAGTTTTCAAATCTTGATACATCTTGTTCCCGCCTGGATGCATGGTATATACCGTTTCATGTGCTTCTTTTAAAATATCTGACTTTAGTTCTTCTATACCAGGCACGCAAATCCTATTCTTGAAGTACACTGTGCCATCCTCTGTCAATGAAAAATTAGGCTTTTCTCCCTTTTTCACTGCCTCGACTATCTCTACTAACTTTTCATCTTGCTTCTGAGCATCTTTGATCATCTGCATCAAAGTAGATTGTATTCGCATCTCAGCTAAAATCTTCCTACTTAGTGCATCGGCAACCACATTAGCTTTTCCTGGCTAGTAGTCGATCACACAGTCATAATCTTTAATCAACTCCAACCATCTTCGTTGTCTCAGATTCAACTCTTTCTGTGAGGGAAGGTACTTAAGACTTTTGTGATCTGTATAGATATAACATTTTTCCCCATACAGATAATGTCTCCAGATCTTAAGAGAAAAAACTATCGCAGCTAACTCCAAATCATGTGTCGGATAGTTAAGCTCGTGAGGCTTAAGTTGTCTTGAGGCGTAAGCAATCACCTTTCCTTCTTGTATAAGAACACAGCCTAAACCATTATGACTAGCATCACTGTACACAACAAAGTCTTTTCCTGGAATAGGCTGAGTCAAAACTGGTGCTTCAGTCAACATTGCCTTCAGCCGATCAAAACTTGCTTGACACTTGTCTGTCCACTCGAATCGGACCTCTTTTCATAGCATTCGTGTCAAAGGAGTCGCTAATGATGAAAATCCCTTCACAAACCTCCTATAATATCCGGTTAATTCGAGGAAACTTCTCACTTCTGTCACATTTCGTGGTGGTTTCCAATTAAGAATAGCCTCAATTTTACTAGGATCAACTCGAATACCTTCTGCTGAAATTACATGACCTAGAAAACTGACTGCTTCAAGCCAAAACTCGCATTTAGATAGCTTTGCATACAACTGCTTCTCCCTCAATGTTTGCAGCACTATTATGAGATGTTGATCATGTTCTACTCGGTCTCTAGAGTAGACAAGAATGTCATCAATAAACACTACTACAAATTGATCAAGGTATGGCCTGAACACTCGGTTCATCAGGTCCATAAAAGCTGCTGGTGCATTAGTCAATCCAAAGGGCATAACCAGGAACTCATAATGACCATAACGAGTCCTGAATGTCATCTTAGGTACATCTGACTCTCTTATCTTCAGTTGATGATACCCTGATCGAAGATCTATCTTTGAAAATATGGCTGCACCCTTTAATTGGTCAAACAAGTCATCAATTCTAGGCAGCGGGTATTTATTCTTAATAGTCACCTTATTAAGTTGCCTGTAATCGATGCAAAGAGGAAGAGTGCCATCTTTCTTCTTAACGAATAATACTGGAGCACCCCATGGTGACACACTAGGTCGTATAAAACCCTTATCTAACAACTCCTGCAACTGTACCTTCAGCTCTTTCAACTCTGCTGGTGCCATCCTATAAGGTGCAATGGAAATAGGGGTGGTGTCGGGTACCAAATCGATAGCAAATTCAATTTCTCTATCTGGCGGTAACCCTGGCAACTCCTCTGGAAATACATCAGGGAACTCACTAATAGCAGGAATATCCACCAACTTCGGACTTGCTTTTTCCATATCAACCACATACGCTAAGTACGCTTCACATCCCTTATTGATGAGTTTCTGGGCTTTCAACACTGATATCATATTGTCTGGGTATCTTCTATCCTCACCCATCACCACTATCTCATCTTCTTCTGGAATTCTGATGATCATCTGTCTTTTTCCACAATCCACTACCACTCCATAACGAGCCAACCAATCCATTCCCAATATCACATTGTACTCATGGAATGGTAATTCTATCAAGTCTGCTGGGAATTGCCTTCCGTGAATTTCAACTGGGCAACCCCTAAACACTTTGCTAACCCTCACACTGTGCCCTAACGGGTTAGTCACAATAATCTCAAATTCTAGAGTCTGTGGTTCTAAACCCTCTTGACCCGGTGGTGGTGTGCATATGTATGAATGCATCGACCCCGGATCTATCAATGCATGTATGTCAGAGCCAAAGAGAAGGAATTTACCAATTAAGACATCTGGTGCATCCTGCTCCTCTCGGCCTCGCATGGCATATGCCCTGGCTGGGGCAGCTCTACTACCTTCTGGCCTCTCAACTGTCTCTGATCTAAACTGACTGGACCCTGATCGGCCTCCTCTGCCTTGCCCTCCCAGAAGCCTATGTCTGTATCAGCTCAGTGCTCCCCGAACCTCTGCCATACTGTAACAAGGGACAATCTCTCCTCATATGGTCTTTAGAGCCACATCTAAAACACGCTCCTGTCATCCACCAACACTCTCCGAGATGAGAACGGCCACAATGTTGGCATTCTGATAGGGGTAAAGATCTATATGGTGTCTGTGTCGGTGCACTGGCTGTTGAAGAAACAAATCTCGCTGGTTGTCCCCGCCTAAAGGAACAAGGCCTGTTGGAACCCCCAACCTGAAATCGGCCACTGAAAGATCTAGCTCTTTTGCCACTTGACTGTACTCTACTCGGTTGTGATATGGGCCTCTTGAACCCTCTATCTTGTGTTGACTATTGTATGGCTAGAACTCTCTCAACTGTTCTGGCAGATGCTAGTAAACTAGGAAAACTCATCAGACGTAGAGCTGAGACTTGTAGCTTGATTGGGTTTCTCAATCCATCTTCAAATCGTCGGCACTTATCTGCCTCAGTGGATACAATGCCTCCAACATACTTGCAAATATGTGTGAATTCTCTTTCATATTCTGTTACCAAGAAGTTTCCTTGTTTTAGCATCAAAAACTCTCTTTTCTTATCGTCTGTGTAGATAGGAAGAATATACTGCTCTTTAAACTTCTCTAGAAAGAACTCCCACATCATAGGGTCAGGAGCCTCTATGCTCTGTGATTCAGATCGCCACCAGTCATATGCATGCTCTTGTAGTAAAGATACTGCATACTCATATTTATGCTCATTTGTGCAATGCAGCTAATC
This sequence comes from Triadica sebifera, assembly GCA_023653625.1. Taxonomy (NCBI): domain Eukaryota; kingdom Viridiplantae; phylum Streptophyta; class Magnoliopsida; order Malpighiales; family Euphorbiaceae; genus Triadica; species Triadica sebifera. The sequence goes on from CM042900.1 coordinate 11,753,782, forward strand.
AAAAACTCTCTCTGCTCGTTCTAGCCAAAACTCTGCCACTGAGGGGTCATTTTCCCGTTTACCGTAGAAATCGGGTGCCCCTAACTTCCTCAGTCTCTTAAATTGTAATCCTGATGAGGCTGGTTGTGATGCTCTTTGTAGCAAATCTATCATGTTCTTCATAAGCTCTGTTTGTCCGGTGCCAGCAATAGACTGCCCTCTTGATTGGCTAGCACTGGATCTAGATAAATTAGCTTGGCGATGACTGGTTCGTGATGAAGCCTGTGTTTCAGTAGGCTCATTACTTTCCCCTCCTTCGGCCACAATATGTCGTGACCCTGAAGCCATACTATACCTATATCATAAAATAACGGCCCCAATCAGTAAGCAGCAACTTTAATACTTAATTGTGGGTACACACATATCATAATTATTTTTGAAAACCATTTTCAAATCTCAAAACCGCCCAAACCATGTTTTAATACCAAAATCCAGAAACACCAACCTGGCGCTCTGACACCAAAAACTGTAACACCCCCTCAACCCAGTAGCTCGTGCCCAGATGAGAGAGTGCTACCTCTGACTTCATCGTTTAAAATATCTTTATTAAATTTTGAATACCTAAAAATCATTCATTTTTTTTATTTACCATTTATTTACTTTGCAGCATAAAAGAAAAGTCATAACATCAAAGATAAAAATACATTTTCTTTAATAACATCTTCTTTACAAAGTGTACCGTTTATTTTACAAGTACTATAAAATAAAATTTAAAACATAAATACAACAGATGTGTGACCCACGGTGGTTGATATACGCTGCTTTACTAGGTCAGGTCACCGTTAGCTTTATCTACTACTGTCTACTTATTCTTTGCGACACCTGCGCGAGAGAAACTCCCACGCTAAGCTCTTGGCTTAGTGGTGCATATAAATAAGGCAATAAACTATTTTTAATGTCACATGCATTGTCATATAAAACTTTATGATCAAATCATGCAAACATACATTTCATAATATTCTAGTATGCATAACATCAATTTATTATATCTCATTTTGTTTAACATAATCAAATCATCATTCTCATGCAAATCATGGTATTCTAGCATGTATAGATATCAAATTATATTATATTATCTCATTCTAATTTATTTTATTACCACCTTATTGCATAACACTAAACCTTTTTTTATCCATGCCACAATTCATAATTCCATTTTTATTATCCATGTCACAAATCATAATTCCCGTTTTACTTTCAATAATTCTTTTATGTCCCCTAACTTCTTTATTTATGTTTTCATTTATGCCCAGGACACCTATGAACCATTGAATAGGATAACGGAGTTGCCATCCAGGCACTTGGGAGTGCCACCCGGGCAATATGATGTGCGCATATAAGTGCCAAACCTGGCGTAGATAACCGTGTCAAACTCGGCATAGATAACCGTGCCAAACCCGGCGTAGATAACCGTGCGAAACTCGGCGTAGATAATAATGCCATACCCGGTATAAATAACAGTGCCAAACCCGGCGTAGATAACATTGCCAAACCTGGCGTAGATAAAATTGCCAAACCCGGCGTAGATAACATTGCCATTAATGGATTTAATCATTTTCATCATACTCCCCCCTATTTGGCATGCCAAACTATCCTAAGTTGGTTCTAGTTAGGTGTTCTAGGGCTTATACAATTTCATTAAAATTCATAACAATTAATTTCATATTTTTCATGCATGTAATATCTCATATTAATCACATAATCACTCAATTAAAATAATATTTACATAATATAACAAAGTTCTCATCATTTTACTCATTTCATTCCTCAATTCACATGCTGCCCTGTCACTGGCAGATTCTGTCCTCTGTCTTGGACCTTAATTTTGGTCCTGTTCCGTTCTTAATTTAGTTACATAATCTTCATACATGTTTTATATATGGATCTTAGCTTTAATATGCAACTTGGAACATTTAATTCTGAGTTCTATAGCAAAAGATATGATAATATTAACACTAACTGGTCACTGATAATTCTGCCCAGAATTTTCTGGACAGATTCTAAGTCTACATTTTATGAATTTTTCTGGATAATTAAAGACATATTCAGATATTATGGTCTAAATATAAATTGTAGCCCTATGTCTTATCTTTCATACAGAATAAATAACACACAAATCCAAGCTCCATAACTCAAGTTATAACAGTTTAAGTACTTACTGCTCATTATTAACAATTCTGCCCAGAATTTCTGGACAGATTCTATGTTCCAACTTTATGAAATTGTATGGAAACTTACAGAAATATTCAGGTTTTATGATCTAAATGACAGTTATAGCTCTATGTCTTATCTTTCAAACCCAACAAAGTACATGGAAAACTGAGTTCCAGAAATTAAGTTATAATAGTTTAAGTGTACACTACTCATCAATTTTCAGCAAAGAACATACCAACCAATCACATTCAATTTTTACTAAATTAAATTCTAAGTCTAGAAAACATGCATCCCCAAGATTTTTCATCACAAATAATATTAATTCAGAATCATCAACATGCCCAATAATTAAATTATGCAATTTAAACAAAATTAAAATAGGCTATTGCCTTAGATTATGCACAAACCTCTCGTTTTTCTCTTTTCTTTCTCTTTACTTCTCTTTTTCCTTTCCTTTGCTCATTTGATCTAAATCCTTGTCACTTTGAGTTCCTAAAGTTCATAAACAGATTATTAAAACATTATAACCCTAATCTCTCTTTCTTCTTACTCTTTTAAGCTTTCTTAAGCATGAAAATGGAAGTTTCCATGCTTTTTCCCTCTTTTTCTCACTTTCTTTTACTAGAATCAAGGTTTAGCTATGGAGGAAGAAGGGAAAACGTGGCTGGTTTGAGAGAACAGAATTTTCCTCAATGAAAAATGGATAAGGAAGAGAAAGAAGCAATCAAGAACAAAGTGACAAAAGTCATTAAAATGGGGAACACATAAGCCACATTCTAGAAACCTTAATTAATGTCATATGCATGTATCTTCATTAGCTTTTTAAACCTTGCCATTTGGTGTATTGGGCTTCAAGAAATGTGGGAGGCAATTGAAAGATAGCAAATTCTAGATATGAAGAGATGAAAGAACAATTAAGAGAATAAAGACAAGATACATAATTATGGGACACCTAAGCCAAATTCTAGAAACTTTAATTAATGTTAAATTCATGTATGTCAATTATCTTCTTAAAATGTGACACTTGGTGTGGCTGGCCTCCATATGCATTTTATGTCCCAATTCATGCATTTAATTTATGATTATCCCCTTTAAATCCTCCAATTTTCGATAAATTGCAAATTGACCCCTAAACTTTTCAAAATATGCAATTTAGTCCTTTACCGAAATTTAACATCTTTAAATATTTTGAACACTTTATTAGATATTTTCCATACTTAATTACCATTATTTTCATTATTTTTCGATAAAATTCCAAATTTGGATTTTGGTCAAACCGACGAGTCGATTTAACAACTCGCGTGACTTTAGTCTAAATTAGCGGATATGGCAAGTTGCATTCTGTTCCTCTGGGCGTCACATGGCATATGCCCTGACAGCTCTACTACCTTTCAGCCTCTCAACTGTCTTTGATCTAAACTGATTGGGCCATGATCGACCTCCTCTACATTTCCCTCAACCTCGGCCTCTACCTTACCTAGAAGCCTATGTTTGTATCGGCTCAGTGCTCCCCAAACCTCTGAATACTGTAACAAGGGACAATCTCTATTCATATGGTTTTTAAAGCCATATCTAAAACACGCTCCTGTCATCCACCAACACTCTTCTAGATAAGGACGACCACAATGCTAACATTCTGGTAGAGGTAAAGATCGATGTGCTATCTATGTCAGTGCACTGGCTGCCAAAGAAACGGATTTCATGGGTTGTCCCCGCCTAAAAGAAGAAGGCCTGCTGGAACCTCTAGCCTGAAGTTGGCCACTAAAAGATCTGGCTCTTTTGCCACTTGACTGTACTCCGCTTGACTATGGCATGGGTCTCCTGAACCCTCTATCTTGTGTTGGTTGTAGTGTCGCTAGAACTCTCTCATCTATTCTGGAAAATGCTAGCAAATTAGGAAAATTCATCAGGCATGGGGCTGAAACCTGTAGCTTGATCGAGTCTCTTAACCCATCTTCAAATTTTCGACATTTATCAATTTCTGTAGACACAATGCCACCAGCATACTTGCAGAGATGTGTAAATTCTCTCTCATATTCTGTTACTGACATGCTCCATTGTTTTAGAGTCAAAAACTCTCTTTTCTTCGCATTTGTGTAGATAAGAGGAATATATTGCTTTTTAAATTTCTCTAGAAAGAATTCTCAGGTCATGGGATCAGATGCCTCTATGCTCTGTGATTCAGATCGCCATCATTCATATACGTGATCTTGTAACAAAGACACTGCATATTCATATTTTTTCTCATTTGTGCAATGTAGCTGAACAGAGACTCTCTCTGCCCATTTTAGCCAAAACTCTGCCACTAAGGGGTCATCTTCCCCTGTATCATAGAATTCGGGTGCCCCTAGCTTCCTCAATCTCTCAAATTATAGCCTAGACGAGGCTGGATGTGATGCTCTTTGTAGAAATTCTATTATGTTCCTCATGAGCTGTGTTTGTCCTGTGCTAGAAATAGACTACTCTCGCGATGAGCTAGCACCAAATCAAGATGCAGTAGCTCAGTGACGAATGGGTTGTGACGAAGCCTCTGTCCTTGTAGGCTCAATACTTTCAGCTTTTTTAGCCACCACTTGATGTGATCCCGAAGCCATAACTTACCTATATCGTAAAGTAACGGCCCTAATCAGTAAGCAACAATTTTAATACTTAATTATGGGTTTATGCATATCATAATTATTTTTGAAAACTATTTTAAAATCCTAAAACTGCCCAAACCGGGCTCTAATACCAAAAACTGTAAAACCCTCTTACCCCTAGCATGCATGCCTGGATGAGGGAGTGCTACGGTGACCTCATCGGTTGAAATATTATTTTTTAAATTATGTATAAATAAAACTCACTCATATTTTTTATTATTTACTATTTATTTACTTTGTAGTATAAAGAAATCAAAGTAAGAAAACACAATACATTTTATAAAGTATTATTTACAAAACATTTTGTTATTATACAACCATTATAAAATAAAGCTCAACCCAAAATATACAAAAGATGTGTGACCCACAGTTTGAAATAGACTGCTCTACTGGATCAGACCATTGCTACCTTTGTCTACTATTGCCTACTTATTCTTTGCTATACCTGCACGAGAGAAACTCCCACGCTAAGCTCTAGGCTTAGTGGTGCAAATAAATAAGGCAATAAACTATTTTACGCAACATGCATTGTCATATATCAACTCATGCTCAATCATCTTCTCATGTAAATATACATATCATGGTATTCTAGCATGTATAAACATCAAATTATATTGTTTTATCTCATACTTGTTTACTTTATTAAAACATCATTATATAACACATCATTAATAACCATGTTACAAGTCATTATTCCTTTTATTTTCCTTAACCTTTTTATGCCCACAACACCCAATCATCTTTTCACGCAAATATACATTTCAAAAATTTTATTCTTTTATATCTCATATTTATTTTACTTTATCAAATCATTATTATCCATAGTCTTTTATTGCCCATAACACCTATAAACCCCTAACTAGGATAACGGAGTTGTCATCCAAGCACTTAGGAGTGATACCCGGGCAATATGATTTGCACATATAAGTGTCATTACTGGCTTCATAATAGTGCCATTGTTGGCCTCAAAATAATGTCATACTACCGTCGATAGTAGTGTGATACACTTCATCGATAATAGTGCCATACCCGGCATCAATAATAGTGTCATACCAGGCATCATTAATCATACCATTAATAGATTTACTCATACTCCCCCCTACTTGGCATGCCAAACTGTCCCAAGTCCAGTTCTAGTTAGTTGTTCTAGGGCTTACAAATAATCACATAATCACTAAATTAAAATAATATTTGCATAATATAACAAGGTTCACCTCATTTTACTCTTCAAATTCCTCAACTCATATGCTGCCCTGTCACTAGCAGATTCCATTCTCTGTTTTGGACCTTAATTTTTGTCCTGTTACAATTTGAATTTAGTTACAAGTTCTTCTTAACAATTTTATTACTAGATAATAGCTTTAATATGAAACTTTAATCACTTAATTCAGAGTTCTTCTTAACAATTTTATGTCTAGATCTTAGCTTTAATATGCAACTTCAATAACTTTAGTTCTAAGTGTTGTATCAAAATATATGATAAAATGAACATAGACTAGTCACTAACAATTCTGCCCAGAATTTTTTGGACAGATTCTAAGTCCGAACATTATGAATTTTTGTGGACAGCTACAGACATATTCAGATGTTATGATCTAAATACAAGTTATAGCCCTATGTCTTATCTTTCAAATTAAACAAATAACTGACAAATCTGATCTCCATAACTCAAGCTATAACAGTTTAAGTACTTACTGCTCATCAATTCCAGCAAAGAACACACATAATTACCACTTTTAATTTTTACCAAAATTAATCCTAAGTTTAGCAAACATGCATCCCCAAGATTTCTATTACAAAATACTATTAATTTAGAATTATTAACATGCCAAACATTCAACTCATGCAACTCAAATATAAATCATAGGCTATTGGCTTAAGTTATGCACAAACCTCTACTTTTCCCTTTTCTTTCTCTTCACTTCTCTATCTCTTTTCCTTTGTCCCTTTGAGCTAGCTCCTTGTCAATTTGTGTTCCTAAAACATAAAAGGGATAATTAAAAACTAACTTCGTTGAAACTCCATAAACCCTAACCTCTCTCTCTTTTTGCTCTCTCAAGCTTCCTTAAGCTCTTTGATGTTTGAAAATGGTTTTTTCCCTTACTTTTTCTCTCTTCTTACTTTCTCTTCCTAGCATCAAGCTTTGGACTGGATGATCAAGGGGAAACATGGGTTGGTTTGAGGAAAGGATAAAAGTATTCTAGATGTTTAAGTGATAAGGAAGAAGAGAGGCAATTAGGAGCATAAAGAAAAAATTGATTAATAATGGGACACCTAAGCATATTCTAGATGTTTTCATTAATGTCTAATTAATGTGTTCATTTTACTTTGATGTATGATGATTCAAGAGGGACGTGGAAGACAATTTAGTGATGGTAAAATTCTAGATTAAGAATGATAATATAGAAAGAGAGGTAATTAGGAGCAAAGTGACAAAATCAATTACTGATGGGACACCTAAGCCATATGAATTAAATGTCTCATTCATGCATGTAATATGGCCAATTAAGGGTTGCTACTTGGTTAATCCAACCACCATATGTATTTAATGTCCCTATTATACATTTAATTGGTAATTATCCCCCTTAATCCTCTAATTTTTGATAAATTGCAAATTGTCCCTTAAACTTTTCAAAATTTGCGATTTAGTCCCTTATCGTAATTTAACGTTTTTAAATATCTTAAACACTTTATTAAATATCTTCCATAATTATTTGCCATTATTTTAATTATTTTTCAGTCAAAATCCTAATTTAGACTCCTGTCAAACCGATGCATTAATTTAATGACACACGCGACTCGAGCCTAAACTTGTGGATATCACAATTTCTTTAACATTAGTGATGATGGATATTGACCTACTAGGAGACCTTCCAACGGGTTCTCTTAGATTCCTAGTGAGGGCTATCGGTTCGCAATAAAATAGTGGGAGTTATAATGCGCATTTATTAAAGACCTAATAATCATGCATATAGTACATTCTCTAAACATGATCATTCTTTATATCTAGGTTGATAAAATCATGTCGTCAAATGTGAATGTATGCTTAATTCATAGCCTAAAATTTTTTTATTGGCTAAGAAATTTGAGAATAGTTCTAAAAATTGAAAGGATAGCCTATGTGACACTCTGCCTATACAATAGGAATAATCACATTACATAACACATATGAGCTAAATAAAACTATCCCGAATTAAAATTTTTCATTTACTAACTTAATTGAATTTTTCATATCCCAAAGTACATATGAAGTCAATTATCAAAAATACTATCATGTTATATAAACATATTATAGTTAATTATAATTATCAAAATTAATGGCTTTTGACTTACCAAACTTCACATCCAACTATTTATATATACAATATCAAATATAAAACATGTTCTTAATAATATACAAAATATGTCTATCAAGCCCATATGTATTTTCGTAGGCAAAATATAAAAATAACTTGTATATGACCCTCAAACCAGATCTGACATGCCTCCTCTAGTATGGGCCTGTACTTCCTCTTTCAACTTTACAATCTACTATTTACAAGCTCCAGTTCCTATGTGAGAAAAATCCATGCTAAGTCATTTGTAGCTTAGTGGTACATATGTACATTTAAGTTTTTCTATATAGTCACACAGACATGTGACATAAATATCATGGCATAATTTAAATAAATCATTACACAAAATTTAAAAAATCTTATAAAAAATAAAATAAAATTCATGTTCCATTATATTATCATTATATTGGTGTCAATACATGAATTGCAGATATTCAAGTATACATAATATATAAAATATTAAACATACTAACTTATCTCATGTTACCATATTTTATCACATTTATTACCCTATTCTTTAGATCATTTATTAAATTTTTACATATAGTCTTAATTTAAATACATTTTTACCTATTATTTTAATTTAATTAGTTTCCATATTTCATTTTAATTTAATTAGCTTTCCTAAATTTGTTTTAATTTAGTTAACTCGAATCTCATTCCATATAGGCATTAAATGTTTGATATACAGTTGCAAGGATGCATGACAGATAATTCATAATACGATTCACAATAATCCAATATATATTATACAATAATAAATACATGTCTAATAATATATATAACTCAATTATCAATTTTAACTTACCTTATTAAATACTTATAATTCATATAATTCATGTCATGCCAAAACTCATATAAAAAAATCATGTTACCTCACACATTTGCTTCTTAATGTGCATCTTTATGTCTTTTAATTAATACCTATATAACATTTTAATGTAAGTAGCCCAAATCTCGTTCCTACACTATTTGAATATAGGGTGTGTAATCGGGCCGCTTGTAGAGCTTTAGCACCCTACTCACCATAATCTCAAGTCAAGAGCGCTCACAGAGCGTTAGCCCTTTGATAGAGTATAATCACATCATTTATGTGTAATTAGGATTAGGGGTGCTCTCAAAGCTATCACCACCCTGTTCCTAAATCATATCAATATCGGTACTGTATTGCCTCCACAATGGTGCACCATCTATCCCTAATTAGTCCACATGTTCAGAATTAGGCAATTAAGGTTATTACGTATTTATAATGAAAATATGATTATAAAATTTAAAATCATAAAATCATATTATATTTCATTATATATAACCATTTAAATAATATTGGCATACTTTAATTAATTTTCCATACAATCAAAGATAATAAAATCTTTAATATACAACCATGATTAATAATATTTTCATGACTCCAAGTATGCCTTATAACTCCACTTCTCATACCAAATGCATATGTCATACATAAGTTTCAAACTTCACTCTTTATTATTATAATTATTCAATAACCAACTATTAACAATTATCAAATTTTTAATCAATCATGCTCTAATGCATATTGAAAAACATACTATGATACATATTTCACATTCACAGACCTTACAATGTTAAAACAATTTGTTATATATTTTATCAACCAATTATTAATCTATATTTCTAGATATGTTATAACACATAATTTCATTATTTAAGCAATCAATGAATTCCATTTAATCCTCAACCTAGGTTGTATGTTAAGAAAATTACGCAATATTTAAGCAATAATTCAATGTTCATAAATACACTTCACAAACCTTCTATCACAACAACTAGATAAATATATTCTTCAACATCTTATTTATCATATTTAATATGCCACTTACATTTCCCACTCATTTATATTTCTTAGCATGCCATCTTATCCTTTGATAACCATTTCACATTTACACATTTTAATACATCATTCAATTATACAAATTATTCAATTAACACACAAATATGCACTAAGGGTAAACTAAAATGCATATATGTATAAACCTTAATGGAGCTTTTATAAAATCTAAAATATGGAACTTGTCTAATTTTGTTGCTTTTCCTCTTACTGATGGCCTAATTTAAAAATATAATTGATTAATACCTTGTTAAAATACTTATATTTATTATAATTTAAATAAATAACTAAAATATATCCTAAGCGACAATATGACCTTTTAAGACTGGTGGCTCTATAACTTTTTTTATACTTTTTTAATTTATATGATTCTTACTTATAATTAAAATTAATATATAAGAATATAACATATTAAAAATTTAGAATTGTTGGACTATTATAAATTTTTTAGTGAAATTTTAACTGTTGCTCAGTTTTTAAGCCTTTGGTAATTTTAGGTGCAATATTTAAAAATTCATGTCTTTCAAATTGTATATTTAATTATTATGAAATCTATTAAAAACTTAGATAAGGTAATTTGGAACATTTTTTAAGTTTAATACTTTTTCAAATTATATTTCTAAGGTCCTCAAACAATAGAGAGTTTATAACAGATTCAGCATAGAGTGATAACTAGACTAGTTCCTTTGTTAAGATTATACCTCAAAAAATACATAACATTTTAAGGTAAGAATTTCACAAGCATTTAGCTAAGACATAGACCTAAAACCTATATGTTCTAAGCTTTGTTAATTCGATGTAAAAATAGCTAAAAAAATAAGGACAAATGCATCAAATTTGGACAGGTTTAAGGAAGTAGCTCAATCAAGACATAGTTATGGTTCATTTCACTAGAACTCAAACTACAAAAGTTTTATTTATATAAAATTTAGTAAATACCTATAAAAGATATAAAGCTACAACTTTTATGTTTTGATTCTTCTTTAATTTGACCTTTAAGATGATCAAAATAAGCAAATATGGTAGGATACTTTGTTGATACTTCTCCACAAATCAATCTCACTCAAAATCATTTATCCCTTTATATGCTCAAAATCATTCAATACCATTTGATAAGAATATAAACAAGACATAAATGAACAAATTGTATGTTTGACACTTCTTTAAATTTGATTCATAAATTCATCAAAATTAGAGCGCAAAATACTGTTATAACACAATTCTATCAACTCTAAATAACACAAGAACAATGGAGAGAGGATTATTTACCTATAACAATTTTATTTGGAATGATTTTGAGGAAAATATTGAGTAGAAGGATTCAAAAATGGGGGTTATTAATGGGAGGAAGAAGAAAAATAAGGAAGATGAAAGAAGAGTGTAGAACCTAGCTTTTATAGGGTCAATTTGCCACCACCAACTTCCCCTTCTCTTCTTTTCCCATCCACTTTTTTTTTCTTCTTTTCTCTTTTTTTTTAACTTTTATTTTATATTTTATATTATTTATTTTTCTTTATTTTATTTTATTTTGACATATACCTAATTCCACTAGTCTTTATTAAATTGTAAATTAATTATGTGATCTATCTAACTAAACTACTCCATCAATGAATTTAATTCATTTTACTTCTAATTTAGTATTTTATTCAATTTATTTTAATTTTTGATGTCTATCATATGGTTTTTGTTTATATCACATACTTATTCTAACTAGACTTTAATTAGTGGGTATTACAGCCTATGTCTTATAAGAACCACTTCTCTCCCCTCCTGCTGATGATGCATGTATTGATGAACATTTGGCATACAAGAAATGAGTGGATGATAGTGAGTTGGTGGGTAGAATTAAACTTGCCTCTATCTCTTGAGCTTCAAAATTAGCATGAGACTACAGATGTAAATTCCATTGTGTATCACCTAAGTGAGCTAATAAATGAGCAAACTCACACTAAGCAATATGAGATATCTAAATTGCTCTTCAGCTCCAAAATGCTATAGGGGACATCTCCAATGCAAGATACAATGAAGATGAGGAAGAAACATCAAAAGGAACTTGCTTCCATTATGGTAAAACTAGCCATTGGAAGAGAAACTACAAGGCCTATCCGGAATGCTTAAAGAAGGATAAAGATAAGACATTTGATGCACCTTCTACTTAAGGTATTTATGTTATTGAGGTTAATACTGTTTTCTATTAATAAGGCATGGGTATTGGATACTAGATGTGGCTCACACATATGTACTGATATGCAGGGCCTAAAGCACAATAACTTAAAAAAAAAAGTGTCAGACCTATATGTTGGCAATGGAGCAAGAATTATTGCATTGGTTGTAAGAACTTATGTATTGACACTCCCTAGTGGGCTTGTTTTAGAATTAGACAATTGCTACTATGTTCTATTTTTAACAAAGTATATTATTTCTATTTATTGTTTAAATCGAAAAGTTTTTCATTTAACTATTAATGACAATGGTTGTTCTATATGGTTGAATGATATTCTTTATGGAAATGGTGCATTATGTAGTGGGATTTACATTCTTGAAACATCTAATTCAATCCTCAATATCAATAATAAAAGACAAAAGTTGGATAATATAACATGTGAATATAGATTCATCATTCACTTACATACTCTTAAATTCTTTCATACATTCCATCACTAATTTAACATGTTAATTACTTTGTCGATTGACCTACAACTGTCCAATTTTATTGTAAGATCCTTAACTTTTTTCCATATACATATCTGCATGTATCTCATTTGAATATATACATATTGCATATACTTCATTTGAACACGTGCATTCTACATGCAACTTCATAGAGATAAGTTCATGACATACATTAGCTACGTGTCTAAGTATATTGCAATTGTATTGAGTCGCACATGTCCACTTATAACCTAAATGAGGGTAACAAGGTATTAGAGATAAATTAAATAAAGTGACCAAACTAAAGTAAGTAAAATGACTATATCCAAATAAATGAAATGTGACATAGTTAATATAGTAAAATTAGACTACTTGATTAAATTATAATTTTGTTATTGTCTAGTAGGACTAGATACATATAAATATGTAAAAGAAATAATAATAGTAATAATAATTAATTAATTAATTAAAGATATGAAAATGAAAAGAAACAAAAAAAAGAAAAATAAAAAGAAAAGAAGGGAAGAAACAAAAGATGAAGAAAATGATAAAAGTGAGAAGGTGGACCTTATTTTCCTTCTCAAAATTCTACCTCCTTACTCCAACCCTATTTCTCCTTCTTCTTCCACCATTTCGTCTTTGTTTTCTCCATTGTTTCACTTAAGTTTTATAACCAATTCAGCCCTTTCAAGTTTATTCTTGGTAAGTTATTATCTTTGACTATTTTAACCTTGATTAGTGTTGTTTAGAGTCTTTATATAGCAGAAAGTTCTGCCATGAATTTGAAAACCTTAGAGGCTGATTCTAGAAAAGTGTAAAACATGATATTTGTACATTGATCTCTTATATTTATGGATATATAAATATTTTTGTAAGATTTTATGTGTATGAAAATATATTTATATAAAAGTGAAACTAGTTTGGGTATAAAACCTAGCTAAGCTACCCACTATGTTTACTAATTTTGAATATGATAGAGCCTTATTTTAAGTAGATCAAATTTTAGGTTTATATGTGTTATGAATGTTGAGTTATGATGAACGTAACCATGACTATTCAATAGTTTGAAATGCTTGCTTAATGCCCTAGGCAGGTCTAGCAAATTGTTTGATAATTTTGAGCTTCTTATAGATGAAATATGTAATTTATCAAAACATGAAAGTTATAGGGTTATGTCTTAGATAAGTCTTTTTTACAAGTATCAAATTGATATGTTATGTATATTGTGATATGTGGCCTTAAAAATCATATTGGTCCGGAAGTCAACTCTGTTCTAGACCAATGGAATGTTTCTTATAATTTGAAAACCTTAGAGACATAATTGATAAAAGTTGTAAACATGAAAAATGTTTCATTTTAACTATATAAGTTCCTATAAATTTTCACTATAATATGACATACATAATATAAGATATCAAGGACTAAAATTGGTACCCTAAAACTGCCTAAGGGCATAAAATAGAACACAATTGGAAATTCTACCAAACATTGTACAACACTCCAATTGCTCTGAAATTTAAATATGTTATATAATTATATATTAAATTTAATTAAATAAGAATCAAATAAATTGGACAAGTGTGGAAAAAGTTATAGACTAATCAATCCCATAAGATCATGCTGCCTCATAAGAAAAACCCTAACTATCTATATGAACTATGCATATTAATTTGTTTAAACCATATTAAGTTTCTCTAGTCATGAATTAATCACTTATATTCCCATATTAGGTTCACAACAAACTGGAGATCCACAAGGAGGGGATAGACAATAAGTTAAGGGTTGGAATCAAAGGAAAAAGGAGAGTCTAATTATCAAGTGATTTCTTTAGTACATATAAACATTACCTGTTATGTGATATGTGAAGATTTGTAGCTATATGATTCATATGATTGCCCTAATTTGACCTTGATAACAAGATGATGGATATTTGTGACATATGTGATATATATAAGTGGCATATGTATAGTATATTTGAGGTATATGTTTAGCATGCGCAATATATACATGGTATTTGTATAGTACGTGTGAGGTATATGCATAGCATATGTGGTATATATGAGGTATATGTAAAAAGGACATAATGGATGATGAATGCTTAGTGACAAATGCATATGCATAAAGATTTAAGAAGGCATTGTGACTAGTTAACTGGCATTGCAAGGCAAAAGAAAAAGCCTATGGCCCAACAAATATACAAATGAAACAAACGATCAAGCTAGCTAGCAATTGTAAATGTTCACATGGAAAATGTTCATATAGAAACTCGCGGTAATGTCTGCTTAACTGGGTCATAACCAAATAAAATGAGCAAAGCATAAGTATAAGCAAAGAATTGTGATCATATGCCTTAATTTTACTTGTAACTATATGATATTGGTGAATGAAATGGAATACATAGTAAGTATTGGATTTGTGATTTGTTACTATGGGTTACTTAGTACTTTAGAGCTTGTTTGATGATTATTCTCATTGAGCCGTAACTCATCAATTTGCATCATTTTTCAGGTAAAGAAAAGTGATAACTCTTTTTGATTGACATATAGAAGACATGGATCAAAGGTCACCGGCTGAACCTCACCACTCACTCTTCTTGCATTCCACACGAACATGAAATCATGTCATCTACAGTTTGGACTTATGTGAATTTACATGTATAATTAATTACTCAGGGTTGATTCTAAAATGTGTAAATGAACATAGTTCGTAAACCTTAGATGTAAAGTTTAAGTTTTAATATATGTGATATATGTTGATTTGCAAATTTATTGAATGATGACATGGATGTGATGAAAAAAAATTACTATCAAGATTAATAGGATCTTATGTCTTACACATATGCCATGTATGATTATGTGACATAGGAATGGGTTGTACTTAAATGCATAAGGTATGATGTTACATTTACTATCCATTTAACTAAAAATTTCGGCAGCATAACAACTATAATTATAAACTACTCTTCCTACACAATAAACAATTTCATAGCCCACACAGGGCATAATAGTTCAAAAATAAAAATATACATTTATCATTTGTTTAATATCCAACATTTCACACTTTAAGCGTAACAGTCCATAAATGTAACACCACATCTTATGCATTTAAATATAACCTATCTCTGTATCAAATAATCTCACATAGCATGCTGGAAAAACAAAATATCTTGTTAAGTGTAACATATGCTACTATGCCTAGATTAACAATGTCCCATCTCATTAATCCTATGACTATGGATAATTTAGATACCAACATAATTACACATGATAAGAATCTCAATATCATGATCTCATCATGATTTCCTTGATGTTATGTTATGTATCAAGGAATTCATTAATTGATTTTAGATCACTATCATTTCATATATCAAATGAACATCAAATTAATGAAAAAGCCTTTTATAAATCAAATAAATTTGTACAATAAGTGCTAAAGGTGATTTTCTTTAGAGCACTTCTCTAACAATAAGGAATGGCGCCATACAAAATTAGTATCCAAGATATCCTAGAGTACCTCAAGTCTAAGGATACTTGCACCATTGCTATGATGAGACTATCACTAACATTTGAATAGATTATAAGTTAACTCTAAACATCTCATGTTTACAGATTATAAGTTCTATGTTAGAGAAGTGCTCTAAAGGCAATCACCTTTAGCACTTATTTTACAAATTTATTTGATTAATAAAAGGCATTTTCATTATTTTGATATTCATTTAATAGATAAATTGATAGTGATCTTAAATCAATTAACAAAGTCCTTAATACATAACATAGCATGAAGGAAATCATTATGAGATCATCATATTGAGATTCTTATCATGTGTAATGAAGTTAGTATCTAAATTATCCCAAGTCATAGGATTAATGAGATGGGACATTGTTAATCTATATAGACTACCACATGTTATACTCCTCGATTGAATCAACCAATAGGTCTCATAATATGTAAACCTAAAATGTTTAGAGTTAACATGTGGATGCTTGCTAAGTGTAACTAAGTACATTGGATGACCTAATATGAGACAATTATATGGATGATTTATTCAAATGTCAATGATAGTCTTGTCATAGCAATTCTGCAAGTATCCTTAGAGCTGAGGTACTCAAAGATATCTTGGATACTGATGTTGCATTTTGATACTATTCCTTGTTGTCTGAGGGAGGTTGATCATAGGGTGGTGTATAGATGCCACTTCAAGTATTAGAAGGTAACCAAGAAAGGATTCACCACTTTTGATAGGAGGAGTATATAATGATGGCCTCTTGTCAGTGTCATTATTCAGAAATCTCTGGCCGGAGTGGAAATGTTATGAAGATAGTCTTTGATGACATATCTAATAGAGTAATGAGCCTCAGGGATAAGAAATAACATTGGTTGGGCTAGATGTGATTTAGTTAGTCTAGTGGGAGTTGATATATGTCCATACTATGAATTGAGTGGGTATAGAATGGTGAAAGGAATAATTGCACGAAAATTATTTATGGAAAGGTTTGTAGTCAAACCATAGACTTTTTGGTCAATTGGCGGTCATGACGTGTTGCTAGATATTGCTCATTACGTGTTTAAATTAATTGTTAACTTAAGTAGCCTAGATAACTGGGAACCTAATGGGTCACACACATTGGAGATATGGAGAATGAGTAAAATGATCTTGGATAGGATCCAAAAATATGAAAGAGTTATTTCAGGTCGGATTGCAATGATGTCACAAAAAAATTGCTCAGGAGGGCTCATGGGCCTACTAGCCAGTTAGGCCTGCATAGCAGCAAACCCAGCACATGACATAGTGCGCTCATGAACCCTGTTGATGTCATTAGCCTTAATTAGGCCAATTATGGCAAATTACTATTCATTGAGTTTCCTTTTTTCTATTTTTGACTTTTAATTTTTTTTGAATATGATTCAAATTGAAAAGACATCAAATGCCAAAGGAGGCATGGAAATTATTTTTAGTGAAAAATAATTTTTGAGACACAAAAATTCTCTTAAGAACAAATTCAAAGCTCGCACTTTGAAATTTGTTAAAACCAATCCTCTTGTTAGTTTCTTCTTCATTCTTTGTGTGAATTAGTGTTAGAGACATCCTAGTGTTAATTGTTGGGGTTTGCTACAACCCAACAAGTTGAAAATTTGAAGAACAAATTAAGAAATTACAATGCATAATTTCTAACCTTTATATTTGATAAATTAGTTTTAATGGCACAAGATGATCTTTTGTTTAGGCTTTTGAAAAATTTTAGTTTTCTACTGCATTTACAAATGAGAGAGAATGATGAAATCAGATTAGCTATTAACTCAGCTTTATCAATGCATATCAAGCAATCATGACAGACATTATCCACAACTACTACTAATCCTAGTGGAGTACTCACATTTATGTCAATTCCCAGAAGCTCATGTTTTTTTATGTAGTTTAGATGCCATATGCAATGATATAAATGAATGAGTGGAGCCTGGGTCAATCAATGCATATACTAATATTTCAGAAATATAAATATTACCAGTGACTACTTTGGGAGCATCAACCGCCTCCGCTCTAGTCATAGGAAACACCCTGGCCTGAGTAGGGGGTCTAGAACTTTGACCTTCATATCTGGTTACTCCTCTGCCCATTGTACCAGTCCTGCCCCTGCCTCTTCCTCTGCCCTGTGTCCCACTAGTAGGGTAGACCCTCGGTGCCTCAACTATAGTCTCAGATACTCATCTGCCTCTGCTGGTCTCTACTAGTTTGCCTCTATTTGGATAGTCTCTATAAATGTACTCCATCGATCCACAAATATAACATGCTCATGTGAGCCTTCTATATTCGCCCGTATGTTGTGTACCACAATGACTACATGTGGGCCTCTGTTTACATGTGGGCCTCTGTTCAACATATTGGCTTTGCCCTCTGCCTGGGTAAGAGAAAGTTATGCCTCGACCCCTAGAACTGGAGTACCCACTTCTTTTACCAGATTGTGCAGGCATATATCTACCTCTTTTTCCAGACCTTCTACTACACTCACCAAAGAACTCACATGTTGCCCTTTTAATTTGTTGCTCCCCAGCTTCTTTCATTAACTATTCAGCTCTGATTGTAGCAGCTCTGAGTCTGGCATAATTATCAAGATCAGTAGTCGTGATTTTGTTTCTAATCTCATATTTGAGGCCCTCCTCAAACTTCCTGCATTTGTCTCTTTCAGTAGAGACCATGAAGGTGACATAGTGAGAAAGTTTATTAAACTGTACTTCATACTCCGCAACAGACATGTTCCCCTATTTTAGATTCAAGAATTCCTTCCTCTTCTCATCTTTATATGCTTCAGGCATGTAATTATTCTGAAATTCCAGGAGGAAATCATTCCATGTCAACACCGGTGGTTGTGCATCACTGTCGGGGACTGTCTCCCACCATTCATAAGCATTTCCTTGCAGCAAGGATACTGCATAATCGAATTTCTCATCCGGGGTACATCTCATCATATTCAGTACCCTCTGTGTCATTTTCAGCCATGTCTCAGCTTCTACTGGGTCTGTTGTGCAATTGAAATCAGTTGCACCATGTTTCCTTAGCTTTTCATGACGTCTTTCCTTATACATTTAAGGACCATATACTTCCTGTTCTAGGTTTTCATGGGGTACTTCTGCATGAGATGACTGTGATGCATGTACTGGAGCTCTAGCTCCTAGTGCTGGTTGATCTCTATGTAAATGAGGTGATGCCTCATGAGAATGCATTTCAGCCTGCCCCTCTCTCCTTGGTGAATCATGTCTTATGATGCCCTACAATATATGAAATTATGTCACTACATAATGTTAAACACATATTACGCATATTTTATCATGCTCTTATGCATATGCATGTTCCCATGGAACCTATCCCTGCTCTGATACAAAAAATGTAACACCACATCTTATGCATTTAAGTATAACCTATCTTTGTATCAAATAATCACACATAGCATGCTGGAAAAATAAAATATCCTGTTAATAGTGATAGTAAATTTTTTTTTATATCCTGTAATTTCATTCAATGACTTGCAAGTCTCATATCCTGTAATATTATTCAATGACTTTGCAAAGTTAACACTGAGGTGTTCACCACAATATAATATATCACATATATTAAAACATAAACTTTACACATAAATATTTACTAGTTTCTTTCATTTATACATTTTTAAACTCATTCCAAAATGACTATACATATTCAAGCACGTAAATACAAAACATAGATGACATATTTTCATGCTTGTGTGGAATGCAAGGAGAGAGAGTGATGAGGCTCGGCCAGTGACCTGTGCTCCATGTCTTTTATACGCTACTCAAAATGAGCTATCACTTTTCTTTACCTGAAAAATGACGCAAATTAATGAGTTGTGGCTCAGTGAGAATAACCATCAAATGAGCTATGAAGTACCGAACAACTCATAATAATAACTCACAAATCCAATACATACCATGTATTCCATTCTTCAGTATCATATAACTATCAATAAAGTTGAAACATATAATCATTCCTCCTTACGTATGCAAATGCTTTGCTTATTTCATTTTGTTGTGACTAAGTTAAACAGACATTGCCCTGGGTTTCCATCTGAACATTTGTCATGTAAACATTTGCATTTGCTAGCTAGCTTGATCATTTGTTTCATTTGCACATTTGTTGGGCCATAGGCCTCTTCTTTTGCTTTACAATATCGATTAACTAGTCACAATGCCTTTTAAGTCCATATGCATATGCACGTGTACTTAATAATTAATCAACCATTGCATCTTACCACATATAACATACATAAATCGCATATATGCCTTATATGCCATGCATATACCTCGCATATACTATACATATACCATGTATATATATCACATATGTCAAACATATACCTCAAATATATCACAAGTATACCACTTATGTGTACCACAATGTCACAAATTATCCATCATCATATTATCAGGGGCAATTCATGACAATCATATAAATCACATAGCAAGCAACATTCATATGTACTAAAGAATTCAATTGATAATTAGACTCATCTTTCTCCTTTGATTCCGACCCCTAACTTATTGTCTATCTGCTCCTTATGGGTCTCCAATATATTGCGAGCCTAATATGAAAATATAATCAATTAACTTATGATTAGGGAGACATAATGTGGCTTAAACAAATTAATATGCATTGTTCATATCAATAGTTAAGATTTTTCCTATGAGGCAGTGTGACCTTATGGGACTGTTTAGCCTATAACTTTTTCTATACTTGAGCAATTAATCTGATTCTTGTTCCTAATTAAATATAACATATAATTATATAAAATATTACAATTTCAGACCAATATGATCATTTTACAATATTTGGTGGAATTTTTAAATGTGTTCTATTTTCTGCCTTATTTTCTGCCTTTAGGCAGTTTCAGGGTACTCACTTTGGTTCATCATAACTTATAATATATAAGTCATATTTTAATGAAAATTTAGAGATACTTATATGGGTGAATATGGAACATTTTTTATTTTTAAAACTTTTATCAATTATGTCTCTAATGGCTTCAAAGTATAACAAATATTTCACTAGTCCAGAATAGAATTGGCTTCCAGACTAATATGACTTCCAAAGGCCATAACTTAGTCTATACATAACATATTAAGCTGAAATTAGTACCCATATTTAGCTAAGGTATATACCTATACCTTTCAGTTTTTGATAAGGTACATAATCTAGCTCTAAGGAGCTCAAATTAGCCAAAGAAATTTTTGGATCTGCCTAGGGCACTCAGTAGGCAATTCAAACCATGGAATAGTCATGGTTCCATTCACAATAACTCACCATTTACAAGACCTATGAATCTTAAATTTGGTAGAAAGATACATAACACATATATCTACAACTGTTATGTTTTGAGGTACTTCAAATATTGCCTTTATCATGTTCAAAACTAACAAACACAGTAGCTAACTTACTTAGGGTTCACATCCAGACCAGTTTCAGTACAAAGAGGATATCTCATTCTATACACCCCATCTTGCATACATATTTACATATCCCTAAATATATGACATAGAGTAACAACTTTTGTGTTCTACACTTTTCCAGATTCAATTTTGATTAATATCAAAATTGGGGTACAATTCAGTGCCAATTAATGAACCTTAGCAAGTCAATTCCACCCTATAGCAATAAGAATTGATTACTTACCAAGGACGAACTTGCAAGGGATAAATTTGGTGCAAAAACTAGGTGAAAAAAGGAAGAATTGAGTTCTGGAATGGAGAAAGATGAAGAAGAAAATGGGGCTGAAGTGAGGAGGCAGAAATGGGGGAGGAAGATAAAGCCAACCTTTTTGTTTTTTTGGCTTTTTATCTTTTTCTCTTCATCTCTTCTCTTTTATCTTCTCTTTTCTCTTTTCTTTTCTCTTCTCTTTTCTCTTCTCTTTTCTTTTATTTTCCTTTTGTTTCATTTTCATTTTATTTTGTCTATATTATTATTATTATTATTATTATTATTTACATATATTTATAATTCCACTAATTCACACAATAAAGCTTAATCATTTGGCCCGATTTAACTAAATTAACAATGTAAATGTTTATTAATCTTAATCTAATCATTTTGCTTACTTTAATTTAGTCACCTTATTCAATTTATTTCTAATGATTTGTTATCCTCCTTTAGGTTATAAGTATACACGTGCGACTCGATACAATTGCCAAATACTAGGACACATAGCTAGTGCGTGCCATGAACTTGTTTCTAAGAAAATATGTTTGAAATGCATGTGTTCAATTGGATTATATAGAAGATGCATATGTTCAAATGAAATGCATGTGGATATGCATGTGGGGAAGGTCAAGGATATTAAAATAAAAGTTATTTTTACGTACCAAAATACATATTCCAAATCTATTATAAAACGTCCCATATATGCATGTCATTTAGTTTATCATATAAAATATTTTTTCCGGCTGCTTCCAAAACAAGGTATGCTTGCTCTAGTGACTCCCGAGTTAGTACCTACACGCAGTCAAAATAAACAACGTGCTTAGCATTAAAATGCTCTAACTTATTATCCAAGAATATACTCTAAACATTATATTTATTTTATATTTATAATTATTCTTTTAATCATTATTTTTTATTATTATTATTGTTATCATTAATTACCATTAATTTACCCTTAATACCTTTATTAAATTAAAAATACTCTTAGTACTCATCTTCTAATTAATTTTCATTTTAATCTTCTATTCTAATTTTCTTTAGTAGCAAATTACGTTTTGGTTTCTAAACTTCCTTATACTTACAATTACGCCATTATTTTACTCTTATTTACACTTTTACCACTAATTAATTTTTATTCCTCATTTATTTCCTTATTAAATACATAAATTATCGTTTAATTCTTATATTATTAATTTAATCCTGAATTTTTATTTTCTTTCAATTAAGTAAATTTCCATTTTATTTCTTTAATTAACTTCCTTTTTACGCACTTTTATTCCATTTTTGTCATTTTTGTCCCTAATATCAATGCATAGAAAATCTTTGGTCTAGATACATAGGATGTGGACACAATAAGTCCACTACACTGAAAAATGACCCTAAATGACTACCCAAACACGGCACTACACATTGATTACTGAACCACTATCGCTAAAGTAGATCGTCATTAGCCTACCTAAGCGAGTTGTCATGACTCGCACAGTGACAATGCGTCCCTATGGCTAGACAACTATATCATAAACTAGATTTAACCATTAGACTAGAACTAAGAGTAATAAAATTATTCTTTTAACTTAATTCTCATTAAATCCCTAAATTTTATTTATTTTACATTATTAATTACTTAGAATTTTATTCAGCCATAACCAAGTTCTACCTTTAAAATATTCTTTTCCCACAATTTCCAATCCAATGCACTAATTATTCAATGTTATCATCAATTGAGCCATTAAGCCATAAAACTCAATTAAACATATCTCCTTCATTATGTTATATTTCATACATAATGTAATCACTAACTAGAAAATATTTGAATAAATTCTTATAATTATTTATTAATTCATATACATCAAATTTCATATCTATATGCATTTGATGGCTTAATTCTCATTAAATTAACAAAAAATACATTAAATATTTCATGTCTTCAAATCAGCCTAACATGCATTCTCACCATTAAAATTTTTCTTTCACCTAATAACCATTTATTTAATTAATTCATACCTTCAATAACATGTATATACCATAATATACAAACATACATCACTTATCCACTATAAAGGTTCCACCATCCAAAATTATTTTATTTTAATTTAAGCATCCTAATCCACATTTTTAATGTCCTTAATTATGTTTTGAAGCTTACTTTCAATTTATCTTGCAAAATGCACATATATACTCTAATTCCATAACCTAAATTTATACAAATTCAATGGAAATAATTATTGTAATCACTAACCTGAATTCTTTACTTTAGCCTTCCTAAACTTCCTTTTCATTAGCCTTTTCCTTTGAAGTTCCTCCTCTTTTGTTTTCTACCATAGGCCGAATACATATATAAATAAAATCACATTATTTTGCTTCCATAATTCAATATAACATCATAAATATAGCCTACATACCTTAATCTTCCTATTAGAACCCTTAAATAAATTTAAAACTCCCAATTTCTCTTACCCCAATTTGATGTCGTAACTTGAATCATTTAATTTCTTACACTTCTAACCCTTGAATTGAAGATTGGAGACCTCAACTAGCTAATAGATGGGCTGAAATAATATTATAATACTTGAATTTGGTGTAAGAATTAGAGAGAAATGAGAAATTTGATGGAGAAGAATCGGCAGATCCATTCAGCCAAGATGAGAGCATAGGAGAGTTGGAGAAAGATGAAGAGTTTCCTAGAGAATTCTAATATTTTGGATTTCTATAGGTGGCTAGAATGGGTTGGGCCTTAGTCATGTCAAGTGATCCAACCTAATTAGAACCGTTTATGAAATTAAGGTCCATTTAGCAATTCTAAATTATTCCTCTCATTTTCCAAGTCCAATTTCTTCCAAATTTAATTCCATAATTTATCAAAATATATAAATTAGCCTACATAAAATTTTTCAATTCAATCGAAGTCCATTTCCCCATCTGGTTCATTCAAACTAGTTTGATTAACTAAATTCTTGTGCTACTGTAAAATTTCTTTTTCACTGTCAAATAATTTTAAATATTATTTAAAATCTATCCATGCCTTAAAATAAATTTTTAGAGGTTTTTTACTATTTTTAACAACCCGGTCAAAGTACAATCAAACCAAATTTACTATTTAAACCATATCATAGCTTTTTTCTTATTTTTGACTTTTAGGGACCTATTTGACCTCGTTTTCAATCCAAATTTTACCCTCAAACTAGTCGTAACCTAAATATTTTTTGATGATCAAATATAATATTTTTCACCTATGGTGTATTTTTTACCCTAAGTACTATGATTAATATAGAAAACTACAATTTACAACTGACTCAGTATTTTGGCCATTACAATTCTCCCTTACTAATAAATTTTGTCCCCAAAATTTTATCTGTATTGAACAGTTGTGGATATTGTTGTCTCATTATCGCTCAGGTTCCCACGTGGCTTCTTCCACATTGTGGTGGTTCCATAATACCTTCACCAGTGGGATTTGCTTATTTTTGAGTTGTTTAACTTCTTTGGCTAGAATCTCCACTAGTTTCTCTTCATAAGTCAGATTAGGCTTTATCAAAATTTCTTCTTGCTTGATCACGTGGCTAGAGTCTAACATGTAGCTCCATAACATTGGCACATGAAATACATCGTGAACCTTTTCTAACTCTTGATGTTGCTTCAATCGATAGGCTATAGGTTCCACTCATTATATAATCTCATAAGGCCCTATGAATCTTGGACTTAATTTGGCCTTCTTGCCAAACCTCATGCCCTTCTTCCAGGGAGATACTTTCAGAAACATTTTATCTCCAACCTCGAACTGTATGTCTTTTCTTTTTAAATCTACATAGAATTTTCTATCAGTCCATGGCTTATTTTAATATGTCTTTGATCACTTGTACTTTTTCTTCACTTTTATGGACAAAATTAGACCCTACTAGTTTCTTCTCACTTAGCTTCATCCAGCATAAGGGAGTTCTACATTTTCTTCTAGAAATTGCTTCATATGACACCATTTTGAAGCTAGACTGATTGTTGTTGTTGTAAGCAAACTCGGCCAGTGGCAAATAGTTTTTTCAACTGCTTTCAAACTCAAGGATGCAACTTCTCAACATGTCCTCAAGTATCTGAATCACAAACTCTGGCTGTCCATTAGTCTAAGGATGAAAAGTTGTATTAAAATGGAGCTTTGTCCCCAATGCTTCCTATAACTTCTTCCAGAATTAGAAAGTAAATCTTGGATCCCTATCTGAAATAATGGAGGATGGTAGTCCACAGAGCCTCACTATCTCATTAATGTATATTTTTTCCAATCTGGTCAATGGATAATCCATTCGCACTGGTAAGACATGTTAGAGGAGTGCTCTAAAGGCAATTACCTTTAGCACTTATTGTACAAATTTATTTGATTAATAAAAGGCTTTTTCATTAACTTGATGTTCATTTGATATATGAATTGATAAGTGATCTTAAATCAATTAAAAGTCATTGATACATAATATAGCATGAAGGAAATCATGATGAGATCATGATATTGAGATTCTTATCATGTCTAAATTATGTTAGTATCAAAATTATCCCTAGTCATAGGATTAATGAGATGGGACATTATTAATCTAGTTAGACTAGCACATGTTACACTCCTTGATTGGATAGAGTAACAGATCTCATAATCTATAAACATGAGATGTTTAGAGTTAACATGTGGATGCTTGCTAAGTGTAGCTAAGTACATTGGATGACCAACTATGAGACAATCATATGGATAATCTATTCAAATATCAATGATAGTCTCATCATAGCAATGGTGCAAGTATCCTTAGACTTGAGGTACTCAAGGATATCTTAAATATTGATTTTGTATTTTGACACTATTCCTTGTTGCCTCAGAGAGGTAGCTCATAGGGTGGTGATTGGATACAGCTTGAGGTATTCGAAGGTAATTGGGTAAGCAACAAAGGATTCACCACTCCTGATAGAAGGAGTGTATACCCATGGCCTTTTGTCATGGTCATTACTCGGGAATCTCTGGCCGGAGTGGAAATGTCATGAAGATAGTCTTCAATGACATCTCTAATAGAGTAATGAGCCTCAAAGACAAGAACTAATATTACTTGGATTAGACGTGATGTAGTCAGTCTAGTGGGAGTTGACACATGTCCGTACTCTGAACCAAGTGGGGATATAGAATGGTGAAAGGAATAATTGCACAGAAATTGTCTATGGAAAGGTTCGTAGTCAAAACACTGACTTTCCGGTCAATTGGGAGTCATGATGTGTTGCTAGATACCGCTCATGACCTGCTTAAACTAATTGTTAATTTAAGTGGCCAACATAACCGGGAACCTAATGGGTCACATGCATTGAAGATATGGAGAATAACTAAAATGGTCTTGGATAGGATGCACAATATGAGAGAATTATTTCAGGATGGATCACGATGAGATCGAACAAAAAAATCATTCGGAAGTGTCACGGGCCCGCAGCAGGCCCAGGGCCAACGGCAGTTTTTGGCCTTAATTTGGCCAATTATGGCCAATTACTATTTATTTGTTCCCATTTTCTCCATTTTTGAATTTTCATCTTATTTTTGACTTTGATTCAAATAGAAAATACATCAAATGACACAAAATAGACATAAAAATATTTTTTTGTGAAAAAAAAATTTTTAAGACAACAAAAATTCTCTCAAGAACACTTTCAAAGCTAGCACTTTGAATTTGTTCAAAACCATTTCTCTTGATAGTTTCTTCATTTTTCGCGTTGATTATCATTAGAGACATTATAGTGTGGATTGTTGTGGCTTGCTACAACCCAACAAAGTGAAGATTTGTATAACAAATAAGAAATTACAAGGTATAATTTTTAACACTTACATTTATATAAATTAGTTTTAATGGTACAAGTATGATCTCTTGTTTTGGATTTTGAAAAATTTTATTTTTTGCTGTGTTTCTGAATATGATTCATTCATCAAAACCCTAAATTGGTATCAGAGCCTCCTTGTATCCATCAAAATTAATTTTAATTGAAAGTGCAATGAGATTGCATGTTTTTGATGATTTTGGATCAATAGGTTTTGAAAAATTGAAATTAATTTGTAAAATATAATTTACACATTTTTATTTCTTTAATATGATCATGGGAGGATTAACAATGATTATTTTTATTGAAAAATGATTTCAATGTGATTCAAATAATTAATTTCGGATTTATTTCAAAAATACTTAAAATTGCTTTGTTTATAAACATGTGTTGTTGTTTGGCTTAATTGATGGGGCTGGTTACATCTTTCTTGTAATTTAATTATGAAAACATTATTTAGACATATTGAGAATATGTTTATGCCTCAGTGTCCATTAATTAATTAAAAATTAATTTAATTAATTTTTCAAAAAACACAAAAACGGGATTGTTTTAGCATACCCCGTGGACTATTTTGGTTGATTTTTTTGTATGTGTTTATTTTATTTTCAGCACCTTGAAATAATTTTTATGTGATTAAAAATATGTTATTTTGATGTGAGATGCATGCCAAAATTATTTTACAAGCATTTGAAATTTTAAAAAATTCTAGAAATCGAATTAGTCATTTTGAGCGTTTAAGTGTGTTGGTTCATTTGTCTTCGTAATTTTGGCTTGTGCCAAAACTATTTTGATGAACCTGAGCTGACCTAAAGATAATTAGAATGGTGATTTGATGTTCTGGAGATTTTTAGAATTTTTGGAAATTTATTTTGAATTAATTTAAGTTGTGCAATTGTAATGCTAATATGACTAGAAATTGGTATGTATATTAAAATTAAATTGTTTAATTTTAATATCATAATATTTTGATTTTAAGGAGAATTAATTTTGAATTATTTCTGGAAATATGGAATTTAATTTAATTTGATTAAATATTAAATTCCACTTTAAAATGACAAACAAAATTAAATTAACCGAAAGAATACATATAGGCAATTTCGATTCAAGTGTTGAATCGATTTACAAATTGAAATCCAAAATTGTCATTTTTATTTTGTGTATTAGAGAATGCATGTTAGGGGTGTATGAAAAGGCATGATGGATGATTATGGACTTAGGTCCAATGTGATTGAGCATGCATGGAATTATTTTGTTTTAGTAAATAGGGTCTGCGTGTCCCTACCTCTTTTTCTTTCTTATATATTTCTCTTCTCATCTTACTCCCCTCAAATGTAAATTGAGGTTTTCTATAATTTGCAATATGTAATTAGATTACATAGGATTAGGATAGAATGAAGATACAAAGGAGCAAGAAGCAAAGGAGATGGTACCATACAAGAAGACTTAGAAATAGGAATTTGATTTCTTTTTTGGGTTGTAAATTCATGCATATACCTAGGTAAGACCTAGTCAATTTCTCTTTGGCTCAAGAGATTGACTTTAGTATGTCCATAATCATGCCATATAGTTAATGTAATTATATTTATATATCAATGTGATTAATGTATGATATATAAAAACATGAAATAATAACTTGATGAGACTTAACAAAGAAATCTCTCACTAAATAATCAATTAAGTCTTATGCCTTCCATTAATATGGGGAGAACCAAAGTTCTTCTAGAGTTAGGATTGTTGAGTTGCCTCAAGCTCACTCTATAAGAATATGTTCAATCCATTGAAATTAGATTTCATGATTAATGGGTTAGACTTAACCAATATTATTAACTTGTTGGATTTGCGCCAAGGTTAATGTGTATTGGAGGTGAAGTTGGGTTTGTATACATAAGAAGTACACATATCAAGAGTCGATAGCCCAATATATGTGCATACATTAATAAGTTGATAGCGCAAGATTCGATAGTTGCATGAATAATGCAATTGGTATGGATTAGATACCTACCAACCAAACTAAGGATAGCTTGTTGAGTTGCCTCAAGGTTATTCTTAGCTAGTTGGATATCAACCCACTAGGAGAACTTCCATATATGTTCTCTCAGGTTCATAGTGAAGGCTGTGGATTCGCAATAAATTAGTGGGAGCCATAATGCGATTTATTAAAGACCTAATAAACATGCATTTTATGTACATTCTAATATGTTCTATTTTACATCTAGGTTGCTAGAATCATCATCATGACAAGTATGAATTTATGATCGCTAATGAAATCAAATAAGTTGACTGGGCCTAATTTTTTGGATTGGCTAAGGAATCTGAGAATAGTTCTCAAATGCGAAAAGATTGGCTATGCCCTAGATGAGGCACTCCCTAATCCCCCTACTGCTAATGCTTCTGAAGATGTTCAAAAGGCATATCAAAAGCATCTTGATGATAGTGAGATGGCACACTGCATGTAACATCCTCGACTTCCCACATATGCATTATTACATGCATTTTATTTTGACATATGCATTTGAATATAATTCAATTGAACACATGCATTTCATACGTATTTTCGTAGGATCAAGTTTATGACACGCACTAGCTACGTGTCCTAGTACATTGCAATTGTATTGAGTCACACATGTGTATTTATAATCTAAATGAGGATAAAAAGTATTAAAAAAAATGAATGAAATAAGGTGACTAAATTAAAGTAAGCAAAATGACTAGATTGAGATTAAATTGCATATTATGTTGATTTGTATAATAATAATAAAAAAGTAAAATAAAAAAAATAAAAGTCAGAAAAATAAATAAATAAATAAATAAATAAATAAATAAATAAATAAATAAATAAATAAATAAATAAAGAAGGAAAAAGGGGACGGATGAAACAAAGAAAAGGAAGATAAGGTGGTGGGTGGTGGCTTTTAACTTATTAGGCAGCCACCTTATCACTTCCCTTCCTCATCTTCTTCTTCTTCTTCTTCTTTGCTTCATTCCTTCCATTTCTTTTCAAGTTTCAGCCACCATTTCTTCCTTCTTTCACTCCAAAAATTGCAGGAACAAGATTAGCCAAGAGTGATTATAGGTGAGTAAACATTTATTCTTGTGTTAAGCTTGATTTTGGTGTTTAGGATTCATTAATAGGCACTGTTTTGCAACCCGATTTTGATGAACATCTAAATTGATTCTGGACAAGTATAAAACACAAAAGTTGTTCCTTTATGTCTTATATTTATGAATATGTAAACGGTGTTTCGTGATTTGGTTTATAGAATTAGATATGCTCTTCGTACTGAAACTGGTCAGGGTGTAAACCCTAACCAAGTTAGCTACTGTGTTACTTGATTTCGAATATGTTAAAGCCATTATTTGAAGTATCTCAAAACATAAAAGTTGTAGATATATGTGTTATGTATCTGTATACCAAATTTCAGGTTCATATGTCTTGTAAATTGTGAGTTATGGTAAATGGAACCATGACTGTTCCATGGTTTGAACTGCCTATTGAGTGCCCTGGGCAGTTCCAGAAACTTTTTTGTCTAATTTGAGATCCTTAGAGCTAGATTCTGTAACTTATCAAAACATGAAAGTTATAGGTATATGTCTTAGCTAAATTTTGGTACTACTTTCAGCTTAAAATGTTATGTATAGAGTAAGTTATGGCCTTTAGAAGTCATACTGGTCCGGAAGCCAATTCTGTTCTGGACCAGTGAAATGTTGCTTATAATTTGAAGACCTTAGAGGAATAATTGGTAAAAGTTGTGAACATTAAAAATGTTCCATTTGAACCCATATAAGTTTCTGCCAAGTTTAATTATAATCTGATTTACATATTGTAAGATATGGACTACCCAAATTGGTACCCTGAAACTGCCAAAGGGCAGAAACAGGGCAGGAAACAGAACACTCTTAGAAATTCCACCAAAAATTGTACAATGATCCAATTGGTCTGATATTTTAATATGTTTCATGATTATGTGTTATTTTGAATTAGGAACAAGAATCAGATTAATTGGTCAACTATAGGAAAAGTTATAGGCTTAACAGTCCCATAAGGTCACACTGCCCCATAGGAAAAAGCCTAGCTATGTATATGCATTATGCATATTAATTTGTTTAAGCCACATTAAGTATCTCTAATTATGAGTTAATCGATTATGTTTTCATATTAGGCTCGCAACATATTGGAGACCCACAAGGAGCAGATAGACAATAAGTTAGGGGTCGGAATCAAAGGAGAACGGTGAGTCTAATTATCGATTGAATTCTTTAGTGCAAATGAATGTTGTTTGCTATGTGATTCATGTGATTGTCATGATTGGTCCTTGATAATGTAATGATGGATAATTTGTGATATTGTGGTACATATAAATAGTATACTTGTGGTATATTTGAGGTATATATTTGACAAATGTGATATATATACATGGTACATGTATAGTATATACAAGGTGTATGCTTGACATATGAGGTATATAGGGAATATATGTATGTTGTATATGATAAAGATGCAATGGTTGATGAATGCTTAAATACAAGTGCATATGCATATGGGCTAAAAAGGCGTTGTGACTAGTTAATCGACATTGCAAAGCAAAAGAAGAGGCCTATGGCCCAACAAATGTGCAAAGCAAAAGAAGAGGCCTATGGCCCAACAAATGTGCAAATGAAACAAATGATCAAGCTAGCTAGCAAATGCAAATGCAAATGTTCACATGGAAACCCGGGGCAATGTTCGTTTAATCTGGTCACAACAAAATAAAATGTACAAGCAAAGCATAAGTAAATAACAATTATTGAGTACTTGATTTTATCTATATTTATATGTAATTGACTGATGAATGGAATGGAATACATGGTATATATTGGAATTGTGATTTATGACTATGAGTTGTTTGGTACTTTAGAGCTCATTGGATGATTATTCTCACTGAGCCGCAACTCATCAATTTGCGTCATTTTTCAGGTAAAGAAAAGTGATAGCTCATTTTGAGTAGTGTATAGAAGACATGGAGCACAGGTCATTGGCCGAGCCTCATCACTCTCTCTCCTTGCATTCCACACAAGCATAAAAACATGTCATCTGTATTTTGGACTTATATGCTTGAATATGTATAGTCATTTTGGAATGAGTCTAAATATGTATAAATGAAATCAACTCGGAAATACTTATGTGTAAAGTTTATATTTTGATATATGTGATATATCGTATTGTGGTTTTAATGTTGACTTGAAAAGTCGTTTAGTAATTTTACAGGATATAAGACTTGTAAAGTCATTAGTTGATTTTACAGGATATGATATGAAAAAAAATTTTACTACTATTGTTAACAGGGTATTTTGCCTTTTCAGTATGCAGTATGTGACTATTTGATACAGGGATAGGTTATACTTAAATGCATAAGAGGTGTGACGTTACATTTTTGGTATCAGAGCAGGGATAGGTTCCATGGGAACATGCATAAGCATAAGCGCATGATAACATATGCATCATATGTGTTGAACATTATGTAGTGACATACTTTCATTTATTTTAGGGACATCATAAGACATGATACACCAAGGAGGGAGAGGCCGGTCGAAATGCATTCTCATGAGGCATCACCTCATTTACATAGAGAGCAACCAGCAATAGGAGCTAGAGCTCCAGTACATGCATCACAGTCATCTCATGCAGAAGTACCCCATGAAAACCTTGAACAAGAAGTATATGGTCCTGAAATGTACAAGGAAAGACGGTATGACAAGCTGAGGAAACATGGTGCAACTGATTTCAATGGCACAACAGACCCAGCAGAAGCTGAGACATGGCTGAAAAGGACACAGAGGGTACTGAATATGATGAGATGTACTCCAGATGAGAAATATGATTATGCAGTATCCTTACTGCAAGGAAATGCTTATGAATGGTGGGAGACAGTCCCTGACAGTGATGCACAACCACCAGTGTTGACATGGAATGATTTTCTCCTGGAATTTCAGAACAATTATATGCCTGAAGCATATAAAGATGAGAAGAGGAAGGAATTCCTGAATCTGAAGCAGGGGAATATGTCTATTGCGGAGTATGAAGTACAATTTAACAAGCTTTCCCATTATGCCACTTTCATGGTCTCTACTGAAAGAGACAAATGCAGGAAGTTTGAGGAGGGCCTCAAATATGAGATCAGAAACAGAATCACGACTACTGATCTTGATAGTTATGCTAGGCTTAGAGCTGCTGCAATCAGAGCTGAACGGTTAATGACACAAGCTGGGGAACAACAAATAAAAAGGCCATCACGTGAATTCTTTGGTGAGTCTAGCAGAAGGTTGGGGAAAAGAGGTAGATATATGCCTGCACAAGCTGGTAACAGAAGTGGGTACTCCAGTTCTAGAGGTCGACGAATGACTTTCTCTTACCCAGGCAGAGGGCAGAGCCAATATGTTGAACAGAGGCCCACATGCAGTCATTGTGGCAGACAGCATACGGGCGAATGTAGAAGGCTCACAGGAGCATGTTATTTCTGTGGATCGATGGAGCATATGTATAGAGACTGTCCAAATAGAGCCAAACTAGCAGAGACTAGTAGAGACAGAGGAGTATCTGAGACTACTGTTGAGGCACCGAGGGTCTACCCTACTAGTGGGACACAAGGCAGAGGAAGAGGCAGGGGCAGGACTGGTACACTGGGTAGAGGAGTGACCAGATCTGAAGGTCATAGTTCTAGAGCCCCTACTCAGGCCAGGGTGTTTGCTATGACTAGACAAGAGGCAGTGGATGCTCCCGAAGTAGTCACTGGTAATATTTATATTTCTGAAATATTAGCATATGCATTGATTGACCCAGGCTCCACTCATTCATTTATATCATTGCATATGGCATCTAAACTACATCAAATGCATGAGCCTTTGGGGATTGACATAAATGTGAGTACTCCATTGGGAACAGTGGTAGTTGTGAATAATGTCTGTCGTGATTGCCTGATATGCATTGACAGAGCTGAGTTAATAGCTGATCTAATTTTATTGCCAATATATGAATTTGATGTGATACTGGGAATGGACTGGTTAACTAGACATCATGCAATAGTGAATTGCTTTACTAAGGAAGTAATTTTGGAATCACCAAACCAGCCAAGGGTAGTATTTCTAGGTGAAAGAAAACTTGTGCCTACATGTCTAGTTTCAGCAGTAAAGGCATTTCGAATGATCAAAGGGGGATGTGAAGCATATTTGGCATATGTGACTGATATTAGAACCACTGATAGCTTGCTTGAAAATATACCAGTGGTAAGGGAATTTGCTGATGTATTCCCAGATGATCTACCTGGTTTACCACCAGATAGAGAGATAGAATTCACTATTGAACTAGTACCAGGAACAGCACCAATATCAAGGTCACCCTACAGAATGGCCCCAGTTGAGTTGAAAGAGCTGAAGGCTCAATTGCAGGAGTTACTTGATAAAGGGTATATCAGACCTAGTGTATCACCATGGGGAGCTCCAGTGTTATTTGTTAAAAAGAAAGATGGAACAATGAGATTATGTATCGATTACAGACAACTGAATAAAATGACAGTGAAGAACAAATATCCGTTGCCCAGAATAGATGATTTGTTTGACCAGTTGCAAGGAGCCCAAATATTCTCCAAGATTGATTTGAAATCAGGCTATTACCAGTTGAAGGTAGCAGAAGCAGATGTTCCAAAGACTGCCTTTCGAACCAGGTATGGGCATTATGAATTTTTAGTAATGCCATTTGGATTGACTAATGCTCCAGCTGCATTTATGGCTTTAATGAATAAGGTGTTTCAACCATATCTGGATAGGTTTGTGATAGTATTTATTGATGACATATTGGTGTACTCAAAGAATAGGGGAGAACATGAACAACATTTAAAAATTGTGTTGCAAACCTTAAGGGAGAAACAACTGTATGCCAAATTGAGTAAATGTGAATTCTGGTTAGATCATTTGGTGTTTCTTGGACATGTAGTATCGGGCAAGGGCATAGAAGTAGACCCAAAGAAAATAGAGGCTATGGTAAATTGGGAAGCTCCTAAAAATATTTCAGAAATGCGTAGTTTTCTGGGTTTAGCCGGATATTATCGTAGATTTGTTGATGGATTCTCCTTAATTGCTAACCCTTTGACTAAATTGTTGAGAAAGAATGTGTCTTTCAAGTGGACTCCAGAATGTCAGAGGAGTTTCGATGAACTAAAGCACAGGCTAACCTCAGCACCAGTGTTAACCATCCCTACAGGTACAGGTGGGTTTACAGTATATAGTGATGCTTCTCACCAAGGCTTGGGATGTGTGTTGATGCAACATGGTAAGGTGATAGCTTATGCATCCAGACAACTGAGACCACATGAGATCTCCTATCCAGTGCATGATTTAGAATTGGCTGCAGTCGTATTTGCATTAAAGATTTGGAGGCATTATCTGTATGGTGAGACATTCCAAATCTTCACAGACCATAAAAGCTTGGGTTATTTGTTGACACAGAAAGAATTAAACATGAGGCAGAGACGGTGGTTAGAGCTATTGAAAGATTATGACTGTACGATTGAATACCATCCAGGGAAAGCCAATGTGGTAGCAGATGCATTGAGTAGGAAGGCTAGTGGCAGTGTAGCTCACTTGCAAGTATCCTCTTTTCCATATTTGATTCAATTACGATCTATGAATGTTGAATTAAATATACATGATGAAGGATCACTTATTGCTACTCTTCGAGTCAGACCTATACTAAAGGATAGGATCAAAGAAGCACAAAGCAAAGATCCTGAATTATGTGAGAAGATGGATGTGGTAAGACAGGGAAATAATATAGAGTTTGATTTGCATAATGATACACTGATGTTAAAGTCACGCATATGTGTTCCAGACACTGAGAACTTGCGTCGGGAAATAATGGAAGAGGCACACAATTCACCGTATGCAATGCACCCAGGGATGACAAAGATGTATCACAGTTTAAGGCCTCATTACTGGTGGCCAAGAATGAAGAAAGATATAGCAGAATATGTTTCCAAATGCTTGACATGTCAGCAGATCAAAATTGAACATCAGGCACCAATTGGTAAGTTACATCCATTGCCAGTGCCAGAATGGAAATGGGAAAGAATAACGATGGATTTTGTCTATGGATTGCCAAGAACTCCACGGAAAAATGATGCAGTATGGGTAATTATTGACAGATTAACCAAGTCAGCACATTTTCTACCTATCAGATGGGGTTGTACACTTCAGAGTTTGGCCAAATTATA
Source organism: Triadica sebifera (assembly GCA_023653625.1). Classification (NCBI taxonomy): domain Eukaryota; kingdom Viridiplantae; phylum Streptophyta; class Magnoliopsida; order Malpighiales; family Euphorbiaceae; genus Triadica; species Triadica sebifera. The sequence goes on from CM042900.1 coordinate 11,790,738, forward strand.
TTTGAATGAGATAGTCAGATTGCATGGCATTCCAGTGTCCATTGTGTCTGATAGAGATCCACGGTTTACTTCACGTTTTTGGGTGAGTTTACAGAATGCATTGGGAACAAAATTGAACTTTAGCACTGCATTCCACCCACAGACTGACGGACAATCAGAAAGGACTATACAGACATTGGAAGAAATGCTTAGGGCATGTTCTATGGAATTCAGAGGTGCTTGGGATGAATATATAGCATTGATTGAATTTGCTTACAACAACCAGTATCATAGCAGTATCCAGATGGCACCATATGAAGCATTGTATGGCAGAAAGTGTCGAAGCCCTATCATTTGGGATGAAGAAGGAGCACGTGCATTAGAAGGGCCAGAGCTAGTGCAAGACACAGTGGATAAGATCAAGGTTGTCAAGAACAAGCTAAAGGCAGCACAGGATAGGCAGAAAAGTTATGTTGATCAGCATAGAAGGGAGATGGAATACGAGTTGGGTGAGAAGGTATTTCTTCGTGTATCTCCATGGAAAGGGATAATTCGATTTGGCCAGAAGGGTAAATTGAGCCCAAGATACATAGGGCCTTATGAAATTCTTGAGAAGATTGGTCCATTGGCTTATAGGTTGGCTTTACCACCCGAGATGGCTCAGATACATAATGTGTTTCATGTGAGCATGCTTAGAAGATACAGGTCAGATCCTACACATGTACTTAAAGATCAAGCCATTGAGATTGCAGAGAACATGAGTTATGTTGAGCAACCAGTGCAAATCATTGGATACAAGACTAAACAGCTAAGAAATCGAGAAATACCTTTGGTTAAGGTATTATGGCGTAACCATTTACAAGAAGAGGCAACATGGGAAACAGAAGAAAATATGAAAAAGCAATGTCCACAACTGTTTTCAGGTATTAATTTCGAGGACAAAATTTTAAAAGGAGGGGAGAATTGTAACATCCTCGACTTCCCACATATGCATTATTACATGCATTTTATTTTGACATATGCATTTGAATATAATTCAATTGAACACATGCATTTCATACGTATTTTCGTAGGATCAAGTTTATGACACGCACTAGCTACGTGTCCTAGTACATTGCAATTGTATTGAGTCACACATGTGTATTTATAATCTAAATGAGGATAAAAAGTATTAAAAAAAATGAATGAAATAAGGTGACTAAATTAAAGTAAGCAAAATGACTAGATTGAGATTAAATTGCATATTATGTTGATTTGTATAATAATAATAAAAAAGTAAAATAAAAAAAATAAAAGTCAGAAAAATAAATAAATAAATAAATAAATAAATAAATAAATAAATAAATAAATAAATAAATAAATAAATAAAGAAGGAAAAAGGGGACGGATGAAACAAAGAAAAGGAAGATAAGGTGGTGGGTGGTGGCTTTTAACTTATTAGGCAGCCACCTTATCACTTCCCTTCCTCATCTTCTTCTTCTTCTTCTTCTTTGCTTCATTCCTTCCATTTCTTTTCAAGTTTCAGCCACCATTTCTTCCTTCTTTCACTCCAAAAATTGCAGGAACAAGATTAGCCAAGAGTGATTATAGGTGAGTAAACATTTATTCTTGTGTTAAGCTTGATTTTGGTGTTTAGGATTCATTAATAGGCACTGTTTTGCAACCCGATTTTGATGAACATCTAAATTGATTCTGGACAAGTATAAAACACAAAAGTTGTTCCTTTATGTCTTATATTTATGAATATGTAAACGGTGTTTCGTGATTTGGTTTATAGAATTAGATATGCTCTTCGTACTGAAACTGGTCAGGGTGTAAACCCTAACCAAGTTAGCTACTGTGTTACTTGATTTCGAATATGTTAAAGCCATTATTTGAAGTATCTCAAAACATAAAAGTTGTAGATATATGTGTTATGTATCTGTATACCAAATTTCAGGTTCATATGTCTTGTAAATTGTGAGTTATGGTAAATGGAACCATGACTGTTCCATGGTTTGAACTGCCTATTGAGTGCCCTGGGCAGTTCCAGAAACTTTTTTGTCTAATTTGAGATCCTTAGAGCTAGATTCTGTAACTTATCAAAACATGAAAGTTATAGGTATATGTCTTAGCTAAATTTTGGTACTACTTTCAGCTTAAAATGTTATGTATAGAGTAAGTTATGGCCTTTAGAAGTCATACTGGTCCGGAAGCCAATTCTGTTCTGGACCAGTGAAATGTTGCTTATAATTTGAAGACCTTAGAGGAATAATTGGTAAAAGTTGTGAACATTAAAAATGTTCCATTTGAACCCATATAAGTTTCTGCCAAGTTTAATTATAATCTGATTTACATATTGTAAGATATGGACTACCCAAATTGGTACCCTGAAACTGCCAAAGGGCAGAAACAGGGCAGGAAACAGAACACTCTTAGAAATTCCACCAAAAATTGTACAATGATCCAATTGGTCTGATATTTTAATATGTTTCATGATTATGTGTTATTTTGAATTAGGAACAAGAATCAGATTAATTGGTCAACTATAGGAAAAGTTATAGGCTTAACAGTCCCATAAGGTCACACTGCCCCATAGGAAAAAGCCTAGCTATGTATATGCATTATGCATATTAATTTGTTTAAGCCACATTAAGTATCTCTAATTATGAGTTAATCGATTATGTTTTCATATTAGGCTCGCAACATATTGGAGACCCACAAGGAGCAGATAGACAATAAGTTAGGGGTCGGAATCAAAGGAGAACGGTGAGTCTAATTATCGATTGAATTCTTTAGTGCAAATGAATGTTGTTTGCTATGTGATTCATGTGATTGTCATGATTGGTCCTTGATAATGTAATGATGGATAATTTGTGATATTGTGGTACATATAAATAGTATACTTGTGGTATATTTGAGGTATATATTTGACAAATGTGATATATATACATGGTACATGTATAGTATATACAAGGTGTATGCTTGACATATGAGGTATATAGGGAATATATGTATGTTGTATATGATAAAGATGCAATGGTTGATGAATGCTTAAATACAAGTGCATATGCATATGGGCTAAAAAGGCGTTGTGACTAGTTAATCGACATTGCAAAGCAAAAGAAGAGGCCTATGGCCCAACAAATGTGCAAAGCAAAAGAAGAGGCCTATGGCCCAACAAATGTGCAAATGAAACAAATGATCAAGCTAGCTAGCAAATGCAAATGCAAATGTTCACATGGAAACCCGGGGCAATGTTCGTTTAATCTGGTCACAACAAAATAAAATGTACAAGCAAAGCATAAGTAAATAACAATTATTGAGTACTTGATTTTATCTATATTTATATGTAATTGACTGATGAATGGAATGGAATACATGGTATATATTGGAATTGTGATTTATGACTATGAGTTGTTTGGTACTTTAGAGCTCATTGGATGATTATTCTCACTGAGCCGCAACTCATCAATTTGCGTCATTTTTCAGGTAAAGAAAAGTGATAGCTCATTTTGAGTAGTGTATAGAAGACATGGAGCACAGGTCATTGGCCGAGCCTCATCACTCTCTCTCCTTGCATTCCACACAAGCATAAAAACATGTCATCTGTATTTTGGACTTATATGCTTGAATATGTATAGTCATTTTGGAATGAGTCTAAATATGTATAAATGAAATCAACTCGGAAATACTTATGTGTAAAGTTTATATTTTGATATATGTGATATATCGTATTGTGGTTTTAATGTTGACTTGAAAAGTCGTTTAGTAATTTTACAGGATATAAGACTTGTAAAGTCATTAGTTGATTTTACAGGATATGATATGAAAAAAAATTTTACTACTATTGTTAACAGGGTATTTTGCCTTTTCAGTATGCAGTATGTGACTATTTGATACAGGGATAGGTTATACTTAAATGCATAAGAGGTGTGACGTTACACTGCATTATGCTTGCTACTATGTCAGCTGAGTTGCAAAAGCAGCATGAGGCTATAGATGCTAATTCCATAATATACCATCTAAGAGAGCTTTTTCATGAGCGAGAACATTACAAAAGGTTCGAAACTTCAAGGTTGCTCTTTCGCACTAAGATGGTTGAGGGGACATCTCCAGTGTAATATGCATTGAAGATGAATGGCTATATTGAGAGGTTAGCCATCTTGGGATTTGTGATGGACCATGAATTAAGTATTGACTTAATTCTAACCAGTTTGTCTGATAGTTATTCAAATTTTGTGCTTAACTATAGGATGAACCAAATCTCTACCACTATTCCTGAGCTGATTAACTTGCTTAAAACAGCGGAGCCATCTGTCAAGAAGGACAGTAAGGCTGTGATGCTGGTGGACTCTTCAACTTCTAAAAGGAAGAACATTAAAAAGAAGAAGTCCATGAGGCCTAAGGGAGGCGTGGCCAAGAATAAGGCCAAGGAGATTGCTCCAAAAGGGACATGCTTTCATTGTGGCAAGGATGGCCATTGGAAGAGAAACTGCAAGGCTTACTTGGAGTCCTTGAAGAAGAAGGCATATGATGCCCCATCTACTTCAGGTATTTTTGTCATTGAAATTAATACTGTTTCCAATAATAATATATGGGTATTAGATACCGGTTGTGGCTCACACATATGCACTGATATGCAGGGCCAAATGAACAGTAGACAGCTCAATAAGGGAGAGTCAAACCTTAGTGGGCTTATATTAAATTTGGAGCAAGGGTTGCTGCATTAGCTATAGGAACATATGTATTGACCCTCCCTAGTGGGCTTATATTAAATTTGGATAATTGCTATTATGTACCTGTTTTGACTAAAAACATTATTTCTGTTTCAAGTCTAAATAAAGATGGTTTCCTTTTAGCTTTTAGTAACAATTGTTGTTCTTTTATGTTGAATGGAGTTCTTTATGCTAATGGTACATTATACAATGGAATACACATATTAGATATGTCAAACCCAACTTTAAACATCAATGATAATAAAAGGAAAAAACAAGATATGTTGAAATCATCTTATTTCTGACATTGTCGTCTTGGTCATATAAGTTAGAAACGCATGGCTAAGCTACACAAAAGTGGTAGTTTGGGGTCATTTGATTATGAATCATATGACACATGTGAATCTTGTTTACTAGGCAAGATGACTAAATTACCCTTTAAGGGAAAAGGTGAACGTGCTAATGGACTTTTAGACTTAATACATTCATATGTATGTGGTCCAATGTCTACACACGCTAAAGGTGGTTTCATCTACTTCATTACTTTTATCGATGACTACTCATGATATGGATACGTGTATCTTATGAGATACAAATCTGAAGCTTTTGAAAAGTTCAAAGAATTCAGAAATGAAGTAGAGCAACAACTTGGCAAAAGTATTAAAACACTTCGATGAGATCAAAGAGGTGAATACTTGAGCCAAGAGTTTCTAAATTATCTTAGGGATAATGGGATTTTATCTCAATGGACTCCACCTTACACGCCACAACACAATGGTGTGGCTGAAAAAAGAAACCAAACCTTATTAGACATGGTAAGGTCTAAGATGGGTTTTGCGGAATTGCCTAAATCCTTTTGGGGTTATGCACTAGAGACCGCCATTTATATATTAAATGGAGTTCCTTCAAAGTCAGTTGATGTTACTCCATATGAGATATGGTATAACAAGAGGCCCACAGTTTCTTATATGAGAATTTGGGGTTGTCTTGCTTAAGTGAAGTGGACAATGTCAGATAAGCTAGAAGCTAAGTCTGACTGATGTCTGTTTGTGGGATATCCAAAAGCATCATATGGATATCAATTTTACCACCCCTTGGAATGAAAGGTTTTTGTTTCAAGACATGCTATCTTTTTAGAGAGAGAATTCCTTCTAAAAGGAGATAGTGGGAGCAAAATTAAACTTGAGGAAGTTCAAGATGCTCAAACAGATTCTGATCAACTGCCTGAACCCGAGCTTATTACTCATACAGATGATATAACAGCTCAACCTTCTGAAGCATAAGTGCTTCGTAGGTCAAGTAGGATACATAATGTTCTAGAGAGATATGATTCTCATTAGTGAACAGAACGACGTATTGCTCATAGAAAACGATGAGCCTACAACAATTGAAGAAGTTCTGAATAGTTCAAAATTTGACAAATGGCTTCAAGCTATAAAGTCAAAAATGGATTGCATGTATGAAACCAAGTATGGACTTTGGTTGACCCACCCGAAGGAATAAAGCCTATAGGGTACAAGTGGGTTTTCAAAAAGAAAACGGACATGGATGGTAATGTGATTACCTATAAAGCTAGACTTGTTGCTAAAGGTTATCGTCAAAGACAAGTAGCTATGCTTAAATCCATAAGGATACTTTTAGCCCAATAGCTATGCTTAAATCCATAAGGATACTTTTAGCCCAATAGCTATGCTTAAATCCATAAGGATACTCCTAGCCATTGCTACTCATTATGATTATGAGATATGGCAAATGGATGTGAAAACAACTTTCCTTAATGGAAATCTGATTGAGGATGTGTACATGACACAAGCAGAAGGTTTCATATCCAAAGATGGCAAAAACGTATGTAAGCTTTAAAGATCCATTTATGGATTAAAGCAAGCATCTAGGAGTTGGAATATTCGGTTTGATGAGACAATCAAATAGTTTGGTTTCTTACAAAATCCGGATGAACCTTGTGTTTACAAGAAGGTTAGTGGGAGTGCAATCGTATTTCTTGTGTTATATGTAGATGACATATTATTAACGGGAAATGATGTCTCAGCCTTACAATCAGTCAAAAATTGGTTATCCAATAATTTCTCTATGAAAAACCTTGGAGAAGCAGTCTATATTTTAGGGATTAAGATCTATAGAGATAGATCTAACAGATTGCTTGGTCTTTCACAGTCTATGTACATAGATAAGATTCTAAAGAGGTTTAGCATGGAGCAGTCCAAGAGGGGATATATTCCCACGACCCATGGAATTACTCTCTCAAAGTCTTTGTGTCCAAAGACACAAGATGAGAGGACACACATGAGTTTGATTCCATATGCTTTAGCTATAGGATCAATCATGTATGTTATGATATGTACAAGACCCGATGTATCATATGCTATGAGTGTCACGAGTAGATACCAATCGGACCCTGGTGAGGGTCATTGGGTGGCTGTCAAGAATATCCTTAAGTACTTAAGAAGAACTAAAGATCTATTCTTGGTATATGGAGATAGAGATCTTACTATGAGCGGGTATACTGATGCCAACTTCCAATCTGACAAGGATGACTCAAAATCTCAGTCAAGTTATATATTCACACTAAATGGTGGAGCAATTAGTTGGAAGAGTTCCGAACAGGAAATGATTGCTGATTCCACAACTGAAGCATAGTACATTGCAGCTTCTGAAGCAGCAAAGGAAGCAGTTCAGATAAATAAATTCATCACAAAACTTGGAGTGGTTCACAGAATTATTAATCCAATACAATTGTATTGTGATAATAATGGAGCCATTACACAAGCAAAGGAGCCACGGTCTCATCAGAGATCCAAACATATACTTAGAAGATACCATTTGATTAGAGAAATCGTTGATAGGAATGATGTAAAGATAGAAAGAGTGCCCACTGATCAGAATATTGCTGATCCTTTAACAAAGCCACTTCCTCAAAAGAAATATGATTCTCATGTACTCGCCTATGGAATTAAATACAAAGGCGATTGGCTTTAGTGCAAGTTGGAGCTTGTTAGAGGAGTGCTCTAAAGGCAATAACCTTTAGCACTTATTGTACAAATTTCTTTGATTAATAAAAGGCTTTTTCATTAATTTGATGTTCATTTGATATATAAATTGATAGGTGATCTTAAATCAATTAAAGAAGTCCTTCATACATAACATAGCATGAAGGAAATCATGATAAGATCATAATATTGAGATTCTTATCATGTGTAAATTATGTTAGTATCAAAATTATCCCTAGTCATCGGATTAATGAGATGGGACATTATTAATCCAGTTAGATTAGCACATGTTACACTCCTTAATTGGATCGAGTAGTAGATCTCATAATCTACAAATAAGTGATATTTAGAGTTAACATGTGGATGCTTACTAAATGTAGCTAAGTACATTGGATGACCAACTATGAGACAATCATATGGATAATATATTCAAATGTCAATGATAGTCTCATCATAGCAATGGTGTAAGTATCCTTAGACTTGAGGTACTCAAGAATATCTTGAATATTGATTCTGTATTTTGACACTATTCCTTATTGCCTGAGAGAGGTAGCTCATAGGGTGGTGATTAGTTGCAGCTTGATGTATTCGAAGGTAATTGAGTAACCAACAAAGGATTCACCACTCTTGATAGAAGGAGTGTATACCCATGGCCTATTGTCGTAGTCATTACTCAGGAATATCTGGCCGGAGTGGAAATGTCATAAAGATAGTCTTCAATGACATATCTAATAGAGTAACGAGCTTCAAGGACAAGAACTAACATTACTTGGACTAGACGTGATGTAGTCAGTCTAGTGCGAGTTGACACATGTTCGTACTCTGAACCAAGTGGGGTATAGAATGGTGAAAGGAATAATTGCACAAAAATTGTCTATGGAAAGGTTCAGAGTCAAAACACTGACTTTCCGGTCAATTAGGGGTCATGATGTGTTGCTAGATACCGCTCATGACTTGCTTAAATTAATTGTTAATTTAAATGGCCAACATAACCGGGAACCTAAGGGGTCACACGCATTGAAGATATGGAGAATGAGTAAAATGGTTTTGGATAAGATTCAAAATATGAGAGAATTATTTTAGGATGGATCGCGATGAGATCGCACAGAAAAATTATTTGGGAGTGTCATGGGCCTGCGCGGGCTAGCAGCCTGCCTAGTGGGCAAGCTGGGTTGCCCAGCAGTAGTCCACAGTAGGCCCAGCACGCCTGCAGCCTCCCATCCGTTGGCGAAGGGCAGTTTTTGGCCTTAATTAGGCCAATTATGGCCAATTACTATTGATTTGTTTCCATTTTCTCTATTTTTGACTTTTCATCTTATTTTTGAATTTGATTCAAATTGAAAAGACATCAAATGGCAGAAAATAGACATGAAAATATTTTTTGTGAAAAAAAAATATTTTTAAGACAACAAAAATTCTCTTAAGAACACTTTCAAAGCTAGCACTTTGAATTTATTCAAAACCATTTCTCTTGATAGTTTCTTATTCATTTTTCACGTGGATTATCATTAGAGACATTATAGTGTGGATTGTTGTGGTTTGCTACAACCCAACAAAGTGAAGATTTGAAGAACAAATAAGAAATTACAAGGTATAATTTTTAACATTTACATTTATATAAATTAGTTTTAATCGTACAAGTATGATCTTTTGTTCTGGGTTTTGAAAAATTTTATTTTTTGTTGTGTTTATGAATATGATTCATTCTTCAAAACCCTACAAAAAATGGGTTGATTTGGTGAGCCTGCCATTTGCACCCAAAGAGTAATCACTATCATTGCCCTCTTTTACTCAGTTCACTACGACAATCAAGCGATCATCTAGCTTATGTGTCGCTTTCACTTATTGAAGAAAGATTAACTTTACTTGCAACTTCACTATAATTGCTCCATTTTATGCCATACTCAATCTAACATTCATTGCCCGAAGATCTGTCATCAATTTTCTACTAAGCGCTTCAGCCATTACATTGTCCTCTCCTAGGTCATAGTCTTGTAACAATTCAAGCCAATGCCTCTATCTTAGATTGAGTTCCTTTTATGTGAGCAAATATTTTAAAATCTTATGATCTATATAAATGTAGCATTTTTCACCATAGAGTTAGTGCCTCCAAATCTTTAAAGCGAATAAAATGGTTAAGAGCTCAAGATCGTGAGTAGGATAGTTCTTCTCATGAGTCTTGAGTTGTCAAGAAGTATATGCAATCACCTTGACTTCCTGCATCA